>CM019716.1:45854277-47054277 GCA_009760885.1 Achatina immaculata
TACAGACAGTGTTATACAGTGTTAGCAGCCACAGAAAGTGTTATACAGTGTTAACGACTACAGACAATGTTATAGAGTGTTAACAGCTACAGACAGTGTCAACAGCTACAGACAGCGTTATGCAGTGTAAACAGCAGCAGACAGAGTTATACAGTGTTAACAGCTACAGATAGCTTTGTACAGTGTTAAAAGCTACAGGCAACGTTGTACAGTGTTAACAGCCACAGAAGTGTTATACAGAGTTAACAGATACAGTCAGTGCTATACAGTGTTAACTGCTGCAGACAGTATTGTACAGTGTTACCGGCTACAGACAGTGTTTTACAGTTTAACATCTACAGACAATGTTGTACAGTGTTAACAACTACAGGCACAATGCTGTACAGTGTTAACAGCTACGTTCACAATATTGTACAGTGTTAACAGCTACAGACAGTCTTGTATAGTGTTAATAGCTACAGACAGTCTTGTATAGTGTTAACAGCTACAGACAGTCTTGTATAGTGTTAACAGCTACAGACAGTCTTGTATAGTGTTAACAGCTACAGGCACAATATAAATCCTGACAGACTGTCCCTGCTCTTTAATATAAGACATTTTTAGTGTCACCATTTTCTAACTTGACATATAAAGAGTTATCACTGTTTGTATGATCGGCATGTTTATGGCCATGACATTCAGAGACCCGCTGTCCTGACATTCAGAGAGCCGCTGTTGTGACATTCAGAGAGCCGCTGTCGTGACATTCAGAGAGCGGCTGTCGTGACATTCGGAGAGCCACTGTCATGATATTCGGAGAGCCACCGCCGTGACATTCAGAGAGCCACTGTCATGACATTCAGAGAGCTGCTGTCGTGACAGTCAGAGAGCCGCTGTCCTGACATTCAGAGAGCCGCTGTCCTGACATTCAGAGAGCCGCTGTCATGACATTCAGAGAGCCGCCGCTATGACAATCAGAGAACCGCTGTCGTGACATTCAGGGAGCCGCCGCTATGACAATCAGAGAGCCGCTGTCGTGACATTCAGAGAACCGCTGTCGCGACATTCAGAGAGCCGCTGTCATGACATTCAGAGAGCGGCCGCTATGACAATCAGAGAACCGCTGTCGTGACATTCAGGGAGCCGCCGCTATGACAATCAGAGAGCCGCTGTACTGACATTCAGAGAGCCGCTGCCACATATGTCCCTCTCACTGTTACAACCTGCACTTGTACTACAATGTGTACGATTATTACTGTTACAATTACAACAATACTACTACTACTTCTCGTAATTTAACTTCTACTACAGCACTATTACTAAACTACTGCTACTACTAAACTACTACCACTACTATTACTAAACTACTACTACTGCAGCATGGCCATGCAAGTAATGATATAGTATTATTATTTATTATTAATTATATAATTATGAATATGTGCTAGGCAAAATAGCAACATCAAATAGCAGCAGAAGAGTAGATGCTTAGAAATGCAAAACGCTGACAAAGGTGGGAGAGTTAAACTGCCGGGACATAATATTAGGACAGGACGCCTGGAATAGTAGATAACTAGAAATGCAAAACGCTAATCAAAGGTAAACAGAGGAAGCAAAAGACGGACGCAGTGATGTCGAGAGATAGGAAATACTAAGGACGGACGCTCGGAAGTAAATTAGTCCAGTACTGACAAGGCGATGACTCGCAACACTCAAGAACACCTAGTCGAGGTGGAAAAATAGACATCTTCACTTGACGGATGTAGTTAGGGCCAATGGTCTTGTTAGCGACAGAATAAATAACGGACTAATCCCTGAAGCATACGCCATGAAAGAGATAGTGGACTTAATTAAAAATAACAATAGATAGACGGAATTGAAGTGACTAACATGTAGGGCACGTTTGCTAATTTTAGGACGCAATTTCCACACGGATTTGAAACAGAGGAGTAGACTGACTATGCCGTTGACCAATTAAATATTTAGAGGTGTGGCCTATTGGACAATTGACTTACGACATATAAGTCAGGGGGGTAGTTTTAGAGGGAGAAGGGAGACAGAAGAACACCAGGGGAACACGAAAGGAGAACACGAGCAGTCTAGTAGAAGAAGAGGAAAGAGAGCGAGAAGTAGTGTTAGACTGAAGATGTGTATCACGTGATTTTGAAGTTTTGTTACCTTGAAACTTCGAGTACCGGGAATTTGTTGTGTAATTAATTGACCAAGTGTTGCAGATCTGATATAGTACTGAGATAGGAAATGTTAACGTATCAAATGTAGAATATTGTGGAGTTTAGAATATTGCTGAAATGCTGCATGTAGAATATGTTAGAGTTTGATATAGTGAACAAAAGATTATGTGCTTTAACGATGAAACGAACGAATTTTATGTCGCATTACATCTTATTCCAAGTGATGTTGTCGACGATATATCTTGATCTTTTCTGTCAAAATAAATGAATTCAGTGAAAATTTCATCGAACTTGCTCTGGTCTAGCGAATGTTGTGATGTTTGTGAAACTTTGATGTGTGGTGTGTTGATTAAAGAACATCTTCTTCAATAATATGACAGTACACAAAATAACAGTATTATACTAATATTACTAACTACTACTACTACTACTAGTAAAACTACTACTAATATTACTAAAATGACTACTAGTACTACTACTACTGCTGCTGCTCTACTGCTGCACCAATAACAATAGCTGCTACTACATTTGGTGCTCTTATATACTACTAGTGCTATTCGAGCTACGGCTGCAGTACATTACTACTTTTACAGGTCCTACAATATACACTACTTTAAAGAATAATGCTACAATCACCAAAACCATCGCTCGTGCTTCACTCACTTTTATTACTATCACCCTGCTACAAATATTACTATAACCAGTACTACGAGAACTACAACCCATTACTTTGATCAATACGAACACGGAATAACTACATTACTACACTCCCATATCTTTTGTGTCTGTCATAATACAGTACACACATAATACAGTACACACATAATACAGTACACACATAATACAGTACACACATAATACAGTACACACTGTTTTTAATCACGAAATCCACGATACAGTGCAACAAAGTACATGTTTGCTTTGTCTACCTCTGTGGAGGCTCCATTACCTTTTTTTCCCCAACTTTAAATAGCAAAATCTTCAGTATTTTCATGTGTTGCAACACGCCATGAAGTAAGACGTTTAGCAGCAAGTGAATGTATCACACAGCAAAGTGAATGATATGTAGGAGATTTACAGTAAAATAAAAAGACGATATCAGCCAAATCTGACGTTTCGACCATATGTATTCTTCTGACCAAACATCCTGGAGAATAAAAGTCAAAACATTAAACAGAAACCATGACAATAATTACACACAGTACATTTTAATAAGCAATTATTTAGTCCACGATATGTGACTATTTGATCTTATTCACATATTCTTACATCCGACATTTTTCCCGTGCCGCTAAACGTCACATAGGGCTCGCATGGTAGTTCGCCAAGATTTCCTGTCTTCGGCGAGATTTTCAATCTCATCAAGGGATGTTATGCCCACTGCACTGACCTCTCTGTTATGTATCAATTTACATATTATTTGATTACAAATAACAAGTCCAGATTCACCAAACTTAATCATTTCATTCAGTGTATGTCCCGATATTGACAAGAGTTCATACATTGGAATATATATTCCAAGATTTGGAATTAACAAGATTATTGAAATTATTCTTTTTCTAATTAATTTGGGAACATTATTTCTCAACTTCAGTTAGATTATGCATGCAATGAACCATATAACATCAACTTTATATATATATACATATACTGTCCAAAAAAAAAAGAACCGCATAATTACTGTTGACCAACTTTTAGCCATAAATTTGATATTCTATAGCTTTTTAAATCGAATGAATAAAATTTTCAAATTGCACACAATAATACCTAAGGGTTAGAACACTCACTTTACAGTTTCTTGCATCTGTGTCACTAGAATTTGTTAGTCCCTGGGGTTCTCAACTTAGTATGGTGTGTGGCCGCCGCTTGCATCGATCAGCGACTGCATCTCCTGGGCATAGATACGATCAGATGTCTGATGTGCGTCTGTGGGATGGCTGGCCACTCTTCCTGGAGTGCCTGCCACAGATCACGACGATTGGCTAGAGAAATGTTTCGGCGACAAACACGTTTTTGCAGCTCATCCCATAGGTGCTCAATCGGATTCATGTCTGGAGACAGGGAAAGGTGAGAATGTTGTTGGCAGTCAGAAACTGTGTGGTGAACCGTGCAGAATGGGGTCTGGCGTTGTCCTGTTGAAACACAGACGTTTGCGCAGCCAAATATGGAAGGACATGGGGTCGAAGAATTTCAATGACGTATCGTTGTGCATTCAAGCCTCCTTCAATCTGCACCAATGGACTCCTTCCATTGAAACTGATCATTTCCCATACCATTTCACCTCCACCACCGTGCGGCGGAGCTTCATCAACACAATTTTGGGCAAAACGTTCATTTGGCCTACAGTAGACCCTTCTCCACATATCATGGCGGTGCAACGAAAAGGAAGATTCGTCACTAAACCAGACACGTCTCCATTGATTGTCAGTTGTCCAGGGCCGATGCTAGTTGGCCCAAACAAGTCGATTTTGGTGATGGCGTCTCCTTAAGACAGGACCTGGATGAGGTCGTCGTGCCATCAGTCCAGCTTCATGCAGTCTATTCCGGACAGTTTGATCAGACACACGACGTCCTGCAAGCAATGACTGGGCACTTGAGGAAGCTGTTGTAAACCTGTTTCTGAGGTGATGAACCAGAATAAAGCCATTATCAGCTGTCTGCTATTGTCACCCTGGGTCGTCCACTGCGGTGCCGGTCTTCAGCTGAGACAGTGGCTTGAAAACGTTGCCAGCGTTGACTGATTGTACTCTGCTGCACGTTTAAATGCCTGGCAACCTGACTTTGACTTTCGTCTGCTCGCAGGCGATCAATAGCAATGTTTCGTAAATTTTGTGATAGATGCCCCATAACTGTCTGCTTGAAAATTAACTGAATTTGTTTGTGTAACCTCATCGTTTTGTAGGATTTTATTTGCGTGGGAAGTGAGTTGTGCTCACCACAAAAATCACGACTTTTCTATAAACGAAACATGAGTTATGGTTAAAAAAAAAATGCGTGATTGACAATGGCAGCTACTACTTTCTGATTATACACGAGAATAACTAAATCATGGACCTGGTATCTTGGTGACAATTTTTGCTTTGGTTTGAGATACCCGGGGAAAAAAATTATCATAACATAGGAAACAATGAAGCTTATATAAGCTATGCGTTTCTTTTTTTTTTTTTTTTGGAAGGTATATATATATATATATATATATATAGTACCGCTAGGTGGCGCTGAGTCGAATATGGCGGCTCTGGGAAACGTTTTAACCTGGTTTTGCAAAAGCAAACTGAGCTACAGCCGTGCAACAAAATACTGAAAGGAACCCAGAGCCAAAGTATCACTTTTTACTACAGGTGGTACGTTACGTCAACGATAATATTTTTTTAAAATGTTCATGGACTTGATATACACCCTGTATATAGTCTTTTTTTAAATACAGATGAAGATTCAGTTCAGTGGAATACAAATTAAGAGCTTGTTTAGAGTAAAACAGATGAAGATGGAATCTGTTAAAATATAAATTAAGAGCCTGTTTACAGTAAAACAGATGAAGATGGAATCTGTTAAAATATAAACTAAGAGCCTGTTTACAGTAAAATAGACGAAGATTGAATCTATTTAAAATACAAATTAAAAGCCTGTTTAGAGTAAAACAGATGAAGAATGAATCTATTAAAATATAAATTAAGAGCCTGTTTACAGTAAAACAGATGAAGAATGAATCTATTAAAATATAAATTAAGAGCCTGTTTAGAGTAAAACAGATGAAGAATGAATCTATTAAAATATAAATTAAGAGCCTGTTTAC
This sequence comes from Achatina immaculata, assembly GCA_009760885.1. Taxonomy (NCBI): domain Eukaryota; kingdom Metazoa; phylum Mollusca; class Gastropoda; order Stylommatophora; family Achatinidae; genus Lissachatina; species Lissachatina immaculata. The sequence goes on from CM019716.1 coordinate 45,860,245, forward strand.
AGTAAAACAGATGAAGAATGAATCTATTAAAATATAAATTAAAAGCCTGTTTACAGTAAAACAGATGAAGATGTAATCTATTTAAAATACATATTAAAAGCCTGTTTACAGTAAAACAGATGAAGAATGAATCTATTAAAATACAAATTAAGAGCCTGTTTAAAGGAAAATAGATGAGGAATGGATGTATTAAAATACAAAGAAAAGTCTGTTTACAGTAAAACAGACGAAGAATCGGGTTCACGCTTTAGGAAATCATAAACAGTTTAAATTTATTCCAGAAGAGGGCTGGGAAAACACTGCGCCTTAAGGTCACTCCGGGTCTTGAGTTTCTGTTCGGTTTTTTTTTCCGGTTAATTTTTCAGTTTTTTCCCCTCATAAAACAGACTTTCTGACAGCCGCAAGTAGTACCAGTCAATGTATTATGGCGCCCGGTAATACGATCCGGCATATAAAAAATTTAATTAAAGACTGTAAATACAGAGGCAATATAAACAGTACAACTGAGCAGTAATATGATAAAAAGAAAATCTCTACTACAGCGAGAGAGAGAATGAATGAATGAATGAATGAATGAATAATCTTTATTTTTCAAGGGTAAAGAATTGGGCACGCAGGCCCGTCTTACATTCTGCCCTGAGAGAGAGAGAGAGAGAGAGAGAGAGAGAGAGAGAGAGAGAGAGAGAGAACTTTTGAAAGAAATCAATAGATCATTAAAAAAAGATCCAATAGATGATAAAAGCGATGACGTCATACAGGAAATGGACCTCCAATGTTTGCATAATTTTTCTGCGCGTGTAATAAAATCTCAGGGAGAAGTTGGGAGTCTGCTTTCAGCCGGACGAGTCTGACAAGCAAAAAGATCAAAAGGTGGACGTTCTAGTCTTCCTGCAACAAAACGTTTACTCCAAGCTAGTCGGAACATATTAAAAACGTGAATTATGCGTTTCGGAAATGAGTTATTGAAACAAATAAACTTGTACGTGATTTAATGGAACAAAACTTCTTGTTTAAGAGAAGAGAAGAGAAGAGAAGAGAAGAGAGAGAGAGAGAGAGAGAGAGAGAGAAAGAAAGAAAGAAAGAACATACTTTATTTTCAAAGGGTTAAGAATTGGGCACGCAGGCCCGTCTAACATTCTGCCCTTCATCATACAGCTTTCACTCAGTCACCGTCATTCATCATTTGTTAATGAGCATAATAATCATGAAGACACATTAAATGATTACATAAATAAATAATGAACTTAGAGAGAGAAAGAGAGGGAGGGAAGGAGATGTCTGCATTAGACATATTTATAACAATATTGCTTCATAATATTACTTTTTGAAAAGAAATGTCTGACATTTTGCCACTGATTAATGAGACGAATGAGGTCCATATGCACGAAATTTGTTGTGTACATATTTATTAGTGTGTACTTACACATAATCATCGCTGTTTTAAAGATGTGGAGGTTAATTCGACTGATGAAATCATCGGTAAACTCTTACTTTACATTACTTTACTTTACTTTATTTTACTTTAACAAAACAATGTCATATTTCGGCTTATGCCTTTTTCAGACAACATTAAAAATAAAAAAGAAAGAAAAATCTGGAAGATAACATATTCTTGGAGTTGAAGATTAAAATGGCATCAAGCAGAACAGGCTGCATTTATCAGGTACAACAAAGAGAGAAAATAAGGAGAGTAAAAAAGTATATCTCGACACTCCACAGTTAACAAACATCAATCTAACAGACACTCCACAGTTAACAAAATCAATCTAACAAACACTCCAGAGTTAAAAAAAATCAATCTAGCAGACACTCCACAGTTAACAAAATCAATCTAACAGACACTCCACAGTTAACAAAATCAATCTAACAGCAGCTTTTTCAAAACACATTAGCAAAAACTTCTCCTTGTAAATGACGGAAGCCCAATGTCACATTTGTGACAAATTAGAGAAAGACGAGAGCAGGATGGGTACATCGGACGAGCCCCGTCGTTTCAGACAGGAAATTAGGTCAGCTTGGATCAGGTTGCCAGATCTTTCTACCGGCCTTTCAGTGAGAAGAAATGCGTGGCCAGGCCCACCATAAACAAATAACTTTAACAGAATCTCCAATAACCGGATGAGATACTAAATATTTTGGTCATAAACAAACACGTCTCTGGACGGCCAGGTCAGAGCGCGCTTTCATCGACCGTCCACTTCCTTATTCAAACTGCAAGCGTAAGGTTTAAGTGTTTTCCTCGGTTCCGTGTCTAATAATGCAAGAACTTTAAGGTTTCATTTAGATGGGCTCCTCTTATACTTTAAAGTCTCATTTAGGTGGATTCCTCTTATACTTTAACGTCTCATTTAGGTGGATTCCTCTTATACTTTAACGTCTCATTTAGGTGGGTTCCTCTTAAACGTTTCATTTAGGTGGATTGCTCTTATACTTTAACGTCTCATTTAGATGGGCTCCTCTTATACTTTAACGTCTCATTTAGGTGGGTTCCTCTTATACTTTAACGTCTCATTTAGGTGGGTTCCTCTTATACTTTAACGTCTCATTTAGGTGGGTTCATCTTATACTTTAACGTCTCATTTAGGTGGGTTCATCTTATACTTTAACGTCTCATTTAGGTGGGTTCCTCTTATACTTTAACGTCTCATTTAGGTGGGTTCCTCTTATACTTTAACGTCTCATTTAGGTGGGTTCATCTTATACTTTAACGTCTCATTTAGGTGGATTCATCTTATACTTTAACGTCTCATTTAGGTGGGTTCATCTTATACTTTAACGTCTCATTTAGGTGGGTTCATCTTATACTTTAACGTCTCATTTAGGTGGGTTCCTCTTATACTTTAACGTCTCATTTAGGTGGATTCATCTTATACTTTAACGTCTCATTTAGGTGGATTCATCTTATACTTTAACGTCTCATTTAGGTGGATTCATCTTATACTTTAACGTCTCATTTAGGTGGATTCATCTTATACTTTAACGTCTCATTTAGGTGGATTCATCTTATACTTTAACGTCTCATTTAGGTGGGCTCCTCTTATACTTTAACGTCTCATTTAGGTAACTTTTTCATTATATCTATATATTTTATATTTTAACGTCTCATTTAGGTGGATTCCTCTTTCGTGACACATCCATTGTTCCTGTTCTCGTGCTATTCAGGCGGAGTCTTTTCTTTTCTGTTTCTTTCTCTATTGTAACTAATCATTTCTACCGAATCTCGTTATTTATTATTTTTGGTTATTAGTACAGTAATACACAGACAAAATTCACACTAAGATTTACAGGTAAAAGAGGAAGAGGCCACCCACGCAGGAGATGGAGAGAGGAAATTACAGCAGGATTAAATATCCCATTATATGAAGCAAATAGTCGAGCCCTATCAAGACATCTATTTGTCCCTTAAACACTGAAAGGTATAAGAGGAAGGAGACAAGACAAGGCAAGACAAGTACGGCAAAATCTGCACATCGCAAATTTTTCATGTTGTAGTTATCAGTCCACAACACAAAAAGGAATGGAAAAACTAATTATGTCAGTCCGTAAGAATAGTGAAGAGCAAAATCTCTATCTTAATGCGAAGAAAACTAAATTGATGACAAATGACAAAACAAACAAGGCAGCTGAAATATATATCAATGAGGAAAAAATGGAAGATGTGGAGACTTTTGAATATCTTGAATCACTGCTAACTAATAATGGAGATACAATGAGGAAAATTAAAAGGAGGACATCTATCGCTCTTCAGAAAGTAAAACAAATAAATAATCTGTGGAGAGGAACAGACAGAACTACAAAAATAAGATTTTTAAAGGGATGCATCTTTCCCATCACAACATATGCCTGTGAGACCTGGACACTTAACAAAACAGTCGAGAAACAAACAAATGTCTTTGAATGTAAACGCTACAGAAGAGTTCTTCAAATATCATGGACACAAAAAAGAACAAATATATCCATACTACAAGAACGTAATATTGAAGAAGGCTGGCTAGTAAAGAAGATTAAAGAGAGAAAACTTAAAATATTTTGGACACATTAAACATCATAATAATCTAGAGAAGACCGTCTTGGAAGGGTATATAATGGGAAAAATAGAGGAAGACCAAGGCGAAGATGGCTGTAAGACATCGTTGATGATCTGCAGATGGATGCATCAGCAGCAGGCCATCTTGCTTACAACCGAGAGGCCTACAGGAGAGCTGTTAGGGAGGCGAAGTTCCACAAGGGACATGCAAATGAATGAATGAGTTATCAGCTTGAACTCGTGCTTTGTTTGTTTTTTTTTCCTCATGATATTATCACTGTATAGTGAGAACAAATCTGGTGAGAGGACATAACCTTGCTTAACTCCTTACTTTATTGATATATCTTTCATATTTCAAGGCACCGTCTTGATCTCTACACATACTTAAAAAAATATTCTCAGATCCCTGCCGTCAGTATTTATATCTTCTAACATTTTCATGATTTCGTCATGTTTTGCTTCATCGCGTGCTTTGGCAAAGTCAATCAAGCAAACACAGAATCTTTATATACACTTTATCGGAGTTCTTGGTGCAAATCTAGAAATGCTTATCTCGTGTTTCTATCTTTGCTCTGTGTCTAGCTTTTCTCATAATAATTCTAATTAGTAGTTTTATGATATGACATAAAAGGGTTAATGTTGTGTTTCTAGCTATTCTCATAATTATTCTAAGTAGTAGTTTTGTGATATGACATAAAAGGGTTAATGCTCTATGTCTAGCTCTTCTCATAACAATTCTAATTAGTAGTTTTGTGATATGACATAAAAGGGTTAATGCTGTGAAGTCTTCACTCTCTTAACCCCCTAGTTCTTGGGCGGAGTTACGAGGGCGAGTCTTAACCTGGCGTTACAGACTGCCGGATAGAACAAGGGAAACAGCATCAAAACAGTACAAACAAACAAGCAAACAAATAAACAGACAGACAGACAAATAAACAGACAGAAAAATAAACAAACTCATGAAGCTCAGGCCGTGTCTTGGTCCACAAGACTTGGGACAAGTAAAAACGTGGGGAGAAGCAATGGATGCTACAGGTCAAGTTCCACTTGCACGATTTGTTGATGCACTAATTTACTGTGTTGGTGCAGATGCACTGAAAGATGAGGTGCACTCCAGCCACTGCCAGCACGATTTTGAGGAACATGCCCTCGCCATCTCCTCAAGAGTCCCTTGGTGAAATGTGAAAAGATATTAATATTATCAATAACTGCTGACGATGTTTATGAAAGTGATGTAGAAATTTGATGTAAAAAAGTTCACGAGATAAAGTTAATTAACCCTTTGTATCCTGGGTTAATTTCCCTGTAACTTTTTCATTATTTTTTTATGTCAGAAGGTAGTTTTTGGTGAGCAATGAACATAGAAAGAAGGAAATTAATTTTTATAAACATTTTCATGTTTTTTTTTTAAAGAATGGAATTTACAAGTACAAAAAGGAAAAAAAAACTCAAGTTTTCTGAAAAATTGGCCAGTTTGTTTGACAGGACAGAAAAAAAAGTGCACTGCACACAATGAAGAGCAAAATTTCAAAGTGCTGGCCCTTTACTGGTTGTCTGACAGAAAGCTGTTCTACATATTCCTTTGAGTATAATCAGAAAATAATGTTCGCATTTATGAAATATTACAATTTAAACAAAGTGGTATTCGTGAGTACCGTTAGGATACAGAGAAGTGACATACGTTTTTGCTCTGAGAGAGGCAAATATGAAATATGTTTCTGTGCTAACGTAAAATGTTTTAAGGGGTTTTGGTGGTAAAATGCAGGCTTGGTTGATGCCTTGTAACTCTTACATATGTGTGACTATCAGATGTTTTCTTTCTATAATTAAGTACAATCCTACATGGGATCCCAGACTGCACCCATCCAATATTTCAGCCCAGGCTCTAGGCCGTTCATCTGTGCCCAGCTTTGCTACCCTATGAATTTTACCTGATATGAAGAAATAGACACATTAATACAACACATTTTCACAGTCACAAATAACAACTCGTAAACCACATAATGATCAAGGCAAATAATAATACAGCTTAATTTTTAAAAAACAGGAAAACGTACCACACACGACGGACAACAACCGAGGACCAGGAAAACTGTATGTGTCACTAGCAAGAACATACAGCTAGAAACGTTGAGGCACTTCATGAAATCAAATCTCGTGACAAAATATCTGTCATTATACGTGACTCTCATATTAATCATACATCTACTTCAGAACTGTCACTATAAGTGACTCTCATGTTAATCATACATTTACTTCATAACTGTCACTATATCTGATTCTCTATTCAATCATACATCTACTTCAAAACTGTCACCTTATGTGACTCTCATATTAATTATACATCTATTTCAATACTGGCGTTATATCTGACTCTCATATTAATCATACATCTACTTCAAAACTGTCACTATACGTGACTCTAATATTAACCATACTTCTACTTAAAGCTGGCCCTTCTTCACATACTTGTAGAAGGCCTCACTATGCTGTCATGTGCAGTCACACTAAAGCTGAACAATTCTTTCCTCTTCTCAACACACAGCAACATCAACAACTCATGAGCTAGCATTCATGTTCTTAGCAACGCATATTACATTCGTGCTAACTCGTGAAACAACATATTCAATTCTCGCAGCGCTAATGCCTGCTCTTTACCATCACCAAATTATAACTCTCAAATGAAATATCACAATATATGAAATACGATACATGTGAATGAAAACTTGTCACATTATGTATGTATGACAAATGCCCACTGGCAAAAGTATAAGTGCGCATAACTTCAATGGGCATTCGCAAGAATATTTCTGATTACATAAATGACGCGCACGTAACACATAGCACAACAAATAACAACGTCAATGCAATGCAATCAATCAAATATATCAAATATGGCAAATGAAATCAATAGTGATGGTTTTAATCATACACAAACCTTAACTACTCCCACAATATATTACTGGAGACAGTTAACAATTCACCACCAACTCCGAGTTAATAACACTCACATTTAAATTCACACAAACCAACACCATACATATGAAAACTTACACATCTTGAGGATGACTTAGGAGGAGATCATGGCAGGAAACGATACAACCAAATACACACAGATCCATAAAATAATAACGATAACATGCTCCCTCACTATAATCCTGGCCGTGCCTTCCCAGAAACAGCTGACGAATGACTGGTCAACTACACAGTCTAACCGGACAACACACAAGCCAGTCACGTGCCCCAAAATTACGTTATGCTACTTTGGTCTTTGGGGTTGGCCGCGAAGAAAACTCCAAAGCCGTCAACCTTCGCATTAACTCACGAAAAATATGTCGCCATTATGGGCAGATTTCTTAGGTAGGCGTAACCAAAACAAAAAAAAGTGCTAACCAAATATACCCAGCAGTTGTTCACTTCTTTTAGTTGAACGAAGTCGCAGACAAGCAAATTCTTAACTGGCAACTGATGTCCACATTCTCATGTAAATACATCCAAAGCCAAATCCATGACGTGTGAGAGGTAATATTACAAAATTCAGCCGTAACACTGTACGAAATCAGCCCAGTTGACAGAGAATCGTATTTTCATGCGAAGATTGTGAGTGTCTCTCACCTTCGTCATTTCGTGAAAATTGATGATTTAATACACAAATGTTGATAAAAATCGTATGTTAAAACAGAGAATATTTGTATGTGGGATTAGTTACACCCCGTTACACCGTAAATGTGTTTATCCTTGCATTAGCGGAAAATCATGGAACAATGATTTCTGAAACATGGACTGCATGTTAGCAACTGGTAAACAAAAGAAACAATCAGAACTGCATGAGAAAGCAACAAAGTAAAAAAATAAATAAATCTACTAGTTTTATTTGGACTGTAGGAGAACTAACTCCGTAAATTTGACTGAAGCAGCGGCAGATAACAACATCGTACACAAACACTGGTCCTGGACTGACTGAATAACTAATTAGCTAGTTAACTGATTAACTGAGCTGTTTAACTGGCTGACTAATTAACTGGCTATTTAACTGGCTGACTAACGGATTAACTGAGCTAATTAACTGGCTGACTGACTGATTGACTGACTGACTAACTGATTTACTGACTGAGTAACAAACTAACAGACTGACTGGCTAATTTTCACGTACATGTAAACCTGCAGATAAAAGTGACGCTGATAGATAATGTAGTTGTGTTAGGTTAGCGCAAAATATACATAACATCTTCACACTAGACATAACTGGACTGTTATAGGGCATGTCTAGTTTTAATTTAAAAAACCGACGAATTTTAGGGGACAAAGCTAGTCTAGATATCTGTTAGGCTGAAGTGTGTATAGTCTAGATACAATGTATTCAATCATGACTAGACTAGATATGAACTAGACTCAAATTGGGAATAGCCTAAGCAAACAATGGAATGAGGCGGTCATTAGACATCATATATACCGAAGAAGGGGCATTGAAAATATTATAACAACAGGAAAAATAGAAGGAAGAAGATCAGGAGGAAGACCAAGAGAAATGATACTGGACAGTCTGACGGGATGGTGTGAGAGGAGATCACCAACTGAGCTGATGGCCTGCATGAAGGATCGTGTACTCTGGAGAAGCATAATAATCAACGCCAGTCGGCACGGCACCTGATGATGATGATGATGATGATGATGATACCGTACGAGTCATAACAAGACTAGATATCTGATTTGTGTCAGATATAGCTGGACTAGACATCAGATAAATTTATATGAAACATAAGTAGACTACACATCAGATAAGACTAGTATGAAACATAATTAGACCAAACATGGGATGAGACTGGTATGTAACATAACACCAGACAGACTGGCTTTGTGTATAACTAGACTAGACACCAGACAGTTTACAAGACACAAACTAGATATCAGACAGTTTAAAAGGCACAAACTAGATACCAAATCAGACATAACCAGACTAGACACACCAGACAATTTACAAGAAATACACCAGACACCAGATAAATTGCGAGACACAGACTAGACACTAGATAGTTACGAGACACAACTTGGCTACCATCAGGTAGTGATGAGACACAGCTAGACTAGACACCAGACATTTACGAGACACGACTACACATGGCACTCGATAATTATGAGACGCAGTTAGACTAGACCACAGATGGTTGCGAGACACAGACTAGACTACAGATAGTTATGAGACACAGTTAAACTAGACTACAGATAGTTACGAGGCACAGCTAGACTAGACAACAGATATTTACCAGACACACGAGTCTAAACATCCAACAGACTTGATATGACTTAAATAAAATATACACTCCATGGACCTGTTCCAGAAGTATCTAAAATACAAAACTTGTCATTTATAAATACACACGAAATACCCAGAAAGAATATTTGATATTGTAGTGAATTTTTTTATAAAAGCAACGGTAGAAAAGTAAATATTTCGACAAAAAAATGTTAATTACTTGGACAAATGAGAAAGTATACGAATTTTTCGTTTAAAATATAACAAAATACGTTTTCAAGGAGGTAAATTGTTGGATAGAACGACAGAGGAGACGAGTGAGTTTAGACTGAGTTTCAGCTGTAAATCAATAAAATGTAAACATTTGTTGGGACATTTGTAAACACGATATATGTAAGGGCAGAGCAGCCAGGAAGAATAAAATATTTTATTGCTAATAAAAGCCAGGATGGGAGGAGAATAAATGGATACTGTAGCAGAAATAAATGGACCCAACTCTCCACGGGCATGAATTTACTTTCCAAAAACCCATATTCCATTGGCCATATTCCTGGGCTTTCTTTCCTCCTTCTTCTCATCATTTCCAAGTATTGATTTGTTTAAACAATCTCTCATTGTGCTATCATCTCCTATAATTTTCCCGGCTGGTTGTAACGACTGTCTAGCCAGAAGAACTTGGAAGAACTTGCTATTTTCTGTAAGTGTATTTAGCAATCCTCCCTCGTCCCGACTTCTGTGTATGAGACAAGACGTCATATTACGTTCACCTCTTTCAGCGGCAGATCTGTATTTGAGAGTTATAACCACTGCCAAAAAAGGGTAACCTGAAATTATGCGCAAACAACGGAACTGTTGCCCTGATTAGTCATGCCAGTAAAATTCTGTTAAAAAAAATCATAATGGGTAGACTTCGTAAGAAAATAGAAGAAGAAGTCAATATGGTCCAAGCTGGTTTCAGGCAAGGAAGAGGATCAAGAGATCATATATTCAATATAAGATTAATAATAGAGAAATGTAGAGAGTTTAATGTGAATCTATATTTATCATTTATAGACTACTCAAAGGTATTTGATTGTGTACAACAGCAGAAGCTTTTGAGGAATAAAGGAAAAAATGAGATTTCCAACACATTTGATACAATTAACATCACTGCTGTATCTAGACCAACAAGCAGCAGTAATAATAAATGGTGAAACAACAACTTGGTTTGACATAAAACAAGGGGTCCGTCAGGGGTGCATATTGTCACCCTACTTGTTTAGCTTGTATACTGAAAATATAATGAGGAATGTTAGAGAAGATGTAGACAAAGAATATTACGATGCCATAACAATTGCAGGTTACGAAATACCAGAAATTAGATATGCTGATGACACAGTATTACTGTCCACAACACAAAAAGAAATGGAAAAACTAATTATGTCAGTCCGTAAGAATAGTGAAAACCAAAACCTTTATCTTAATGCGAAGAAAACTAAATTGATGACAAATGACAAAACAAACAAGGAAGCTGAAATATATATCAATGAGGAAAAACTGGAAGAAGTGGAGAGTTTTGAATATCTTGGATCACTGCTAACTAATAATGGATATACAATGATGGAAATTAAAAGGAGGACATCTATCGCTCTTCAGAAAGTAAAACAACTAAAGAATCTGTGGAGAGGAACAGTCATCTATCGCTCTTCAGAAAGTAAAACAACTAAAGAATCTGTGGAGAGGAACAGACAGAACTACAAAAATAAGATTTTTAAGGGCATGCATCTTTCCCATCACAACATATGCCTGTGAGACCTGGACACTTAACAAGACAGCTGAGAAACATATAAATATATTTGAATGTAAATGCTACAAATGAGTTCTTCAAATATCATGGGCACAAAAAAGAACAAATATATCCATACTGCAAGATCTTAATATTGAAGAAGGCTGGCTAGTAAAGAGGATTAAAGAGAGAAAACTTAAATATTTTGGACACATTAAACGTCATGATAATTTAAAGAAGACCGTCTTGGAAGGGTACATAATAGAAAAAAGAATGAAAGGAAGACCAAGGCGAAGATGGCTGCAAGACATCGTTGATGATCTGCAAATGGATGCAGCAGCAGCAGGCCATCTTTCTCACAACCGAGAGGCCTACAGGAGTGCTGTTTGGGAGGCAAAGTTCCGTAAGGGACATGCAAATGAATGAATGAATGAACGAATATTTCCGTTTCAGAATAATTTAATAGCTTTGGGAGGAAGGTGGTGGTCGGGGGGAGGGGGTTAGGTTTCAAGGTTATTTGTTTGTAAAAGAGGTTTCATCCATATTTCATTACACTGAATGTAACCTTCACATTAGTTTCCTGAGGCCCATTTTGTTCACTTACTGGCAACAAATAGGAAAGAAAATTAAATTTTGCATGTTTGCTTTCAATTTTCAGGTAGTTTTATCTCTTATGCTTCCATGTCGCTGTTAGTTTTTGCTGTTGTTCTTCTTATTGTAATTACTGTTGTTGCTGTTAGTTTTTGTTCTTGTTCTTCTTATTGTAATTACTGTTGTTGCTGTTAGTTTTTGTTGTTGTTGTTGCTCTTATTGTAATTACTGTTGTTGCTGTTAGTTTTTGTTGTTGTTGTTGATCTTATTGTAATTACTGTTGTTGCTGTTAGTTTTTGTTGTTGTTGTTGCTCTTATTGTAATTACTGTTGTTGCTGTTAGTTTTTCTTCTTGTTCTTCTTATTGTAATTACTATTGTTGCTGTTAGTTTTTGTTGTTGTTGCTCTTATTGTAATTACTGTTGTTGCTGTTAGTTTTTGTTCTTGTTCTTCTTATTGTAATTACTGTTGTTGCTGTTAGTTTTTGTTGTTGTTGTTGCTCTTATTGTAATTACTGTTGTTGCTGTTAGTTTTTGTTGTTGTTGTTGCTCTTATTGTAATTACTGTTGGTGTTGTTGTATAATTTTGTTGTCATGGCGATTGTTATTCTAGACGTTGCTGTTGTTATTATGGTTGTTACTAATGGTTTTCATGATGTTCATGGTGTTGTTGATATCGTCATTGTTTCTGTTGTTGTTGTTACTGTTGTTATTGTGATTGCTTCTGTTGTTGTTACTACTTTTGTTATTATGATGGTTTCTATTGTTGTTATTGCTGCTACTTTTGTTATTATGATTGTTTTTGTTGTTGCTGCTTTTGGTATTTACGATTGTTTCTGCTGTCTTTCGTACTTTTTGTTCTCATGATTGTTTCTGTTGTTGTTGCTATTTTGGTTATTAAGATTTTTTTCTGTTGTTGTTCTTACGATCGTTTCTATTGTTGCTGCTACTTTTGTTATTGTGAATGTTTCTGTTGATATTGTTGTTACTGTTGTTATTGTGAATGCTCTGATGTTGTTGCTGCTACTTATGCTAATATGATTGTTTCTGTTGTTGCTGTTACTATTGTTATTGTTAATATTTATATTGCTGCTGATACTGTCGTTATTGTGTTTCTTTTATTGCTTTTGCTGTTATTATTGTGATTATTTCTATTGTTGCTTTTGCTGTTGTTATTGTGATTATTTCTATTGTTACTGTTACTGTTGTTATTGTTAGTATTTCTATTGTTGCTGTTACTCTTGTTATTGTGATTATTTCTATTGTTGCTTTTGCTGTTGTTATTGTGATTATTTCTATTGTTACTGTAGTTATTGTGATTATTTCTATTGCTACTTTTACTCTTGTTATTGTGATTATTTCTATTGTTGCTTTTGCTGTTGTTATTGTGATTATTTCTATTGTTGCTGTTACTCTTGTTATTGTAATTATTTCTGTTGTTACTGTTACTGTAGTTATTGTTAGTATTTCTATCGTTGCTGTTACTCTTCTTGTTGCAATTGTTTCTGTTGTTGCTGTTACTGTTGTTATTGTAATTATTTCTATTGTTGCTGGTACTGTTGTTATTGTGATTGTTTGTATTGTTGTTGTTAGTGTTCTTGCTGTTGTCAGTTTTCTTATGCTCTTGTCATTGTTCTAAAATCTCTCAACCAATCGCTATTGTCTAGTGCACCTTGGAGGGGCGATAACTGTCAGATCTCTTTACATGTCTCTGAACTAACACAGAAAGACGGGAACGATATCCTCCTAGTGAGGCTGCAATGTGTGACCTTATGATAGGCAACATTTGAGTAAAGACTCCTCTCATCCGCCAGGCTCTTGTGCCACAGACTGTAACTAAAGAAAACCTCGGAGAAGAGGTAAAGAATCTTGGTCGTGTGTCGTCCATACAGTCTTCTCCTCTCCGGGCGATCTCAGAGGGAGAGTCACGTGATGAGAAGAGAGAGAGAGAGAGAGAGAGAGAGAGAGATAAAAAAAATCTCATCAAATTAACTTAAGCTTCTAGTTCTTTTTTGAATCGTTTCTTCACGCGCAATAATGACGGCTTGAGAAGAGTTATAGTTTTTGAAATATCGCTCAAACTCTACCGGCTCATTTCGGAGATTTCTCTTGAGCGTGTGGTTTTATTTTCTAGTAATTCAAAGTTGCCTGAACGCGCATTTGTTTTTGCGTTCTCAATCGATATTCTTGAGCGTTAGCTCGACAGCCGAAGCTGAGAGTCACAAAACGGTACGTTAATTAACACCCCTCTATGTTATAGACGTTAATTAACACCCTTTTGTGTTATAGACGTTAATTAACATTCCCCTATGTTATAGTCGTTAATTCACATCCACCTATGTTACATACATTACTTCACACTCTTCTATGTTATAGACGTTACTTCACACTCATCTATATTATAAAAATTACTTCACACTCCTCTGTGTTGTAGACATTACTTCACACTTTTCAGTGTTATAGACGTTAATTCACATTCTCCTATGTTATATATGTTACTTCACATTCCTCTATATTATAGACATTATTTCACACTTCTCTATGTTCTAGACATTATTTCACACTCCCCTATGTTGTAGACATTACTTCACACTCCTCTATGTTGTAGACATTACTTCACACTCCTCTATGTTGTAGACATTACTTCATACTCCTCTATGTTGAAGACGCTACTTCACACTCCTCTATGTTGTAGACATTACTTCACACTCCTCTATGTTGAAGACGCTACTTCACACTCAGCTATGTTGTAGACATTACTTCACACTCCTCTATGTTGTAGACATTACTTCACACTCCTCTATGTTGTAGACATTACTTCACACTCCCCTATGTTGTAGACATTACTTCACATTCCCCTTTGTTGCAGACATTACTTCACACCCCTATATTGTAGACATTACTTCACACTCCCCTATGCTGTAGACATTATTTCACATTCTCCTATGTTATATATGTTACTTCACACTCCCCTATGTTGTAGACATTACTTCACACTCCTCTATGTTGTAGACATTACTTCACACTCCCCTTTGTTGCAGACATTACTTCACACTCCCCTTTGTTGCAGACATTACTTCACACTCCCCTATGTTGTAGACATTACTTCACACTCCCCTTTGTTGCAGACATTACTTCACACTCCCCTATGTTGAAGACATTACTTCACACTCCCCTTTGTTGCAGACATTACTTCACACTCCCCTATGTTGCAGACATTACTTCACACTCCCCTATGTTGTAGACATTACTTCATACTCCTCTATGTTGAAGACGCTACTTCGCACTCCTCTATGTTGTAGACATTACTTCACACTCCTCTATGTTGTAGACATTACTTCACACTCCTCTATGTTGTAGACGCTACTTCACACTCCCCTATGTTGCAGACATTACTTCACACTCCCCTATATTGTAGACATTACTTCACATTCCCCTATGTTGTAGACATTACTTCACATTCCCCTATATTGTAGACATTACTTCACATTCCCCTATGTTGTAGACATTACTTCACACTCCCTTATGTTGTAAACGTTACTTCACACTCCTGGGAGGTGAAGGTACCCCATCATCAACATCTATAACCCGGGGGGGGGGGGGTGAGGAAAGCCTGAAATATCAGCTACACCTGGAGACAGTCAGAAGAAACAGCCCAGGACAGAAATAAATGGAGAGCCCTTGTTGACGGCATATGCCTCCGAAAGGGGTAAGGAAGGAAGGAAGGAAGGAAGGAAGGAGGGAGGGAGGGAAGGAAGGAAGGAAGGAAGGAGGGAAGGAAGGAAGGCCGAATGTAAAAACAAGGACCACATCATGCTGAAAGACCACTGTAACTAACCCTCCGTTGTTATTGTGATTGTTTGTATTGTTGTTGTTAGTGTTCTTGCTGTTGTCAGTTTTCTTATGCTCTTGTCATTGTTCTAAAATCTCTCAACCAATCGCTGTTGTCTAGTGCACCTTGGAGGGGCGATAACTGCCAGATCTCTTTACATGTCTCTGAACTAACACAGAAAGACGGGAACGATATCCTCCTAGTGAGGCTGCAATGTGTGACCTTATGATAGGCAACATTTGAGTAAAGACTCCTCTCATCCGCCAGGCTCTTGTGCCACAGACTGTAACTAAAGAAAACCTCGGAGAAGAGGTAAAGAATCTTGGTCGTGTGTCGTCCATACAGTCTTCTCCTCTCCGGGCGATGTCAGAGGGAGAGTCACGTGATGAGAAGAGAGAGAGAGAGAGAGAGAGAGAAAGAAAAAAAAATCTCATCAAATTAACTTAAGCTTCTAGTTCTTTTTTGAATCGTTTCTTCACGCGCAATAATGACGGCTTGAGAAGAGTTATAGTTTTTGAAATATCGCTCAAACTCTACCGGCTCATTTCGGAGATTTCTCTTGAGCGTGTGGTTTTATTTTCTAGTAATTCAAAGTTGCCTGAACGCGCATTTGTTTTTGCGTTCTCAATCGATATTCTTGCGCGTTAGCTCGACAGCCGAAGCTGAGAGTCACAAAACGGTACGTTAATTAACACCCCTCTATGTTATAGACGTTAATTAACACCCTTTTGTGTTATAGACGTTAATTAACATTCCCCTATATTATAGTCGTTAATTCACATCCACCTATGTTACATACATTACTTCACACTCTTCTATGTTATAGACGTTACTTCACACTCATCTATATTATAAAAATTACTTCACACTCCTCTGTGTTGTAGACATTACTTCACACTTTTCAGTGTTATAGACGTTAATTCACATTCTCCTATGTTATATATGTTACTTCACATTCCTCTATATTATAGACATTATTTCACACTTCTCTATGTTCTAGACATTATTTCACACTCCCCTATGTTGTAGACATTACTTCACACTCCTCTATGTTGTAGACATTACTTCACACTCCTCTATGTTGTAGACATTACTTCATACTCCTCTATGTTGAAGACGCTACTTCACACTCCTCTATGTTGTAGACATTACTTCACACTCCTCTATGTTGAAGACGCTACTTCACACTCCTCTATGTTGTAGACATTACTTCACACTCCTCTATGTTGTAGACATTACTTCACACTCCTCTATGTTGTAGACATTACTTCACACTCCCCTATGTTGTAGACATTACTTCACATTCCCCTTTGTTGCAGACATTACTTCACACTCCCCTATATTGTAGACATTACTTCACACTCCCCTATGCTGTAGACATTATTTCACATTCTCCTATGTTATATATGTTACTTCACACTCCCCTATGTTGTAGACATTACTTCACACTCCTCTATGTTGTAGACATTACTTCACACTCCCCTTTGTTGCAGACATTACTTCACACTCCTCTTTGTTGCAGACATTACTTCACACTCCCCTATGTTGTAGACATTACTTCACACTCCCCTTTGTTGCAGACATTACTTCACACTCCCCTATGTTGAAGACATTACTTCACACTCCCCTTTGTTGCAGACATTACTTCACACTCCCCTATGTTGCAGACATTACTTCACACTCCCCTATGTTGTAGACATTACTTCATACTCCTCTATGTTGAAGACGCTACTTCGCACTCCTCTATGTTGTAGACATTACTTCACACTCCTCTATGTTGTAGACATTACTTCACACTCCTCTATGTTGTAGACGCTACTTCACACTCCCCTATGTTGCAGACATTACTTCACACTCCCCTATATTGTAGACATTACTTCACATTCCACTATGTTGTAGACATTACTTCACATTCCCCTATATTGTAGACATTACTTCACATTCCCCTATGTTGTAGACATTACTTCACACTCCCTTATGTTGTAAACGTTACTTCACACTCCTGGGAGGTGAAGGTACCCCATCATCAACATCTATAACCCGGGGGGGGGGGGTGAGGAAAGCCTGAAATATCAGCTACACCTGGAGACAGTCAGAAGAAACAGCCCAGGACAGAAATAAATGGAGAGCCCTTGTTGACGGCATATGCCTCCGAAAGGGGTAAGGAAGGAAGGAAGGAAGGAAGAAAGGAAGGAAGGAAGGAGGGAGGGAGGGAAGGAAGGAAGGAAGTAGGGAAGGAAGGAGGGAAGGAAGGAAGGCCGAATGTAAAAACAAGGACCACATCATGCTGAAAGACCACTGTAACTAACCCTCCGATGGGAAAGGACACCAGATGTTGCTGGATTAAAGGGCCAAAACATTTGTCTGAGAAGGCAGGGGGGAGGTGGTGGTGGTGGTGGTGGTGGTGGTTGGGGAAGGGGGTCTTCTTCTGATGACCTAGGGAGTTGTGTTGTTCTTCCGCTCTCTACAGAAGAGTTTCCTACACTCATCCAAAAACCCAGCAACATCTGGTGCCTTTTCTCCGGGGTTTTTTTTATGAATTCAACATAAGAGATGCACTTTATGTATGTAACATAAGAGATGCACTTTATGTATGCAACATAAGAGATGCACTTTATGTATGTAACATAAGAGATGCACTTTATGTATGTAACATAAGAGATGCACTTTATGTATGTAACATAAGAGATTCACTTTATGTATGTAACATAAACTTTAGAAATCGATTCAAACTGGTAAATAATTACTTTGCAGTATCTCTTCAAAGCATTTCGTGGGAGAAACAACTTGCGTCAGGCATACAGAAATTCCTGACGCAATAGAAATTTTAACTAAAACATAGAAATTGCAAGCCAGGTATAGAAATATTGATCTAAGTCCACCGTAATTTTTATAATGGTAGACAGGAGAAGAAGATAAAAACACGCTCTCACTAGAAACCTGCAGTGAGAGAAATACACAACAAGACAATGTCTACCTAGAAACCTGCAGTGAGAGAAATACACAACAAGACAATGTCTACCTAGAAATCTGCAGTGAGAGAAATGCACAACAAGACAATGTCTACCTAGAAACCTGCAGTGAGAGAAATACAAAACAAGACAATGTCTACCTAGAAACCTGCAGTGAGAGAAATACACAACAAGACAATGTCTACCTAGAAACCTGCAGTGAGAGAAATACACAACAAGACAATGTCTACCTAGAAATCTGCAGTGAGAGAAATACACAACAAGACAATGTCTACCTAGAAACCTGCAGTGAGAGAAATACACAACAAGACAATGTCTACCTAGAAACCTGCAGTGAGAGAAATACAAAATAAGACAATGTCTACCTAGAAACCTGCAGTGAGAGAAATACAAAACAAGACAATGTCTACCTAGAAACCTGCAGTGAGAGAAATACACAACAAGACAATGTCTACCTAGAAACCTGCAGTGAGAGAAATACACAACAAGACAATGTCTACCTAGAAATCTGCAGTGAGAGAAATACACAACAAGACAATGTCTACCTAGAAACCTGCAGTGAGAGAAATACACAACAAGACAATGTCTCATCATAAACCTGCAGTGAGAGAAATACAAAATAAGACAATGTCTCATCATAAACCTGCAGTGAGAGAAATACAAAACAAGACAATGTCTCATCATAAACCTGCAGTGAGAGAAATACAAAACAAGACAATGTCTCACCATAAACCTGCAGTGAGAGAAATACACAACAAGATAATGTCTCACCATAAACCTGCAGTGAGAGATATACACAACAAGACAATGTCTCACTGGAAACCTGCAGTGAGAGAAATACAAAACAAAACAATGTCTGACCTTGATTTCTTGTTCTAATGTGTTTTACACCTCTACAAAGAAATGAAGTGTTTTCAGTTACTGCAGAAACACTTTATACTACATCAGAAACACTTTATATTACATCAGAAACACTTTATATTACAGCAGAAACACTATCTCCACTTTTCCAGAATGTTCCAGACTTACGCTGATCTAAACAACAACCATCAAAATAACAGGCCACCCTCCTCCTCATCATAATCTTCATCTCGCTGTTTCGAGATCATGTTGTCAGATTCGATGTCGTTGTGTGTGTGTGTGTGTGTGTGTGTGTGGTGTGTGTGTGTGTGTGTGTGTGTGTGTGTGTGTGGTGTGTGTGTGTGTGGGGGGGGGGGGGCTTGTAGCAATTTGTTGGTCACTGGCTTACTTAAATTATTCCGCACAAAATACTTTCTTTACAGAGTTAAATAACAGCAAGTAGGAACACTGAGAAGACTATATCGTTAAATAACAGGAAGTATTAACACTGAGAAGACTATACAGAGTTAAATAACAGCAATTAGTAATATTGAGAAGACTATACAGAGTTAAATAACAGAAAACAGTAACACTGAGAAGACTATACAGAGTTAAATAACAGAAAATAGGAACATTGAGAAGATTATACAGTTAAATAACAGCAAGTAGAAAGATTGAGAAGACTATACAGTTAAATAACAGGAAGTAGTAAAACCGAGAAGACTATACAGTTAAATAATAGGAAGTAGGAAAATTTGAGAAGACTATACAGCAAGTATGTAGGCGTTTTGTTACTCTACATGATGAAGCTGTATTCTTAATTTACTTGCTCGCTGCAGTTGCATGTACCCATATGATGGGCTCCACTGAGGTGGCTAGAAACAGCTATCAAATTATAATGACCTTGATGATGGTGATGGAGTTTTGCGTGGTACTCTCTGTGTTGTCTGCTTACTATACGTCTTCGTCTACGTCTTCGTCTATGGACGAATTTAACCCAATCTCGTACTTCCTCTCAGTGGCAAAATAACAACACAAATACGACCTTAAAACTTATAATGATTTTAACAGTACACTGGATGACGATGTAACGATGAGACAATGGGACAGTGGCACGAACCATTCCAAGGACATACATTCAGGACTTAAACCCCAAGGCAAGCAAATAGAACAAGTTCCTGGCGTCTAATAATGTCCTAAGACTTCAACGCCAATGGATTCTTCTGCTACATTCTACTCTAATGAGCTATAACAAACCAGTTACGCATTTCACAAGCTAACTAACTGCAACTTCCTAACCGAAATACAAATTTCAACTCTCTCTAGATCCTAAGTCATAACCGTCATTTTTTCTTTCATCTTGTCGTCCAGTCCCTTTGTCGACTGCTAGTCCTTGTCGTTTGCTCTCTTTCATTCCTTTATCTCTGTCTGTTCAAGTGCCGAACGGAGCTTTTTTTCCTAGCCGAGCGACAACCAGAGGATCGGGTTTTCCCGATCACTCTGTACTTAGCTTCTCCCTTTCAAACAAAAATTACGCTAAATACCCACTTCTAATATACTGCTACAGGTTGGAATACTGAGAAGACTATACAATTGAATAACAGCACGTAGGAACACTGAGAAGACTATACAGTTAAATAACAGGAAGTAGGAATATTGAGAAGACTATACAGTTAAATAACAGCAAGTAGGAACAATGAAAAGACTATACAGTTAAATAACAGGAAGTAGGAATATTGAGAAGACTATACAGTTAAATAACAGCAAGTAGGAACAATGAAAAGACTATACAGTTAAATAACAGGAAGTAGGAATATTGAGAAGACTATACAGTTAAATAACAGCAAGTAGGAACAATGAGAAGATGATACAGTGAAATAACAGGAAGTAGGAACATTGAGAAGACTATACAGTTAAATAACAGCACGTATTAACACTGAGAAGACTACACGGCTAAATAATAGCGGGTAGTAACACTAAGAAGACTATACAGAGCTAAATAAGATCAAGCAGGAACATCTGGACAGTGCTGGGCAGAAATGTCTGCTTCGCTCTGGTCACAAGACACAAGATTTAACACAGATTTTAAGAAAAATTAGAAAATATGATGATGATGAGGAGGAGGAGGAGGAAGAGGGGGAAGAAGAGGAGAATTTTGTTGGTCTTATCTGAATGTTGATCAGAACTGTAAGGTTTATGATTATGACATGTTTGTAATGTGAGATGAAAGAGAAACTGAACAGTTTTAAATTACGTTTGTATATAATATGAAAATGTAGTTGAACAATTTGAAATTATATTTATATATAATATGAAAGTTAGCTGAAAATTTTGAAATTACGTTTGTATAATATGAAAATGTAGTTGAACAATTTGAAATTATATTTATATATAATATGAAAGTTAGCTGAAAATTTTGAAATTACGTTTGTATATAATATGAAATAATTTGAAAGTACAGAAATCTGCAGTGAGAGGAATACACAGTTTGTATATAATATGAAAAAATTCAAATTACGTTTGTATATAATATGAAACGATTTGAAATTACGTTTGTATATAATATGAAACAATTTGAAATTACGTTTGTATATAATATGAAACAATTTGAAATTACATTTGTATATAATATGAAATGATTTGAAATTACATTTGTATATAATATGAAACAATTTGATGCCTGTGAATCATTTCCAAGACCACTAAATCTACAACAATCAATTTATATGTGAGTGAGAGAGAGAGAGAGAATGGGAGATACAGGGACAGAGACAGAGAGTGAGAGAGAGTGTGAGAGAGAGTGAGAGCGAGTGAGAGAGAGTGTGAGAGAGAGTGAGAGAGAGTGAGTAAGAGAGAGAGAGAGAGTGAGAGAGAGACAAAGAGAGAGTGAGAGAGAGTGAGTGAGAGAGCAAGAGAGAGAGTGGGAAAGAGAGAGACTGAAAAAGAGTGAGAGACAGAGAGAGAGTGAGAGAGTGAGTAAGTGAGAGAGAGAGTGAGAGAGAGAGAAAGATAAAGAGTGGGAAAGAGAGAGACTGAAAGAGATTGAGAGACAGAGACAGAGAGAGAGAGTGAGTGAATGAGAGAAAAAGTGAGAGAGTGAGACAGAGAAAGACCTCTTTTTGTAAATGACCTATCAGATTACAGGTTCTGTTCATGTATTGATCTATGAGCAGAGAAAATGTGCATGTGTCATACTCCAACGACAACAAATGATTTTTCTGTGACTCCCATGCTGGGAAGACTTCGATTCATCAGGAGCAGCTTCAGCTGCAGTCAAAAACCTTCGAACTTTACAACTCCGACACACTCTTAATCATAGGTGCTCCGACATTGGGGTAATTACTGGTTCACTTCAACAGGAAATTCTTAAATCTGTGTGTGTGTGTTTTTTTTTTTTTTTTTTGCAAATACAGTTTGCTCTGCTATAATACGAATTTATTCCAATGCCAGTGATAAAGTAGAGAACGAAACTAGTATAGTACGATTTTCACGTTTGTACACGATTGTGTCCCCTGAATAACGCGAGAGGGCGCAGATAGTCCCCCAGCTGAGTCAAAGGCGTAAGAATACAGTACAGGCAACAACGGGATGAACACGTGGAAACACGCTCCTACACAATTAGTCCTCCGCGCATTGTCAGCTTAAACAGTGTTTATCTTGGGTCATGTTGGGCGTGTGTTAATTGTTATATCTTGTAGGAAAAGCTCATTTAACAACCCCGGTCCGTGTTCAGCCATGAAAAGCAGCTAGCGTAAAATATAAGCTAATTAGCGTTACGAAAAATAACTTGAAATAATAAATCATTTTGAAAGAAATGAGAGAACACGTGGCGTTGTAAGACCTGCGAGCATTAATAATGAGCCAAGTTTAGCTACCATCAGAAGCAAGGCCAAGAACATGAAACACAACTTTTAGTGCAGCATTTTCTCTAAGAACATGAAACACAGCTTTTAGTGCAGCAACTTCTCTAAGAACATGAAACACAGCTTTTAGTACAGCAACTTCTCTAAGAACATGAAACACAGCTTTTAGTACAGCAACTTCTCTAAGAACATGAAACACAGCTTTTAGTGCAGCAACTTCTAGTAGCTGTATGTCTGCAAGAAAAAAAGGCCAAGGATACTGAAGAAATGGAAAACTTGCTCAGCGTGTGGACTGAAGACCAGACAAATAAAAATTCAGGAAGAACTTTTCTCACCATCAAGCAGACAGCTTTTTCTGTATGTGAGGACCTTAAAACAAACAATCTCCATATCCTGCACAAGTTAGTCCCTTTACTGCTAGCAATGGCTGGTTTACCGCCGGCAGTGGCTGATTTACCGCCGGCAGTGGCTGATTTACCGCAGTCAGTGGCTGATTTACCGCAGTCAGTGGCTGATTTACCGCAGTCAGTGGCTGATTTACCGCAGTCAGTGGCTGATTTACCGCCGGCAGTGGCTGATTTACCGCCGGCAGTGGCTGATTTACCGCAGTCAGTGGCTGATTTACCGCCGGCAGTGGCTGATTTACCGCCGGCAGTGGCTGATTTACCGCAGTCAGTGGCTGATTTACCGCAGTCAGTGGCTGATTTACCGCAGTCAGTGGCTGATTTACCGCAGTCAGTGGCTGATTTACCGCAGTCAGTGGCTGATTTACCGCAGTCAGTGGCTGATTTACCGCCGGCAGTGGCTGATTTACCGCCGGCAGTGGCTGATTTACCGCCGGGATTTCCGAATATTCGTCAGATGAGAGACAATATTCATGACAAAACAGATCAACACAATAACGGTACCTGATACATTTTTGTAGGAAAGGAACTGACACTCAAGAAGATAAAATATTCCTTCACGGCGAGACGCACTGGACTACATGGCTAACAATTCATTAAGAGAAAACAGGATATGACGTAAAAACGTCCACCAGAAAAACATGATACAGTGCATTAATCTAAAGCAAGTGAACAGGATGATGATGATAATTGTCGGATACTCCGTAGCTGAGAAGCACCTTGAACGGTTTACTCAATGGTAGAGAATAATAGTAAAACAACATTTAAAAAAAACTCGTCCTTGTTTCGGAAACGAAACAAAACTGATACGAGCTACCATCAGGGGACATCACACAGCGCGTGTGTACAGGGCCTCTTTTGTTCTTGAAACTGCGATCATGATTATTTCCCTTCCGGGGAGCAGTTTGTTTTTGGAACTCCATTTCGGAGATTAGTTTATTTTGTGCATCCCTTCGGGGAGTTTGTTGTATCACAACGTATCAGTTCGTTGGTTACGATGTCTATATCAAACAAACAAATATGACATTTTTTTCTTTACTGTTGTCACATGCTGTTTCGCTAGTTTTATTGTCATGTCTGTTTAGAGAGCTCACTCCTTTTATAATACTATTTTGATAACTTTGTTTTCTGTACTCATTCGATAACTTTGTTTTCCCTTGAGTCTTGATCAATTTGTTCTCCATACAGTTTTGATAAGCCTGTTCCCCTTGTTTTTCCGGCTCAGTTCTATGTTAACTGATATTGTTCCTCCCCTTTTTCTCAGCGTCCAATCATTGCTTTGCTTTTGCTGTCTGTTATATCAAGGTGTGGCTTGTTGCCGATCTGTTAAACTGAGCTGACCAGACTGTAGCCAATCGCGTCGCATGAAACAGAAGGCATCGCCAACATGAACATAGGGAAGCAGCTTTCAGAATCTTCAGTCAGGAAATAGAAGAAGACAAAGACATGGCAAGACGTCACAGTTACAGACTTCAGTCAGGAAATAGAAGAAGACAAAGACGTCACAGTTACAGACTTCAATCAGGAAATAGAAGAAGACAAAGACGTCACAGTTACAGACTTCAGTCAGGAAATAGAAGAAGACAAAGACGTCACAGTTACAGACTTCAATCAGGAAATAGAAGAAGACAAAGACGTCATAGTTACAGACTTCAGTCAGGAAATAGAAGAAGACAAAGACGTCACAGTTACAGACTTCAATCAGGAAATAGAAGAAGACAAAGACGTCACAATTACAGACTTCAATCAGGAAATAGAAGAAGACATCGTAAGACGTCACAGTTACAGACTTTTCGTCGGTCGAATTCAGTCGCTGTAAAGACACCATTCGAAAATGAAGAACATCGACTCATGTTTGATTTGCAACTTGACATTTTTTAGTCACTGGACTCGACGGTTTTAACACAGTGTAGCATTAAGACAACGCACGCTTCGTTGGCGTCATTCTGGTGTATTCTGTTAGACAAAATTAGTTTGAATCTACGGTAGGTTTACTTTTACCCCGTGGACGTTCATACATGACTAGATAATTTGTTTCCTCCAGGCAGAGTAAAAACGGCAAGAGTCAGTAAACTACGCACAGCATACAAGCCAAACAGACAGACAGCCACCAAACAGACAGACAGCCACCAAACAGACAGAGCCTCCAAACAGAGAGACAGCCACCAAACAGACAGAGCCACCAACAGAGAGACAGCCACCAAACAGAGAGACAGCCACCAAACTGACAGACAGCCACCAAACAGACAGACAGCCACAAAACTGACAGAGCCACCAAACAGACAGAGCCACCAAACAGACAGACAGCCATCAAATAGACAGAGCCACCAAACAGATAGACATCCACCAAACAGACAGAACCACCAAACAGATAGACAGCCACAAAACTGACAGACAGCCACCAAACAGACAGACAGCCACAAAACTGACAGAGCCACCAAACAGACAGAGCCACCAAACAGACAGAGCCACCAAACAGACAGACAGCCACCAAACAGACAGAGCCACCAAACAGATAGACATCCAACAAACAGACAGAACCACCAAACAGATAGACAACCACAAAACTGACAGACAGCCACCAATAGACAGAACCACCATACAGACAGACAGCCACCATATAGACAGAGTCACCAAACAGACAGACAGCCACCAAACAGACAGACAGCCACCAAACAGGATTTACATCGCTAGTCCCCGACATGTCTCTGCCATGCGCACGCTGTCATTCCCGTCTTGTACAGAAAGCCGGTATAAGGTTTAGAGAGGTCATTTATGTTTATTTTTGTGTAACAACTCTCAGAAAAATGCGAGGAATTCTCATGAGCTCCTGTTTTTACAATCAGAAGGAACTGACAACAACAAAAATTCAGAAACTCAAAGAGACTCCAATGGACGCTGATGCTATAATGAAGATTAGTACCGTCCGTAATAAGGCTTGTTTCTGTTTAAAATCAAAATGAGTAAATTACTGCTAAAATACTTGATGACTCGAAGAATAAAGTATAAAATACTTGCTGAATTGAGGAATAAAGCAAGAAATACTTGATGAATAACCGGAAGGCCTACAGGAGAACTGTTAGGGAGGAAATGTTTTCCGCAAGGGACATGCAAATGTGCAACTTGATGAACTGAAGAACAGATGAATTGAATAATATAGTATGAAACACTTGATGAAATAAAACACTTGATGAAATAAAACACTTGATGAAATAAAACACTTGATGAAATAAAGTATAAAGCACGTGTTATGTTACTGTTATTTATTTTATGTCACTTTGTTCACCTTCACAACTCACAGTCCCTTGTCCAATTTGGAATAATTCACTTCTGTTACTGCTAATTTATTAATCGGAACCTCAGTCACTCTTTTTTTTCACATTTTGACTCATAGACTTGACACTTGACCTAAGGCTCGACTTGCAGCTGTCTGCAACAAGTTGAGGCTTGACTTGCAGCTGTCTGCAACAAGTTGAGGCTTGACTTGCAGCTGTCTGCAACAAGTTGAGGCTTGACTTGCAGCTGTCTGCAACAAGTTGAGGCTTGACTTGCAGTTGTCTGCAACAAGTTGAGGCTTGACTTGCAGCTGTCTGCAACAAGTTGAGGCTTGACTTGAGACTTGTCTTGAAAGATTTCAACGAAAGGTGCAAAGCACTTTAACATAGAAAAAAGGGATGGCGACTGCAGTAAAACTGGTTTAAGTAAAAAAGGTAGATAGAGGTGTATGGTGTAGTTTTACAAAGTGAGGGAGGGAGTGAGTAAAGTGAGAAAAAACGAAAAGAAAGTATGAGAATGTATAAATGAAAAACATACAACATCCGATATTTCTGCGTGAGCCTTTTTCGAGGATTACATACACAACGTTGTATGTTTTTCATTTATACATTCTCATACTTTCTATTCGTTTTTTCTCACTTTACTCACTCCCTCCCTCAATTTGTAAAACTGCACCATACACCTCTATCTACCTTTTTTATTTAACACAGAAACACCACTTTGGGGCAGTTTCCATATCGCTTTAAATGATGATGATGATGATGATGATGATGATGATGATGATGATTCCAGAAAAAAAGTCAACACAGCTCTCGGTCAGTACATCTCTGTTTACCAGTGATAGCAGAAGCAGATACCAACACTACAACGAAATGAACGGAACTGTCACAACACAAGAACCAAGCCAAGAGTGACCAGTACAGAACATGCAGATTACATGCATACTCACCTCGTCCAGCAACACGTCGGTCTTAATAACACAGCCGTCGTCCATGTCTTGTTGTACGTAGTACCTACTGTACGGACCATCCAGACAGCGTCTAGGTCGGGAGTTCGTTGACTTGGAGACGAGCCTGATGTTCCAACCTACGAAGCGTGAAAACTTCCTGGGAACGTGCGAGATGTCTGTGTAAAAGATCCTGAAGGACAGATACTTGCCGCTCGTGTCCGCCTCGACCATCCAGGCCTGTTTGTCGCGGTCGTAGCAGTGGGCCCTGGCTTTGTTGCTGCTTCGAGGCATGACGCCCAGGTAGACCTCGCTCACGGACACGACGGATATCATTTCGACCTTGACCCTGAGCGTGGAACGACCTCTGGAGAGTCTATGCACGGACACGCCGATCGTGAAAGGTTCGCCTATGCCTGAGGCATCTAACACCTGCTCGAGGTCACCGGAATCAAAAGTGCCCTCGTCTCCGAGGATAATCCTGTAGCGCACGTAACAAAGATGGTCAAAACTGGTGTGGCGCTGGAGCTGGACCTCTACGTTCCCGTCCACTTCGGGCACGCTGCTGTCAGGGAACAGGGAGATGCTCCAGTCCGACAGTCCAAACAGAAAGTAGGTGGTCTCCATCCGGTCGCCGTATCCATGCCTGGAGCTGCTGCTGCTGCTGCCACTGCTACCTTCTTTGGGAACGTGCATGTAGCACTCGTATATGCTGTGAATGTTTCTCATCTCCACCTCTACCAGCAGCTCGCCAGACTCCTGCAGGAAGTTCCTCCTTAGGATATCCTCAATCTCAACAAAAGTTTTCCTGCCGTACACGTTTGAATCCGGGGAGAACTCGCAGCTTTTTTCGATGAAGCTGACATTTTTGGTGAAGTGGTCTCTGTGAAGAAAGATGAAAATGACTGGATGAAAGGAAGCAAGGGCCAC
This sequence comes from Achatina immaculata, assembly GCA_009760885.1. Classification (NCBI taxonomy): domain Eukaryota; kingdom Metazoa; phylum Mollusca; class Gastropoda; order Stylommatophora; family Achatinidae; genus Lissachatina; species Lissachatina immaculata. The sequence continues at coordinate 45,888,943 of CM019716.1, forward strand.
ATTTTAAAAGTCAAGTATAAAGGTAGACAGATGTGTGTTTAATTTTACCAAAAAAAAAAAAGAAAGAAAGAAAGAAAGAAAGGAAAAAAAAGAGGAAAGGGGGCACGAACGAGAGTCGCAGATAGAAAGATGAGTACGTATAAAGGAAGGATGCCCAAAAAGCAAAGTCTTTATTTTTTTGTTTTTGTTTTTGTTTTTATATGTGATCCTTGAAAAAAAGGTTTTTGCCGAAATCTTGGATTGTTGTATGTTCTTCCTAGATATGTACTCATCTTGCTTTCTGTCATTCTTGTCTGTGCCCACTTCCTCATTCTTTCTATCTTTTTTTTTTTGTTGTGTTGTTTTTATATGTGATCCTTGAAAAAAAGGTTTTTGCCGAAATCTTGGATTGTTGTATGTTCTTCCTAGATATGTGCTCATCTTGCTTTCTGTCATTCTTGTCCGTGCCCACTTTCCTCATTCTTTCTATCTTTTTTTTTTTTTTTGTAACACTGAACCATATCCTTCCGTCTGTTACTAGAACCAGTCTTGCCCCAGTCGTTACTGCTTTTAAAAGTCAAGGTTAAAGCTCAGAGTTTAATGGAGTGACTGCTGTGATTATGTGGAACCTCTTCTAGAAGACAAGGCAGATGAGGACGTCATAAATCAGCAATACTTCATCATCATCATGTGACATCTGTCAATAAAATGTGGAGGTCAGCGAATGTCAGGATGGCTGTAACTCTTGCTTTCACGACACACCAGAGAAAGCCGGCTCAGCTGGCGTCTTTTGCCCGTCTTCGTCATTTTGGTAAATTTCTCTTCCAAGTTTCCAGGCAAAAAATATGACGGTTAAGTCAGCTGATGATCTGCGCGACACAAGGAGGGTTTTTTTCCTTACAGACTACATAAAACAGAGTAGCAGACTTGGAAATCTCCGTCAGTTTCGCCATATGAGGGAAAGATTTTCACGAACATGTTGATATCAAGGTTTCATTATCTCCCATTTTTGTTTGTTACCTATATCTTGTGCCATTTTTATTTGTTACCTATATCTTGTGCCATTTTTGTTTGTTACCTATATCTTGTGCCATTTTTGTTTGTTACCTATATCTTGTGCCATTTTTGTTTGTTACCTATATCTTGTGCCATTTTTGTTTGTTACCTATATTTTGTGCCATTTTTGTTTGTTACCTATATCTTGTGCCATTTTTGTTTGTTACCTATATCTTGTGCCATTTTTGTTTGTTACCTATATCTTGTGCCATTTTTGTTTGTTACCTATATCTTGTGCCATTTTTGTTTCTTACCTATATCTTGTGAAATGTGAGCAATTACTATCACTAAATAAGTCTGTGTCATGAAATATCATCTATTAATTATCAAAAAGTATCACCTATAAATATTTTAATATAAGTAAATCTACAGATTTATAGTTTTATAGGAAGGTCATACCGAAAGTCGTGAGCAAATTTTTTTTTAAATCAGAATTTATAGATAAATACCAATGTAGCATCTTAAACTGCACACTTTTCTTCACTTTTCAACATAATCTCAGTTTCTCTGCACACATTTTCTCCATCTCTCTGCAAGTTTGAAAATACCCTCCCCGTAGAATTCAGCTCCAGCTGACCGACGGCACAGAAGCACTGCTTTCTGGCCGTTCTCTCCTGTGGGACCCAGCTGGCACAAACTTTTCTATAGCCTAGGGTTTCAATCATTTCCTATACTGCATTGTGTCCTAATCCAAGATTTACAACGATTTCAGAAATTTTGACACGTCTGTCTCCTTTAATGATGTCGTCAATCCTTTCCACGTTGCCTTCAGTGGAGGCAGTTCGAGGGCGACCGCTGCGAGGCATATCTTGGATGATCGTCTTTCCATCCTTGAAATGTTTCACCCACCTCCTAACACTGCTAGCACCCTTACACATATCTCCATAAGCAAGTTGAAGTCTTTGGTGAATTTAAGCATCGGGGATTTCCTCTTTAACGAGGAACTCAATGAAAGCACGTTGACGAAGCGAAACTTCAGCACCCGCCATTTTGTTTATATTCCGCGTGGTCACGTAACACGTGATGGTGGCGTCATATGACCTCTAAATTAAGTGCAAAGAATGCAGTTAAGGTGATACATTTATATTTTCTCTATCTATAAATTCTGAATTTTAAAAAATATTTGCTCATGACTTTCGGCATGACCCTCGTATTATCAGAAAGCGATAAAATAGATACTTCGAAAAAATTTTAAAATAAATAATTTAGCGTCAAGAAATCAGATTAATAAGTCATTTCTTAGACAGGAGGGTAATTAATACATTTTTATGCAAAAAAAATTGATCAAGCAAATAACTTTATAGGCAGACAGATTTTTAAAAATAATAATTTTATGTTTAAAACATCAATATATTTTATAATTTAAAAAAAATATTTAATGTGATATTAATAAATGCAGTTAATAAATAATTTATGCACAAAAAATGATGATAAATTTGCCACAGAAATAAATAATTCAGTGGAGAAAAGCTCTGATATCTGTTCTTTTATGGTCGGTGCTGTCAATGGGGCTTGTCAGCCAGCACAGAGTATGTATGTCCATGTTTGTCAGCCAGCACAGAGTATGTATGTCCATGCTTGTCAGCCAGCACAGAGTATGTATGTCCATGCTTGTCAGCCAGCACAGAGTATGTATGTCCATGCTTGTCAGCCAGCACAGAGTATGTATGTCCATGCTTGTCAGCCAGCACAGAGTATGTATGTCCATGCTTGTCAGCCAGCACAGAGTATGTATGTTCATGCTTGTCAGCCAGCACAGAGTAGTATGTCCATGCTTGTCAGCCAGCACAGAGTATGTATGTCCATGCTTGTCAGCCAGCACAGAGTATGTATGTCCATGTTTGTCAGCCAGCACAGAGTATGTATGTCCATGCTTGTCAGCCAGTACAGAGTATGTATGTCCATGTTTGTCAGCCAGCACAGAGTATGTATGTCCATGTTTGTCAGCCAGCACAGAGTATGTATGTCCATGTTTGTCAGCCAGCACAGAGTATGTATGTCCATGCTTGTCAGCCAGCACAGAGTATGTATGTCCATGCTTGTCAGCCAGCACAGAGTATGTATGTCCATGCTTGTCAGCCAGCACAGAGTATGTATGTCCATGCTTGTCAGCCAGCACAGAGTATGTATGTCCATGCTTGTCAGCCAGTACAGAGTATGTATGTCCATGCTTGTCAGCCAGTACAGAGTATATATGTCCATGCTTGTCAGCCAGTACAGAGTATGTATGTCCATGCTTGTCAGCCAGTACAGAGTCTGTATCTCCATGCTTGTCAGCCAGTACAGAGTCTGTATCTCCATGCTTGTCAGCCAGCACAGAGTCTGTATCTCAGTGCTGTCAGCCAGTACAGAGTATGTATCTCCATGCTGTCAGCCAGTACAGAGTCTGTATCTCCATGATGTCAGCCAGTACAGAGTCTGTATCTCCATGATGTCAGCCAGTACAGAGTCTGTATCTCCATGATGTCAGCCAGTACAGAGTCTGTATCTCCATGATGTCAGCCAGTACAGAGTCTGTATCTCCATGATGTCAGCCAGTACGGAGTATGTAGAAGATATATGTATATAGCATAACAATGTAGCTGCGAAGAGATTGCTGGAGCTAGGACAAATTAAAGGTGCTGGCAGGAAATCCGAACTGTGTGACAGAAAGCGCATCGTAAACAACCAACATTTGACAGGAACTATTAGCAGACATACTCTTGGATGGAAGCTTCGGCATGCGTCGGAGCATATATGGGGTTGCCCCGAATGCAGTGAACCCGGAATCTGAATTTTGAACTTTGAACTTTGATCTCAAGGTGCTTCTACAGGTCAAGATTTTCCGCCTCAAGATCGTGCAGCAAGATAAAACAAGAACCAGTGTTATCAAAAACACAAACGTTCTTCCACGTGACAAACAACAATGGTTCCCGTCTTCTCTTTTGCGCTCGACCCTAAACCAGAAATGATGTGTGACTGGCAATACATGAACTTTGGAAATATTGAAATTCAACAAAAATAAACCAATAATCTTTCAGTGCCTTCATCACGACATAACTTGGTTACTAATCACAACAATTATGTTTATTACTACTTCCTAAATAGTCGAACACTTTCCAAAATATTACAAAATATTAAGAACATTAGAAAGAAAAAAAAACCTATTTAAAAAATCACCGAGTACTAGCGAATTGGCCGTTGTTATTGTAATACTCTTACTTTGGTTTAAAAACATAAAGTAGCAAGATTTTTTCCTAAAATCTTTTTTCTTATTTTGTCTTACATTTTTTTTTCTTCGTAGCTTCTCGCGGCCCCATTTCTGACCCCCCGTCACCATAACCTGAGGTTTTGGAACCACTGCTGGTAGGGACACAGAACAAGGAAGCGGCAGTTTCTAGAAGCACATTCCCCACCTGTTTACCACTGTGAAGGAGAAGTCCAGCCTACACCGAAGCCCTTGTGATGGGGTCTGGAGTCTAAGAAAGGCCCCAATGTGTCGATCTGTCAGCGAGAAGGTTACGTTCCATCTATGATAGCCGTACACGAAGTCCTAAAGTTGAATGAATGAGATCAGCACACAGAAATATGTTTACAGTGGAATATACAAGATCAATACACAGAAATATGTTTACAGCAGAATATACGAGATCAGCACAAAGAAATATGTTTACAGTGGAACATACGAGATCAATACAAAGAAATATGTTTACAGCAGAATATACGAGATCAATACAAGAACTATGTTTACAGTGGAGTAATATACGAGATCAGTACACAAAAATATGTTTACAGTGGAATATACGAGATCAATACACAGAAATATGTTTACAGTGGAATATACGAGATCAATACACAGAAATATGTTTACAGTAGAATATACGAGATCAATACAAGAACTATGTTTACAGTGGAGAATATGCGAGATCAATACACAAAAATATGTTTACAGTGGAATATGCGAGATCAATACACAGAAATATGTTTACGGTGGAATATACGAGATCAATACACAAAAAATATGTTTACAGTGGAATGTACGAGGTCAGTACACAGAAATATGTTTACGGTGAAATACACGAAGTCAGCACACAGATATATGTTTACAGTGGAATGTATGAGATCAACACACAACAATATGTTTACAGTGGAATTATGAGATCAACACACAACAATATGTTGACAGTGGAATGTAAGAGATCAACACACAACAATATGTTTACAGTGGAATGTATGAGATCAACACACAACAATATATTTACAGTGGAATGTATGAGATCAACACACAACAATATGTTTACGGTGCAATGTATGAGATCAACACACAACAATATATTTACAGTGGAATGTATGAGATCAACACACAACAATATATTTACAGTGGAATGTATGAGATCAATACACAAAAATATGTTTACGGTGCAATGTACGAGGTCAGCACACAGATTTTTTTAAAATAGATTTTTGTATTTTTTTTATTACTGAAGTAAACTTGCAAGGCAAGCGAGATAATGACTGCAGTAAAACTGGTTCTAACAGAACAGAGCGTGATATTTTTGGTTGTTATAAACCTCCATCATACAAGCGGATATCCTTCTCTAGCTCTACTCTACTAAACGAAACATTTGATCCAGTCTGTGCTAGCTTTCTCACACGGAGTACCTCAGATAATTTTTTTTTGCTCTTATTTATCTGTTGTGTCTTCTTCATTGTCCGTGATAAAGGCATTTTTTCTGAAATATTGGATGGTTGTTTTTCATAAACATTTCATCTTTCTGTTCTCATATTGGTAATTTTCCCTCCATTTCTTCTTCTTTCCACTTTGTTTTAAAACTTCATTTATCTTCGTCTATCTCGACTCTACCAGAACCAGGTTTACTGCAGGCTTTATCACACTTATCCTATTACACTTATCCTAAAGTAAACATGATAGTACTGATATCACTGCCCAAATCAAAATATCACTGATCAAAATTTCTAGCCTACTTCCTCTGGGTGTCCAAAGACTGAGGTTTCTGATGTTGACAGACGTGTTGTCTGTGAAGATCAAGTCAAGGAAAGCTAGCTTTCATGGAACTACTTCGGAGAGTAGTGAAAGTCAACATGACCTGCTTCTTATCCGACTCCATTTCTGTATTTCAGCCACAGCGCTGGCTGTGAAGAACCCAAGTTTGGGCTTACAGGAAGATAATTCAACAAACCTCCCAACCAACCCGACCACCTAACAAATAACCCAGCCATCTCAATCATATAACAAACAACCCTACTGACCCAACCAGCTAACAAACAACCTTACCAAACCAGCCACCTAACAAACAAACAACCCTAACAACGCAGTCACCTAACAATAACCACCAACCCAATAATCTAACAAATAACCAACAGCTCAACCATCTAACAAGCACTCCTACCAACTCAAACATCTAACTCACAACCCTACCAATCCAACCACCTAACAAACAACCTTACCAACCCAACCACCTAACAAACAACCCTACCAACCCAATCACCTAACAAACAACCCTACCGACCCAACCACCTAACAAACAACCCTACCAAACCAGCCACCTAACAAACAAACAACCCTACCAACAGAGTCATCTAACAATAACCACAACCCAATAATCTAACAAATAACCAACAACCCAATCACCTAACAAGCACTCCTACCAACTCAAACACCTAACGCACAACCCTACCACCCCAACCACCTAACAACCAACCTTACCAACCCAACCACCTAAAAAACAACCCTACCGACCCAACCACCTAACCAATCAGCAAACAACCAAACCATCCAACCAACCAGCCTGCCAACAATACGACACAACTACTCAATCAACCATGAAAACAGCTAAAGAAAAGATCAGCCAACCAGTCTATCAACAAGCCAACCCTTGCATTATGTCTCTAAAAATGTTTGACAAGAAGAACATTGGAGAATAACAGGAAAAAATGCTTTCAGGTTTCATTGTTTCAGTCCCACAAGTCAAACTGACGGATGCAACTTCGGCGTGTGAACATCTTGTGCATCACGTTCATAGGAGTACATGATCTGGGGGGGGGGGGCGGGCAGGGGAGGTGGAACGGCAACACAAAGGATAAAAATAAAATACACGGCAGGTGAAAAACTTACCTTTGAGTATATATCAGGAGTGAACTCCCTTAGTATCCGGCCCGGCAGCATGAACGTGAAAACCTGGGCGTTGAACCGGTCGTTTAGTTTGACAAAGCGACAAAGTTTTGCTAATGTCTGCCCTCGCGACATGGCTCCTTCTATGGCGGCGCGAGCAGGGTTAGTTGGTAGCTCCTACAAATGATCTACTGTGTCCTGGCCAGGCAAACTATGAGGCTGAAATGTAAACAAATCTGTAACTAAGCATCTTCCTGACCGGATGTGAGATTTACTGGCAGGGTTACCTTTCTTAGTTCTAGCATATCACAAGGCGACAGCTAGCCGTAATGGCGACAGTTCGTGCAGTGATCAAGTCTTTGTTAAAGATTTCTGAAGATTGGAGGAACCAGGGGTTGAAATGTTGACAGATGTCCACTTGATCAATCATTGTGTGGCTGCAATGTTGACAGAAGTTCCATTCTGCAAATAAAATTGATAAACACTTTATTAGCTCAGAAGGACTGCAAGAGAGAGATGCAGCAAACATATCTTTTCGTGTGACATGGATAGTTTTTAGTTCTCAAATTAGAAACACAGCAATGGTTTAAGTAAAATGAATGAATTCGTTTCTTTAGAGCATTGCAAGTGGGTGTAGAAATCCTTCCTCATTACAGAATGTAACTATATGTGCGTTCACGCAGAATGAAGGCAGTAATAATGGTTGTTTTAGATTTGAAGAGTTTGTGAAGTGTGTGGATCTTTGTGAAAGTTGTGGAGGCATCACTGTGTGGTTTGTGAAGTCTGTAGATCTTTGTGAAAGTTGTGGAGGCATCACTGTGTGGTTTGTGAAGTGTGTAGATCTTTGTGAAAGTTGTGGAGCCATCACTGTGTGGTTTGTGAAGTCTGTAGATCTTTGTGAAAGTTGTGGAGGCATCACTGTGTGTTGAGCAGCTTTTATAACGGAAAAGTTTTCTCAGTGGAGAAAGTGTCACGACTCTGTCTTGCTACCTCCCTCTCCAATCTGTTAATACCTCGCAAAGGAAGGAAGAAATCAAAATTTCTGGAGACCAAACACTGGACAGGCTGTAGGATGACGTGACAGAACAGCCTGACCTGATTTCGTGTCGGAGTTGCCCTTTCAGTCATCTGAGCCAAATAAAAATCATACTTTTGTGCACGATCGCTGCGCTCATAGCAAGAAGTGCGTGCCTAGATTCTTGATCTGTGAGCACATTAAAGATGTTGTCAGTATTGTCCTTCATGGCTTTCTCTTACTCTGTTCCAGGAAGAACTAGGTACTCGTTTGTGCAGCCGGGGTAACTGGAAACCTCCAGGCTAGATCGCGCCATGAGATACGGCTGAACTAATCACATCGCTAATCAGGGATGCCCACAGAAACTATAAGGTCTGTGCTAACTGCTCGCTAACGCAGGGATCTCCACAGAAACTATAAGGTCTGTGCTAACTGCTCGCTAACGCAGGGATCTCCACAGAAGCTATAAGGTCTGTGCTAACTGCTCGCTAACGCAGGGATCTCCACAGAAACTATAAGGTCTGTGCTAACTGCTCGCTAACGCAGGGATCTCCACAGAAACTATAAGGTCTGTGCTAACTGCTCGCTAACGCAGGGATCTCCACAGAAACTATAAGGTCTGTGCTAACTGCTCGCTAACGCAGGGATCTCCACAGAAACTATAAGGTCTGTGCTAACTGCTCGTTAACAGACGAGACTCGGGGCCCATGTGTGGGCATTTTCATCTAACATATCAGTGCTGTTGTTTTATTGCTTTTATTGTTTTTTTGTTGTTTATTTGTATTGCCTTTCTTCTCTTGAAGTTAGCTATACAACATTTGTATTGCTTTTCTTCTCTTGAAGTTAGCTATACAACATTTGTATTGCTTATTTTTTCTTGTAGTTATCTATACAACATCTGGATTGCCTATCCTCTCTTGAAGTTATCTATACAACATTTGTATTGCCTTTCTTTTCTTGTAGTTATCTATACAACATTTGTATCGCCTTTCTTCTCTTGAAGTTATCTATACAACATTTGTATCGCCTTTCTTTTCTTGTAGTTATCTATACAACATTTGTATTGCCTTTATTCTCTTGAAGTTATCTATACAACATTTGTATCGCCTTTCTTCTCTTGAAGTTATCTATACACTATATTAACGACATCGTCAGATGTAACAGTGCTAAGCATTCTGGGTAAACTTCTTATCTTATATCTTATATCCTTCCCGTACCGTTAAACGTCACATAGGGCTCGCAAAGTAGTTCGCCAATTTTTCCTGTCTTCGGCGAGTCTTTCAACCTCATCAAAGGATTTTATGCCTGTTAATTTGGCATCTCTTAATAAATCCTCTTTAGAGTTTCACGCTGTCTGCCTCTTTTTCTTCGGCCTGTTGTGTTCTATTTGATAGCTTGTTTTGGGATTCTCTGATCATTTCTTCTCATCAAGGGTAAACTTCACTGGATGAAAATGAAAGCAACTGGTCAGGCAAAACTGCCACCTCAGAACCTAATACAAGAGCTTTTTTTTTTAAGACGACGGTCTGGATGTGTTATGTTAAGTGCTGACAGACAACTCTTAGGCTGACATCATACTTTAATTGCTGACAGTTAGACAACTCTTAGGCTAACATCATACTTTAATTGCTGATAGTTAGACAACTCTTAGGCTGACATCATACTTTAATTGCTGACAGTTAGACAACTCTTATGAGAAGAACAAGGAAAAAGATAAAAATGGAAATAGCAGATGAACAGTTTGGATTTGTTGAAGGAAAGGGAACACACAATGCCAATTATGCTTTACGAACACTAACAGAAAGAGCTTTTGAAGTACAGAAAGATCTCTGCTTATGCTTCATTGATTACACCAAGGCATTTGATAAGGTAAAACATAATGAAATTATTAAAATGCTTGAAGACATCAGTATAGACGGCAAAGACCTGAGGATTGTAAAACATCTATACTGGCAGCAAGAAGCAGCAGTTCGAGTTGAAAATAGAACTGGAAAATATCAACCTATAAAACAAGGGGTGCGACAAGTACGTGTACTATCTCCAGACCTTTTTTCTCTGTATAGCGAGAATATTCTAAGAACAATCATCACAGAACCAGGCATAAAAATTGGAGGATACAATATTAACAACCTTCGGTATGCTGACGACACAGTACTGACAGCTGAGAACCAACAAGACCTGCAAAATTTCTTGGATAAAGTCGCCAAAGAAAGTGAACAGAAAGGCCTTACTTTGAACATCAAAAAGACAGAGACTATGGTTATATCTAAGAAACAGAATCCACCAGCATGCAGTATTAAATTAAACGGAACCATTCTAAAGCAGGTGCAGAAATTCAAATACCTTGGAGCAGTAATAACTTCAGATGGGAAATGCAGAACAGAAATTAGGAACAGAATAGGCCAAGCAAAGACTGCATTTCAGAGAATGAGAAACATATTAGCTAACACATCTTTATCAATGAATATTATAAAACGAGTCCTAAAATGCTATATTGAACCTATCTTGTTATATGGAAGTGAATCATGGACAATAGGCAAGTCTGCACAAAAATCATTGGAAGCAGCAGAAATGTGGTTTATTAGAAGAATGTTGCGAATCCCCTGGACAGCAAAAATAACTAATGAAGAATGTAGGAGAAGAGCTGGAGAGACTAAAAAACCTTGTCAAAAAGATAAGAGAGAGACAATGTACTTTCATAGGACATGCAATGAGAAGAGGGGGCATTGAAAATATTGTAACAACAGGAAAAATAGAAGGAAGAAGATCAAGAGGAAGACCAAGAGAAATGATACTGGACAGTCTGACGGGATGGTGTAAGAGGAGATCACCAATTGAACTGATGGCCTGCATGAAGGATCGGATACTCTGGAGAAGCATAATAGCCAACGCCAGTCGGCACGGCACATGATGATGATGATGATAGACAACTCTTAGGCTAACATCATACTTTAATTGCTGACAGTTAGACAACTCTTAGGCTGACATCATACTTTAAGTGTTGACAGTTAGACAACTCTTAGGCTGACATCATACTTTAAGTGTTGACAGTTAGACAACTCTTAGGCTGACATCATACTTTAAGTGTTGACAGTTAGACAACTCTTAGGCTGACATCATACTTTAAGTGTTGACAATTAGGCAACTCTTAGGCTAACATCATACTTTAAGTGCTGACAGTTTGACAACTCTTAGGCTGACATCACACTTTAAGTGTTGACAGTTAGGCAACACATACTACAACACATGTTATACATACATACACTGTAACACATAATGTGTTATACATCCACACACTACAATACATAATATGTTATACATACACACACTGCAACACATAATATGTTATACTTACCCACACTGTAACACAGAATATACTACAACATATTACTACTCATACATGTATTAGACTACATTTCCCACTAATTACTACACATATTAGACTATTTTCCTCATTAATTACTACACATATTAGATTATTTTCCTCATTAATTACTACACATATTAGACTATACTCCTCATTAATTACTACACATATTAGACTATATTCCCATTAATTACTACACATATTAAACTATTTTCCCCATTAATTACTACACATATTAGACTACACTCCCCATTAATTACTAGACATATTAGACTATCTCTCTCTCTCTCTCTGAACCTTAAGTGCCCAAGGGTTTTCCACAAATGCCTGTCCTTTGACCTTTTTGTCTGCTCTTACCCAGGTAAGCCCTGTATTGCTTAACATCCTCTCTGTTGTTCTTCTCCATGTCTCTTTTGGTCTACCCTTACTTCTGTTCCCCTGTGGTATCCATCTTAATGATATTTTTGGTAGTGAGTTGTCAGTCATTCGGAGCACAAGTCCCAACCATCGCCAGCTTCTTTCCTTAATAATTGCTGTCAGTGGCTTCATCTGCATTTCTGCCAACAGGATGTTATTTCTTATGGTGTTTGGCCATATTTTTCTAATTCTTCTTAAACATTTAGTTTGGAAAGAATTCAACTTGTTTTCTATGGTTTTGGTGATTTTCCAGCATTCACTTCCATAGAGTAGTACACTTAGAACATTACTCTTAAATATCCTGATTTTCATATTCATGCTTAGTTTTTTTTTAATTTCTATATAGTCTGCAGCATTGCAAAAGCCTGGTTTGCTCTAGTAAGTCTGCTGTTGATGTCCTCTGTGCTGTCTCCATTTTCTACTACTCTACTGCCAAGATATACAAATTCGTTGACCTCCTCCACTAACTTGCTATCTACTCTGAGTACATTTCTGTTGTTCACATTTTGCTTCATTAACTTTGTCTTTACTACGTTGATCTTTAGTCCTATGTTGTTTGCTTTCTGACTTAGCTTGTTTATTTTATCTTGCATATCTTTGTGGCTGCTTGATAATAGACAAATGTCGTTCGCAAAGTCAAGGTCCTCTCCTCCAGCACTGTACCAAGGGTCCATTGTAATCCTCTGCGTTTGTCTGATGTTGCCTCCTTCATTAACCAGTCTACTGCCAAGATAAATAATGTTGGTGATAGTACACATCCCTGCTTCACTCCTGTTTGTACCCTAAAGCTGCTGGAGGTATGTTCTCCACAGATCACTTTGCACTGAAAACCCTCATATAGGGCTTTGATTACATTCACTATCTTATGGGGGAGGCCATGCCATCTTAGGATTTTCCACAGTGCATCTCTGTTGACACTGTCAAAGGCTTTCTCAAAATCTATAAACAATGCATATGTTGTGCTATGCCACTCATTTGCCTACTCTAATATTTGTCCAAGTAAAAATTAAGGTATACATTAAACGTCATAATCTAGAAAAAAAACGTCTTGGAAGGGTACATAACGGGAAAAAGAAAGAGAGGAAGACCAAGGCGAAGATGGCTGCAAGACATCGTTGATGATCTGCAAATGGATGCATCAGCAGCAGGCCATCTTGCTCACAACCGAGAGGCCTACATGAGTGCTGTTTGGGTGGCAAAGTTCCGCAAAGGATATGCAAATGAATAAAAGAATGAACAAATATGTGGTCTATGCATGATCTTCCTTTCCTAAATCCTGCCTGTTCTTTCCGAAGTTTTCCATCAAGTGCTGGTACAATTCTATTGATGGTTATTCTGCAAAATACTTTACTGGTGAGTGGCAGTAGTGTAGTGCCTCTCCATTTCCCGCAATCTCTGAGGTCACCCCTCTTTGGTAGTTTTACTATAAGACCAGTTTTCCACTCATCTGGGGCTTTTTCTAGATCCCAAATTTGTTGTAATATCCGGCAAAGTTGTTTTGGTGTTTCTGTTTCTTCTTCTTTCAACATCTCCGCAGTCACTTCATCTTCACCTGGTGCCCTGTCTAATTTTAGCTTCTTTACTTCAATTATTGTTATTGGTCCTGTATTGATGTTTAGTTCCGTTTTTGCTTCAGGTATGTCTATTGTTTGTGCTGCTTGTGTTCTGTTTAGTAGAGTGTTAAAGTGTTCCCTCCATTCATTCCTTTGCATGTCCCTTGCGGAACTTTGCCTCCCAAACAGCACTCCTGTAGGCCTCTCGGTTGTGAGCAAGATGGCCTGCTGCTGCTGCATCCATTTCCAGATTATCAACGATGTCTTGCAGCCATCTTCGTTTCGGTCTTCCTCTTTTTCTTTTTCCCATTATGTATCCTTCCAATATGGTCTTCTCTAAATTATCATGACGTTTAATGTGGCCAAAATATTTAAGTTTTCTCTCTTTAATCCTCCATCTTTCAATTTTTTCTCTTTCTCCACTGACCAGTTGTCCCTTTAGTGTCCTTACTGCACTCGCACATCTTGTGCTGAAGTTACCTGTCATCTGCTTTGTGATTTTGTATATGGTTTTCATGTAATTTCCATATGCTGCTTTCTCTGCTGCTTCTGCTAAGTTGTCATAGTATTGATGTTTATCTTGACGGCATGATTCCTTCACTTCTTTGTCTTTTTTTGCATAATTACTTAAAACTTGTTCTTTTAGCCTTTGTGATTTGGTGTTCAGTATTTTTTTTTAAAATTTCCTTTCTTTGCTCTATCTTTTCCCATGTGGTCTTGCTTATCCATTCCTCTTTTCTCCGTTTCCGATATCTCAACACCTCTTTTGTTGTTTCCTGTAGTGTTTTATTGAACTCTAGTATGGACATTTCTGCTTCGTCTTGTAGGACACTGAAGCGGTTCTTAAGTACTATTGAGAATTCATTCTTTGTTTGCTGGTCTTTCAGTTTTGATGTATTAAAGCGTGCCTTTCTGTGTTCTCTAATTTTGGCTTTCCTTAATTTTAGTTTTATTTTTGCTACCAGAAGGTTGTGATCACTTCCTACATCTGCTCCTTTCCTTGCTCGCACATCTTGTAGTGACCGTTTCCACTTGTTGTTTATTAGTATGTGATCGATTTGGTTTTCTGTGGTTTTATCTGGGGACCTCCAAGTCACTTTATGGATGTTTTTTATATTAGAAAATTGTCCCTCCAATGGTCATCATGTTTTCTTCACAGAAACTGTAATTTTTCTCCATTTTCTTTTATTTATCCGATTCCTTCTCTTCCCATGATTCTTCTTCTGTCTTCATTTCCTTCACCTACTTTTGCATTGAAGTCGCCCAAGATGAGTAGCATATCATGCTTGGGTATTGTTTCTACTGTGGCTTGGAGGCTGTTGTAAAAATCTTCTTTTAATTCCTCTTCAGCTGCTTCTGTTGGTAATAATAGACAGCTTCGTGAATCTTGAGTTGAACCGTGCATATAATAATCTCTCATTTATTAGGGGTCCATTTCAGCAATGCTCTTGATGCTTCTTTTGTTATAATCAATGCTACTCTTCCTTCATGATGATCTTCTTTACCTGACCATATTATTGTATCTTCTGTGCGCTGTGTTGTTAATTTCCTTCTGCCTTATCCTGTCCATCTTGCTTCTTGTATGTCTAGTTTGTATCTGTGCATTTCCTTGCTG
The DNA here is from genome assembly GCA_009760885.1 of Achatina immaculata. Taxonomy (NCBI): domain Eukaryota; kingdom Metazoa; phylum Mollusca; class Gastropoda; order Stylommatophora; family Achatinidae; genus Lissachatina; species Lissachatina immaculata. Next base: position 45,904,057 of record CM019716.1, read on the forward strand.
ATTTGTGCTAGTTTTCCAGTCTGGTTAAATGTTCTTACATTCCAGCTGCCTATTTGCATCTTGTGTTTAGGTTCCAGGAGGTCTGCAGTCAGGCTGGGGACTTCCAGTGGCTGGCTTTCATCCACAACCGTCATGGGCTCAGTTTCCTGATACGCATTTCTCCTTCCACCTGCATTTGTTTTTCCCTTGCTTCTGTTTCTGTAGCAGTCTGATAGTTTTTTTACCAGATAGGGTTGCTGGCCCTATGCTGAACCCTCCTTAGTCGCCTTTTACGATCATGCGTGGTAGGGTACAGTGGTCCTATTCTTGGCAGATCCTGGGTACCACATGGGGGACTATCAAGCTAGTCACGCTAAAGTCATGCTGTTATCAAGCTAGTCATGCTACAGTCATGCTAGTTACACTACAGTCATGCTAGTCACACTACAGTCATACTAGTCACATTACAGTTATGCTAATCACACTACAGTCATGCTAATCACACTACAGTCATGCTAGTCACACTACAGTCATGCTAATCACACTACAGTCATGCTAATCACACTACAGTCATGCTAATCACACTACAGTCATGCTAGTCACACTAAAGTCATGCTAGTCATACTAAAGTCATGCTAGTCACACTACAGTCATGCTAGTCACACTACAGTCATGCTAGTTACACTACAGTCATGCTAGTCACATTACAGTCATGCTAGTTACACTACAGTCATTGCTAGTCACACTACAGTCATGCTAGTCACACTACAGTCATTGCTAGTCACACTACAGTCATGCTAGTCACACTACAGTCATGCTAGTCACACTGGGTACCACATGGGGGATATTAGACTATACTCCCCATTAATTACGCCCGCCGGGAGTTTTCTGTCTAAAGCTCAGTCTGATGACATGAACTGACTTTCCAGACCATTCTCTGGCCTTCTAGCGGTGCTTGCCTGGACTGTTTCAAAGCTCCGTTAATCGTTCTAACTGACAGAAACGTTAAGCTAACTGACAAGTGTCATGTCCAGAAAGATGTCTTAGGACCCGGCATCTGTTCTCTCAGCTCATTTTCTAGACCGCTTGGAGGGGGGAGGGGGTAACAGAAACATACAGGGAGAGTTGGAAGAGGAAGGAGGACAGAAATAGAACATATAGGGAGAGGGGAAGGGGGTAGAAATGGAACATTATAGGGAGAGAGGGAAGGAGGGTAGAAATAGAATATATAGAGAGAGGGAAGGAGGGTAGAAATGGAACATAGGGAGAGGGGAAGGAGGGTAGAAATAGAATATATAGGGAGAGGGAAGGAGGGTAGAAATGGAACATATAGGGAGAGGGGAAGGAGGGTAGAAATAGAATATATAGGGAGAGGGGAAGGAGGGTAGAAATGGAACATATAGGGAGAGGGGAAGGAGGGTAGAAATGGAACATATAGGGAGAGGGGAAGGAGGGTAGAAATGGAACATATAGGGAGAGGGGAAGGAGGGTAGAAATGGAACATATAGGGAGAGGGGAAGGAGGACAGAAATGGAACATGCAGAGATAGGATAAAGGCAGAATTGAAACAAATAGTGATAGGGCAAAGACAAAATTGGAACATACAGGGATAAGACAAAGACAGAATTGGAATATATAGGGATAGGGCACAGACAGAATTGGAACATACTTGTATATCATGTCTTGTAGAAGGTTTCCTTGTTCTATTAAGAAGAAAAATTTGAAAGGAAGAAAATTTCTCACTTCCATTTTCTTATATTAAGACAGAACTGCGCTTGGCTTTCCCGGCACACTTTGCAAAGATCTAAATATGGAAACAGTGCGCCATTAGCGACTGATGAATGAGGATCTCCATGTCTGCACTTAACGTCTTCTTGTGTCGTGTGTGAGAACTAAGATGGATTAATTTGCCTCTGAATATCCCAGATCTTCTCTGACACACCTCCACGTACACACTTGAGCAATTCGCAAGTTAACTCATACACTGTGAGGGAAATCATTATAGAAAACATATATTGTGATGGAAATCATTATAGAAAACATATATTGTGATGGAAATCATTATAGAAAACATATATTGATGGAAATCATTATAGAAAACATATATTGTGATGGAAATCATTATAGAAAACATATATTGATGGAAATCATTATAGAAAACACATATTGTGAGGGAAATCATTATAGAAAACATATATTGTGATGGAAATCGTTATAGAAAACTTACATTGTGAGGGAAATCATTACGAAAAACTTTCATGGAAATAATTATGAAATTAATACATCGTCATGGAAATCATTACGAAAATCATACACCGACGTGGAAATCATTATGAAAAACATGCACTGTCATGAAAATCATTATGGAAATCATACATCGTGATGAAAATCATTATGGAAATCATTCATCGTGATGGAAATCATTATGAATGACATATATCGTTATGGAAATCACTATGGAAATCATACATCGTCATGGAAATCACTATGGAAATCATACATCGTGAAGGAAATCGTTATGAAAGATATGGTCCTTTGTTAAGATGCTCTAATTTGGAATGGAAAAAAAAACGGAGGTACTTTATATTTACTATTCATGATTTGATGAACTGAATGGTTTATTAGGACAATGTCCTCGACCTTGACAAAACTCACACAAAATCAAACTCCCCCTTCCAAACCTTGGAGATATACAGGAGATGTTCTTTACCCTCTGTCTGGGGCATAATCCACCACCGAGGGCCCTCCATTTGTTTCCGTTCTGGGCTGTTTCTTCCATTCGTCTCCAGGTACAGCTGATCTCTGATTTTTATCTCTGCTTCAAGACTCCCTCGCCATGCCTTTCTAGGTCTTCCTTGTTTCCTGTCTGCTTATGTTAGTGTTTCCTGTCTGCTTATGTTAGTTTTTCCTGTCTGCTTATGTTAGTGTTTCCTGTCTGCTTATGTTAGTGTTTCCTGTCTGCTTATGTTAGTGTTTCTTGTCTGCTTATGTTAGTGTTTCCTGTCTGCTTATGTTAGTGTTTCCTGTCTGCTTATGTTAGTGTTTCCTGTCTGCTTATGTTAGTGTTTCCTGTCTGCTTATATTAGTGTTTCCTGTCTGCTTATGTTAGTGTTTCTTGTCTGCTTATGTTAGTGTTTCCTGTCTGCTTATGTTAGTGTTTCCTGTGGAACATATAGGGAGAGGGGAAGGAGGGCAGAAATGGAACATGCAGGGATAGGATAAAGACAGAATTTAAACAAATAGTGATAGGGCAAAGACAAAATTGGAACATACAGGGATAAGACAAAGACAGAATTGGAATATATAGGGATAGGGCACAGACAGAATTGGAACATACTTGTATATCATGTCTTGTAGAAGGTTTCCTTGTTCTATTAAGAAGAAAAATTTGAAAGGAAGAAAATTTCTCACTTCCATTTTCTTATATTAAGACAGAACTGCGCTTGGCTTTCCCGGCACACTTTGCAAAGATCTAAATATGGAAACGGTGCGCCATTAGCGACTGATGAATGAGGATCTCCATGTCTGCACTTAACGTCTTCTTGTGTCGTGTGTGAGAGAACTAAGATGGATTAATTTGCCTCTGAATATCCCAGATCTTCTCTGACACACCTCCGCGTACACACTTGAGCAATTCGCAAGTTAACTCATACATTGTGATGGAAATCATTATAGAAAACATATATTGTGATGGAAATCATTATAGAAAACATATATTGTGATGGAAATCATTATAGAAAACATATATTGTGATGGAAATCATTATAGAAAACATACATTGTGAGGGAAATCATTATAGAAAACATATATTGTGATGGAAATCGTTATAGAAAACTTACATTGTGAGGGAAATCATTATAGAAAACATATATTGTGATGGAAATCGTTATAGAAAACTTACATTGTGAGGGAAATCATTATGAAAAACTTTCATGGAAATAATTATGAAATTAATACATCGTCATGGCAATCATTACGAAAATCATACACCGACGTGGAAATCATTATGAAAAACATGCACTGTCATGAAAATCATTATGGAAATCATACATCGTGATGAAAATCATTATGGAAATCATTCATCGTGACTGAAATCATTATGAATGACATATATCGTTATGGAAATCATACATCGTCATGGAAATCATACATCGTGAAGGAAATCCTTATGAAAGATATGGTCCTTTGTTAAGATGCTCTAATTTGGAATGGGGGAAAAACGGAGGTACTTTATATTTACTATTCATGATTTGATTAGGACAATGTCCTCGACCTTGACAAAACTCACACAAAATCAAACTCCCCCTTCCAAACCTTGGAGATATACAGGAGATGTTCTTTACCCTCTGTCTGGGGCATAATCCACCACCAAGGGCCCTCCATTTGTTTCCGTCCTGGGCTGTTTCTTCCATTCGTCTCCAGATACAGCTGATCTCTGATTTTTATCTCTGCTTCAAGACTCCCTCGCCATGCCTTTCTAGGTCTTCCTTGTTTCCTGTCTGCTTATGTTAGTTTTTCCTGTCTGCTTATGTTAGTGTTTCCTGTCTGCTTATGTTAGTGTTTCCTGTCTGCTTATGTTAGTGTTTCCTGTCTGCTTATGTTAGTGTTTCTTGTCTGCTTATGTTAGTGTTTCCTGTCTGCTTATGTTAGTGTTTCCTGTCTGCTTATGTTAGTGTTTCCTGTCTGCTTATGTTAGTGTTTCCTGTCTGCTTATATTAGTGTTTCCTGTCTGCTTATGTTAGTGTTTCTTGTCTGCTTATGTTAGTGTTTCCTGTCTGCTTATGTTAGTGTTTCCTGTCTGCTTATGTTAGTGTTTCTTGTCTGCTTATGTTAGTGTTTCCTGTCTGCTTATATTAGTGTTTCCTGTCTGCTTATGTTAGTGTTTCCTGTCTGCTTATGTTAGTGTTTCCTGTCTGCTTATGTTAGTGTTTCCTGTCTGCTTGTGTTAGTGTTTCCTGTCTGCTTATGTTAGTGTTTCCTGTCTGCTTATGTTAGTGTTTCCTGTCTGCTTATGTTAGTGTTTCCTGTCTGCTTATATTAGTGTTTCCTGTCTGCTTATGTTAGTGTTTCCTGTCTGCTTATGTTAGTGTTTCCTGTCTGCTTATGTTAGTGTTTCCTGTCTGCTTATGTTAGTGTTTCTTGTCTGCTTATGTTAGTGTTTCCTGTCTGCTTATGTTAGTGTTTCTTGTCTGCTTATGTTAGTGTTTCCTGTCTGCTTATGTTAGTGTTTCCTGTCTGCTTATGTTAGTGTTTCCTGTCTGCTTATGTTAGTGTTTCCTGTCTGCTTATATTAGTGTTTCCTGTCTGCTTATATCTGCTTATATTAGTGTTTCCTGTCTGCTTATGTTAGTGTTTCCTGTCTGCTTATGTTAGTGTTTCCTGTCTGCTTATGTTAGTGTTTCTTGTCTGCTTATGTTAGTGTATATTCTATCCATCTCCAACGTCTTTTCATTATTATTTATAGATTTTCGTGAAGAAGTTCCTTCCTCTCTCAGTATTAATTGTTTCCTCTTGTTGAGTTCTTGTTGATGTTTCTTTAGCCGGCAATTTTTTCAAGAATTGCGTAGCTGGCCCTTTGTCCGGCCCTCCTACTTTCTCACTGGAACTTGAGACGCCCATGGCGAAGTTAGACATTGTTTCATATTTTTTGACTGTCTATATTTTCCTTTGCCTAGTCTGTGTCATTTATGCATGACATCATTTATGCATCACTGAATTCATCACAGTCATCACGCAATTGAGGATTTGGCAGAAGAGCAAAGATAATCTTCCCAACATTCTCCTGCAGTTTGTTCTCTAGACGGATCACGTGGTCTTCTCAGCCTCCTTCCTGAATGTAATTACCCCCAAAGTCTGAGACTATAACTTGCTGTATCATCCTCAATCTCGTCTAGCACGGGGGCGGGGCGGGGCGGGGCGGGGCAAAGCCCGCAGGGTACAGGATTAGAGCTCCCGCTCTCTCCATAAATATTTCATCTCAGTCCCAACTAGAGCTGCCAGCGGATCTCAGCTCTTGCTTGCTGCCCCAGGGGGGCATAGGGGGCATAACTAGAGGCAGCAGAGAAACAGGTTCGAATATGTGGGAGCAGGTTCGTTCACTTCATTGTTTCTGTACAAAATTAGGGGGGGTTACGAGTTCACGTTACAGAAGAGGTTAAAGTGACATGTTTCCAACAAAAAGTATTGCTTATAGAAAAGCTAGCCTGTGCTACTACCATACTACTATTACTAATACTACTACTGCTACTAATACTACTATTACTACTTCTACTACTACTAGTAATACTACTACTATTATTCTATTACTACTACTGTTTCTACTACTTCTTCTACTACTGCTTCTACTACTTCTTCTACTACTATTTCTACTATTATTACTACTACTACTTCTACTACTACTACTACTACTACTACTACTACTACTACTACTACTAGTATTACTATTATTATTACTACTACTACTACTACTACTACTACTACTACTACTAGTATTACTATTATTACTACTACTTCTACTAGTACTACTTCTACTTTTACTACTACTACTATTACTACTACTACTACTACTGTTCTACTTTTTACTACTATTAGTATGCTGCCGCTCTTGCTACAGCTGCTATCAATACTACTTCTACTTCAATTACTATGATTATTTAACATGATGATGATGATGATCTTGTCCAACAGATGGCTACTACTGAAAGAAAAACTGTCGAGCATTATTTGTTGAAGCAGCCTCTTCCAGACATGATTCTGACCTTTGATGTGACCCGCCTCAGAAACGTCATCCAATGTTTATACTGTAAAATCCTATCATCCCTACATCTTATGCCTTTAAGTTTGGCCCATATTTCCCCTGTAACACACGCGGGTGGACAGAGTTTGAAAGCAAAATTCTGGCAGTATTATTTTGTCTATCATACACATGAAGCCGGTCAGTTGGACTGGTTCATCATCATCATCATCATCATCATCATCACCAACGGAAGGTTGGCTGCAATGAGTCCCTCTTCTTCTCTGCTTCTTATCTTCTTAGAACACTCGGCCATGCTTGTCCCTGTCTATCTCTTGATGTTGTCCACCCATCTATATCGCTGTCGTTCTCTTGTTCCTTTTCCCTTCCATCTTACTCTCAAGAAGGTCTTCAGTGTAGCTCTGATCTTACTCTCAAGAAGGTCTTCAATGTAGCTCTGATCTTACTCTCAAGAAGGTCTTCAGTGTAGCTCTGTGCCTCTTTTCCCTTCCATCTTACTCTCAAGAAGGTCTTCAGTGTAGCTCTGTGCCTATTGACATGCATAAAGTGTCTAGGCCGTCTTGTTTTTATGATTTTCAATATTTCCCCTCTCATTTCTACCAGGTTTAGCATTTCGTTGTTTTCTTTCGTGTCCACAAATTAGGCCCTACTCTTCTATACATCCACATTTCAAGGGCCTCAATCTTCTTTTCTGTTGTCTTATTCAAGGTCCATTAACTTGCCGTAATGTCAAAGAGCGTAGCAGAATCAGGTGATCAATATCACTTCCATTGGTCAGTTTGACTCTCCTGTCTACAGCGAAGATTAGAGATGGCAGAATCTGGTCAAGAGATAGCTAAAGGGAAGGTCAGTTGAGTCAGTGGGTTCGGAAGCTGATTCAGTGGGATCGGTAGCTGAGTCAGTGGGATCGGCAGCTGAGTCAGTGGAATCGGCAGTTGAGTGAGTGGGATCGGCAGTTGAGTGAGTGGGATCGGCAGCTGAGTCAGGGGGTCGGCAGTTGAGTCAGTAGGATCAGTAGGAGTCAGTGGGATCGGCAGATGAGTCAGTGGGATCGACAGCTGAGCCATTGGGGTCGAAGGCTGGGTCAGTAGGACCACAAGCTGAGTCAGTGAGGTCGGCATTTGGATCAGTGGGGTCGGTAGATGGATAAATGGGGTCGGCAGATGGACCAGTGGTTTCAGCAGACCGATCAATGCGGTCGGTAGTTGGATCGAAGGGGTCGGCAGTTGAATCAGTGGGGTAGTAGGTAGTTGGATCGATGGGGCAGCAGATGGATCAGTGGGGTCGGCAGATGAGCAAGTAGTATCAGCAACTGAGTTAACAAAATTTGCAGGAGAAGTCCAGCGGCACAAACATTGCACTCTCAGGTACGTCCCTCTCAAAATTAATATAAAAGTGTTCATTTGATCACTACATCTTTTTCTGGTTAATTTGATCATCATTATTTTCTGGGAGTCAACTGGACGGAAAAATAAATAAATTTTTAAACGCACACCGACAAAGATGTCCAACTAGTCAATGGTTAAGATCTGACTGTATCGTTGTGAAACATCGACTACATAAGAATAAATCAAGAACATTAGAATAGGATAGAATAGAATATAGTAGAATAGAATAGAATAGAATCTTGTAGGTCTGTCTTTTGGTTTTACATAACTAAAGAACTAATGTTTGTTTCGTTAAAAACAAAATAGCTGGGGGGGAAGTGAGATTTTTTTTTTTTAAATCGACTTTCCGATTACAAAGAATCGCACAAACTCAAAATGAGCATGATATCGATTTCCCGAAGTAATCGTTGGACCCAGATCTATTTGAGGGAAAAGATGAGGAAGAAAAGAAAGTGATGATGGTAAAATCTGTGATGATGTTGTTGCTAGTGGTAGCTGTAGTGATGTTGTTAGTAGTGGTAGCTGTGATGATGTGTTGGTAGTGGTAGCTGTAATGATGTTGTTAGTAGTGGTAGCTGTGATGATGTTGTTAGTAGTGGTAGCTGTGATGATGTTGGTAGTTTGGTAGTGGTAGCTGTGATGGTGCTGGTAGTTGGGTAGTGGTAGCTGTGATGATGCTGGTAGTTGGGTAGTGGTAGCTGTGATGATGATGTTTATACTGTAAAATCCTATCATCCCTACATCTTATGCCTTTAAGTTTGGCCCATATTTCCCCTGTAACACACGCGGGTGGACTTCAGCTTCGCAATCGGCGACAGAGTTTGAAAGCAAAATTCTGGCAGTATTATTTTGTCTATCATACACATGAAGCCGGTCAGTTGGACTGGTTCATCATCATCATCATCATCATCATAATCATCATCATCATCATAATCATCATCATCATCATCACCACCACCACCAACGGAAGGTTGGCTGCAATGAGTCCCTATTCTTCTCTGCTTCTTGTCTTCTTAGAACACTCGGCCATGCTTGTCCCTGTCTATCTCTTGATGTTGTCCACCCATCTATATCGCTGTCGTTCTCTTGTTCCTTTTCCCTTCCATCTTACTCTCAAGAAGGTCTTCAGTGTAGCTCTGATCTTACTCTCAAGAAGGTCTTCAGTGTAGCTCTGATCTTACTCTCAAGAAGGTCTTCAGTGTAGCTCTGTGCCTCTTTTCCCTTCCATCATACTCTCAAGAAGGTCTTCAGTGTAGCTCTGTGCCTCTTTTCCCTTCCATCATACTCTCAAGAAGGTCTTCAGTGTAGCTCTGTGCCTCTTTTCCCTTCCATCTTACTCTCAAGAAGGTCTTCAGTGTAGCTCTGTGCCTATTGATATGCATAAAGTGTCTTGGCCGTCTTGTTTTTATGATTTTCAATATTTCCCCTCTCATTTCTACCAGGTTTAGCATTTCGTTGTTTTCTTTCGTGTCCACAAATTAGGCCCTACTCTTCTATATATCCACATTTCAAGGGCCTCAGTCTTCTTTTCTGTTGTCTTATTCAAGGTCCATTAACTTGCCGTAATGTCAAAGAGCGTAGCAGAATCAGGTGATCAATATCACTTCCATTGGTCAGTTTGACTCTCCTGTCTACAGCGAAGATTAGAGATGGCAGAATCTGGTCAAGAGATAGCTAAAGGGAAGGTCAGTTGAGTCAGTGGGTTCGGAAGCTGATTCAGTGGGATCGGTAGCTGAGTCAGTGGGATCGGCAGCTGAGTCAGTGGAATCGGCAGTTGAGTCAGTGGGATCGGCAGTTGAGTGAGTGGGATCGGCAGCTGAGTCAGGGGGTCGGCAGTTGAGTCAGTAAGATCAGTAGCTGAGTCAGTGGGATCGGCAGCTGAGTCAGTGGGATCGGCAGCTGAGTCAGTGGGATCGACAGCTGAGTCATTGGGGTCGAAGGCTGGGTCAGTAGGACCACAAGCTGAGTCAATGAGGTCGGCATTTGGATCATTGGGGTCGGCAGATGGACCAGTGGTTTCAGCAGACCGATCAGTGCGGTCGGTAGTTGGATCGAAGGGGTCGGCAGTTGAATCAGTGGGGTAGTAGGTAGTTGGATCGATGGGGCAGCAGATGGATCAGTGGGGTCGGCAGATGAGCAAGTAGTATCAGCAACTGAGTTAACAAAATTTGCAGGAGAAGTCCAGCGGCACAAACATTGCACTCTCAGGTACGTCCCTCTCAAAATTAATATAAAAGTGTTCATTTGATCACTACATCTTTTTCTGGTTCATTTGATCATCATTATTTTCTGGGAGTCTACTGGACGGAAAAATAAATAAATTTTTAAACGCACACCGACAAAGATGTCCAACTAGTCAATGGTTAAGATCTGACTGTATCGTTGTGAAACATCGACTACATAAGAATAAATCAAGAACATTAGAATAGGATAGAATAGAATTTAGTAGAATAGAATAGAATAGAATCTTGTAGGTCTGTCTTTTGGTTTTACATAACTAAAGAACTAATGTTTGTTTCGTTAAAAACAAAATAGCTGGGGGGGAAAGTGAGATTTTTTTTTTAAAAATCGACTTTCCGATTACAAAGAATCGCACAAACTCAAAATGAGCATGATATCGATTTCCCGAAGTAATCGTTGGACCCAGATCTATTTGAGGGAAAAGATGAGGAAGAAAAGAAAGTGATGATGGTAAAATCTGTGATGATGTTGTTGCTAGTGGTAGCTGTAGTGATGTTGTTAGTAGTGGTAGCTGTGATGATGTTGTTGGTAGTGGTAGCTGTAATGATGTTGTTAGTAGTGGTAGCTGTGATGATGTTGTTAGTAGTGGTAGCTGTGATGATGTTGTTGGTAGTGGTAGCTGTGATGATGTTGGTAGTTGGGTAGTGGTAGCTGTGATGATGCTGGTAGTTGGGTAGTGGTAGCTGTGATGATGATGCTGGTAGTTGGGTAGTGGTAGCTGTGATGATGTTGTTGGTAGTTGGGAAGTGGTAGCTGTGATGATGTTGTTGGTAGTTGGGAAGTGGTAGCTGTGATGATGTTTTTGGTAGTTGGGAAGTGGTAGCTGTGATGATGTTGTTGGTAGTTGGGAAGTGGTAGCTGTGATGATGTTGTTGGTAGTTGGGAAGTGGTAGCTGTGATGATGTTGTTGGTAGTGGTAGCTGTGCTGATGTTGTTGGTAGCTGAGTCAGTGGGATCGGCAGCTGAGTCAGTGGGATCGGCAGCTGAGTCAGTGGGATCGGCAGCTGAGTCAGTGGGATCGGCAGCTGAGTCAGTGGGATCGGCAGCTGAGTCAGTGGGATCGGCAGCTGAGTCAGTGGGATCGGCAGCTGAGTCAGTGGGATCGGCAGCTGAGTCAGTGGGATCGGCAGCTGAGTCAGTGGGATCGGCAGCTGAGTCAGTGGGATCGGCAGCTGAGTCAGTGGGATCGGCAGCTGAGTCAGTGGGATCGGCAGCTGAGTCAGTGGGATCGGCAGCTGAGTCAGTGGGATCGGCAGCTGAGTCAGTGGGATCGGCAGCTGAGTCAGTGGGATCGGCAGCTGAGTCAGTGGGATCGGCAGCTGAGTCAGTGGGATCGGCAGCTGAGTCAGTGGGATCGGCAGCTGAGTCAGTGGGATCGGCAGCTGAGTCAGTGGGATCGGCAGCTGAGTCAGTGGGATCGGCAGCTGAGTCAGTGGGATCGGCAGCTGAGTCAGTGGGATCGGCAGCTGAGTCAGTGGGATCGGCAGCTGAGTCAGTGGGATCGGCAGCTGAGTCAGTGGGATCGGCAGCTGAGTCAGTGGGATCGGCAGCTGAGTCAGTGGGATCGGCAGCTGAGTCAGTGGGATCGGCAGCTGAGTCAGTGGGATCGGCAGCTGAGTCAGTGGGATCGGCAGCTGAGTCAGTGGGATCGGCAGCTGAGTCAGTGGGATCGGCAGCTGAGTCAGTGGGATCGGCAGCTGAGTCAGTGGGATCGGCAGCTGAGTCAGTGGGATCGGCAGCTGAGTCAGTGGGATCGGCAGCTGAGTCAGTGGGATCGGCAGCTGAGTCAGTGGGATCGGCAGCTGAGTCAGTGGGATCGGCAGCTGAGTCAGTGGGATCGGCAGCTGAGTCAGTGGGATCGGCAGCTGAGTCAGTGGGATCGGCAGCTGAGTCAGTGGGATCGGCAGCTGAGTCAGTGGGATCGGCAGCTGAGTCAGTGGGATCGGCAGCTGAGTCAGTGGGATCGGCAGCTGAGTCAGTGGGATCGGCAGCTGAGTCAGTGGGATCGGCAGCTGAGTCAGTGGGATCGGCAGCTGAGTCAGTGGGATCGGCAGCTGAGTCAGTGGGATCGGCAGCTGAGTCAGTGGGATCGGCAGCTGAGTCAGTGGGATCGGCAGCTGAGTCAGTGGGATCGGCAGCTGAGTCAGTGGGATCGGCAGCTGAGTCAGTGGGATCGGCAGCTGAGTCAGTGGGATCGGCAGCTGAGTCAGTGGGATCGGCAGCTGAGTCAGTGGGATCGGCAGCTGAGTCAGTGGGATCGGCAGCTGAGTCAGTGGGATCGGCAGCTGAGTCAGTGGGATCGGCAGCTGAGTCAGTGGGATCGGCAGCTGAGTCAGTGGGATCGGCAGCTGAGTCAGTGGGATCGGCAGCTGAGTCAGTGGGATCGGCAGCTGAGTCAGTGGGATCGGCAGCTGAGTCAGTGGGATCGGCAGCTGAGTCAGTGGGATCGGCAGCTGAGTCAGTGGGATCGGCAGCTGAGTCAGTGGGATCGGCAGCTGAGTCAGTGGGATCGGCAGCTGAGTCAGTGGGATCGGCAGCTGAGTCAGTGGGATCGGCAGCTGAGTCAGTGGGATCGGCAGCTGGGTAGTGGTAGCTGTGGTGGTGATGAAAAGTTTTACACTGTTCTACCGGCGACCCTGCCACAGAAAAACGTTTGAACTCTACAGATAACAAAGTTGACAAAACAAAACAAAACAGAACAAAACAAAACAAAACACAACTGGTAATTGAAAGGGACGTATCCACGGAATCTGTCCAGAATATAAACGCAGTTTTTAAAAAAGGGGAAGGGTGGGGGAGAAATAGTTCTTTAATAATTCAACACAATTGTTTCTCTGCCAGTTCTTTCAAAACAAAATCTACAACAAATATAAATATATCCCCATCAGTAATGACAGAAGCAGAACACACAGTGGGTAATGGAAGTAGCAGTACACAACATGATCTACACAGTGGGTAATGGAAGTAGCAGTACACAACATGATCTACACAGTGGGTAATGGAAGTAGCAGTACACAACATGATCTACACAGTGGGTAATGGAAGTAGCAGTACACAACATGATCTACACAGTGGGTAATGGAAGTAGCAGTACACAACATGATCTACACAGTGGATAATGGAAGTAGCAGTACACAACATGATCTACACAGTGGATAATGGAAGTAGCAGTGCACAGTATAAACCAATGTTATAATTGTAGCGACAAAATTATAAATTTTGTATTGTAACAGGTAGATGCTAGTTTTGTAGCAGGTAGATGCTAGTTTTGTAGCAGGTAGATGCTAGTTTTGTAGCAGGTAGACGCTAGTTTTGTAGCAGGTAGATGCTAGTTTTGTAGCAGGTAGACGCTAGTTTTGTAGCAGGTAGACGCTAGTTTTGTAGCAGGTAGACGCTAGTTTTGTAGCAGGTAGATGCTAGTTTTGTACCAGGTAGACGCTAGTTTTGTAGGTTTTCCCAAGGATCATTTGTTCTGAAAAGTTCCTCTCGTAGCTGGTTCTGTTGAGATTGGATTTGCAACATGATCCACATTTGTACTTTATATTTATACGGGAAACCATACTCAAAGAAAAGACTACAGAGTCAATAAGAACAAAAAATAATGCAGTGGAAGAGAAACAGCTACCTGACAACATCAACAATGTGATATTATTCACCAAAGTGACATGAGACGTGATGGCAAGAAACATGGCAAACTGAGGATCCACTACCGACAACTTTTCCTCGGGATACGTCACTGGATGATTGATGATGACACTTGGAGTTCAGGAAAATGTCGTTCATATTTTTAAAGAGACCGGCTACCATCAGAGAGTAGAGGTGCGCGCTCAGTTTGTACAAGGAATCATCAGAAAGTAGAGGTGCACTCAGTTTGTACAAGGAATCATTAGAAAGTAGAGGTGCGCTCAGTTTGTACAAGGAATCATTAGAAAGTAGAAGTGCACTCAGTTTGTACAAGGAATCATTAGAAAGTAGAGGTGCGCTCAGTTTGTACAAGGAATCATTAGAAAGTAGAAGTGCACTCAGTTTGTACAAGGAATCATCAGAAAGTAGAGGTGCACTCAGTTTGTACAAGGAATCATTAGAAAGTAGAGGTGCGCTCAGTTTGTACAAGGAATCATTAGAAAGTAGAAGTGCACTCAGTTTGTACAAGGAATCATTAGAAAGTAGAAGTGCACTCAGTTTGTACAAGGAATCATTAGAAAGTAGAGGTGCACTCAGTTTGTACAAGGAATCATTAGAAAGTAGAGGTGCGCTCAGTTTGTACAAGGAATCATTAGAAAGTAGAAGTGCACTCAGTTTGTACAAGGAATCATTAGAAAGTAGAAGTGCACTCAGTTTGTACAAGGAATCATTAGAAAGTAGAAGTGCGCTCAGTTTGTACAAGGAATCATTAGAAAGTAGAAGTGCGCTCAGTTTGTATAAGGAATCATTAGAAAGTAGAGGTGCACTCAGTTTGTACAAGGAATCATTAGAAAGTAGAGGTGCACTCAGTTTGTACAAGGAATCATTAGAAAGTAGAGGTGCGCGCTCAGTTTGTACAAGAAACAGTCGGAGCGCTGTTAGTGCCGACGTCAGACTAGAGCTACATGGACCACTTGCATTTCCGTGCTGAACTTTTGGCCACGTAAAGCTGCTTGTGCATGCACCTTGTTGGTCGTGTTATCCAGCACACATCAGCATCATGTGGCATGGACAATCAAGGATGAGGAGCTTCCACACTGGAATTGTTTGTTGTGATTTTTTTTATTGTCACTGTGTAGTTATCACGGCCAACTTGCTACAGGTTGGTCGCCATTATACTTCGTGTCACTGTGTAGATAATAGGGCCAACTTTCTACAGTTTGGTAGCCATTATACTCCGTGTCGCTGTGTAGTTATCAGGGCCAGTATACCTGACCTTTGCCGAGATCATAACCCAAGCCATTGTGTAGTTATCAAAGCCAGTATACTTTGTGGTGTGACTAAGTTGCAGATAACCAGTAACAACAGGACGAACATTTCCTGTAAGGATATACTCTTCACAAGGCAACCCCTGGAGGTTCACAAACTGGCACATCAAGACCGCATTATCTTAGCACACACAACCGTATATTACAAGGAAGACGATGATGATGAAGGTGAATCAACCAGGCAAACTATATTAAGTGATGTATCCAACAACACAGAATTCCATCACGAATGAGATTCTGGGCTGCTAGCTAGCTAATATTAAGTTAGCGCCATGAGAATCAACTTTCATCTATCCACACACTTCAAACTTACACTAACTTGCACAATAACATTTCTAACAAGACCACACTAACACAACATCCACTTTTCACAGTCAAACTCGGGATGATCTGAGCTGAAACTTTCGTCTCACACTCAGACCACAAAACATACTTTTCACGAGCAAAGAATGAACTTGAAGTCATGGACAAAAGAATCTAGAAGATTCTACAAAACATACAGCCATCATGGGCTTAACTCTGAGATATTGATTCAGAGTTATATCAAGGGTTAGATACCCTTGACCAAATACTATCACACAGGCGGATATAGAGCACTTTGATGAGACAGAGAAAGCCCCGTGATTAGAGAGTTATACAAATAACAGTCAGGCAGGTAAACACCACACTCATGCAAGAAGCAGTGTGCTTGAAAGGTGAGCAAATAACAGCTCATCAAAGCAATAAACGATCAATCGGGCTGAAACCTGCACACATCGAGCTGTGAAACATGTAGTTTAAAGGCAGGAATGCAGAAACATGTAATTAACAGACAGACAAGGAGCAGATAGTAGAACTGAGAAACGTGTAATTTAAGGATAGGGAGAAACAAACATATAGATTGTAGACAGACAAGCAGATAGTCAAACTGTGAAACATATAGTTTGTTGACAGGCAAGCAAATAGTTAAACTGTGAAACATATAGTTTGTTGACAGGCAAGCAGACAATCAAACTGTGATACATATATTCTGTAGCCAGGTAGAAAGACAGTCAGGTAATGAAATAAAGCCAACAAGGAAGGATCGATTTGAGAAACATTCAAGGCAGAGAACGCGGTCAACATGACAAGGTAAAGAAGGATGGAACATTAGCAAAAGATAGGCAAAATGAAACTTACAGTTAGTAAAATGTGTAAGTGAGAACATTCATGCGTTTTTCTCCAAACCATTTATAAAATATGAGTTCATAATCCTAATTCTGCCTTTGAACTTGCCAGTAACAAACGGAGTGGTAAAGATAGACAGCTCCACAGGATTGTACAGTAAGCATTTAATAATTCAAATTACCTGTACCGATTAGAGATAATCGAATGTGCACAAACGAGTAAGCTCGAGCAACATTTTATTTGGTATTTTCGCAAAATATGATCTTAATTGTGTTATATACGTACAGGTGCGTGTATTTATGTGTGTTACGTTCTCACAGAGTTGCAGATAAAGGGTGTTGTAGGAATTAATGTTTCTGGCATACATTTCAAATATCTTAATATCGCAGCGTTCATGGGTGTTACAATTTGGTATCGGAGCGTTCGTGGGTTTTGCATTTTGGTATCGGAACGTTTATGGGTTCTGCATTTTAGTATCAAGAATTTATGGGTTATGCATTTTGGGATCTGAACATTTATGAGTTCTGCATTTTAGTATCAAGCATTTATGGGTTATGCATTTTGGGATCTGAACATTTATGGGTTCTGCATTTTAGTATCAAGAATTTATGGGTTCTGCATTTAGGTATCGGAACGTTAATGAATGATGAATTTTGGTATTGGAAACGTTCATGCGGATTGTAACAATTCGTAGGCAAATGACAGCAAAGATCAGAGGCAGACTACCGAGATTTATAGGACATTTTCTGAGAAGAGGAAAATTGGATCACATTGTGGCAACTGGAAAAATTGAGGGAAGAAGAGACAGAGGAAGACAGAGAGAGAAGTTATTGGATGGGCTGTCAGTGTGGCTAGGAAGAAAGTCACCGGCAGATCACATAATGAAGTCTAAAGACAGGGAATTGTGGAGAGAAATGATTGCTTACGCCACACCGCACGACACTTGATTGATTGAATGAATGATTGATTGATTGATTTTCAGCTCTTTTCTACTGAACATGGACCACTAACATCCGAATGCAGGTGACTGAAAATATTACGAGGTAATTTAAGAGACGTTTCTTCTAATTATTCATCATCATTATTATCATCAGTATGTTCCATACCACACTTCTTCTTTTTCTTCGTTCGCTTCTACCATCAAGACCGCCCTGTGATCCTACTGAATTTACACCTGATGTCCTCGTTAAGTTCCGTGGTCCCCCGTGTAGTCCCCGAAAGGACCACACGAGATCCCCGAAAGGACCACGGGAGGTTCAGAGTATCTCAGGGCTCGAGCCTGTATTCTTGGTGGGTTTCAGAAGCGGGATTGCGTGACACCGTGGTTTTCGTTGCACCAGTTTAGTCTAGAGTTGAACTTTCTCACCGGAAAACCTCGTCGTGGTTTGAGATACCCATGTATCACCGCCGGGTGAGAGGTGGTTGCCCATCCAGTCCAGTGTTGAACTTTCTCACCGGAAAACCTCAGCGTGATTAGGATATGCATACATCCCCGCCGGGTGAGAGGTGGTTGCCTATCTAGACTGCCCTGGTCCAGTGTCTCCGACTTCAGCATTTTGTGGTCGTGGCCGCTACCTTTTCTAGTTGTGACCAGGATGGAGCTTTTGTCCAGGAGGACGAATCCTCGCTACTAGTGACTTCCACCCCCTGGGTTGAGCCGGTTTATGCATATTATCCCAGTATGGGCGTGTTTGGGACGTGAACGACCTCTAGAGCAGAGGTACTGTGACATGAGTAGCCTTCAAGATTCACCCCTGGTGTGAACCGGTTTAGGCAAAATTCACCAGTATGGGTGTATATCAGGCGTGACCGACCTCTAGAGCGGAGGTGGCATGACATGTCTAGCCATCAAGTTCCACCCCTGGTGTGTGCCGGTTTAGGGATATTTCACCAGTGTAGGTGTATTTCGGACGTGGCCGGCCTCTAGAGCAGAGGCGCCGTGGTATGTGTAGCTCTTGCAGCGATACTACTGGACATACCGATTAAACTTCACTTTATCCTTTTCTTCACCTTTTCACATCGGCGCCGCACAGCAACCTTTATTTCTTTTCCGCATTTTCTTCCTTGACCGGGAGGAGCTTCAGTCCACGCGCGGCATTCGCAGAGTCTCGCCAGCAGTGTCTTAACCTCTAGGTTAAGCCGGTTCATGCATTTCACCCGATATGACTGCACTCAGGACGTGGCAGACCTCCAGACCAGAGGTGCCGTGATTTGACTGTTTGCTCTGCCTTATCCTTTCTAAAACTTTTTCCGTTATGGTGCCGCGCGGCAACCCCTTTTGCACCTTTCTTCATTGGCCGGGAGGAGCACCGCTTCACGCACGACAGCTGAAGAATCTCGCCAGCAGCGGTAGATGAGCTACGAAACGTGCCTCTCATCTACCCTAAGTGTCTGGTTTTCAGGCGCCAGATATTCACCTTCCCCCCTTCTCCTGTCAGTTTAAACAGTTCTGCCACGGGAAGGCCAGGAGCTGGACTTGACTGCCAGAGGCTGTTTGAGACGCGCGCCGTTGGAGTGAAGATCGAATTCTCCACCCCACCTCCGGCAATAGCAGTCCTTAGAACCCCATACAATACGACATGGATGATTATTCATCTCCAGTATGTACACTCCCTGTTATTGTTAATGGGACGGACCACCTTTTGTTTTTCGCCCCAAAGCTTCGCATGCCTGGATGTTTATCTCCACATGTCTGTCTTTTTCTTTTTCCTTTTGAGTGTTCCAGTGATTGTCATGCTCTTTAGCTTTCGTCTCTTCGTGACATGTTGAAGAAAGCCTTGACTGTTTGCTTTTTCTTTTCCTTTTTATCAGTCTTCTCTTACACGTTCTCCCTTTCCTCCAGTCTACGGATCCAAATCTCTTCTGTTTTCATTTTCTGTTTGTCTGTTTTTCCAAGTCTTTCAGGCAGATGAAAGTTTTGATTGTTTTTCCGTGTCTTTCGAACAGGTAAATGTTTTGATTGTTTTCCCATGTCTTTCGAACAGGTAAATGTTTTGATTGTTTTCCCATATCTTTCAGGCAGATAAACGTTTTGATTGTTTTCTCATGTCTTTCAGGCAGATAAAAGTTTTCACTGTTTGTCCATGTCTTTTGGGCAGGTAAAAGTTTTGACTGTTTGTCCATGTCTTTCGGGCAGGTAAAGGTTTTGACTGTTTTTCCATGTCTTTCAAGCAAATAAAAGTTTTGTCTGTTTTTTTTTTCATGTATTTCGGTGGCATAAAAGTTTTTGTCTGTTTTTCTATGTCTTTCATGCAGGTAAAAACTTTGTCTGTTTACTTTTAATTCTTGCTCTCGATGTTTGGAACGTCATCTTTCTTGTAAGTATCTTCATCGGCTTCAAACAGCTGCTGCTTGCATTGCAATTATTACTTTTATCTTAATCTGCTACAGAAAAATCTCTAAATATTACTTCCATCTTAACCTACTACTGAACATAATCTCCGACTATTACTTTTATCTTAATCTACTATAGGAAAAAAGTTATTATTACTTTTATCTTAATATAACACTGGAAGAACTACAAATATTACTTTTATCGTGATATAGCGCAGGAAAAACTACAACTATCACTTTTATCTTAATATATAAAAGAAAAAAACTACAATTATTACTTTTATCTTAATATAACACTGGAAAAACTACAAGTATTACTTTTATCATGATATAGCGCAGGAAAAACTACAACTATTACTTTTATCTTAATCTACTATAGGAAAAAAGTTATTATTACTTTTATCTTAATATAACACTGGAAGAACTACAAATATTACTTTTATCATGATATAGCGCAGGAAAAACTACAACTATCACTTTTATCTTAATATGTAACAGGAAAAAACTACAATTATTACTTGTATCTTAATATAACACTGGAAAAACTACAAGTATTACTTTTATCATGATATAGCGCAGGAAAAACTACAACTATTACTTTTATCTTAATATATAACAGGAAAAACTACAATTATTACTTTTATATTAATGTAGTTCATGAAAAACTACAGTTATTACCTTTATCTTAATCTGTTGCAGAAAAAGACTCACATTTCCTCGCTGTATACTGTGTTCCCACTAGCTACAGAGAACGCGGTTGTTATGACAATGACGTCAACACAGCTATCGGGGAGGAAACGTATGAGCGAACGTTTGTCATTGTTGTTCACGCTCAAAGGCCAACAGCGCGTAGTAATATTCTAATAATTTACGCATAAGCGTCTCACATATGTGGAAATAATCTGCATGCCCGCACTTTTTTGTCATAAACTACACGCAAAGCGCTTTTCTACACGCAGCTACGTGTCATTTACGCCTGAAATAAATCATGATTGTATTGCAAGTAATATCATTTATATTTAGCTATTATCATCATCAGTCTAGAGTCTGCAGGGAGGAATTGCCTGTATTTCGGAGTTTGAATACCCGCCACGAAGTTTTGTAAACGAAACGAAAAATAAAAGGCAGAGTTAAATGAGAGTTAAATATCCTCCATTCTGAATTTTTGTTTTTCTTTGAAGCAGAAGATGCACTTTGAAAGTTAGATCTACGTATATTTAGTTTTTGTGTCTTATCGGTTATTACGTTGTTGTTGTTGTTGCTGCTGCTGCTGCTGTTGTTGTTGTTGCTGTTGCTGTTGCTGCTGCTGGTGTTTTTTGTTCTTGTTTTTTTCTCCCAGGACTTGTGAACACGATTCTCTTGGCAGTCAGTGTGCTGGGAGGTGTTGAGACACAGCATCGTGTACAGCTGGGAGGTGTTGAGACACAGCATCGTGTACAGCTGAGAGGTGTTGAGACACAACATCGTGTACAGCTGGGAGGTGTTGAGACAGCATCGTGTCCAGCTGGGAGGTGTTGAGACACAGCATCGTGTACAGCTGGGAGGTGTTGAGACACAACATCGTGTACAGCTGAGAGGTGTTGAGACACAGCATCGTGTACAGCTGGGAGGTGTTGAGACACAACATCGTGTACAGCTGGGAGGTGTTGAGACACAACATCGTGTACAGCTGGGAGGTGTTGAGACACAGCATCGTGTCCAGCTGGGAGGTGTTGAGACACAGCATCGTGTACAGCTGGGAGGTGTTGAGACAGCATCGTGTCCAGCTGAGAGGTGTTGAGACACAGCATCGTGTCCAGCTGAGAGGTGTTGAGACACAGCATCGTGTCCAGCTGAGAGGTGTTGAGACACAGCATCGTGTCCAGCTGAGAGGTGTTGAGACACAGCATCGTGTACAGCTGGGAGGTGTTGAGACAGCATCGTGTCCAGCTGAGAGGTGTGAGACACAGCATCGTGTCCAGCTGAGAGGTGTTGAGACACAGCATCGTGTACAGCTGAGAGTGTTGAGACACAGCATCGTGTACAGCTGGGAGGTGTTGAGACACAGCATCGCGTCCAGCTGAGAGGTGTTGAGACACAGCATCGTGTCCAGCTGGGAGGTGTTGAGACACAGCATCGTGTCCAGCTGGGAGTGGATTACGGGGTTTTTTAAAGTTCCTTACAGGGAAGAAACTCAGAGGGTGTAATACTTCTTAGCCAGGCGCTGCTACCCTGGAGGTTATAGCGATCCCTGCCATTTTAGCCAGCTAGGCCTTTTACTGGGGGTACCAACGGAGAGGTGGGACAGGGTCTTTGTCAGCTATAGGTCGTCAACCCTTATTCTAGCATGTCAGCCATGGGTCGCCAACCCTGACTCTAGCATGTCAGCTATGGTTCGCCAATCCTGACTCTAGCATGACAGCTATGGTTCGCCAATCCTTTCTCTAGCATGTTAGCCACGGGTCGCCAACCCTGACTCCAGCATAGCAAAACTACAATTATTACTTTTATATTAATGTAGTTCATGAAAAACTACAGTTATTACCTTTATCTTAATCTGTTGCAGAAAAAGACTCACATTTCCTCGCTGTATACTGTGTTCCCACTAGCTACAGAGAACGCGGTTGTTATGACAATGACGTCAACACAGCTATCGGGGAGGAAACGTATGAGCGAACGTTTGTCATTGTTGTTCACGCTCAAAGGCCAACAGCGCGTAGTAATATTCTAATAATTTACGCATAAGCGTCTCACATATGTGGAAATAATCTGCATGCCCGCACTTTTTTGTCATAAACTACACGCAAAGCGCTTTTCTACACGCAGCTACGTGTCATTTACGCCTGAAATAAATCATGATTGTATTGCAAGTAATATCATTTATATTTAGCTATTATCATCATCAGTCTAGAGTCTGCAGGGAGGAATTGCCTGTATTTCGGAGTTTGAATACCCGCCACGAAGTTTTGTAAACGAAACGAAAAATAAAAGGCAGAGTTAAATGAGAGTTAAATATCCTCCATTCTGAATTTTTGTTTTTCTTTGAAGCAGAAGATGCACTTTGAAAGTTAGATCTACGTATATTTAGTTTTTGTGTCTTATCGGTTATTACGTTGTTGTTGTTGTTGCTGCTGCTGCTGCTGTTGTTGTTGTTGCTGTTGCTGTTGCTGCTGCTGGTGTTTTTTGTTCTTGTTTTTTTCTCCCAGGACTTGTGAACACGATTCTCTTGGCAGTCAGTGTGCTGGGAGGTGTTGAGACACAGCATCGTGTACAGCTGGGAGGTGTTGAGACACAGCATCGTGTACAGCTGAGAGGTGTTGAGACACAACATCGTGTACAGCTGGGAGGTGTTGAGACAGCATCGTGTCCAGCTGGGAGGTGTTGAGACACAGCATCGTGTACAGCTGGGAGGTGTTGAGACACAACATCGTGTACAGCTGAGAGGTGTTGAGACACAGCATCGTGTACAGCTGGGAGGTGTTGAGACACAACATCGTGTACAGCTGGGAGGTGTTGAGACACAACATCGTGTACAGCTGGGAGGTGTTGAGACACAGCATCGTGTCCAGCTGGGAGGTGTTGAGACACAGCATCGTGTACAGCTGGGAGGTGTTGAGACAGCATCGTGTCCAGCTGAGAGGTGTTGAGACACAGCATCGTGTCCAGCTGAGAGGTGTTGAGACACAGCATCGTGTCCAGCTGAGAGGTGTTGAGACACAGCATCGTGTCCAGCTGAGAGGTGTTGAGACACAGCATCGTGTACAGCTGGGAGGTGTTGAGACAGCATCGTGTCCAGCTGAGAGGTGTTGAGACACAGCATCGTGTCCAGCTGAGAGGTGTTGAGACACAGCATCGTGTACAGCTGAGAGGTGTTGAGACACAGCATCGTGTACAGCTGGGAGGTGTTGAGACACAGCATCGCGTCCAGCTGAGAGGTGTTGAGACACAGCATCGTGTCCAGCTGGGAGGTGTTGAGACACAGCATCGTGTCCAGCTGGGAGTGGATTACGGGGTTTTTTTAAAGTTCCTTACAGGGAAGAAACTCAGAGGGTGTAATACTTCTTAGCCAGGCGCTGCTACCCTGGAGGTTATAGCGATCCCTGCCATTTTAGCCAGCTAGGCCTTTTACTGGGGGTACCAACGGAGAGGTGGGACAGGGTCTTTGTCAGCTATAGGTCGTCAACCCTTATTCTAGCATGTCAGCCATGGGTCGCCAACCCTGACTCTAGCATGTCAGCTATGGTTCGCCAATCCTGACTCTAGCATGACAGCTATGGTTCGCCAATCCTTTCTCTAGCATGTTAGCCACGGGTCGCCAACCCTGACTCCAGCATAGCAGCTATGGTTCGCTGAGACAGCGTACTCACCTTGGTTACGGTATAGAATGGGGTGAACTTCGTTACAAAGCTGTGAACCAGTGGCATCATAATATGGGTCTGTTCGAATGAAAGCTCTACGTATTTCAAAACATTAGCGTGGTCCAATTAACAGAAGCATAAGAAAACATATGTCAGAATTTTCTTTCTTTCTCTTTCGTGATCGCTGATTCTGTTATACGCATCACGTGATCTTTTTCCGCTTTTATCTCATTTTAAACATGAGTGAGAGGGCGCGTTCTTTCAGGTTTTATCTCATTTCAAAAATGAGTGAAAGAGCACTTTCTTTCAGGGTTTATCTCATTTTAAACATGAGTGAGAGGGCACTTTCTTTCAGGTTTTATCTCATTTTAAACATGAATGAGAGGGCACTTTCTTTCAGGTTTTATCTCATTTTAAACATGAATGAGAGGGCACTTTCTTTCAGATTTTATCTCATTTTAAACATGAATGAGAGGGCACTTTCTTTCAGGTTTTATCTCATTTTAAACATGAATGAGAGACCACTTTCTTTCAGGTTTTATCTCATTTTAAACATGAATGAGAGGCCACTTTCTTTCAGGTTTTATCTCATTTTAAACATGAATGAGAGGGCACTTTCTTTCAGGTTTTATCTCATTTTAAACATGAGTGAGAGAGCACTTTCTTTCAGGTTTTATCTCATTTCAAACATGAGTGAGAGAGCACTTTCTTTCAGGGTTTATCTCATTTTAAACATGAGTGAAGGGACGCGTTCTTTCAGGTTTTAGCGTATTTTAAACATGAGTGAGAGGGCGCTTTCTTTCATGTTTTTTTCTCATTTTAAACATGAGTGAGAGGGCGATTTCTTTCATGTTTTTTTCTCATTTTAAACATGAGTGAGAGGGCGATTTCTTTCATGTTTTTTTCTCATTTTAAACATGAGTGAGAGGGCCCTTTCTTTCCGCTTTTATCTCATTTTAAACATGAGTGAGAGGGCGCCTTCTTTCAGGTTTTAGCTTATTTTAAAACAGGACAGACAGGGCGCTAGTTGCACTGTGGACACGAAGATAAATTTCTATGTAAAGTTTGTGGCTTGAGAACCCTTGTCTTAGCTCTCAGCTGGACCTAGTGGAAAATGGGGAACTAATACAAGTGTTGATAATCTGCTTCTGAAAATAGGAAGCATCAGTTACAAGAGGAGCACTTAATACATTGAACTTAGTTCTTTAAGTTAGAAAATATCGCTGAAAATCTCAGCCTGAAAATCTTCACACCTGTACAGTCTGACGCAGTTACTCATGGAGCACTTAATACACTGAACTTAGTTTTTTAAGTTAGAAAATATCGCTGAAAATCTCAGCCTGAAAATCTTCACACCTGTACACTCTGACGCAGCTACAAGACTCGGACAAACACATGGTTACAAATTAAGCTAAGACCTGGATCTAGCACTTCTGTTGAGACAACGTGACCAGGTTATGGTACATACAGCCTGACCTTATTATTGCATAACAGGGACATGGTAGCAGACCTACAGGAGGAAGAGAATACCCGACTGCCAACAAGAACACAGGAATGTGACCGGACATTGTAGTGTACTCCACAGAAAAACAGGAACTAATAATGATCGAGCTTACGGTTCCATATGAAACAAGAATAGAGGAACAGCATCTATTCAAATGTGAGAAGTACAGAGACCTGGTCAAGCAACTGAGGCAGGGGGCAGGAGTAAGGGCAAAAGTGATAGCTGTAGAAGTGGGAGCGAGAGGATTCGTAGCAACATCAGCATCGTGTACAGCTGAGAGGTGTTGAGACACAGCATCGCGTCCAGCTGGGAGGTGTTGAGACACAGCATCGCGTCCAGCTGGGAGTGGATTACGGGTTTTTTTTTAAAGTCCCTTACAGGGACAAAACTCAGAGGGTGTAATATTTCTTAGCCATGCGCCGCCATCCCGGAGGTTATAGCGATCCCTGCCATTTTAGCCAGCTATGCCTGTTACTGGGGGTACCAACGGAGAGATGGGACAGGGTCTTGGTCAGCTATAGGTCGTCAACCCTTACTCTAGCATGTCAGCCATGGGTCGCCAACCCTGACTCTAGCATGTCAGCTATGGTTGGCCAATCTTAACTCTAGCATGACAGCTATGGTTCGCCAATCCTTTCTCTAGCATGTTAGCCACGGGTCGCCAACCCTGACTCCAGCATGTCAGCTATGGTTCGCCTAATCCTGTCTCTAGCAAGGCAGCCATAGGTCGCCAACCCTGACTCCAGCATAGCAGCTATGGTTCGCCAATTCTGTCTCTAGCAAGTCAGACATGGTTCGCCAACCCTGACTCTAGCATAACAGCTATGGGTCACTGAGACAGCGTACTCACCTTGGTTACGATATAGAATGGGGTGAACTTCGTTACAAAGCTGTGAACCAGTGGCATCATAATATGGGTCTGTTCGAATGAAAGCTCTACGTATTTCAATATATTAGCGTGGTCATATGAACAGAAGCATAACAAAACATATGCCAGAATTTTCTTTCTTTCTCTTTTGTGATCGCTGATTCTGTTATACGCATCACGTGATCTTTTTCCGCTTTTATCTCATATTAAACATGAGTGAGAGGGCGCGTTCTTTCAGGTTTTATCTCATTTCAAACATGAGTGAGAGGGCGCGTTCTTTCATGTTTTATCTCATTTCAAACATGAGTGAGAGGGCGCGTTCTTTCAGGTTTTATCTCATTTTAAACATGAGTGAGAGGGCACTTTCTTTCGGGTTTTATCTCATTTTAAACATGAGTGAGAGGGCGCTTTCTTTCAGGTTTTTTTCTCATTTTAAACATGAGTGAGAGGGCGAGTTCTTTCAGGTTTTAGCGTAATTTAAACACGAGTGAGAGGGCGCCTTCTTTCAGGTTTTAGCTTATTTTAAAACAGGATAGACAGGGCTCTAGTTGCACTGTGGACAGGAAGATAAATTTCTATGTAAAGTTTGTGGCTTGAGAACCCTTGTCTTAGCTCTCAGCTGGACCTAGTGGAAAATGGGGAACTAATACAAATGTTGATAATCTGCTTCTGAAAATAGGAAACATCAGTTACAAGAGGAGCGCTTAATACACTGAGCTTAGTTTTTTAAGTTAGAAAATATCGCTGAAAATCTCAGCCTGAAAATCTTCACACCTGTACACTCTGACGCAGTCACAAGACTCGGACAAACACATGGTTACAAATTAAGCTAAGACCTGGATCTAGCACTTCTGTTGAGACAACGTGACCAGGTTATGGTACATACAGCCTGACCTTATTATTGCATAACAGGGACATGGTAGCGGACCTACAGGAAGAAGAGAATACCCGACTGCCAACAAGAACACAGGAATGCGACCGGACATTGTAGTGTACTCCACAGAAAAACAGGAACTAATAATGATCGAGCTTACGGTTCTGTATGAAACAAGAATAGACGAGCGACATCTATTCAAATGTGAGAAGTACAGAGACCTGGTCAAGCAACTGAGGCAGGGGGCAGGAGTAAGGGCAAAAGTGATAGCTGTAGAAGTGGGAGCGAGAGGATTCGTAGCAACATCAGCATACGACCTGTGTAAGCAACTAGACATAAAGGGACAAGCAAGAGCAAGGGCATTGAAAAGCCTTTCAGAAACAGCAGAAAAGGCTTAGTGCTGGATGTGGAGTATGCGAAACAAGCATTGAGAACATAAATAATGTCGTTTGTCACAACCAATACCAGTCCTCCGTGGCTGGATCGCTAAAGACGCACTTCAAAGTGCAGTGCCAACTGGAAGATCATGGGTTCAATCCCGTGACGAAAAAAAAAAAAAAAAGCAACAACTCACAAGACTTCTGGGAGTCATGACCCAGAGGGGCCCACCTCCACCCCCCCCCCCCCCAGACAAGTGTTTCAGCCCTATTAAACTTCTGACACTCTAAGGGGGGGGGGGGGGGGTTACTTCCTCTGATGATCTGAAGGAGTTCCGCTCTCTACAGTAGAGAGTTTCTGCAAACAACGTGGCCATGTCATGGTAGAGCGTGGCCAGGTTATAGTACAACGTGGCCAGGTTATAGTACAACGTGGCCAGGTTATAGTACAACGTGGCCAGGTTATAGTACAACGTGGCCAGGTTATAGTACAACGTGGCCAGGTTATAGTACACCGTGGCCAGGTTATAGTACAATTATCGGACACCATGACTGAGCCAGCATCATACACTTGTAGAATCGTCAAGATAGAACTCTTCTGTAAAGATATTTCTTGGATGCTTTGGCCAGCCTTGCCTAGCTTCATATGATACTCTTCAGCAAAGAAAAATTCTAAATTCATGCACTATCACACACGCCTGGTCACACGCGATCCTCTCCATTTGGGACATACCTCTGTCTAAAGCAACAGTTCCTAATCCTTTTTAGCGCTAAACTGCTATATGATGCGCCATCTATGGAAATTTTTTTTATTGAAATTAGTCAGACAAAAACGTCAATTCACTGTTTTTAAACCGACATAATTAATCATAGAAAAATTATGTGTAATGTCACTTCCTTAAACAATCTAATGTATTTTTTTCCAAGACATTATGAAATACTAATTTGAAATAAAACTTTTCTATTAAAAATTGTGACTTGTTTGTTTGTTTGTTCGTTCGTTCGTTTGTTTGTTTTGTAATATTTCAAGCAGATAACGTAGCAGATTTCACTAAAATGCTGTAAAATATTTTAATTTTATCTTAACTTTTTAAAACCAACTTTCATATCTTCGTGAAAAGACACTCCCTCCTCCCCCCCACACACAAACTGGGTCGTGACATGAAGCTAGGAGCTGTTATTCTAAAATTATTCGAAAATAATGGCCTTTCGATCATCTATATGATATCTTGTTCACTTGAAGAATGTTAAATTTTTGTTCACTTCGAGAATCTTATATTTTGTTCACTTCACGCTAACAACAAAAGATGGTGCAGAACTGGTTATGTAGTTTGTAAACATCACTAAACATTCATTTCACACGAGCATAATAAGTAAAACACAGGACAAGTAGCACCATCACATGGGAGCCATGCTTATCAATGTACATGTCTCCAAAGACACATATATGCTCACGTAATATGCAAATTACTGAAAGCAGCTACGACAATGCTCAGACAGCGTATAGTTTCAGCCAAGCACGTATACAAACACGTACCTTTAACACTTGGCTATCAGCACGTAAAACGCAACGTCCTCCAGAAATCGGCAAGAGTGGAGTATCTGCACTCACCAGTCGCACCTCACAGTAACCAGCGCCAGCGAAACGTGCAGCATCAGATCAGCCCGGTGTCTCGATCGCCCTCTCTCTCTCTCTCTCTCCAGCCTCGATCCCCACATCAGCTGCCACTTCCCACCCACTTCATAACAGGGACATGGTAGCGGACCTACAGGAAGAAGAGAATACCCGACTGCCAACAAGAACACAGGAATGTGACCGGACATTGTAGTGTACTCCACAGAAAAACAGGAACTAATAATGATCGAGCTTACGGTTCTGTATGAAACAAGAATAGACGAGCGACATCTATTCAAATGTGAGAAGTACAATGATCTGGTCAAGCAACTGAAGCAGGGGGCAGGAGTAAGGGCAAAAGTGATAGCTGTAGAAGTGGGAGCGAGAGGATTCATAGCAACATCAGCGTACGACCTATGTAAGCAACTGGACATAAAGGGACAAGCAAGAGCAAGGGCATTGAAAAGCCTTTCAGAAACAGCAGAAAAGGCTTAGTGCTGGATGTGGAGTATGCGAAACAAGCATTGAGAACATACATAATGTCGTTTGTCACAACCAATACCAGTCCTCCGTGGCTGGATCGCTAAAGACGCACTTCAAAGTGCAGTGCCAACTGGAAGATCATGGGTTCAATCCCGTGACGAAAAAAAAAAAAAGCAACAACTCACAAGACTTCTGGGAGTCATGACCCAGAGGGGCCCACCTCCACCCCCCCCCCCCCCAGACAAGTGTTTCAGCCCTATTAAACTTCTGACACTCTAAGGGGGGGGGGGGGGGGTTACTTCCTCTGATGATCTGAAGGAGTTCCGCTCTCTACAGTAGAGAGTTTCTGCAAACAACGTGGCCATGTCATGGTAGAGCGTGGCCAGGTTATAGTACAACGTGGCCAGGTTATAGTACAACGTGGCCAGGTTATAGTACAACGTGGCCAGGTTATAGTACAACGTGGCCAGGTTATAGTACAACGTGGCCAGGTTATAGTACACCGTGGCCAGGTTATAGTACAATTATCGGACACCATGACTGAGCCAGCATCATACACTTGTAGAATCGTCAAGATAGAACTCTTCTGTAAAGATATTTCTTGGATGCTTTGGCCAGCCTTGCCTAGCTTCATATGATACTCTTCAGCAAAGAAAAATTCTAAATTCATGCACTATCACACACGCCTGGTCACACGCGATCCTCTCCATTTGGGACATACCTCTGTCTAAAGCAACAGTTCCTAATCCTTTTTAGCGCTAAACTGCTATATGATGCGCCATCTATGGAAATTTTTTTTATTGAAATTAGTCAGACAAAAACGTCAATTCACTGTTTTTAAACCGACATAATTAATCATAGAAAAATTATGTGTAATGTCACTTCCTTAAACAATCTAATGTATTTTTTTTCCAAGACATTATGAAATACTAATTTGAAATAAAACTTTTCTATTAAAAATTGTGACTTGTTTGTTTGTTTGTTCGTTCGTTCGTTTGTTTGTTTTGTAATATTTCAAGCAGATAACGTAGCAGATTTCACTAAAATGCTGTAAAATATTTTAATTTTATCTTAACTTTTTAAAACCAACTTTCATATCTTCGTGAAAAGACACTCCTTCCTCCCCCCACACACAAACTGGGTCGTGACATGAAGCTAGGAGCTGTTATTCTAAAATTATTCGAAAATAATGGCCTTTCGATCATCTATATGATATCTTGTTCACTTGAAGAATGTTAAATTTTTGTTCACTTCGAGAATCTTATATTTTGTTCACTTCACGCTAACAACAAAAGATGGTGCAGAACTGGTTATGTAGTTTGTAAACATCACTAAACATTCATTTCACACGAGCATAATAAGTAAAACACAGGACAAGTAGCACCATCACATGGGAGCCATGCTTATCAATGTACATGTCTCCAAAGACACATATATGCTCACGTAATATGCAAATTACTGAAAGCAGCTACGACAATGCTCAGACAGCGTATAGTTTCAGCCAAGCACGTATACAAACACGTACCTTTAACACTTGGCTATCAGCACGTAAAACGCAACGTCCTCCAGAAATCGGCAAGAGTGGAGTATCTGCACTCACCAGTCGCACCTCACAGTAACCAGCGCCAGCGAAACGTGCAGCATCAGATCAGCCCGGTGTCTCGATCGCCCTCTCTCTCTCTCTCTCTCTCTCCAGCCTCGATCCCCACATCAGCTGCCACTTCCCACCCACTTCATCCTCTTCCGCTACCACCCCCCCCCCCACTCCCCGCCCCCAATGGGCGCTAGGTGGCAGCACAAGTCAGGCGACAGGCGGCAAGGTCTGGAAGCACGTAAGTTCCCTTTTTTCCGCTGGTTAAGAAGAATTTCGCTAGAAAAACTTGCTTGCTACACTCAAACTGGTGTCATTTTTGTCTACAATCTACATGATCTAGTGTCCACGTCTTTTCTACAATCTACATGATCTAGTATCCATATCTGTGTCTACAATCTACATAATCTAATGTTTACATCTCTGTCTACAGTCCATGAGATCTGGTGTCTACATCTCTGTCTATAATCCACATAGTAGACATGTCAGAAGAAGAAGAAGTAGAACAAGATCTACATCTCCGCATACAATCTACATAATCTAATATCCACGTCTTTGTCTACAATCTACATAATCTAGTGTCCACGTCTCTGTCTATAGTCTACATAATCTAATGTCTACATCTCTGTCTACTGTCTATGAGATCCAGTGTCTACATCTCTGTCTATAATCTGTGTGATCTATTGTCTACATCTCTGTCTACAAATTACATGATCTAGTGTCCACGTCTCTATCTACAGTCTACATAATTTAGTGTCTTCATCTCTCTTTACAATCTATGTGATCTAGTGTCTACATATCTGTCTACAATCTATGTGATCTAGTGTCTATATCTCTGTCTACAGTCTATGTGATCTAGTGTCTACATATATGTCTACAAACTACATGATCAAGTGTCATCTTTGTCTACAATCTACATAACTTAGTGTCTACATCTCTGTCTACAAACTACATGATCCAGTGTCCACGTCTTTGTCCATAATCTACATGATCTAGTGTCTACGTTTTTGTCTACAATCTACATTATCTACTGTCTACGTCTTTGTCTACAATCTACATTATCTAGTGTCTACGTCTTTGTCTACAATCTACATGATCTAGTGTCTACGTCTTTGTCTACAATCTTCATGATCTGCTATTGATATCTTTTATTTTCTCCACTCTCCTAACTGGACGTCTTTAGAATTTCTGTATTCATTCATTCATTCATTCATTCATTTGCATGTCCCTTGCGGAACTTTGCCTCCCTAACAGCACTCCTGTAGGCCTCCCGATTGTGAGCAAGATGGCCCGCAGCTGATGCATCCATTTGCAGATCATCAACGATGTCTTGCAGCCATCTTCGCCTTGGTCTTCCTCTCTTTCTTTTTCCCATTATGTACCCTTCCAAGACGGTCTTCTCTAGATTATCATGACGTTTAATGTGTCCAAAATATTTAAGATTTTTCTCTTTAATCCTCTTCAATATGAAGTTCTTGTAGTATGGATATATTTGTTCTTTTTGCGTCCATACTATTTGAAGAACTCTTCTGTAGCATTTACATTCAAAAGCATTTATGTGTTTCTCAGCTGTTTTGTTAAGTGTCCAGGTCTCACAGGCATATGTTGCCATGTATTGCTAGCGGCAAAATCTTATGTCCGTGTCAGGTCATTGGAGAGGAGTTTTTGTAGTCAGTGCTACAGAGCCGGAAACGTGTACTTTCAAGTAGTAGTAGTAGTAGTAGTAGTAGTAGTAGTAGTAGTAGTAGTAGTAGTAGTAGTAGTAGTAGTTGTTGTTGTAGTTGTTGTTGTTGTAGTAGCAGTAGTAGTAGTAGCAGTAGTAGTAGCTGTTGTTGTTGTAGTAGTAGTAGTAGTTGTAGTAGTAGTATTAGTAGTAGTAGTAGTGGTAGTTGTTGTTGTAGTAATAGTAGTAGTAGTAGTATTAGTAGTAGTAGTAGCAGCTGTAGTAGTAGTAATAGTAGTAGTTGTAGTAGTAGTAGTAGTTGTTGTAGTAGTAGTAATAGTAGTAGTAGTAGTAGTAGTTGTTGTAGTAGTAGTAATAGTAGTAGTTGTAGTAGTAGTAGTAGTAGTAGTAGTAGTAGTAGTAGTAGTAGTAGTAGTAGTAGTAGTAGTAGTAGTAGTAGTTGCAGAAGTGATGATTGCGGAGGTGGTGATAGTAGGAGAAGAAGGAGGAGGAGGAGAAGAAAAAGAAGAAGAAGAAGGAGGAGGAGGAGGAAAAGCAGGTGGAGGAGAAGAAGGATGAGATGGAAGAAGAGCAGGAGGAAGAGAGGAAAAAGAATGAGGAGGAGGAGAAGAAGGAGGAGCGCTGCTGGCGAGATTCTTCAGCTGTCGTGGGTGGAGCAGTGCTCTTCCCGGCCAATGAAGAAAGGTGCAAATGGGGTTGCCGCGCAGCATCACTGCGGAAAAGGTGGTAGAAAGGATAAAGCGAAGCAAACAGTCAAATCACGGCACCTCTGGTCTGGAGGTCGGTCACGTCCTGAGTGCAGTCATATCGGGTGAAAAGCATGAACCGGCTTGTCCCAGAGGTTAAGACACTGCTGGCGAGACTCTTCAAATGCCGCGCGTGGAGTGAAGCTCCTCCCGGTCAAGGAAGAAAGTGCGGAAAAGAAATAAAGGTTGCTGTGCGGCGCCGATGTGAAAAGGTGGTGGAAAGGATAAAGTGAAGTTTAATCGGTATGTCCAGTAGTATCGCTGCGAGAGCTATACATACCACGGCGCCTCTGCTCTAGAGGCCCGCCACGTCCGAAATACACCTACACTGGTGAAATATCCCTAAACCGGCACACACCAGGGGTGAAACTTGATGGCTAGACATGTCATGCCACCTCCGCTCTAGAGGTCGGTCACGTCCCAAACACGCCCATACTGGGATAATATGCCTAAACCGGCTCAACCCAGGGGTGGAAGTCACTAATGGCGAGGATTCGTCCTCCTGGACAAAAGCTCCATCCTGGTCACAACTAGGAAGGGTAGCGGCCACGACCACAAAATACTGAAGTTGGAGACACTGGACCAGGGCAGTCTAGATAGGCAACCACCTCTCACCCGGTGGGGATGTTTGCGTATCCTAATCACGCTGAGGTTTTCCGGTGAGAAAGTCCAACACTAGACTGGATGGGCAACCACCTCTCACCCGGCGGTGGTACACGGGTATCTCAAAACACGTCGAGGTTTTCCGGTGAGAAAGTCCAACTCTGGCCTGGGTGGGCTACCGCCTCTCACCCAGCGGGGATGCACTGATATCCTAAACACGTCGAGGTCTTCTGGTGAGAAAGTCCAACCCTAGACTAAACTGGTGCAATGAAAACCACAGTGTCACGCAATCCCGCTTCAGAGACCCACCAAGAATACAGGCTAAAGCCCTGCGATACTCTGAACCCCTTGTGGTCCTCTCGGAGATCTCGTGTGGTCCTTTCGGGGACCACACAGGAGACCACGGGACCTAACGAGGACCACAGGCGTAAATTCAGCAGGATCACAGGGCGGTTTTGGTGGTAGAAGCGAACGAAGGGGAAGAAGGGGAGGAGGAGAAGAAACGGATGGAGGAGGAGGAGGAAGATCAGGAGGAGGAGAGGAGTAGGAAAAGCAGGAGGAGGAGAATAAGAAGGAGGAAGAGGACAAAGTGCTGGAGGAGGAGGAGAAGAAGGAGGAGAAGGAGGAGGAAGAAGGAGGAGGAGGAGGAAGAGCAGGAGGAGGGGAAGAAGGGGAGGAGGAGAAGAAACGGATGGAAGAGGAGGAGGAAGATCAGGAGGAGGAGAGGAGTAGGAAAAGCAGGAGGAGGAGAATAAGAAGGAGGAAGAGGACAAAGTGCTGGATGAGGAGAAGAAGCAGGAGGAGGAGAAGGAGAAGAAGGAGGAGGAGGAGGAGGAGAAGGAGAAAGAGCAGAAGATGAAGGAGGAGGAGAGGAGAAGGAAAAGAAGATGAAGGAGGAGGAGGAGGAGGAAGAGCAGAAGAAGAAGGAGGAGGAGAGGAGAAGGAGAAGAAGAAGAAGAAAGAGGAGGAGGAGGAGGAGCAGGAAGAGCAGAAAAAGAAGAAGGAGAAGAAGAAGATGGAAGAGAAGAAGAAGAAGACAGGAAAGGCAGAACGCGCGCACTGAAGTCTGGCAGAAACTGCAGGATGTCATTGTTACCATGTGGTATGATGGCTAGGTCATTACGAACTTATGATGGTGCTCCATTGTTCGTTTGTCCTATCCAGAGCCCAGGGCATGGGAATGTTCAGAGCTTTGATGCTGGGTAATTTCCCACACCCACAGAAGTATTTGGGAAGGGTTTTCGTTTCTTCCTTGGTGTTTGCCCCATCTTTCTTTCCGTCCACAATGCCGAATTAACTCTTGCAACATTCTGTTTGTGTCTCCACGTGTGGCGGCCTTGTACCAGTCCTAATCTGCATGCTGGCAGACCATGTTTGTCGGCCGCGTCAAAGTGAACACATCGGATCTACCACCTCGATACACTTGAACAGTTCTGCACCTTTAGCCAAACCGTCATGTGTACATCTAATATTTAAACTTAGGTCTCAGAGACGCTATGTTCCACACGTTGTTTCCAGGGAGATAATCGCGCATTTTGAGAAGCCTGGATAGAAAACTCCGTTTACTTCCCATATGTCGTTAGGGCACTACTTTTTTCTTGTTACCAAAGTCGGAGGAATTCTGTTTCTTACAAAAAAAATAAAGACACGAGTAAAATAAATAAATAAATAAATATCACAGTAAAAGAAAATTAGAAAAATATGCTGTACCACTGTCTTATCCATTATCTGCATATGCAGTGATTATCTATCTATCTATCTATCTATCTATCTATCTATCTATCTATCTATCTATCTATCTATCTATCTATCTATCTATCTATCTGCCTGCCTGCATCCCTGCCTGCCTGTCTGTCTGCCTGCCTGCCTGTCTATCTGTCTTTTGCCACGCCTTGCTGTTGCTGAACATGCTTGTAGCAGCAAAGCAAGATATTTTGGCAGTTGATGACAATGTAATAAACACGTAAAAAAGTAAGGAACCATCTTTCCTCAGTTCTTAGCTGCCTCCGTTACTTTAGGAAACACGCTGACTTTCACCACGATAACCAGCATGGACGTCTTACAGGATCCTGGTTTGCTCTTTCAGCTGTCCTTGGTCATGATGGCTGCACCACCTTTACAATGACACACAAACTGTCACTCAAAATTTATGGACAAAACAATACCGTAATAAGAACGAGACCAGTGTCGCATACAAAATGTCGTCACAGTTAAATTATCTCCCACTAGAACAATCTCTTGATAGATCACACTCTCATTATCTCCCACTAGAACAATCTCTTGATAGATCACACTCTCATTATCTCCCACTAGAACAATCTCTTGATAGATCACACTCTCATTATCTCCCACTAGAACAATCTCTTGATAGATCACATTCTCATTATCTCCCACTAGAACAATCTCTTGATAGATCACACTCTCATTATCTCCCACTAGAACAATCTCTTGATAGATCACACTCTCATTATTTCCCACTAGAACAATCTCTTGATAGATCACACTCTCATTATCTCCCACTAGAACAATCTCTTGATAGATCACACTCTCATTATCTCCCACTAGAACAATCTCTTGATAGATCACACTCTCCTTATCTCCCACTAGAACAATCTCTTCAGAAATGCAGATGAAGCCACTGTCAACAATTATTGAGGAAAGACGCTGGCGATGGTTGGGACATGTGCTCCGAATGACTGACAACTCACTACCAAAAATAGCACTGAGGTGGACACCACAGGGGAACAGAAGTAAGGGTAGACCAAAAGAGACATGGAGAAGAACAATAGAAAGTATATTGAGCAATAGAGGGCTCACCTGGGCAAGAGCAGAAAAAAAGGCGAAAGACAAGCATTTGTGGAAAACCCTTGAGGAAGCCCCATGTGCCCTGGGCACTTAAGGTTCAGAGAGAGAACATTCTCTTGATAGATCACACTCACATTATCCATCACTAGAACAATCTCTTGATAGATCACACTCACATTATCTCCCATTAGAACAGTCGCTTGATAGAACACAGTTAAATTATCTCCCACTAGAACAATATTCCTGGTAGAACAATCTCCTACCAGAACATACTCAGTTTATCACCCACTGGAACAATCTCCTACTAGAACTTACTCAGTTTATCACCCACTAGAACAATATCCTACTAGAACATACTCAGTTTATCTTCAGTTAGAACAGTCTCCTACCAGAGCATACTAAATTTATCAACCACTAGAACAATCTCCTATCAGAACATACTCAGTTTATCTCCCACTAGAACAATCTCCTGATAAAACTAAAGTAAATAATACAAATACAGTTTTACAAATTCCCGTACATTTTTAAAAACTCCAAACTCCTTCCAAGAGCAATATAAAGGTCATCATGAACATATAGTATTCTACAGGCAGATCCTCTCACAGATCGATATATACCATGTATGCGTCTTGTATACCCCATCTGGTTAAAAAAATCCATCAGACTGCTACTGGAAAAGAAGCAATGGATATTATGGCCAAACACCGTAAGAAATAATATTCTTGTTGGCAGAAATGCAGATGAAGCCACTGACAGCAATTATTGAGGAAACACGCTGGCGATGGTTGGGACATGTGCTCCGAATAACTGACAACTCAGTATAAAAAATAGCACTAAGATGGACACCACAGGAGAACAGAAGTAAGGGTATGCCAAAGGAGACATAGAGAAGAACAACAAAGAGGATGTTGAGCAATAGAGCGGAAAAAAGGCAAAGGACAGGCATTTGTGGAAAACCCTTGGGGAAGGCCCATGTGCCCTGGGCACTTAAGGTTCAGAGAGAGAGAGAGAGAGGAGAGAGAGAGAGAGAGACGTCTTTTAGTTTCTGCTACTGAAGCAAGTAAATACAGACATTTCCGGGTTTGTTTCGGTAACCAACATAACAAATTGACCTACCTAAATTCTACTATCGCCATCTAGACCTGACTTACTAAAACTCAAGAGCCATATAGTTGTAAATACAGCAGATTAGAACAGAATCTCAGATAACTGAAACCATTTCTCTATCAAGTGTATTAGAGTCAGCGTGTAGCTCACAGCAGCAATCCAGTATTTTGGCAGAATGTATTTGTCAATGACAACAACCTTAAAAAAATGTGAACTCAGCTGACTATCAAACGCCTTTCTTTTTTTTTCTTTCTTTTTTTTTTACTAAACCATATACCTCTCATACCAGGGTTACCATAGCCAGCACCACACTTAATCCTTCCTCGCACCCTTAGTTTCATATGTAGGTTTTGTGTGCTCAGAAAGTCATTTCATATATCACTTTTATGTCGTCAACGTTCATAAATATTGGGGAAGACATGACTGTTCTCCTACAGAGGTATAATGTGCTCTGGATATGTTATCGCATCTACCTCTTGATATGCGCATATTGAAATGTTTAATATGATTCATGTCAGAGATAAACAAAGTGTGGCGAGAGTTTATGTCAACGGTGAGGTTTGCTCCAAAGTTCACTCTTCTCTCTCCTCAGAAAGTCTGATTTTCTGACAGTAAGGTGCTGCGTGCATGTGTGTATCGCAGCTTTGTGTGTGCGTGCGTGGTTATTGACATTAATTTAGTAACTCTTTATCAAGAAGATTTACAACCATGTTAATTTATTTCCGTATTTTCAGTACTTAAAAAAAAAAAAAACCTGCTTCCTTCAGATAAACGAGAACAGAAGCCTTAGAACATGCATGGAGGTTTATAAGCTTCCGTTTTTCTAAAAGGAGTCGAGGGCCGCACAGAATGTACCGGCAGGAAAGTAACCGACGTGGCAGGTGGCCGCATATGTTGTCCGGTGTGGTGATCCATAGCTGACATGAACTACAGCTGATCAAGACCCATGACCCACGTTTCCAGTAACAGGCTTAGCCTAGCTAACGGGGCAGAGAATCGCCATACTCCCACCCCCACCCACCCCAATGGTGGATACAACTATACACCGCAGTAAAGCTGTGATACCAGAATGTATAAACTAGACAAAAAAAAAGTAGGAGCAGCTTTATTATTTAACGAATTATTATTATTATATTATATTATTTAACAAATACATATTCGTTGAATAATAAAGCTGTTCCTACTTTTTTCAGTCACCCAGCTGTAAAAATGGGTACCCGACTTCTGGAGTTGGGGAAAGAAAGGCGACCGGGCGTGATACTGACCATATCACCCTCTAGTGTGCTGACAGGTCAAGGAAAATATGGGCACTAACACCATATCCCTATGTGCCTCTAAGGCATGACAGGATTACCTTTACCTTTTTTTATTTTACTTTTTTTCTAGTTTATTATACCCAATGGTGGTTAACTGGTAAAGAAGTCCTGCTATTTAGCTCCATTCAAGGGCTGAAAAAAATAGCTGCCGTAACCCGCTCCCAATCCTAAAAAACTGCTGTGCATCAGCATCTTCACCGCATCGGTTACTAGGAGCACTAACTTGTAATTCATATGAGAAAGAAGAAGAATATGAAGAATCGGCATGGCACATGATGATGGAAGTGAAACTGCTGTATAGAGGACGTGCATTAGCTTTCAGCAGTTAAAAATATGTAGCACCTTATTAACAGAATACACACTCAGCGTATTGGAAAGTCATATTTTTTATTTGCTGTACGTAGCACGTGGCTGTAAATATCTGTGCCAATCTGCAGATATTGAAAGCAATTCTTGTAAAGCCATATCGATCACAGAATATTATTTCGGTGACATCATTTGTGAATCACCTCCTCCATAAACTTCCGCTCGCAGCACGCATGCGCATTGTTATCTAATACGGGCTTCAATAAATCCAATATGGCGCCCATCATTGAGAAGGAAGATAAGATGGGCAAGTTGAACGATGAAACCAGCGCAGACGATGTCGAAAACCTGTGGTTAGTATTAATCGAATATTTTAGTGTATGCTTATAGAATTATGCTTCGTTGAGATAATGTACTTCATTTTTATGTTTGGAAGTGCAGAAATACCTCCTTCATTCACACATAATTTTCGTCTGCCTATGCGGCATCGTATGCAAACACTTGCACAACAGGGCTATCAAAAAAAAAAACTTTCGCAGTTTTTTTTTCCTCCCACATTCCGCTGTTGGTTTGATATTTTTAAAAGGTTAATATTCCCAAAATACTTTAATGCGTGTGTATAATGAGGTTATCACTTCTTTTTTTTTCTTGTAAAGTTATATAGAATACACTGGCGAGAAAAAACTGTGAAACGGTAGTATTATAGACACGTTGTTTAACTCTAACCTAGTGTGTGCATCAGAGACTCAGTTTGCATATATCACAGCCCACTCCTATGTACTCGCAAATCATTTTCATGTGCATCACATAATGAAAGTAGATGGAGGTGTATGGTTCAGCTTTACAAAGAGTGAGGAAAGTGGATGGAAGGAAGAATGGCAGAAAGTAAGATGAGCACATACAAATGAAGAACATACAACAGTCCAGTGAGAAGCCTTTTTCAAGGATCACGTAGAAAAACAACACAAAAGAAAAAAAAAGATGAAAAATATAGACTTAGCTTTTTTTTTTTTTTGGTCTCCTCTTAGTAGGTAGTGTTTTTTGTCTTTTGTGTTGTTTTTGTATGTGATCCTTGAAAAACACTTTTGGCGAAATATTGGATTGTGTGTGTTCTTCATTTGTAGATGCTCATTATGCTTTCTGTCGTTCTTGTTTCTGCCCACATTCCTCGCTCTTTCTATCTTTTTGTAAAACTGAACTATAAGCCATCTACTTTCATTACCAGAACCTGCGTCACTGCATTCGTCACTTCTGTTATGTACATCATAGTCCACTCTTTTGGACATCACAAATCTCTCATCTGTAGCAGGATTTCTGTTGCACACATCATAGTCAGTTTTGTTCTAAGCAGAATGACAGTAATGTCTGCAGTCTAACAACTGTAAACTCAGGTATGTGGAGAGCTTTGGGTCAAAGATGCTCCCTACCACAGAGTGCTGCAGACCTATTGGAGAAATTGTTGTGTAGGGAAATGTTGAAAAGCTGTCTTGCAGATAGACAGAAGGTCGCATCACGTCAGGCACAAATCAAGATTCACCTTAAGTCCAGGAAGAAAGAAACATCTAGAATATTTGGTTCAGTAGTTGCGGCTAAGAGAGCAAAAAAGCATTCCCTGTCACATTCTCTCTCTCTCACCCCTCCCTTTCTCTCTCCCTCTCTTTCTCCCCTCCCTTTCTCTCTCCCCCTCTCTCTCCCCTTCCCTTTCTCTCTCTCCCCCTCCTTTTCTCTCTCCCTCCCCCCCTCTCTCTCTCTCCCCCTCCCTTCCTCCCTCCCTCTCTCTATCTCTCACTCTCTGTGCATATATATTTTTGTTATCCTAACAGGGCAGACATCCTTAGTGAAGTACAGTCAGGCTCATCATCAAAACTGCCAACTACAAGAACAGTTCTTGCCTTGGGTAAGCTGTTTTATATTGTGGTATAAAAAATAAGAAAATATTTCTCATTTATTGTACAGCACATGCAAATGAGCAGATATTTCTAATCTGTTTCTGTATGAAATCAAGCATAAGCTGCCATTATGAACAGTGGATATTCAGTAAACAGTTGTAATTTATTTATTCTTAAGCTAAGCTGATAGAGAAGGGATGAAATCTGAGAGATTAAGAAAATGTGTATGGATCATATGAAGGAATGAGAGAAAGTTAAGTCTCACTCTTTGGTGAAAAGAGCATAAGAGAAACAGGAAATGAGTCAGAGAGATCAAAACAAGATCTACAAATTGGTCTTTATAATGGAAGCTATAGAGCTAGATCAATAGATGGTGATGATATTATCCATAGATTGGTCTGCAATATGAACATTGTAG
Organism: Achatina immaculata; assembly: GCA_009760885.1. Classification (NCBI taxonomy): domain Eukaryota; kingdom Metazoa; phylum Mollusca; class Gastropoda; order Stylommatophora; family Achatinidae; genus Lissachatina; species Lissachatina immaculata. Next base: position 45,946,373 of record CM019716.1, read on the forward strand.
AGCTTGATCAGTAGATGATGATGATGTCATGATCCACAAATTGGTCTTCATAATGGAAGTTATAGAACCACGCCAGCTGGCAGAAGTGATAAAAAGACAGTACTGCATGGAGTATGGACATCTCAGTGTAAGGATACTTTGTCATTTGAGGAGAAATGAGGGCTAAAAGTGAAAACAGGAGACACAGATAAGTTGAACAAGACAAGCACGGTTTATTTTTGTTGTAGTTGATTATGAGGTGGAAATCAACTAAAGAAATACACAAGAAATTAGACTCTTGTGAAAACAAATGCCTAAGGAAAATACTTGATATAAAGTGGAACGAATTCAAGAACAATGCAGAGATATAACAGATGAGCAAATAACAACCTGTCTCATGGGTGATCAGAAAAAGAAGATTGACATATGTATGCCATGTGATGAGAAGAAACAATCATAAAGAATACCAAAACAAGCTATCAAGTGGAGCACAACAGGCCAAAGAAAAAGAGGTTGACCACGTGAAACTCTAAAGAGGACTTTGTTAAGAGAAGTCAGTTTAGTGAGCACAAAATCCCTTGATGAAGTTGAAAGACTCGCCGAGAACAAGAAAACTTGGCAGACAACTATGCGAGCCCTATGTGATGTTTAATGGCACGGGAAGGATGTGAGATGTAAGATGATTATGTCAATCAATATTTGTGAAATCAGCCACGGGAAAAGCTGCTTGTCTGTTTCTGTACACAGTTAACATAATAACTAGTTAAAGAAGAAAATAATTATCAACAGTTAACATAATCTAGCTGTACTGCTCCACTATTAGAAGTGCCGTGAATCTGTCTGCTAATTACAGACACGACAATAATTAAACTACTTCGCAACTGTGTAAAAGCTGCCACCCAAATGGTAAACTGTATTATTTTTCCTTACTCTGTCTTCTGATTACATCTGAGGAATTTTAATATGTAACTGAGAATGAACACATCTCAACAGTTTGAGAACCACTAACACTCAGTTGTTAATAGCAATTTCACATATTTATTATGGGGGAAAATGAGTGGTGAATAAATGAGGATGTAGCAATAAACTGAGTAAACAGATGAATAATCAAACTCCTCTCCAGACGAGAACTAGTTCGCCATGTGGGGAGGGAGTGGCAACAGTCACTACTCTCAGCTAGGAAAAACAGGCATTCAACATGATGGAATAAGAGGCAACTTACTTGGTCACTGAAAATTACATGGATCCTTATATACGACGTCACATCACCCAAAAAATATCAGATTTAAAGTCCTCAAAAATCTCAGTATTTCACATTTCTTCTGTTACAACCTATTTCTAACAACTCGTAGCTGCATCAAACATTTACACATTGGATCCATGAGGAAACAAAAAAAAAACTAACAGTTCGCATCCTACCATCCTATCTGATACATCCTTCTCAGTCAACCTCTGCATAATGAATTCTCTGTCATAATCAGTGTCAGGCTAACAATCAATCTAAACCTAATCCTAAACCTTTTTCTACATAAGAGTTTGTCCTTAAATATCAACCACAATTCCTGTTCCTAAATCTTCCCAAAGTTTCTATCCCGAGAATCACTCAGCCCGTGATTCTACCTGTTTACGACCTTCGTCCCGAAAATAACTTTTCTGTTACTAACATGTCAATGCTAAGTTCATAAAAAAATCCCGTGGAGTTTAATGTCTCAACCCTGACCTTTTAATTGCACTCTTGTACAACAAAAATACCAAGGGCTTTAAATCAAATGGTCAAAATATTAAAATACCCCGAATATACCCATTTTATGAAAATCCGACCATCGTAACAGTACATTTTCCAATATGCTGTTATAATAATAACTAGTTAAAGAAGAAAATAGTTATTAATATGAAAGGAGAGGTAGCCCTGTGACACCATAAAATTGCCTAGAAGATATGATGTTAGAGGTCATATTATCTTGATCAGTCAACATCATCATCCTGCCTGGTTGTTTTTCCTTCCTTGGCTCCAAGAAGATCCAGGTGCTCATTTCTAAAGCTTGATGACTGAGGTGTATTTTTGTCCATCTTTCAGCATGAGAGACTAATGCACTAATCACTTCACTGCTCCAGCACCCTGAGTTGACAGTGATGATACATAATGGACAAAGAGATTTAAAAAAAAAAAAAAAAGATCCACGTTTGCTTCCAGTTGTTAATGTGACTTCATTGTGTTTATCTGATAGCAGTAGATATGTTATAACTGTTAGAAGGTGATGTTGCTAATGTCCTTAAACTTGTTTCATTTTCTAGGTGATAATGAATCGGGGAAGACCACTCTAATAGCCAAACTGCAAGGCATAGAGGAACCAAAGAAAGGTTCAGGATTAGAATACTATTATATTGACGTGAAAGATGAATATAGAGATGGTAAGATTTTTGTGATGTGTGAAATATCTGTCTTTTTTTTTTTTTTGCTTTTAGTGAAACAATTAACGTAGTGTGCTGACCTTTGTATGTTGTTACAGTTAGGTAATATAAAATGCTGAGTCCAGTTTCTTGCTATGACTGTCTTTTATAATTCTTGGAGCAGATATAAGAATTAGGCTTTTCTGCAGGCTTCGCTGTCGCGATGAATGTATTGATCATCTTGTAATGTCTGTACTGAAGTATCACAACAAAGAACACCATGAGGAGATCTGATAGGGTCTTGATCAGCTTATATTTGTTGGCCCTCTAGAACAATGATGACCTCAGCATCTTTTTAGAACAGTGACCTTTGTAACTTCCTCCAGCTTACATACCATTTATATATCCCTGAACCATAGAGTTGATTGACTCTTTTCCTAGAACAGGTTCATCTGATTGTGTGGGTGCTGCCTTTTTTCCAATAGATAAACCATAGAACAATTGACTTTTTTTCTAGAACAAGTTCGACTGAATGTGGATGCTGTTTTTTCTAACAGATAAACCATAGAACAATTGACTCTTTTCTAGAACAAGCTCGACTGAATGTGTGGGTGCTGGATGGTGATCCACATCACACAAATCTGCTGAAATTTGCACTGAAAGAAGACACATTCGATGACACCTTGGTCATGCTGGTGGTGTCTATGTCTCAGCCATGGTCTCTGCTGGAGACCTTAAAGAAGTGGGCGGATGTGCTGCGTGACCATGTCAACAAACTGAGGATTCCAGCGGACAGGATGCAGGAGTACGAGCAGAGCTGTGAGTTGAATGAAAATATTGTGTATGTGAGCTTTGTGGCATGGAGTTTGTATGTTTTGTCAGACATACTGTTTGTTTTTATATTCTACATGTTTTATCAGTCTTACATCTTGTATGTTTTTATACATTTTTTGTCAGTTGTATAGGTTATATGTTTTCATGCTCTCTCTCTCTCTCTCTCTCTCTCTCTCTGCCAATCAGGCATGCTGTACACGTTTCAACAGTCTTACAGTCTGTTATGTTTTTATACAGGACATATTTCATCAGACTTACAAAATGTATGTTTTTATACTGTACATGTTTCATCAGTCTTACAAAATGTATGTTTTTATACTGTACATGTTTCATCAGTCTTACAAAATGTATGTTTTTATACTGTACATGTTTCATCAGTCTTACAAAATGTATGTTTCTATACTGTACATGTTTCATCAGTCTTACAAAATGTATGTTTCTATACTGTACATGTTTCATCAGTTGTAAAGGTTTATTTTTATGTTCCACATATTAGACCAGACTGAGTATTTTGTGTTTCCAAGTTCTGCATGTTTTATGTTTGAAGGTTTTTCTCCACTTTCTGAAAAAAAGTGCAGAAATTTTGCACACAAAAAAAAAGACAGAATTCATGTAGGGAGGGAGTGGCAACAGTTAAGATGATAAAGTAAACAGAGAAAGAACAGTTATGATTATGAAAAAGACAAAGAAAGAACAGTTTTAATGATAAAGTAAACAGAGAAAGAACAGTTATGATTATGAAATTGACAAAGAAAGAACAGTTATGATGATGAAGTAGAAGAGAAAGAACCGTTATGAGGATGAAGTAGAAGAGGGAAAATATAAAGCGAAACAAGGAGTTGGTAATTTTGAGGAGATCACTGAAAACCAGAATATTGGGAAGAAATTTAATTTAATACATTTGACTTCATATTTTGAAGAGCTCTGATTGACAGCAGGAAGTTGTATCAGCCTCGCTGTCTCTATACGAAAAACGTTTTCTTGTATCAGTTCTTTCATGGTGGCATTTTTGACAACAAAAACTGACTCTAACGAGAGCAACAAAATGAGAGAGTTAAAGCACCAAATAAATTGCATAGTGGTGAAAGGCATCATACAGAATCAGAACAGATCATAGCCTGCTGAGAGATAGTGGTAAACAGATCAAGTTCAGTAACTACAGAGATGTAAACAGATCATCTTGTGTTGTATACAAACTTCCTGAGTACAGTAGCTACAGAGACATAAGCAGACATTCTTGTGTTGTATACATACTTGCTCCAGCAGGCTTTTATGGTTACTGCACTGGTGAAGTTGGGGGCCGGCTAGCGTGGTGGTTAGAGCACTCGTCTAGCAACCAAATGGTCGAAGGTTCGAATCCCCAGCTGAGCAGGATTTTTTTTTTTTCCGACCAATACGGCCCCGAGGTCGACCCAGCCTCGTAAAATGGGTACCAGAGAAAATCTGGGAAGTAAAGGCAGCGAGGAAAGGAACTGGTCACCCTACCTCACACGCTGATGACCCAGTATAATGAGGCCTCTAACGCTTCACCCCCTACGGCATAATTGCTATGGGACTATCTTTACTTTTTATTGGTGAAGTTATCCTGCACACATGAGCGTCCACATGGAGGTAGGGTACAGACTGCAAAATATTTGCTTCAAGAATGAGCAGCGTGTTCAGCTTTGGCTGGAGCTGCCATGAGAGCTGGCACAAAACTGTGAACTTTGCTGACACAGCTGTAGATTTTCCTTGGTCTTTGCACTTGAGTGCTGCAGAATGGGGAAGGTTGCGAGTGTTAAGGAAGGGAATATTGCAAGATCCAGAAGGTCTTGTCTTGTGTGGCTTCTCCAGCTGATGTAAGAAAACTCAGACAAGTGACAAGCTCAAGAGACAGACATGCTACAGAGCACATTAGCTACGCCAGATAAACTCTTCCTCTGATAGTGCTGTGTATCAGGCATGAATACTTCTCAGTACTCAGAAAGTTTTGTGAGAGATCTTGTCAGGTATAAGGTTGTAAAATACTCACAAAATTTGTGAATGATCTTGTCAGGTATAAGGTTATATGTTTTCATGCTCTCTCTCTCTCTCTCTCTCTCTCTCTCTCTGCCAATCAGGCATGCTGTACACGTTTCAACAGTCTTACAGTCTGTTATGTTTTTATACAGGACATATTTCATCAGACCTACAAAATGTATGTTTTTATACTGTACATGTTTCATCAGTCTTACAAAATGTATGTTTTTATACTGTACATGTTTCATCAGTCTTACAAAATGTATGTTTTTATACTGTACATGTTTCATCAGTCTTACAAAATGTATGTTTCTATACTGTACATGTTTCATCAGTCTTACAAAATGTATGTTTCTATACTGTACATGTTTCATCAGTTGTAAAGGTTTATTTTTATGTTCCACATATTAGACCAGACTGAGTATTTTGTGTTTCCAAGTTCTGCATGTTTTATGTTTGAAGGTTTTTCTCCACTTTCTGAAAAAAAGTGCAGAAATTTTGCACACAAAAAAAAAGACAGAATTCATGTAGGGAGGGAGTGGCAACAGTTAAGATGATAAAGTAAACAGAGAAAGAACAGTTATGATTATGAAAAAGACAAAGAAAGAACAGTTTTAATGATAAAGTAAACAGAGAAAGAACAGTTATGATTATGAAATTGACAAAGAAAGAACAGTTATGATGATGAAGTAGAAGAGAAAGAACCGTTATGAGGATGAAGTAGAAGAGGGAAAATATAAAGCGAAACAAGGAGTTGGTAATTTTGAGGAGATCACTGAAAACCAGAATATTGGGAAGAAATTTAATTTAATACATTTGACTTCATATTTTGAAGAGCTCTGATTGACAGCAGGAAGTTGTATCAGCCTCGCTGTCTCTATACGAAAAACGTTTTCTTGTATCAGTTCTTTCATGGTGGCATTTTTGACAACAAAAACTGACTCTAACGAGAGCAACAAAATGAGAGAGTTAAAGCACCAAATAAATTGCATAGTGGTGAAAGGCATCATACAGAATCAGAACAGATCATAGCCTGCTGAGAGATAGTGGTAAACAGATCAAGTTCAGTAACTACAGAGATGTAAACAGATCATCTTGTGTTGTATACAAACTTCCTGAGTACAGTAGCTACAGAGACATAAGCAGACATTCTTGTGTTGTATACATACTTGCTCCAGCAGGCTTTTATGGTTACTGCACTGGTGAAGTTGGGGGCCGGCTAGCGTGGTGGTTAGAGCACTCGTCTAGCAACCAAATGGTCGAAGGTTCGAATCCCCAGCTGAGCAGGATTTTTTTTTTTTCCGACCAATACGGCCCCGAGGTCGACCCAGCCTCGTAAAATGGGTACCAGAGAAAATCTGGGAAGTAAAGGCAGCGAGGAAAGGAACTGGTCACCCTACCTCACACGCTGATGACCCAGTATAATGAGGCCTCTAACGCTTCACCCCCTACGGCATAATTGCTATGGGACTATCTTTACTTTTTACTGGTGAAGTTATCCTGCACACATGAGCGTCCACATGGAGGTAGGGTACAGACTGCAAAATATTTGCTTCAAGAATGAGCAGCGTGTTCAGCTTTGGCTGGAGCTGCCATGAGAGCTGGCACAAAACTGTGAACTTTGCTGACACAGCTGTAGATTTTCCTTGGTCTTTGCACTTGAGTGCTGCAGAATGGGGAAGGTTGCGAGTGTTAAGGAAGGGAATATTGCAAGATCCAGAAGGTCTTGTCTTGTGTGGCTTCTCCAGCTGATGTAAGAAAACTCAGACAAGTGACAAGCTCAAGAGACAGACATGCTACAGAGCACATTAGCTACGCCAGATAAACTCTTCCTCTGATAGTGCTGTGTATCAGGCATGAATACTTCTCAGTACTCAGAAAGTTTTGTGAGAGATCTTGTCAGGTATAAGGTTGTAAAATACTCACAAAATTTGTGAGAGATCTTGTCAGATGTAAGGTTGTAAAATACTCACAAAATTTGTGAGAGATCTTGTCAGATGTAAGGTTGTAAAATACTCACAAAATTTGTGAATGATCTTGTCAGGTATAAGGTTGTAAAATACTCACAAAATTTGTGAGAGATCTTGTCAGATGTAAGGTTGTAAAATACTCACAAAATTTGTGAGAGATCTTGTCAGATGTAAGGTTGTAAAATACTCACAAAATTTGTGAATGATCTTGTCAGGTATAAGGTTGTAAAATACTCACAAAATTTGTGAATGATCTTGTCAGGTATAAGGTTGTAAAATACTCACAAAATTTATGAGAGATCTTGTCAGATGTAAGGTTGTAAAATACTCACAAAATTTGTGAATGATCTTGTCAGGTATAAGGTTGTAAAATACTCACAAAATTTGTGAATGATCTTGTCAGGTATAAGGTTGTAAAATACTCACAAAATTTGTGAATGATCTTGTCAGGTATAAGGTTGTAAAATACTCACAAAATTTATGAGAGATCTTGTCAGGTATAAGGTTGTAAAATACTCACAAAATTTATGAGAGATCTTGTCAGGTATAAGGTTGTAAAATACTCACAAAATTTATGAGAGATCTTGTCAGGTATAAGGTTGTAAAATACTCACAAAATTTATGAGAGATCTTGTCAGGTATAAGGTTGTAAAATACTCGCAGCAGTTAAAGAAAAAAAAAAAAACATTTGTAGAAAATTACAAAAACGGAAGAGGTCATCAAAACTGGAAAAAAAGTCTTGTCAGAATATTACAACTAGTTTTGTCAAATACACCATGGCAGAAGTTCTCTATTGGCAAATCATGTGTGTGCTCTTCAATGCTGGAAACAATATTTTATGGTAGATTAGCGCTGTTAATGCATTTTTTTCAGTAAAATAAAATCTTTGGTTTGAAAAAAAAAAAAATTCTGCATTATGTAGAAATATCACAGAGTCTGATGACTCTTCAGTCCTTTTTGTTTTACTTTCCTGAGAGTTGATACACATGCAGTGAAGGTTACAATCTGTCTGTAATGAGTTAAATTGTATTTGTTTCATTTTTGTTCATGTACTAAAATTCTTTATTCTTAGATCTGTAGTATCTGATCTTGTTTCATTTCTTTGATTTTTTTCTTATCAGAAGAAGGCGTACATTGAAATAGTGTATTGTTGGGGGGGGGGTGCTGTAAGTAAAGACTTTGCTTTTACCATAATTTATGGTCAGATTACTTTACTGCAATTTATGATCAGATTACTTTACTGCAGTGGCTGTATGCTCATTTTTAAACTTTGAAACATAAACATACAAACAGTATTACTCACTTCAAGAATCAATGAATCAGTGCCTGGTATTTGTGAGTTAATCAACGCATACAGATGTTACTCATCCACTCCAGGAATTAGTTGTATATACATTCAAACTGTTGATCTGTATTGATTTTATGCTGTCACCAGCTGTGGCTGTTTATGCTGCAACTGCTTGGTGCTGATTGCTGAGAACTACAGTGTGTAATATTGCAAGTGACATGTGCTTCAAGTTTTATGATTTCTCCGTAACCTAACTTGGAACAGTTACTGATTGCCACATACATGGTGTGACAAAAAAGAAATGGGGCTGATCAAATCACAAGCTTGTGGTGTACCTAGGGTGCACCATCTTTCTACCATCCTTCAGTGTAATCTCTGTTGACCACAGTGCAGCATTCTTAGAAATGCTGTAATTCCTGGAATGCCTCTGTAAACCTTTTAGAAGAAGTGTTGTTCATTTCATCGGTTACATGTCATTGAATGTCTTGAATGTGGTGAAAGTGCTTCCCTTTGAGGGCAGCTTTATCTCAGAAAGCAATATGAAATCTGTAGGAGCCAAATCTTGTCAGTAAGGCGGATGTTCCAGCACTGTGACTCCTTTCATGCCAAAAATGACTTCACAATGAGGGGGCGGCATTATCGTGTCAAAGATGTCAATCACCAGACACTGTCAGTTTCAGTCTCACATGACAGATGTGGTTCAGAAACTACTTTGTGACACCCTTGTACTGACAGTGACGACCTGTGGCACAAATTCCTTGTAAATCATGCCTTTGCTGTCAAAGAATGAGATGATTTGGAGGAGTTCTTTGATTGCCATTCCATGCTTTGTCTTTTAGTTTTGGGGTCTAAAAACAACTGTCACCCTTCACTTGGCAGGTAAATGTTTTCTGTCACCCTTCACCTGGCAGGTAAATGTTTTCTGTCACCCTTCACTTGGCAGGTAAATGTTTTCTGTCACCCTTCACTTGGCAGGTAAATGTTCTCTGTCACCCTTCACCTGGCAGGTAAATGTTTTCTGTCACCCTTCACCCGGCAGATAAATGTTCTCTGTCACCCTTCACCTGGCAGGTAAATGTTCTCTGTCACCCTTCACCTGGCAGGTAAATGTTCTCTGTCACCCTTCATCTGGCAGGTAAATGTTCTTTGTCACCCTTCACCTGGCAGGTAAATGTTGTCTCTTCATCCTTCACCTGGCAGGTAAATGTTCTCTTCATCCTTCACCTGGCAGGTAAATGTTCTCTTCATCCTTCACCTGGCAGGTAAATGTTCTCTGTCATCCTTCACCTGGCAGGTAAATGTTGTCTCTGTCATCCTTCAGTTGACAGGTAAATGCTTTCTGTAATCTTTTCGTGGCAGGTAAATAAGCTCTGCCATCCATTAGCTGGCAGTTAAATATTCTCTATCATCCTTTACCTGAGAGATAAATGTTCTCCAGTTTGTCACCGACAGTTTTCCAGTTTCAGATGTCTGTTTTTATAACTGGATCTAGAGCAATGGTGGCCAGGCGCATGGCAGTCGTGTGGGGCTCTTTGACATATGCTGTAATGTGCAACTCGCAGAAAATTTATGAGAGATCTTGTCAGGTATAAGGTTGTAAAATACTCACAAAATTTATGAGAGATCTTGTCAGGTATAAGGTTGTAAAATACTCACAAAATTTATGAGAGATCTTGTCAGGTATAAGGTTGTAAAATACTCACAAAATTTATGAGAGATCTTGTCAGGTATAAGGTTGTAAAATACTTGCAGCAGTTAAAGAAAAAAAAAAAACATTTGTAGAAAATTACAAAAACGGAAGAGGTCATCAAAACTGGAAAAAAAGTCTTGTCAGAATATTACAACTAGTTTTGTCAAATACACCATGGCAGAAGTTCTCTATTGGCAAATCATGTGTGTGCTCTTCAATGCTGGGAACAATATTTTATAGTAGATTAGCGCTGTTAATGCATTTTTTTCAGTAAAATAAAATCTTTGGTTTGAAAAAAAAAAAATTCTGCATTATGTAGAAATATCACAGAGTCTGATGACTCTTCAGTCCTTTTTTGTTTACTTTCCTGAGAGTTGATACACATGCAGTGAAGGTTACAATCTGTCTGTAATGAGTTAAATTGTATTTGTTTCATTTTTGTTCATGTACTAAAATTCTTTATTCTTAGATCTGTAGTATCTGATCTTGTTTCATTTCTTTGTTTTTTTTTCTTATCAGAAGAAGGCGTACATTGAAATAGTGTATTGTTGGGGGGGGGGGGGTGGTGTAAGTAAAGACTTTGCTTTTACCATAATTTATGGTCAGATTACTTTACTGCAATTTATGATCAGATTACTTTACTGCAGTGGCTGTATGCTCATTTTTAAACTTTGAAACATAAACATACAAACAGTATTACTCACTTCAAGAATCAATGAATCAGTGCCTGGTATTTGTGAGTTAATCAACGCATACAGATGTTACTCATCCACTCCAGGAATTAGTTGTATATACATTCAAACTGTTGATCTGTATTGATTTTATGCTGTCACCAGCTGTGGCTGTTTATGCTGCAACTGCTTGGTGCTGATTGCTGAGAACTACAGTGTGTAATATTGCAAGTGACATGTGCTTCAAGTTTTATGATTTCTCCGTAACCTAACTTGGAACAGTTACTGATTGCCACATACATGGTGTGACAAAAAAGAAATGGGGCTGATCAAATCACAAGCTTGTGGTGTACCTAGGGTGCACCATCTTTCTACCATCCTTCAGTGTAATCTCTGTTGACCACAGTGCAGCATTCTTAGAAATGCTGTAATTCCTGGAATGCCTCTGTAAACCTTTTAGAAGAAGTGTTGTTCATTTCATCGGTTACATGTCATTGAATGTCTTGAATGTGGTGAAAGTGCTTCCCTTTGAGGGCAGCTTTATCTCAGAAAGCAATATGAAATCTGTAGGAGCCAAATCTTGTCAGTAAGGCGGATGTTCCAGCACTGTGACTCCTTTCATGCCAAAAATGACTTCACAATGAGGGGGCGGCATTATCGTGTCAAAGATGTCAATCACCAGACACTGTCAGTTTCAGTCTCACATGACAGATGTGGTTCAGAAACTACTTTGTGACACCCTTGTACTGACAGTGACGACCTGTGGCACAAATTCCTTGTAAATCATGCCTTTGCTGTCAAAGAATGAGATGATTTGGAGGAGTTCTTTGATTGCCATTCCATGCTTTGTCTTTTAGTTTTGGGGTCTAAAAACAACTGTCACCCTTCACTTGGCAGGTAAATGTTTTCTGTCACCCTTCACCTGGCAGGTAAATGTTTTCTGTCACCCTTCACTTGGCAGGTAAATGTTTTCTGTCACCCTTCACTTGGCAGGTAAATGTTCTCTGTCACCCTTCACCTGGCAGGTAAATGTTTTCTGTCACCCTTCACCCGGCAGATAAATGTTCTCTGTCACCCTTCACCTGGCAGGTAAATGTTCTCTGTCACCCTTCACCTGGCAGGTAAATGTTCTCTGTCACCCTTCATCTGGCAGGTAAATGTTCTTTGTCACCCTTCACCTGGCAGGTAAATGTTGTCTCTTCATCCTTCACCTGGCAGGTAAATGTTCTCTTCATCCTTCACCTGGCAGGTAAATGTTCTCTTCATCCTTCACCTGGCAGGTAAATGTTCTCTGTCATCCTTCACCTGGCAGGTAAATGTTGTCTCTGTCATCCTTCAGTTGACAGGTAAATGCTCACAAAATTTATGAGAGGTCTTGTCAGATATAAGGTAAAATACTCACAAAATTTATGAGAGGTCTTGTCAGATATAAGGTAAAATACTCACAAAATTTATGAGAGGTCTTGTCAAATATAAGGTAAAATACTCCCAATATTTATGAGAGGTCTTGTCAAATATAAGGTAAAATACTCACAAAATTTATGAGAGGTCTTGTCAAATATAAGGTAAAATACTCACAAAATTTATGAGAGGTCTTGTCAGATGTAAGATTGTAAAATACTCACAAAATTTATGAGAGATCTTGTCAGATATAAGGTTGTAAAATACTCACAATATTTATGAGAGGTCTTGTCAGATATAAGGTAAAATACTCACAAAATTTATGAGAGGTCTTGTCAAATATAAGGTTGTAAAATACTCACAATATTTATGAGAGGTCTTGTCAAATATAAGGTAAAATACTCACAAAATTTGTGAGAGGTCTTGTCAAATATAAGGTTGTAAAATACTCACAAAATTTATGAGAGGTCTTGTCAGATATAAGGTAAAATACTCACAAAATTTGTGAGAGGTCTTGTCAAATATAAGGTAAAATACTCACAAAATTTGTGAGAGGTCTTGTCAAATATAAGGTTGTAAAATACTCACAAAATTTATGAGAGGTCTTGTCAAATATAAGGTAAAATACTCACAAAATTTATGAGAGGTCTTGTCAGATATAAGGTAAAATACTCACAAAATTTATGAGAGGTCTTGTCAGATATAAGGTTGTAAAATACTTGCAGCAGTTAAAGAAAAAAAAAAAACATTTGTAGAAAATTACAAAAACGGAAGAGGTCATCAAAACTGGAAAAAAAGTCTTGTCAGAATATTACAACTAGTTTTGTCAAATACACCATGGCAGAAGTTCTCTATTGGCAAATCATGTGTGTGCTCTTCAATGCTGGGAACAATATTTTATAGTAGATTAGCGCTGTTAATGCATTTTTTTCAGTAAAATAAAATCTTTGGTTTGAAAAAAAAAAAAATTCTGCATTATGTAGAAATATCACAGAGTCTGATGACTCTTCAGTCCTTTTTTGTTTACTTTCCTGGGGGTTGATACACATGCAGTGAAGGTTACAATCTGTCTGTAATGAGTTAAATTGTATTTGTTTCATTTTTGTTCCCGTACTAAAATTCTTCATTCTTAGATCTGTAGTATCTGATCTTGTTTCATTTCTTTGTTTTTTTTTCTTATCAGAAGAAGGCGTACATTGAAATAGTGTATTGTTGGGGGGGGGGGGGGGTGGTGTAAGTAAAGACTTTGCTATTACCATAATTTATGGTCAGATTACTTTACTGCAATTTATGATCAGATTACTTTACTGCAGTGGCTGTATGCTCATTTTTAAACTTTGAAACATAAACATACAAACAGTATTACTCACTTCAAGAATCAGTGCCTGATATTTGTGAGTTAATCAACGCATACAGATGTTACTCATCCACTCCAGGAATTAGTTGTATATACATTCAAACTGTTGATCTGTATTGATTTTATGCTGTCACCAGCTGTGGCTGTTTATGCTGCAACTGCTTGGTGCTGATTGCTGAGAACTACAGTGTGTAATATTGCAAGTGACATGTGCTTCAAGTTTTATGATTTCTCCGTAACCTAACTTGGAACAGTTACTGATTGCCACATACATGGTGTGACAAAAAAGAAATGGGGCTGATCAAATCACAAGCTTGTGGTGCACCCTAGGTACACCATCTTTCTACCATCCTTCAGTGTAATCTCTGTTGACCACAGTGCAGCATTCTTAGAGATGCTGTACTTCCTGGAATGCCTCTGTAAACCTTTTAGAAGAAGTGTTGTTCATTTCATCGGTTACATGTCATTGAATGCCTTGAATGTGGTGAAAGTGCTTCCCTTTGAGGGCAGCTTTATCTCAGAAAGCAATATGAAATCTGTAGGAGCCAAATCTTGTCAGTAAGGCGGATGTTCCAGCACTGTGACTCCTTTCTTGCCAAAAATGACTTCACAATGAGGGGGCAGCATTATCGTGTCAAAGATGTCAATCACCAGACACTGTCAGTTTCAGTCTCACATGACAGATGTGGTTCAGAAACTACTTTGTGACACCCTTGTACTGACAGTGACGACCTGTGGCACAAATTCCTTGTAAATCATGCCTTTGCTGTCAAAGAATGAGATGATTTGGAGGAGTTCTTTGATTGCCATTCCATGCTTTGTCTTTTAGTTTTGGGGTCTAAAAACAACTGTCACCCTTCACTTGGCAGGTAAATGTTTTCTGTCACCCTTCACTTGGCAGGTAAATGTTTTCTGTCACCCTTCACCCGGCAGATAAATGTTCTCTGTCACCCTTCACCTGGCAGGTAAATGTTCTCTGTCACCCTTCACCTGGCAGGTAAATGTTCTCTGTCACCCTTCACCTGGCAGGTAAATGTTTTCTGTCACCCTTCACCTGGCAGGTAAATGTTCTCTGTCACCCTTCACCTGGCAGGTAAATGTTTTCTGTCACCCTTCACCTGGCAGGTAAATGTTTTCTGTCACCTTTCACTTGGCAGGTAAATGTTTTCTGTCACCCTTCACCTGGCAGGTAAATGTTCTCTGTCACCCTTCACCTGGCAGGTAAATGTTTTCTGTCACCCTTCACCTGGCAGGTAAATGTTCTCTGTCACCCTTCACCTGGCAGGTAAATGTTTTCTGTCACCCTTCACTTGGCAGGTAAATGTTTTCTGTCACCCTTCACCCGGCAGATAAATGTTCTCTGTCACCCTTCACCTGGCAGGTAAATGTTCTCTGTCACCCTTCACCTGGCAGGTAAATGTTCTCTGTCACCCTTCACCTGGCAGGTAAATGTTCTCTGTCACCCTTCACCTGGCAGGTAAATGTTCTCTGTCACCCTTCACCTGGCAGGTAAATGTTCTCTGTCACCCTTCACTTGGCAGGTAAATGTTTTCTGTCACCCTTCACCCGGCAGATAAATGTTCTCTGTCACCCTTCACCTGGCAGGTAAATGTTCTCTGTCACCCTTCACCTGGCAGGTAAATGTTCTCTGTCACCCTTCACCTGGCAGGTAAATGTTCTCTGTCACCCTTCACCTGGCAGGTAAATGTTCTCTGTCACCCTTCACCTGGCAGGTAAATGTTCTCTTCATCCTTCACCTGGCAGGTAAATGTTCTCTTCATCCTTCACCTGGCAGGTAAATGTTCTCTGTTATCCTTCACCTGGCAGGTAAATGTTGTCTCTGTCATCCTTCAGTTGACAGGTAAATGGTTTCTGTAATCTTTTCGTGGCAGGTAAATAAGCTCTGCCATCCATTAGCTGGCAGTTAAATATTCTCTATCATCCTTTACCTGAGAGATAAATGTTCTCCAGTTTGTCACCGACAGTTTTCCAGTTTCAGATGTCTGTTTTTATAACTGGATCTAGAGCAACGGTGGCCAGGCGCATGGCAGTCGTGTGGGGCTCTTTGACATATGCTGTAATGTGCAACTCGCAGAAACATGTTGGCTTAGGACCATTTATATCAGGTTTAATTTTAAATGAAGTCAACCCCCCCCCCCACCCCCCCAAAAAAAAGGGTTCAAGTGTTATAATTATTTACCAGGTATAAACTGAGAGTCCACTGGCTTCAAATGTGCATTAGATGTTCATAGTGAGTAAATATATTCAAGAATTCAGATGCTGATTGTAATGCTAGATTTGAGTGAGGGATTACAAAAATTTCAAATCAGCAAGTATTACAGAGAAACTGCTGGGGAATCAGCAGTTGTATATACTGGTGCTGACAACAAATAGTATTAGGTACACATATTTCTAAAATATTTATACAGAATTTTTGTAATAAACTATGCATAGAGCAGTAGCAACAATGTGTGCGTGTAACTACACATGGAGCAGTAGCAACAATGTGTGTGTAACTACACATGGAGCAGTAGCAACAATGTGTGTGTGTAACTATGCATGGAGCAGTAGCAACAATGTGTGTGTAACTATGCATGGAGCAATAGCAACAATTTGTGTGTAACTATGCATGGAGCAATAGCAACAATTTGTGTGTAACTATGCATGGAGCAATAGCAACAATGTGTGTGTAACTATGCATGGAGCAATAGCAACAATTTGTGTGTAACTATGCATGGAGCAATAGCAACAATTTGTGTGTGACTATGCATGGAGCAATAGCAACAATTTGTGTATAACTATGCATGGAGCAATAGCAACAATTTGTGTGTGACTATGCATGGAGCAATAGCAACAATTTGTGTGTAACTATGCATGGAGCAATAGCAACAATTTGTGTGTAACTACACATGGAGCAATAGCAACAATGTGTGTGTAACTACACATGGAGCAATAGCAACAATTTGTGTGTGACTATGCATGGAGCAATAGCAACAATTTGTGTATAACTATGCATGGAGCAATAGCAACAATTTGTGTGTAACTGTGCATGGAGCAATAGCAACAATTTGTGTGTGACTATGCATGGAGCAATAGCAACAATTTGTGTGTAACTATGCATGGAGCAATAGCAACAGTTTGTGTGTAATATTTGCTGTCCTGCGGCTCTCAGACATCTGAAGTTTGTTGTATTTTGCTCTTACAGTTAGCAACTTTGGCCAGCCTGGGACAAGAGCATCATGAAGCCAGAATACAACGCACTCCCTGCAGCATGATAAAGCAGTTCACTGCACTACTTTGTGATCTTTGTTTATACTTTTGGGGCCCCCACTCCGATTTTTTGTTTAAAAAAAGGAAAATAAATGTTCTATGTCTGTGGCGCTGTTTGTGATGAAACTTTTAATGGTTGTATTTTCAGTGATTCGAGCATTCCAGGCCTACACAGAACCAGGAGATGGGCCAATAGCCACACAGGCACCCCCACGGGGGGAGATAAATCCACTTCATCCACCAGCATCAACCACAGATGAGGAGAGTCACCTGCCTTTGGGAGAGTTGACACTTTCATGCAATTTAGGAATCCCTATAGTTGTTGTAGTAACAAAGGTGAGCTATAGTACAGTTTAATCATCTGTTACTATAGCAGAGATAGATTTATCTGTTTACTGATGAAGTTGAGAGAAAATAAAGCAGTAACAAGCATGTGTAATGATATAGGAGTAAATCTAGGTCTGTCTGTAGTAATGTAACAAATATGAGTATATGTATAATTATAAAAACGTGGGTCAGTGTGCAAATATTTATTCATGTGACATGTCCGTTATAGAGCTTTGCTCTCATGATAGCAAGTCTAGTAACATTTTGTTGTCTATCCAGGATGTATGCTTCAGTGAGTGCGGTGTTGACAATATCAAGATATCCAGGGCTCATCATCTCCTTGGTTGCCCCCTTTTCTTGCTTCCTAGGAACCACACCCTCCCTTATTGTTCTCTCTGGATCATTATGTTGTCTACCATGGCAGAAATAGTTATTTTGTGTATGCAATAATGAATATGAGTGTTATTATATGTTGTTCTTGTTGTAGTATGGACTCATAGTTTATGGATTCTAAAACACTTTATGGAAAAATGAGGCTCTATCTCTGACCAATTTTTCTTCTTTTTAAATTATTTTAAAATGTTCTAGAGCTGTTCTGCTCCTAGCTTTTCATTTGTGAAGTAGAGCCAGACTATTGACATTATTTGTAGGGATACTGGTATGTAATAGGACATGATGATGATGATGATTTTCACAGTCCGTTAAAGGGAGATTGGGGGCTATCCACAGATGTTGGGGGAGGGGGGAGGAATTGTCTGTAATTTTAAGAAAGATTAAGAACCACAGTCATCTCCCTTTTTGCTGTGTAGACAGAGACTCGGGCAAGTGCCAGTCCCACTCCACTTTACCAGTTGTTGTAGCAGTGAGAGTAATAATCCTGTTTGATTGCCTTGTTCTGGTGTGTGTCAGAACTGTGACCTTGTGCTCACTGTATGTGCTGCTGTGAGGATCTTGAAACCACAGAGAGCATGTTACAGTTGCCTGAAGTCTCTGATGGTACCCCCACAGCAGAATCAACGCTGTCTGGTCATACCAGGCTGTGATCTTTTATCCAGGGTTAAGACAGGCAGCAGCATAAAGAGGTAGGGTAGGGTGCTTACCTAGGCTGCTTCTCTGGGCCTGGTATCTGCAGCCCTCCTTTAGAGTACTGATCTTTGCTCCTTGCTTTAATTCTCACAAGCACATATTTTCATGATGTTAACATCATGGTAAAACACAATGGTACAAAATCTGGTATAAGTTTTAAACTGCACTAGGACTCCATTAGCAACCTCCATCATGTGTGTGTGTGTTTCTTTTAATGGTTGTATTTTCAGTGATTCGAGCATTCCAGGCCTACACAGAACCAGGAGATGGGCCAATAGCCACACAGGCACCCCCACGGGGGGAGATAAATCCACTTCATCCACCAGCATCAACCACAGATGAGGAGAGTCACCTGCCTTTGGGAGAGTTGACACTTTCATGCAATTTAGGAATCCCTATAGTTGTTGTAGTAACAAAGGTGAGCTATAGTACAGTTTAATCATCTGTTACTATAGCAGAGATAGATTTATCTGTTTACTGATGAAGTTGAGAGAAAATAAAGCAGTAACAAGCATGTGTAATGATATAGGAGTAAATCTAGGTCTGTCTGTAGTAATGTAACAAATATGAGTATATGTATAATTATAAAAACGTGGGTCAGTGTGCAAATATTTATTCATGTGACATGTCCGTTATAGAGCTTTGCTCTCATGATAGCAAGTCTAGTAACATTTTGTTGTCTATCCAGGATGTATGCTTCAGTGAGTGCGGTGTTGACAATATCAAGATATCCAGGGCTCATCATCTCCTTGGTTGCCCCCTTTTCTTGCTTCCTAGGAACCACACCCTCCCTTATTGTTCTCTCTGGATCATTATGTTGTCTACCATGGCAGAAATAGTTATTTTGTGTATGCAATAATGAATATGAGTGTTATTATATGTTGTTCTTGTTGTAGTATGGACTCATAGTTTATGGATTCTAAAACACTTTATGGAAAAATGAGGCTCTATCTCTGACCAATTTTTCTTCTTTTTAAATTATTTTAAAATGTTCTAGAGCTGTTCTGCTCCTAGCTTTTCATTTGTGAAGTAGAGCCAGACTATTGACATTATTTGTAGGGATACTGGTATGTAATAGGACATGATGATGATGATGATTTTCACAGTCCGTTAAAGGGAGATTGGGGGCTATCCACAGATGTTGGGGGAGGGGGGAGGAATTGTCTGTAATTTTAAGAAAGATTAAGAACCACAGTCATCTCCCTTTTTGCTGTGTAGACAGAGACTCGGGCAAGTGCCAGTCCCACTCCACTTTACCAGTTGTTGTAGCAGTGAGAGTAATAATCCTGTTTGATTGCCTTGTTCTGGTGTGTGTCAGAACTGTGACCTTGTGCTCACTGTATGTGCTGCTGTGAGGATCTTGAAACCACAGAGAGCATGTTACAGTTGCCTGAAGTCTCTGATGGTACCCCCACAGCAGAATCAACGCTGTCTGGTCATACCAGGCTGTGATCTTTTATCCAGGGTTAAGACAGGCAGCAGCATAAAGAGGTAGGGTAGGGTGCTTACCTAGGCTGCTTCTCTGGGCCTGGTATCTGCAGCCCTCCTTTAGAGTACTGATCTTTGCTCCTTGCTTTAATTCTCACAAGCACATATTTTCATGATGTTAACATCATGGTAAAACACAATGGTACAAAATCTGGTATAAGTTTTAAACTGCACTAGGACTCCATTAGCAACCTCCATCATGTGTGTGTGTGTTTCTTTTAACTTGTTGTCTTCTTTCTGTTCCCCCAGAGTGATGAAATCTCCATGCTGGAGAAGGAACTAGACTTTAAAGATGAGCATTTAGACTTCATCCAGCAACACTTAAGAAAATTTTGTTTAAAATGTATCCTTCACTGATGTAAATAATGGTAAATTGAGTGTGATAGTTTTGTGATACAGGAAGCTTCACTAGGCATGGAGTAATGCCAGGGAACAATTACTAGCTTTGTTTTAAACGGCACCAAAACTGATCAGGTCTTACAGAAAATCATGCCAAATAAGTTATCTCTCAAGATCATCTACATAGCCAAGGTCCTTAAACTGTGGAGATAAGGAAAATAAGAAAGCTGACACCAAGGTCCTCAAACTGTGGAGATAAGGAAAATAAGAAAGTTGACACCAAGGTCCTCAAACTGTGGAGATAAGGAAAATAAGAAAGCTGACACCAGGGTCCTCACACTGTGGAGATAAGGAAAATAAGAAAGCTGACACCAAGCTGTCCTGCGGCTCTCAGACATCTGAAGTTTGTTGTATTTTGCTCTTACAGTTAGCAACTTTGGCCAGCCTGGGACAAGAGCATCATGAAGCCAGAATACAACGCACTCCCTGCAGCATGATAAAGCAGTTCACTGCACTACTTTGTGATCTTTGTTTATACTTTTGGGGCCCCCACTCCGATTTTTTGTTTAAAAAAAGGAAAATAAATGTTCTATGTCTGTGGCGCTGTTTGTGATGAAACTTTTAATGGTTGTATTTTCAGTGATTCGAGCATTCCAGGCCTACACAGAACCAGGAGATGGGCCAATAGCCACACAGGCACCCCCACGGGGGGAGATAAATCCACTTCATCCACCAGCATCAACCACAGATGAGGAGAGTCACCTGCCTTTGGGAGAGTTGACACTTTCATGCAATTTAGGAATCCCTATAGTTGTTGTAGTAACAAAGGTGAGCTATAGTACAGTTTAATCATCTGTTACTATAGCAGAGATAGATTTATCTGTTTACTGATGAAGTTGAGAGAAAATAAAGCAGTAACAAGCATGTGTAATGATATAGGAGTAAATCTAGGTCTGTCTGTAGTAATGTAACAAATATGAGTATATGTATAATTATAAAAACGTGGGTCAGTGTGCAAATATTTATTCATGTGACATGTCCGTTATAGAGCTTTGCTCTCATGATAGCAAGTCTAGTAACATTTTGTTGTCTATCCAGGATGTATGCTTCAGTGAGTGCGGTGTTGACAATATCAAGATATCCAGGGCTCATCATCTCCTTGGTTGCCCCCTTTTCTTGCTTCCTAGGAACCACACCCTCCCTTATTGTTCTCTCTGGATCATTATGTTGTCTACCATGGCAGAAATAGTTATTTTGTGTATGCAATAATGAATATGAGTGTTATTATATGTTGTTCTTGTTGTAGTATGGACTCATAGTTTATGGATTCTAAAACACTTTATGGAAAAATGAGGCTCTATCTCTGACCAATTTTTCTTCTTTTTAAATTATTTAAAAATGTTCTAGAGCTGTTCTGCTCCTAGCTTTTCATTTGTGAAGTAGAGCCAAACTATTGACATTATTTGTATAAACTTCCTTGACTTGTTGTGTAGACGGTGCTGCCATGTTTTATACGTCTGTCAAAGATGAGAGGAACTGTGATTTGTTATACAGATACCTTGTCCATCGGATATATGGCTTTCCCTTCACATCCCCAGCCCTCGTAGTAGAGAAAGACTCGGTGTTTGTGTGAGTATCTTTGGTCCAGCCAAGATTATATCAGTGTCTGTGATCTGATGTTTATGTGTGTATCGTGAGACTTAAGTATGTGAGTGTCTGTCCTGATATTATTTGAACATCTGCTAGTGGTCTCTGACAGACTGGACATTTACAGTAGAACATGGCCACATCACCCATCATATCGCATGCTGTGCGAGTGCCTACATGGAACTTCTTTGATCATTGTCAAACATCAGCTTGTACACTTCTCAAGTGGTCATTGGTCAGCTGGAGTTTGTGTACATTGTGAAACACACTCAAATTACAACTGCTATTTTTTTTTTCCCCAATGACCCAGTAATTCACATTATACAGAGCAAAGAAGAAGAACACAGCAGACATGTCAGGAAACAACGGGCTACAGACCTGCACAGTCGCTGGGAAACTCCAAGGGTGACAGAATGGATGCCAAGAGAAAAGTATCTTAACGGTTGTATCAAGTTGTGTGAGAAAATATAAAGCAAGAAGACTGTTAGAAAGTACTAAAAAGCAGACTGTGCCAACCTGCCTGGCATGTCATGGACGAGTAGTACACGGTTACTTATTAGTGCAGCCGTAGCAGTCTTTATTTGTCTTCACTTCTTTCTTCTTCTTCTTGCCACAGGCCGTCTGGCTGGGATAACGAAAAGAAAATCTGCATTCTCTATGAGAACATGACCACAATGAAGCCTGACGACCAGTTTGAAGATGTCATTACTAAGCCACCGACAAGAAAGGTAACAGATAGAATATTATTCTTCAAAAGATCTTAACCATTTTAGATTAAGAAAGAAACAAAAATTTCTTACTTTCTTTGTCATCTTCTGTCTTTCTTATGGAATCAGAAAGTCAATTGTATTTCTCACTTTTAGATGCAAACATATAATCCAAATAAAACATACAAGAATCTTATATCTTATATCCTTCCCGTGCCGTTAGACGTCACATAGGGCTCGCAAAGTAGTTCGCCAATTTTTCCTGTCTTCGGCGAGTCTTTCAACCTCATCAAAGGATTTTATGCCTGTTAACTTGGCCTCTCTTAATAATGTTCTCTTCAGAGTTTCACGCGGTCTGCCCCTTTTTCTTCGGCCTGTTGTGTTCCACTTGATAGCTTGTTTTGGGATTCTCTGCTCATTTCATCTCATCAAGTGGCCAACATATGTCCATCTCCTTTTCCTGATCACCCGTGAGACTGGTTGTTGTTCAGTCATCTGTCTTATCTCTGCATTGTTACGAATGAGCTCTTCGGAGTTGGCATACAAGAATGCAGAAAGTATTTATGGTCTTGACCACACAATCAAAAATTGAACATTGAAATCACTTTAAAAAATCCAAGAATTGACTGAAACTTTCAAACAAACTGTAGATAAAAAGTTAATCTAAAAGATGTTACAGCAATTATTAGTGGAACTTCAGTATTGTACTGTTAACAGAAGCACCAGGGTTCACCCAGTTTTTAAAAGTGGGCACCAGAGAAATCTGGGAAGGTAAAGTGGCCAGGCATAATACTAACCACATCACACTTTCATGTGCCGAAGGTCATGGAAAATACAGGCCTAACACCATGTATATATCATCATATCTTTGCAGCGGGCCAGAGAAGTATGTGTATTCTCATGAGAAGGTTGTGGATTGGAGACCTCCAGTCATCTAAGCTGTTAAAATAGGTACCTGATACTAGTGTTAGAGAAATCTTTATCAGAAAACAAACATCTACCTGCAGGATAAGGCACACCGGGTCATACCTTATATACAACTGTGAGTGCAAACAAATACTTCATACACAGCTGTCAATGCAAGCAAGTACTTTATACACACTTAGATCAGTGCATTAAAGAAAAACCAAATAAATAAAAATATGTCACATAAATATAGTGCTTGTCCCATATTCAAGGGGAAAATTTACTGGCATTTATGAAAATGTTCTAGAGCTGTTCTGCTCCTAGCTTTTCATTTGTGAAGTAGAGCCAAACTATTGACATTATTTGTATAAACTTCCTTGACTTGTTGTGTAGACGGTGCTGCCATGTTTTATACGTCTGTCAAAGATGAGAGGAACTGTGATTTGTTATACAGATACCTTGTCCATCGGATATATGGCTTTCCCTTCACATCCCCAGCCCTCGTAGTAGAGAAAGACTCAGTGTTTGTGTGAGTATCTTTGGTCCAGCCAAGATTATATCAGTGTCTGTGATCTGATGTTTATGTGTGTATCGTGAGACTTAAGTATGTGAGTGTCTGTCCTGATATTATTTGAACATCTGCTAGTGGTCTCTGACAGACTGGACATTTACAGTAGAACATGGCCACATCACCCATCATATCGCATGCTGTGCGAGTGCCTACATGGAACTTCTTTGATCATTGTCAAACATCAACTTGTACACTTCTCAAGTGGTCATTGGTCAGCTGGAGTTTGTGTACATTGTGAAACACACTCAAATTACAACTACTATTTTTTTTTTCCCAATGACCCAGTAATTCACATTATACAGAGCAAAGAAGAAGAACACAGCGGACATGTCAGGAAACAACGGGCTACAGACCTGCACAGTCGCTGGGAAACTCCAAGGGTGACAGAATGGATGCCAAGAGAAAAGTATCTTAACGGTTGTATCAAGTTGTGTGAGAAAATATAAAGCAAGAAGACTGTTAGAAAGTACTAAAAAGCAGACTGTGCCAACCTGCCTGGCATGTCATGGACGAGTAGTACACGGTTACTTATTAGTGCAGCCGTAGCAGTCTTTATTTGTCTTCACTTCTTTCTTCTTCTTCTTGCCACAGGCCGTCTGGCTGGGATAACGAAAAGAAAATCTGCATTCTCTATGAGAACATGACCACAATGAAGCCTGACGACCAGTTTGAAGATGTCATTACTAAGCCACCGACAAGAAAGGTAACAGATAGAATATTATTCTTCAAAAGATCTTAACCATTTTAGATTAAGAAAGAAACAAAAATTTCTTACTTTCTTTGTCATCTTCTGTCTTTCTTATGGAATCAGAAAGTCAATTGTATTTCTCACTTTTAGATGCAAACATATAATCCAAATAAAACATACAAGAATCTTATATCTTATATCCTTCCCGTGCCGTTAGACGTCACATAGGGCTCGCAAAGTAGTTCGCCAATTTTTCCTGTCTTCGGCGAGTCTTTCAACCTCATCAAAGGATTTTATGCCTGTTAACTTGGCCTCTCTTAATAATGTTCTCTTCAGAGTTTCACGCGGTCTGCCCCTTTTTCTTCGGCCTGTTGTGTTCCACTTGATAGCTTGTTTTGGGATTCTCTGCTCATTTCATCTCATCAAGTGGCCAACATATGTCCATCTCCTTTTCCTGATCACCCGTGAGACTGGTTGTTGTTCAGTCATCTGTCTTATCTCTGCATTGTTACGAATGAGCTCTTCGGAGTTGGCATACAAGAATGCAGAAAGTATTTATGGTCTTGACCACACAATCAAAAATTGAACATTGAAATCACTTTAAAAAATCCAAGAATTGACTGAAACTTTCAAACAAACTGTAGATAAAAAGTTAATCTAAAAGATGTTACAGCAATTATTAGTGGAACTTCAGTATTGTACTGTTAACAGAAGCACCAGGGTTCACCCAGTTTTTAAAAGTGGGCACCAGAGAAATCTGGGAAGGTAAAGTGGCCAGGCATAATACTAACCACATCACACTTTCATGTGCCGAAGGTCATGGAAAATACAGGCCTAACACCATGTATATATCATCATATCTTTGCAGCGGGCCAGAGAAGTATGTGTATTCTCATGAGAAGGTTGTGGATTGGAGACCTCCAGTCATCTAAGCTGTTAAAATAGGTACCTGATACTAGTGTTAGAGAAATCTTTATCAGAAAACAAACATCTACCTGCAGGATAAGGCACACCGGGTCATACCTTATATACAACTGTGAGTGCAAACATGGAACTTCTTTGATCATTGTCAAACATCAACTTGTACACTTCTCAAGTGGTCATTGGTCAGCTGGAGTTTGTGTACATTGTGAAACACACTCAAATTACAACTGCTATTTTTTTTTTCCCAATGACCCAGTAATTCACATTATACAGAGCAAAGAAGAAGAACACAGCAGACATGTCAGGAAACAACGGGCTACAGACCTGCACAGTCGCTGGGAAACTCCAAGGGTGACAGAATGGATGCCAAGAGAAAAGTATCTTAATGGTTGTATCAAGTTGTGTGAGAAAATATAAAGCAAGAAGACTGTTAGAAAGTACTAAAAAGCAGACTGTGCCAACCTGCCTGGCATGTCATGAACGAGTAGTACACGGTTACTTATTAGTGCAGTTGTAGCAGTCTTTATTTGTCTTCACTTCTTTCTTCTTCTTCTTGCCACAGGCCGTCTGGCTGGGATAACGAAAAGAAAATCTGCATTCTCTATGAGAACATGACCACAATGAAGCCTGACGACCAGTTTGAAGATGTCATTACAAAGCCACCGACAAGAAAGGTAACAGATAGAATATTTATCTTCAAAAGATCTTAACCATTTTAGATTAAGAAAGAAACAAAAATTTCTTACTTTCTTTGTCATCTTCTGTCTTTCTTATGGAATCAGAAAGTCAATTGTATTTCTCACTTTTAGATGCAAACATATAATCCAAATAAAACATACAAGAATGCAGAAAGTATTTATGGTCTTGACCACACAATCAAAAATTGAACATTGAAATCACTTTAAAAAATCCAAGAATTGACTGAAACTTTCAAACAAACTGTAGATAAAAAGTTAATCTAAAAGATGTTACAGCAATTATTAGTGGAACTTCAGTATTTTACTGTTAACACAAGCACCAGGGTTCACCCAGTTTTTAAAAGTGGGCACCAGAGAAATCTGGGAAGGTAAAGTGGCCAGGCATAATACTAACCACATCACACTTTCATGTGCCGAAGGTCATGGAAAATACAGGCCTAACACCATGTATATATCATCATATCTTTGCAGCGGGCCAGAGAAGTATGTGTATTCTCATGAGAAGGTTGTGGATTGGAGACCTCCAGTCATCTAAGCTGTTAAAATAGGTACCTGATACTAGTGTTAGAGAAATCTTTATCAGAAAACAAACATCTACCTGCAGGATAAGGCACACCGGGTCATACCTTATATACAACTGTGAGTGCAAACAAATACTTCATACACAGCTGTCAATGCAAGCAAGTACTTTATACACACTTAGATCAGTGCATTAAAGAAAAACCAAATATATAAAAATATGTCACATAAATATAGTGCTTGTCCCATATTCAAATGGGAAAATTTACTGGCATTTATGAAAATTTTCTGTTGATACAGAATTTATTTTTGGTTATGTTATCGTAGATGTTAATGGTTGCCTCTTTCGAGAATATTTTATCAGATTATTTCACGTCACCTCCAGGTCATCCAGAGAGATGCAGAAATTGTTGCAGAAGAAGAACAAGTTTTTCTCAAGAAGATGCAGACGCAGCTTTCGAAGCAGCCAGCACCAGGAAGTTCACCTGCCGTAAGTTGCTGCATTTAGGCATTGTTCATTACAGACATGGGTGATCAGCTACTGGTGTGCCTGAAAGCTGCAAACTTGTCTTCTCTGTGGTGAGTTTCCTTCAGGCAGGATGGGGCAGTGCTTGGAGCAGCTGCTTGAATGTTGCCTGAACCTGGAGTAAGACAACAAAAAGAACAAAAAACTGAGGCCCTCAAAATATGGATATACACAAGAATGTAAGCATATCAAGTGGACAGAGAAGAGAACAAATGAAGAAGTTCTAGATCAGCTGGAATTGAAAAGAGAAATTCTGAAAATCGTAAAAACAAGACGTCTGAGATACTTGGGGCACGTCAAGAGGCATGATGCTATGTTGAAGACTCAACTTGTGGGCAGTATCAAGGGGGAGAGAACAAGAGGGTGACAGTGACAAAGATGGTTGGACAGCATCAAGTGATGGACAGGGACCAGCTTGACCGAGTGTGCTACAAAGGCAAGAGACAGAGCAGACTGGAGACTTACTGCAGCTGACCATCTGTGGGGAGATCATGAAGTGGTGGCAGTGGCAACATCAGTGATTGGTGCCGTTACAAAACCCAGCTGTGAAAAACCTTGCTAGAATAATGACCAGTTTTAGAATCATCTTTCAGATTTCTTTTATTCTTATATATTTTTTTTTTCTTAGTGCTGTACATTTAATTCATGGGGCAGTCCTGCTTTTTTTTTTTCAATTTGCGGGTGACGCAAAAGATGGCGGGAGCTTTTTAACACTCTTGCCAGCATACTTTTGTATGAATCTTTTGCGTCGACATATATTGTAAAATGTGAGTTGGGCATAAGGTCAATAACCTTATCCTGAGACCCATCTAGAGTGGGAAAAAACCAGCTGTTACGGAAACTCATAGTAAAATCAATCGAGCATCGGAGATACCAACTCAGACAAGCCCAGACAACAACCAAAATAACACATTCATCGGCCCCAAGTATGTGACAAAGATCAGATTCTGGAGTGTAAGAACAATGGCTACACCATCAAAAACTGCTCAGGTAATCCAAGAAATGGATAGATGTCACTTAGACATCCTGGGCATCAGTGAAATGTGATAGCCAGAAACAGGGAAAAGATCTGCAGAAAACCGTAAGTTAATCATACATTCAGGCAGAGACGATGGGAAATATCAGGAAGGAGTAGGTATAATTATGCCCACTGTAACAGCAAAGAGCCTTATCAGTATTGATAGTGAACCTTTAATATTATAATTTATTTTAATTATAAAATATTATTTTATTTATATTATTTTATTTTAATTTATGAATATTATAATTTATATTATTACAATAATATGTGAATCCTTATCAGTTAACCATCCCAAATACAAAAAACAGGCAACCTTAGCGATTACAATAACTGGAGAGGAGTAACCTTACTACCAGTTGTGTCAGAAGTATTTTGCAAAGTTATTCTGAATAGAATTAAAAATATAATGGATGGTGCAGTGAGAGAACGACCAGGATTTTGACAAGGGAGAAGCTGTCTCGACCAGATCTTTACTCTAAGAGTAAGACTTCAAGAACATATTGAAAAGCAGAAACCATTAATCCTGGACTTCATAGACTTTAAAATGGCATTTGATAGCATACACAGAGATTCATTGTGGAGAATTTTAAAAACATATGGAATACCATCTAAGATTGTCAACATTATTAGAGACCTTTACAATGGATATGTTTGTATAGTTAACACAGAAGAAGGAATGAGTGAATGGTTCCAGATTGAAACAGGCGTGAAACAAGGATGTATATTATCTCCCTTGCTTTTAGGAATTGCCATAGACTTCTTAATGAAAAATGTTGCACAGATAAAACAGGCATTGGTTGGGTATGTGGGACCTAAATAGAAGATCTTGATTTTACAGATGACATAACTCTTTTCAGTGACAATGTGAAATGAATGCAAGAAGAAACAGATACCCTGTCTTCAGTGGCTAATAAAATAGGACTTGAAATTAAGGATAAAATGAAAATAATGAAACTTCTCATTAACCATGAAGGAGAAAAATATATGTAGAAGGAACAGCTGTTGAAGAAGTAAACCAATTTCCATATCTCGGCAGCTACATAGATCAGGATGGTGACATTATAAAGGAAGTTAGAATTCGAATTGCAAAAGCAGCGTTGTCCTTCAAGAATCTTGAGAACATATGGCATCAAAAGTTATAATCACAGAGACCAAGTTAAGATTATTCAGTTCAAATGTATGAGGATCATACCGAAAGTCGCGAGCAAAATTTTTTTAAAATCAGAATTTATAGATAGAGAAAATATAAATGTATCACCTTAATATGCATCCTTTTCTTCACTTTTCAACATAATCTCCATTTCTCTGCACACATTTTTCCCATCGCTCTATGAGTTTGAAAATACCCTCCTGGTATAATTCCATTCCAGCTGACCGATGGCGCAGACGCACTGCTTTCTGGACGTTCTCTTCCGTGGGACCCAGCTGGCACAAACTTTTCTGTTGCCTAGGATTTCAATCATTTCCTGTACTGTATTGTGTCCTATTCCAAGATTTACAGCAATTTCAGACACTGTGACACGTCTATACTCTTTAATGATGTCATCAGCCCTTTCCATGTTGCATTCAGTGGAGGCAGTTCAAAGGCGACAGCTGCGAGGCATATCTTGCTCGTGAAATGTTTCACTCACCTCCTAACACTGCTAGCACCCATACACACATCTCCATAAGCAAGTTGAAGTCTTTGGTGAATTTCAGCACCTGGAATTTCCTCTTTAACCGTAAACTCAATAACAGCACGTTGACGAAACGAAACTTCAGCACCCACCGTTTTGTTTATTCTTCGCGTGGTCACATGACACATGATGGTGACATCATATGACCTCTGCATGAAGTGCGAAGGATGCAGTTAAGGTGATACATTTATATTTTCTCTATCTATAAATTCTGATTTTTAAAAAAAATTTTTGTTCGCGGCTTTTGGTATGACCCTTGTAATATCGTTTATTTCATATATTAGTGAGTCCAGTTGGTTTGTGATTTGTCTCCCTGTTCATAATTAAATAACGTTTGTAATGTCTGCAACAAAAACTTCTGATGCTGCTTCCTCTAGCAACCAGAACCCGCTCCACCAACACAGCAGCGGCCAGCGGGAGTCCAAAGAACACCAGAGAGATCTCCAGCTCCACCCAGTACTGGGACACCAATGCGGGGAAAGGTGAGGGATAAAGTTTAGGTAGATATATTGTTGTATTGTCACAGGGGACATTTACAAAATATAAGTATTGTTTGTTATATCATCACAGAAGATGTTTACAAAATATAGGTACATGTTTGTTATATCATCATAGAAGACGTTTACTTCATGTTAAGGTTTTTTTGTGTTAAAATTAGGCAGGGATCTTTGACCCGGTCACAGCAGAATCCAGACAGCTGTGGTTGTAGTAGGGAATATTCTTGTTGGGTGTTTGAATGGAAAGTACTGGCAGTTTGACATAAAAAGAAGAAAAATTTTCTTGCAGAAAAAGCAAGTGAACCTTTTCTGTTCTGCTGTGAATTAAATATTTGTAATAAGACCAGTGACCTATCATGAAGACACTTTCTTGAAATTTTGAAGATTTTTGTCTTATTTACATTAAAACTGATCTGAATAATGATGGTAATGGTGGTTATTAAGAACCAGAAACCATAACTGGGCCTTGTTGCATCAAGAGGTACACCAGACAAGCTTTCAGTCTGTTATAGTATTTGGTCTTGCTTTCCTATTTTGTCTTTTTTACCTTTGTGATATACTGTCCAAAAAAAAGAAATACATAACTGCTGATGACCCAGTTTTAGCCATAACTTTGATATTTCTGTAGCTTTTTAAATTGAAAGAGTAAAATGTTTAAACTGCACACAATAATACCTACGGGTGTAAACACTCACTTGACAGTTTCTTGCATCTGTATGATGAGAATTTGTTAGTCCCAGTATGGTGTGTGGCCTCTGCTTGCATTGATCAGCAACTGACATCTCCTGGGCATAGATGCGATCAGATGCCTGATGTGCGCCTATGGGATGGTTGGCCACTCTTCCTGGAGTGCCTTGGAAACTCCAGGAAGAGTGGGCAGCCATCCCATAGGCGCACATCAGACATTTGATCGCATATCTATGCCCAGGAGATACCAGTCGCTGATCGATGCAAGCGGAGGCCACACACCATACTAAGTTGAGAACCCCTGTTACTAACACATTCTCGTGACACAGATGCAAGAAACTCTAGGTCTGTACTTACCTCTTTCACTCTGTGTAGTCTAGTCTGTTGCTTGTCTTGGTCATCTGTTTCCTCTAGATCTGTACTTACTTCTTTCACTCTGTGTAGTCTAGTCTGTTGCTTGTCTTGGCCATCTGTTTCCTCTAGATCTGTACTTACTTCTTTCACTCTGTGTAGTCTAGTCTGTTGCTTGTCTTGGTCATCTGTTTCCTCTAGATCTGTACTTACTTCTTTCACTCTGTGTAGTCTAGTCTGTTGCTTGAACTTGGCCATCTGTTTCCTCTAGATCTATACTTACTTCTTTCACTCTGTGTAGTCTAGTCTGTTGCTTGTCTTGGCCATCTGTTTCCTCTAGATCTGTACCTACCTCTTTCACTCTGTGTAGTCTAGTCTGTTGCTTGTCTTGGCCATCTGTTTCCTCTAGATCTGTACTTACCTCTTTCACTCTGTGTAGTCTAGTCTGTTGCTTGTCTTGGCTATCTGTTTCCTCTAGATCTGTACTTACCTCTTTCATTCTGTGTAGTCTAGTCTGTTGCTTGTCTTGGCCATCTGTTGCCTCTAGGTCTGTACTTACCTCTTTCACTCTGTGTAGTCTAGTCTGTTGCTTGTCTTGGCCATCTGTTGCCTCTAGGTCTGTACTTCTTTCACTCTGTGTAGTCTAGTCTGTTGCTTGTCTTGGTCATCTGTTTCCTCTAGGTCTGTACTTCTTTCACTCTGTGTAGTCTAGTCTGTTACTTGTCTTGGTCATCTGTTTCCTCTAGGTCTGTACTTACCTCTTTCACTCTGTGTAGTCTAGTCTGTTGCTTGAACTTGGCCATCTGTTTGCCCTTTGTGCTCTGTATATAACCAGCACATCTTGACTTACTGTGTCTTGCCTCAGTTTCATGTATTCATTATTCCTAACATATTTGGTTTCACAGAAATCTATGAGAAATTAGACAACATATTTGTAGAATTAGCTGGAAAAGTACTTTTTTTAAACTAAAATTTACCAGTGTTTGATCTCTTACATTGCCAGGATGGAAAACCTCAAGCTGGAACAACAGAAGGAATGTTGGCCAATTTTTTCAACAGTTTACTCAGCAAAACTCCTGGCCAACCTGGACCAAGTATACGTGAATTGCTTTCTTTCATTTTTTTTTTTGTTCTGTAAACTCTATCTTTGTTATCCTCTTAATCTCCTGTCTGTCTTCATTAATCAGATCTACGTAAACTGTTCTTGAAGTTTTGAAGCTTAGTGTCATTTTTTTATATGAATATCTTCTGTTTTTTTACTTAATACACTGTCAGCTGTGTATACAGTATAGTTCTATGCTTCTCACCCTGTAGATATTCAGAGGCAGTCCTCTAACACGAGTGTCAGGTACCAATGCTAGTATTTGTGTTCCTAGCAGCATAAATACATTTAGAAGGTTCTACCAGTTGTTGGTCAGACCACTGTAGCTTAAATAATTAAAAATTGTAAGGTAGAAAATACAACATAAATAGTATTCTATATTTTGAAGTGGTTAATGTTGAATTAGCACCGTGATTTCAGAGAGAGGGCACTGATTACCAGACGTGGTGTGGTCAAGCTTTCTGGTCATGTTTGATTCAGCTGAGAAATTACGAGATGCTGGGGTTGACCCTACCAGTGTCTTCAGCTGAGAACACCAGGATTGCCAGTGTGGATTTTTTAGACTAGAATTTTTAAAGTTCTTCTGCACTTGAACATTTTGCAAGATCTCTCTCTCTGGCTTTTGGTGTGTTAACCATCCGAAGTGCTGCTGTTGGCTTAATTCTTCAGAATTATATTGCCTGCACTTCTTTGCTTGCACTTTTGTCTGGAGCATAATGGCCATCAGAGATAACTAAACAGCAAGAGAATTGGGACAGTGTAACCTGCAGGTAGATCTCACCAGAATTTGACAGATGAGATGTGAGAAATGAAGATTGTAGTAAAACTGGTACTAGTGATAAAGGTAGACGGAGATGTGTGGTATAACAGCTTTACAAAAGGATAGAAAGGGTGATTGAAGTGGGTAGAAATGAAGGTGGCAGATAATAAGACTATTAGCAGCAACAGTCAACAAATATTTTGGGTGCTTAGATTCATCTGCTATGTGGTTGATAGATAAGATTCATTCAAATGTCGATGTTGTTTTTTCTTCTTCCTGGAAGGTATATCTTGATGCTTGCTGCAGACTGATATTATATACTTATTTTACAAATAGGAAAAAGTGAAACTTTTCATACAGTAAAGTAACAGAATACAGTCATGTATGATTAGACCTCGAATCGAAAGAAAAATCACAAAAGATTTACTTGGGACTTGAACCATGTACTCTGGTAGGACAAGTAGGCATCTAGCCATGAGAGAACAGAATATTAATGAACTTAGCTATCTAGCACCTTCAAAAATTGTGTTTTATAGTGAAGACATCAATACCTATCCAGCCGGAAAACATGACACTCAAAAAGGAAACGAGGCCGTGACAGAAATTCTGTTGCTCTACTACAGCAGAGCTGTAACGCATGACAGAAGGAAAAAATGGCTATGGGAAACTGAATCTAAGCAACAGAATTTCTGTGTCATGGCCTTGTTTCCTTTCCAGCTGTCACAGTTTTCTGATGAACAGATATTGATGGCTTCACTATCAAACACCTTTTTTTGTGGGGTGCTAGATAGCTAAGTTCTCTCATGGCTGCTCATCTTACCAGAGTGCATGGTTCCAAGTCCCAGGGAATTCTCTTGTGATTTTTCTCTCTCAGTTTTCTCTTTTTCAGTTATTTTAGACTGCTCCTACAGACACCGAATACAGTTAATTGTTTATTCTGAACAGTCCTAAAATTTTTGTTTAGTAGATAGTCATTTATATATGTATGTAGTTACTTCTGTACTGAGTGAATGGATAAGTGCGAAACATGAATATTTTATTTTATGTCTCTCGGCTTCAATGTTAATTCTTTTTGTTACATGAGCGGCATATTTGTAGAATGTCTAGAATAGAGTGAAAGATGTATGATAAAGGGCAGAATGTCAGACGGGCCGGAGTGCCCAATTCTTAATCCTTTTGAAATAAAGATCAATCAATCAGTCTCTCACTTCTAAAAGTGCTTTGTCTACAGTTTTAGTTCTCTGTGTTCTGTTATATGCTTACCACAGCATGAGTTCATTCATTATGTGCTGTCCCAGCTAGCCTTTGTGAGCATGTTACAGCTTGAAGAAGGCTAATACTTGACTTTCTGACCAGACCTGAGACCGTCATTTTGTTGACTTAGTTTGATTGTGTGGCTAAACATGTTAACTGTGTAAAGACTTAGTTTGATTGTGTGGCTAAACATGTTAACTGTATAAAGACTAGTTTGATTGTGTGGCTAAACATGTTAACTGTATAAAGACTTAGTTTGATTGTGCGGCTAAACATGTTAACTGTGTAAATACTTAGTTTGATTGTGTGGCTAAACATGTTAACTGTATAAAGACTTAGTTTGATTGTGTGGCTAAACATGTTAACTGTGTAAAGACTTAGTTTGATTGTGTGGCTAAACATGTTAACTGTGTAAAGACTTAGTTTGATTGTGTGGCTAAACATGTTAACTGTATAAAGACTTAGTTTGATTGTGCGGCTAAACATGTTAACTGTGTAAATACTTAGTTTGATTGTGTGGCTAAACATGTTAACTGTGTAAAATATTCTGACAGATGACTTACACTGATATTTCATAATTTGTAAATGTGACTTGACTTACCATCATTTATTTTCAGTCTGCTTTTCTGTATCTTCTGCATCTAATTCTCAGCGTGGGAGTTGATAGACTGCCCTTTTTATTCTGTCTACAGACAAAGCAGCTGTAACAAGAGATGCTGCGGCAGAGCTGGAACGCATGACAAGGGGAAAGAAATCACTAGGGGAGACAAACAGCACATCGACAGACTCTCACGGACCACCATCCTGATGACATAATTCTTTGGCCTCCATATTGTTATTACATAGTTTGGGAAAAAACAAACATTCGTAAGATATTAGAGACTTTACACTGTCTCTAGAAATCACAGTCATTTATCTTGTGGCTTTTTGTGATGACATTGAATTCATATTTATAAGCTCCTAAATGTATCATTGATAGCTTGTCTTGGTTTTTATTTTCATTATTAAGTAACAGCAGACCATATAATATTGCAGTGTGTACAGCGTTACACTTTCTAGTTATTTGTCAGCCAAAAAGATCTATATGTTTCGTCACCTGACACAAGGAAACAACTTGGAAACTTCACACATCACAAATTCAGTAATCACATTTGACCAGAAAGATATATCAGGTTTTTATTCACCAAGCTGTCAGTGAACTTGTTAATGAATTTAAAAGCATTCACTACTGGTTTGGCACTGAACTGAACTTAAGAAACAGCTGTTCTGTCCATAATGTGGTGTATAAATTGATATGATCGAGTTTTCAGAACTTGGCTTTCTTTTTGCATAATTGAAGGTGGTGGAGTGTGGCGTCCTTCACAGTGGATGAAGGTTTTAAAGGCTGTGTATTCATAGGTTTAGTTCAAGGGCTTCATTTATTGCAGTGCCTGGCCTCAGGGTGAGTGAGAGGATCATCAGTCACTGACATTGGTGAAGTTTATAGAAGCAGTGTACTGTAAGTTTCATGCCATGCTGGCATGGGAGAAGTGCTCAGCAGATTACATAGGCAGCTGACATTCACCTGTTTCTGCCTCTCTGTGGACTACAAGCATCGGTTCCATCAGTACTATGTACAGGATTTGTTTATGAAGGTATAATGTCGGAGTCTTTTGATATGGATGGTAGATGACATTCATGTAGAAATTTTTTATTTAGTTTGTTTAGAAAGAAAATTCACCAACATGAATGTCACATTTTTTGGCTTTAAAAAAAAAACTTACCCGACAGAAATGCTAAGTCTCATGAGTCTGATTTGTAACTTCAACAAGTAGACACAGTTTATGATTGAAATGAAACCCAACCTGGACTGCATGTTGTCTGGTAGTGATGAAATTAAAATGTTTCAAATGAGAATCTTTATTTATTTAAACTTAGTAGTTCATGAAGAAGATT
Source organism: Achatina immaculata (assembly GCA_009760885.1). NCBI lineage: Eukaryota > Metazoa > Mollusca > Gastropoda > Stylommatophora > Achatinidae > Lissachatina > Lissachatina immaculata. The sequence continues at coordinate 45,982,931 of CM019716.1, forward strand.
TGTCGTATAAGACAATCACTGAATGTTAATTGCTTCAAAATTGAGGTGTCATCTCGGATATTTTAAAGATGGAGGTTGACCGAGGTTGATAACCAAGATTTATGCATACCTGTATGCTGTTCTCCTACGGTTATTTCAGGAAGTAGGTATCCACTTGTTTACTTGATAGTGGAGCCTGCTGAGAACATTGTTATGCTCATGGCACACACCACCTTCAGGATGACTTGTGTAGACAGTTCACTCTTTGACTGTACTGTTTATGGACCCCCATACAGCAGTTAACCCTTGCACCTCCAGATTAACAGGAATACAGTCACAATGGGTTAAGTTGAATTTTAAACTTAGTTATCCAGAGATTATAAGATAAAACAGTTAAAATCTTTAGCATAATCTTACTAGACTTAATGAGTTTCCAAATAAAATTTTATATCAGATATATCCTAATTTTATTCACAGTGGCTTCATTAAAAAAAAAAAAAAAGACTTTAATTTTGTGGTTGAATGAACCAGAAGGCCACACCTACTCAATTTTTTTTTCCTAAGACAAAGTAAAATATATAATTGTAGCTTATATTAAGTTTCAAGCCTTTCGTAATTTAGTAATAATGTGTGTGAAACTGTGCTTTGTGGCAGCACCTTCGTGCTGATATACTGGGGCATGCTGGGTTTTATTTGGTCAGACTGATTTAATGTATGTTAGATTGTTGTTCAGCATTTAATCATAAATTGCAACAAATTTTGTTTCCCTCTTCTGAATGTTTGCAGAGCATTTAAAACAAAACTTACACAAAACAGTGTGCAAAAGTTATAGAATGAAAATCTTTGGTTTTTTGGGGGGGGGGGGGTTTTGCAGTCAGTTTTCACAAAAAAAACAAAAAACATAATTGCAACCAGTCCGCAATTGTGTAAAATCCTGGCAAGTCTAATCTTTCACCTCATTGGTCCCATGAGATTTGAATATGGCAAAGAAATACCATAACATAATTTTGTTGAGTGTGCTGTGTTTAATGAGGAATGTTAGAGAAGATGTAGACAAAGAATATTACGATGCCATAACAATTGGAGGCTATGAAATACCAGAGATTAGATATGCTGATGACACAGTATTGCTGTCCACAACACAAAAAGGAATGGGAAAACTAATTATGTCAGTCCATAAGAACAGTGAAGAGCAAAACATCTTAACTCTTTCCATTCACATTATGTCAAAAACATTCCTTATGTTCCCTACGACGCAGACATTTTGGGGAGGGGGGATCCCTGTGTAAAATTTATTGTACCAACTTAATTCCATGATCACCATGAGTGTATCACATATTAAAATAAGTGGAAATGAATATAATATTCCATAAATGAAGTTATTTGTCATTAAAAAAAGAACAAAGAAAAGAAAAAACTGGTGTGAAACGATGAACGATTTTTTGGCGCTAAAAAAATTTTAGGGCTGAGCACTAAAATCTACTTTATACTTACCTTAATTGTGTCATAATCCAATATAGAATACATAGTCATTCAAATTTCAACACAGAAAAATCAATATTTATGGATGTTTGTGACATCTGATAAATCTAACAGATCTACAGCTACGAGAAACACATATAGTAAGCTAGGTCTAGTCAGTCGGTGTGACCATTCTACCACTCAATCTCGAAATAAACTTGAATTTTATCCCCCTATCTAAACATCCAAAATGGCTTCCTCATGCTTAAAACACTAGTTTAACTTTCAATTCAGAAGAGTTCTAACTGATTAAATGAAAAGTAGCATCGTATTTTCAACGAAAGAAACTCTGAAGCCTTATAGGGCTCTCAGGGGTGGGATAGCACATACCACAAAGATCCTTATGGGGCTCGCGCGAGTGGAAACAGTTAATGCGAAGAAAACTAAATTGATGACAACTGACAAAACAAACAAGGCAGCTGATATATGTATCAATGAGGAAAAAATGGAAGAAGTGGAGTTTTGAATATCTTGGATCACTGCTAACTAATAATGGAGACACAATGAGGGAAATTAAAAGGAGGACATCTATCACTCTTCAGAAAGTAAAACAACAAAAGAATCCGTGGAGAGGAACAGACAGAACTACAAAAATAAGATTTTTAAGGGCGTGCGTCTTTCCCATCGCAGCATATGCCTGTGAGACCTGGACACTTAACAAAACAGCTGAGAAACACATAAATGCCTTTGAATGTAAATGCTACAGAAGAGTTCTTCAAATATTATGGACACAAAAAAGAAAAAATATATCCATACTACAAGAATTTGATATTGAAGAAGGCTGGCTAGTAAAGAGGATTAAAGAGAGAAAACTTAAATATTTTGGACACATTAAACGGCATGATAATCTAGAGAAAACCATCTTGGAAGGGTACATAATGGGAAAAAGAAAGAGGAAGACCAAAGCGAAGATGTATGCAAGACATTGTCGATGATCTGCAAATGGATGCATCAGCAGCAGGCCATCTTGCTCACAACTGAAAGGCCTACAGGATTGCTATTAGAGAGGCAAAGTTCCGCAAGGGACATGCAAGTAAATGAATGAATGTGCTGTGTTTTACTGTAGATAGAAAATAAAAATCTTAATGAGTATTTTGTACTGAAAGTACTCAGTACATTATTTTTGTTCAGTAGCGTAGATTATGTTTGGCATAGGTGGTAGTATAAAAGACAATCTGGTACGCATGAAGATGTAGTTTCATGGTGAACTCATCTTGGTTTTTCTTGCAAACATTTTGAGTTTCTGTAAGCCAGTGCTTCCTCTGCGTTATTCTTGTCACGCCTTTTCTTTTTTTTATGTGCAACATTATTGTCCCTAGTGATTGTAAAAATATGTGTTGGTCTTTCATCATTCATAACATTCTGTCAGTCCGCCATTGACTGTGGCATTATTAATTTTGTATGTCTGTTTTTGTTGATAGTTGCTGATGTTATATTTTCTGGTACAGTCGTCATGTTTTTTTTTTCCTCATAACCACAACTAATGACAACTTCTGTGGTCACTTTATTTGTGTCAAGTAAAAAGTGTCAATATTTTTTTAAAAAATGCTTTGTTCTTGTGCTTAAGTTTTGCTGGCATTTCCCCTGGAACTCTTGTACATAGAAAGTTTATATTGTTAATTATTTGTTACCTGCTTCTATTACAGTAATATGTAAGTGTAAACCACATGCAGATTGTGTGAGAGTGGATGCAGAGGTTGCTAGTGTTGGTGGGACATGGGGTTTTGTAGCTTTGATGTGGATATTTGTATGTGAGCAAGATGATAGTGTCAGAGTTAGTGCTGGTTTGTGCCGGCTTAGACGTAGATAAATCTCTCATTATGAGTGTTGTTAGATCATACCATCAAAACACAGTCAGACATTTTCTGCATCCACATATTTTTTTAATAGGTTGTGTCTGAGTACCCATCGTGGGCTTCTTTGACATTCAGATAGTTTATTCATTCAGTCATGTGACTGTATTCATACACCTTGGTGGTTGTGCATGTTCCTTTGTCTGTGCTCTGGTGTTCTAATCAAGTTACGTGCCTGTTTTTTTTTTTTCGTGTAGCCAGCTCTTTGTCTCCATCTCTTTTATTTTTCTCTTGAGTTTTCCAGCGGTTGTCACAATCTCTAACTTATGTCTTATCTTGACATGTTTGGAGAATTTTTAGTATTTTTTTTTAGTATTTTCATATAGTTTTTGTTCTTATGTGACATCTCTACAACTTCTTTTGGTTTTGTTGTTTTATTTTTCTCTGGCCATCCAGGGTTTCTGTCCTAAACTTTGATCATGAACTGTCAGTTTACTGATGTTGTGACCTGCTTCACATTTGTGATGCCTCACGTACTGTTTGTTATGTGTATTGAGGCGGTACAATGTAACAGAACACAAAGTGTTCTTGTGCACTTTAAAGTTTTAGAGTTTCTTAACTTTTAAATTTGTTTACATTTGTTGTCAGATGAAGTTGCGATATGTGACATATTTCATTTCTTGATAAGCTCATTTTCCTGCTCCTTCCTTTTGTATCATTTTTCTATCTTTTGTTTTCAGTAATAGTTACATATATCCTCTGTTTTAAAAAAATCTTGCCAAATAACTCAAGAGATTTAGTCCAGAATTGGGTTATGCTGCGGAACTAATCAACAGGGAGAATGCTCTCCAAACATTTTGTGCGAGTGAAACTGTTGTCTACCTCATCTCATCTTATGGCTGTCTTCTCTCAGCCTTATAAGACAAACTTTAGCTTTATTTTGGTGCTAGTATGAACATTTGTTGCCTTTTTTCTGTGATCATTTTCTGGAAGACTCCTCAGCCATCCGCAGCCTTCGTGTATTCCATCATCGTTGAACTTTTATGTTACTGGGTCCTATTTCATCCAGACCAGCAATCCTGATGGGTCACATTGTAGATCGAGAACTGAGATTCTCTTGTAACAGGATGTCAGGAAATAGACTATATTTGTTTCAGTTTTGTGTGATTTAGATCAAGAGTGTCAGAACTATATCAGTTTGTTGGACATGAAAGTTGCATCAGACAGATACTGATTTCTGTTTTAGTCTCGTCTTTGAGATAGTTTGGCATAAAGGTTCATCAGGTTTCGTTGGGTCTGTCACATGCTTGGTAAGGTACTTTCATTGTCATTTGAGCTGTGATATCATTGATTTGAATAGAGAAACAGATAGAGAGTTTGTTCTGTCGGCACACACATACACAGAACCAACAGAGAGTTCTTGCTGGAGGGAATATTTGCTTATTAAGTTAAGATATGGAAGAGGAACTATTGACAACTGACCTGTCAGGAAGTGATGTTTAAGAAAGCTTGACAGTTTCTTATATTATCTGAGAATGTCAGGGAGTCCAGGAAGTTTCTGTTGTCTGAGAATGTCAGGTCATAAAGGAAGTCTGGGAAGTTTCCTATACTGTCTGAGAATGTCAGGTCATAAAGGAAGTCTGGGAAGTTTCCTATACTGTCTGAGAATGTCAGGTCATAAAGGAAGTCTAGGAAGTTTCCTATACTGTCTGAGAATGTCAGGTCATAAAAGGAGTCTTAGAAAAGTCATCAGCAGGATGTAGAGAACTGATTGGAAGATTTGAGACAAATTTTTGCTTTCCTTGTAACAGCAGAAAGTCAGGGTGTAGACGCTTTACAAGCCGGGGATAATACCATCATCATTGAAGAAACACTGAATATCTGCATTTATTTATTTTAACCCAGGATCATTACAATTGTATGTTTTTTTTTAACTTTTCAGCTACCAAGAGCAGTTTAAATGGCTTTCTGGAAATTTAAAAATAAAATAACTAGTCATGTGGTTTTGTTCTGTAGTCTGGCATTCATAATTTTAAACTGCCACAAACACTAAAATAGGCCGCTTGTCTTTTCCCAGCAGATCATCACATTAGTCATTTTTTTTCATTTCAAAAAATGTTGGTGTGTCATGGATGTTGTCTGATAGAATAAACACAAAGTGACTGACATTGTATGGCAGTTATAATGCCCTTTTATATTGTCATTTAAATACACATGATGCTTCGTTCACTCTTTATCTAGTATGTTTTCAGTTGCCACAACTGTCCTGCATATGTTTATAAACCACTGATAAAAATATGTCCTCTATGATGTAGACTTAACCTTATCTCTCAATCTTTCCATGTGAAATGTATGTATTTGAATGTTGTATAAAATATTATCTTTTGCTGGAATGTTCTTTAAGTTATTATCCTTCGCTGGTGCAGCAGATTCCCCTAATATTGAGTGTGATTTTTATGAGAGAATGTAGAGTTTACTCTGCTAATTATGTATGTGTCCAAGCCCAGCTATTTCTAATCTGTATGAGCATCAGATTTTTTTTTTTCTACTAGTTGTTTGGTGCTTGTAAACATTTCCCCATTTCTTTGCTAGCTTTGCCTTTGTATTTTATTACTAAGAGCTTTTTATAATATTTTTTTGTTTAATGTTCCTGGTGTGTGTATGAGATTTTGAATCATGCAGATCTGGCCAGCTGAGGCTGTGGTGTGCTGAGGGCAAGGGCTAGAGAAAGTGAAGCTGTTTAATCTTGCCTGTCCAGAATTTTCACCTTCTTTCATGATGGTTTTGTTTTGTTTTTGTAGGAATCTGAACATCATCAGGCTTATATTGGAGAATGTTTGTTTAACCCGTTGATCCAGTGTTCCTCACATTGCAGGTAGATATTTTCAGTCTTCAGGGCCTTCACGGAAGTGAATTCCTATTTAGGAAGGAACGTTGTCAAACAGACTTTCAGCTTTGTAAAACTGGATAGAAAGTACTTAGTGCATCATCTTCAGTCTTGCTTCTGTGGAGCTTTTGAGAAGGCCTGGTGCAAAACACTTGAAGCATCTTGGCACATCTGTGTGGTTACACACCCTGGCCTAGCACATCTATGTGGTTACACACCCTGGCCTAGCACATCTATGTGGTTACACACCCTGGCCTAGCACATCTATGTGGTTACACACCCTGGCCTAGCACATCTGTGTGGTTACACACCCTGGCCTAGCACATCTATGTGGTTACACACCCTGGCCTAGCACATCTATGTGGTTACACCCTGGCCTAGCACATCTATGTGGTTACACACCCTGGCCTAGCACATCTGTGTGGTTACACACCCTGGCCTAGCACATCTATGTGGTTACACACCCTGGCCTAGCACATCTATGTGGTTACACACCCTGGCCTAGCACATCTATGTGGTTACACACCCTGGCCTAGCACATCTGTGTGGTTACATACCCTGGCCTAGCACATCTGTGTGGTTACACACCCTGGCCTAGCACATCTGTGTGGTTACACACCCTGGCCTAGCACATCTATGTGGTTACACACCCTGGCCTAGCACATCTATGTGGTTACACACCCTGGCCTAGCACATCTATGTGGTTACACACCCTGGCCTAGCACATCTATGTGGTTACACACCCTGGCCTAGCACATCTATGTGGTTACACACCCTGGCCTAGCACATCTGTGTGGTTACACACCCTGGCCTAGCACATCTGTGTGGTTACACACCCTGGCCTAGCACATCTGTGTGGTTACACACCCTGGCCTAGCACATCTATGTGGTTCCACACCCTGGCCTAGCACATCTATGTGGTTACACACCCTGGCCTAGCACATCTATGTGGTTCCACACCCTGGCCTAGCACATCTATGTGGTTACACACCCTGGCCTAGCACATCTATGTGGTTCCACACCCTGGCCTAGCACATCTGTGTGGTTCCACACCCTGGCCTAGCACATCTGTGTGGTTCCACACCCTGGCCTAGCACATCTGTGTGGTTCCACACCCTGGCCTAGCACATCTGTGTGGTTACACACCCTGGCCTAGCACATCTGTGTGGTTACACACCCTGGCCTAGCACATCTGTGTGGTTCCACACCCTGGCCTAGCACATCTGTGTGGTTCCACACCCTGGCCTAGCACATCTATGTGGTTACATACCCTGGCCTAGCACATCTATGTGGTTCCACACCCTGGCCTAGCACATCTGTGTGGTTACACACCCTGGCCTAGCACATATATATGGTTCCATACCTTAGCCTAGCACAACTATATGGTTCCATACCTTAGCCTAGCACAACTGTATGGTTCCATCCATATAACTATAAAACCATATATTTGAGGCTAAAAAAAAAAAATTCACAGAAGAGGGGGGATTAAAACTGAAGATGATGTACGTCTTGGTAGGGGGTGATGAAAGACCATTCTGTTTGATTAATCAGAAAGAAAGAAAAGGCAGGTAAAATGTGGATTCATCATAGAAAACGTTTCATGACAAAAACATCAGGACAGATTCTGCGTCGGTGTAAACAGATAACCTGGAAGCACACATTAAAACAAAATAATGGAGGAAGATTCTAGAACTAGACATTTGAGGGAAACAACAGAGCAGACACAAGTGATGAAAATCAATAAACTTTCTAATATATATATCCGCATAGCATTGACATTTCCTCACAGGGGAACGGAAATAAGGGTAGACCAAAGGAGACATAGAGAAGCACAACAGAGAGGATGTTGAGCTATAGAGGGCTGACCTGGGCAAGAGTGGAGAGGGGAGCCGAAAGACATGCGTTTGTGAAAAACCCTTGTGGAAGCCCAGTGTACCCCAGGCACTTAAGGTTCAGAGAGAGAGAGAGATACCCACAACTTGACGGGGGAAAAACAATAACAACATTCATAATTCTCAACCAGCCAGATTTTTGTGCCAAAAGAAAAATGGCAGTAAAAATATGCAAGTCAAATAATCTGTGAATTGTGTTTTAGAAAGCACATTTCTATTTTTCCAGTTAAATACATATTTCAGACTTCTGTGTTTGAGATGTTTACTGTGTTTAACTTTGATGTTTGCCTGGAACAAGGACATGGCATTGTAGCCTGTAGGTTAGCTCTGTCATCTAATGCTTTAGTATTTTTTTTTAGTATACAAGTACATTTGTATAGGCTTTCCTGAATAGATTATTCAGTGTGACACTCTGGAAAGATTGTAATCATCTTACACATAATTCCAGTGACACTCTGGAAAGATTGTAATCATCTTACACGTAATTCCAGTGACACTCTGGAAAGATTGTAATCATCTTACACATAATTCCAGTGACACTCTGGAAAGATTGTAATCATCTTACACGTAATTCCAGTGACACCCTGGAAAGATTGTAATCATCTTACACACAATTCCAGTGACACCCTGGAAAGATTGTAATCATCTTATGCATAATTCCAGTGACACTCTGGAAAGATTGATTACATCTTTTTATGGTAATTTGGACTTTTGTTACTTGTGTCACTGACATTGTTACAAATGTCATTATCAGAAGTAAAATGTTTCACATGGAAAAGTTTTGTTGTAAGATACAGACTGTTATGTTTGTGACACATGTTTTGTAAAAGTTCTTCAGTTTGAAAAACAAAAAAACTTTCTTTTGGTATGAAGCAGTCAGTGTTTCCCCATTCCTTTGTAGAGTAGAGACAATAAAACAGTTTATGTTGTGGCCTTATAGTTGCCTTGGAAGCCACCACTCCTTATTTAATTGGTCCATTTCATCACATGATCTGCTAGCACAGACCACTGGGAATTTTTTTTTCTTGGTTTTGTTCTGTCTTTATTCAGCTGTGAGTTTAATGTACAAAAAATACACTGGTTTCATTTTTATTACGTCAAATAAAGTTGTATTCTTCAACAAAGTGTCATCATGAGGCAAGCATGAGAAATGATTTACCTCTGTCATATGTGCCCAGTAGCAATCACATGTTCCCTATATTGTTCAGACATACATGGCAGTACATGTTCCTTACATTGTTCAGACAAATACAGTTATTTTTATAACAGTAACCATGTCAATATGATCTGGTCATTTTTGCAAGTAGAACCCTAAGAAAAAGCTGTATGTGCTAAATTTATCTTTCAGAAAATTAACAGCAGTCTGGAAATTTTTTTTTTTGGGGGGGGGGGGATAGAAATGGTTTTTCATTTAATTTCGTTAAGGAAAAACTATTTTGCCTTTTGCCTTATAGATTGCTTCATGATAGAATCATCTTTTGTCTAGTAGTAGTTCCTTGGTATGTAGTTCAGTTTGTGTCTGCTTCAACATATGCTCATCGTTTGTGACTTGTGTGCAGTACAGGAACAAGTGGTGAGGCTGGACTAGCAGCAGGACAGTTTACAGAATGAATTCTGGGATGTATGAGCCTCAGCACCCGTGCAATAAAGATTATCAAAACATTTGACTTCCCAGAGTTACCTTGTTCTTGTCACATTTCTTCAGTGGTTGAGAAAGCAAAATTGGAGTAAACTGTGAAAGTGATGACATTACTATAGGAAAACTTTTTTTTTTTAATTAAAGGTAAGAAAATCAGATTAGAAAGAAGAGGAGGTAGCAACGAACAGAAATACTATTTCAGCATAACATCTTTTTCAGGAATGAAATAAAAGACAAATCTTTTATCCATTAAGAAAGATGGCTCTTTTAGAGGTCAATCCACTGTTTTTATGCTCCCAAATGTGCATGATATCATCTCATGCATTCCACATAGCTAATAACCTAACACATACAACAGATGCAAACCAGTAGCATACCAGTATGAAAATCAAGTCATTTTCACACAACAAAATACATACCAGTGTGGAAATAAGTCATTTTCACATAACCAAATACATACCAGTGTGGAAATAAGTCATTTTCACATAACCAAATACATACCAGTGTGGAAATAAGTCATTTTCACATAACCAAATACATACCAGTGTGGAAATAAGTCATTTTCACATAACCAAATGTGTGCCAGCAGATAAGGTTGAAAAGTAAACTGTACTACCTGTGTCTGTCAAACCTTTTACCTCAGTGAGTCAATGGCTAAGTTCATAGGTAAACTACTACCTGTGTCTGTCAAACCTTTTACCTCAGTGAGTCAATGGCTAAGTTCATAGGTAAACTACTACCTGTGTCTGTCAAACCTTTTACCTCCGGGAGTCAGTGGCTAAGTTCATAGGTAAACTGTACTACCTGTATCTGTCAGACCTTTTACTTCAGGGAGTCAGTGGCTAAATAAAAAAATCCAGAGGGAGGAACACTTTGGCAGTTAATGAAGTTCTCTCCTGCCCAACGTTTAGTGCCCTCTGAAATTTTGTTAAGCTTTCGGGCATAAAGACATTCTCCTTTCTTTGCATCTGATCAATAAAATCATTATGTCAGTAAAGCGTGGGCAAGACACTTTTCTCTATACCAAACATATGAATTAAAGATGATGTCAGTATAACATTGGCAAGGCACTTTCTTCATATCAGACAGACATTTGAGTTGATATCGGTGTAATATGGGCAAGACACTTTCTTGATAACAGGCAGGCATGTTTGATTAATAATTTGGACATAAATGAAATGTTCTAGTTAAGGTCATGTCAGATAAGGATGCCAGGGTCACATTAAAGGTGGAAATTGTATTATCAGCACTTCAGCACTAGTCAGTTACTGTCCACATCTACTTGTCCTGTATGGTACACGAGGGTAAGTCAGAAAGTAAATGTTAAATTGTGTCCCAGAAAAGAGGGAGTGAAAAAAAAAACAGTTTATTGTTAGACCAAGAAACTAGAATTTCAAACTGGTAGTTGAGTGCAGTGTAAGATAAGAATTATCAAGAAACTAGAATCTCAAACTCTGTGGTAGCTGAGTGCAGTGAAAGATAAGAATTATCAAGAAACTAGAATCTCAAACTCTGTGGTAGTTGAGTGCAGTGTAAGATAAGAATTATCAAGAAACTAGAATCTCAAACTCTGTGGTAGCTGAGTGCAGTGAAAGATAAGAATTATCAAGAAACTAGAATCTCAAACTCTGTGGTAGTCGAATGCAGTGGAAGATAAAAATTATCAAGTAACTAGAATCTCAAACTGTGGTAGTTGATCGCAGTGAAAGATAAGAATTACGTTTCTTCTGGCTGGTTTATGGCCAGCCTTCACTACATGAAGTCTTGCTTTCTCTTGCAGCACTGTTACCATTTCTGAGGTGGCATCAAAACCAATGACACATTACTGGTTAAGTTGAACAGGCTTAAGCCTAGGGCCCCATGAGGACGACAGCATGGAAAAATAGGTGTCCATCAAGGAGTATAATATACAGTCTGTTATGTCCAAGTAACTTTTGCTCCTGAAGTAAGGATTCTTGTAAACTTAACTTTTGGGATGACCCTCATATATTTCGTTTTTTTTATATTTATACCCAAAAACTGTTCTTGTCAGTATAATTTATACATCAGTGGATGAGTCTATCAGGGCGACTGTGAGCTGCCCTCAGTTTTTCTCATTCACACTTTTCTTCACAGTTGATGTAAATAAATAGCCATAAAGTTATTTTTATAAACTAGAGCGTGATGTCATCAACAAAATGCTCGGGCGCCTGTGATTCCCCAGGTTCAGAAAGTGCCATCTACCCATATCTACAGCTGGGTGATTAGTGAACATGCATTCGGTCGAACCATCGCCTTTCGTTATTAAAGTAAGTGCACTAACCACTTTACTGCCCCAATCACTCAAACCATATGTGTTACATTTCGTAAGTTGAAGCTCTTCATTCACGAAGTCCGCTTTAGATTGCTTACTGCAGACGGCCACGAAGAGAGGACTTGGAATTGGAACTGAATATGTCGGGGAAGACGGTAAACTTTATGTATTTCTCTCAGTAATAAGATAAATCTCCACATAATTCGTGCCCATGTTGTGCGAATAAAATAGATATATGTATAACCCAGATGCTGAACAGCTATCGACCTGTAGGTGTGAGTTTGGCGGCGCAAGTTCTAACAGCATCACTTAATAACTTGTATAACGATGTTGTAGTGGGATTCACATTTTGTGAGATGATGCTGTCTTGTTACAGTGGGCAGTTTTGTTTTGTTTTTTTAAGGGCGGCGTGGATATGAGATATGTGCTGTGATTTTAGAGTTTACGAGCTATAGCACTATGATACTAGAGCTAGTGAACTGTAACAGTGGTGGTGTCCACTATGACAGATAAAGGGGATGGCGACTGTAGTAAAACCGTGAAACTAGGCATGGTGAACTGTAGCAGTGGTGTCCTTTATGATACTAGAGCCAGTGAACTTTAACAGTGGTGTCCAATGTGACAAATAAAGGGGATGGCGACTGTAGTAAAACTGAAACTAGGCATGGTGAACTGTAGCAGTGATGTCCTCTATAATACTAGATTTGGTGAATTATTGCAATTATTTCCACTATGATATTTGATCTACTACTATAGCAGAACTTTTGTTATGATACTATAGCTACCAAACTATACTAGAACTGTCTGCATTGATACTAGACCTGATGAACTATAGCAATGGTGTCCATTATGATAATATGTCTTGTAAACAATAGCCTGCAAAATCTCTTAGTTAAAGTCGCTAAATGAAGTGAACAGAAAGACCTTACTTTAAACATAAAAAGACAGAGACTATGGTTATATCTAAGAAGCAGAATCCACCAACATGCAGTATAAAATTAAACGGAACTATTCTAAAGCAGATGCAGAAATTCAAATACCTTGGAGCAGTAATAACTTCAGATGGGAAATGCAGAACAGAAATTAGGAACAGAATAGGCCAAGCAAAGACTGCATTTCAGAGAATGAGAAACATATTAGCTAACACATCTTTATCAATGAATGTTAGAAAACGAGTCCTAAAATACTATATTGAACCTATCTTGTTATATGGAAGTGAATCATGGACAATAGGCAAGTCTGCACAAAAATCATTGGAAGCAGTAGAAATGTGGTTTATCAGAAGAATGTTGTGAATCCCCTGGACAGCAAAAATAACTAATGAAGAATGTATGAGAAGAGCTGGAGAGACAAAAAATCTTGTCAAAAAAAAATAAGAGCGACAATGTACTTTCGTAGCACATGCAATGAGAAGAGGGGCCATTGAAAATATTATAACAGCAAAAAAAATAGAAAGAAGATCAAGAGGAAGACCAAGAGAAATGATAATGGACAGTCTGATGGGATGGTGTGAGAGGAGATCATCAACTGAGCTGATGGCCTGCATGAGGGATCTTGTACTCTGGAGAAGCATAATAGCCAACGCCAGTTGGCACGGCACCTGATGATGATGATGATGAAACAATAACAGTGGTGTCCACTATGATGCTAGGCCTTGTGAACTATAGCAGTGGTGTACACTGACATGAGCTGGTGAACTATAGTAGTGGTGTCCACTACAATACTAGCCTGGTGAACTATATCAATGGTGTCCACTACAATACTAGCCTGGTGAACTGTAGCAGCGGTGTCCACTACAATACTAGCCTGGTGAACTATATCAATGGTGTCCACTACAATACTAGCCTGGTGAACTATAGTAGTGGTGTCCATTACAATACTAGCCTGGTGAACTGTAGCAGTGGTGTCCACTACAATACTAGCCTGGTGAACTATAGCAGCGGTGTCCACTACAATACTAGCCTGGTGAACTATAGCAGTGGTGTTCCGTATGATGCTAGAACTATAACTATAGTAAATCTTGTGCAATGATACTAGATCTACCAAACTATACTATTGTTGTCTGCTGTGATACTACCTGATGAATTATAGCAGTGGTGCTCACTGTGATTCTCTCTCTCTTGTCCCATCAGTTTCCAAGAGACATGGGACTGCTGACAGCAAGAGATCTTCACTTTTGTCAATCCCTTACTATCTTTTTTGGCTGTCTCCCATGTCAGTCCTTTGTTGACCAGAATTTTTTTCTGCTATACATCTCCATGTCTCTTTGGGTGTCCCATGCTTCTTTTACCCTATGGAGTCCACATCAAAGCTGTTCATGGCAGGGACTCATCTGTCATTCTCATAATGGGACCAATCAGTCACCACCTTCTTCTTTCAGTTACTGTTGACAGCTGTGTCATGTCTGTCTCTCTTAGCAAGAAGTCATTGCTTGCAGTATTTGCCCAGAATGCTCCTTTTAACTTATGTAGCCACTTGGTTTAAAATGTAGGTGTCAAGTGTACATGCTACTGTCTGTCATTTTCCAGCATTTATTCCCATATAGCAAGACACTTCAAACATTGCTTTTAAATATTCTGTGTTTAGTTCTCTGGCTCACCTTTTTGGACTCCCAGATATGGTTGAGTGCAGCCCAAGCTTAACTGTGATAATAGTGCTAGTGCAGCCCAAGCTTAACTGTGATAATAGTGCTAGTGCAGCCCACGCAAACTTAACTGTGATAATAGTGCTAGTGCAGCCCAAGCTTAACTGTGATAATAGTGCTAGTGCAGCCCACGCAAACTTAACTGTGATAATAGTGCTAGTGCAGCCCAGACTTAACTTAAGTGTGATAATAGTGCTAGTGCAGCCCAAACTTAACTGTGATAATAGTGCTAGTGCAGCCCAAGCTTAACTGTGATAATAGTGCTAGTGCAGCCCATGCAGACTTAACTGTGATAATAGTGCTAGTGCAGCCCAAACTTAAGTGTGATAATAGTGCTAGTGCAGCCCAAGCTTAAGTGTGATAATAGTGCTAGTGCAGCCCAAGCTTAACTGTGATAATAGTGCTAATGCAGCCCAAACTTAACTGTGATAATAGTGCTAGTGCAGCCCAAACTTAAGTGTGATAATAGTGCTAGTGCAGCCCAAACTTAACTGTGATAATAGTGCTAATGCAGCCCAAACTTAACTGTGATAATACTACTAGTGCAGCCCAAACTTAAGTGTGATAATAGTGCTAGTGCAGCCCTACCTTAACTGTGATAATAGTGCTAGTGCAGCCCATGCAAACTTAAGTGTGATAATACTGCTTGTGCAGCCCAAGCTTAACTGTGATAATAGTGCTAGTGCAGCCCAAGCTTAACTGTGATAATAGTGCTAGTGCAGCCCAAGCTTAACTGTGATAATAGTGCTAGTGCAGCCCATGCAAACTTAAGTGTGATAATAGTGCTAGTGCAGCCCAAGCTTAACTGTGATAATAGTGCTAGTGCAGCCCTACCTTAACTGTGATAATAGTGCTAGTGTAGCCCAAACTTAACTGTGATAATAGTGCTAGTGCAGCCCAAACTTAACTGTGATAATAGTGCTAGTGTAGCCCAAACTTAACTGTGATAATAGTGCTAGTGCAGCCCAAACTTAAGTGTGATAATAGTGCTAGTGCAGCCCAAACTTAAGTGTGATAATAGTGCTAGTGTAGCCCAAACTTAAGTGTGATAATAGTGCTAGTGTAGCCCAAACTTAAGTGTGATAATAGTGCTAGTGTAGCCCAAACTTAAGTGTGATAATAGTGCTAGTGCAGCCCAAACTTAAGTGTGATAATAGTGCTAGTGTAGCCCAAACTTAAGTGTGATAATAGTGCTAGTGTAGCCCAAACTTAAGTGTGATAATAGTGCTAGTGTAGCCCAAACTTAAGTGTGATAATAGTGCTAGTGTAGCCCAAACTTAACTGTGATAATAGTGCTAGTGCAGCCCAAACTTAAGTGTGATAATAGTGCTAGTGCAGCCCAAACTTAAGTGTGAAAATAATGCTAGTGCAGCCCATGCAAACTTAAGTGTGATAATACTGCTTGTGCAGCCCAAGCTTAACTGTGATAATAGTGCTAGTGCAGCCCAAGCTTAACTGTGATAATAGTGCTAGTGCAGCCCAAGCTTAACTGTGATAATAGTGCTAGTGCAGCCCATGCAAACTTAAGTGTGATAATAGTGCTAGTGCAGCCCAAACTTAACTGTGATAATAGTGCTAGTGCAGCCCTACCTTAACTGTGATAATAGTGCTAGTGTAGCCCAAACTTAACTGTGATAATAGTGCTAGTGCAGCCCAAACTTAACTGTGATAATATTGCTAGTGTAGCCCAAACTTAACTGTGATAATAGTGCTAGTGCAGCCCAAACTTAAGTGTGATAATAGTGCTAGTGCAGCCCAAACTTAAGTGTGATAATAGTGCTAGTGTAGCCCAAACTTAAGTGTGATAATAGTGCTAGTGTAGCCCAAACTTAAGTGTGATAATAGTGCTAGTGTAGCCCAAACTTAAGTGTGATAATAGTGCTAGTGCAGCCCAAACTTAAGTGTGATAATAGTGCTAGTGTAGCCCAAACTTAAGTGTGATAATAGTGCTAGTGTAGCCCAAACTTAAGTGTGATAATAGTGCTAGTGTAGCCCAAACTTAAGTGTGATAATAGTGCTAGTGTAGCCCAAACTTAACTGTGATAATAGTGCTAGTGCAGCCCAAACTTAAGTGTGATAATAGTGCTAGTGCAGCCCAAACTTAAGTGTGAAAATAATGCTACCAAACAGTAATAGAGTGGTCCACTATAATATTAGAGAGCTTGTTTATGTTACTTTCAGACTCTTCATGTCAGAAAGTTTGCTTTTTATCCAGGTTCTAATGCCAGCTAAGATCCAGACCTCTCTGTCTTGTGTTCTAGAATCTGTACATAACTTATATACAAACGTTCATTTGTGTACATTATATTTGATTGATGTATCCAACAAAAAAGTTCAAGAAGTGGTGAATTATCCATAAATAAATTGAATACAATTTTTGCATATGGAAAATCAACTTTATTTCTCTTATTCACTTTGGTTTTTTTTAAGTTGCAGCACCTATTCTGTTGCAAGACTTACATAATCATACTCTTTTTTGTGTGTGTGTATTTTTCAGTCCAAGGGGAAGCAAGCAACAAAGGGAAAGAAGCAGATAGCAGAGGAGAATAAATCAACCCTCAGATTCTACCTGTACATAATCTTTAGTGTAAATGTAAGCTGCTTTTTTCTTTCATGTTTATTTTGTCTGGAGTTTTTCGCCTCACACACTACTCTCATCTACATGATTCAAGAATTTCTCCATACACACAATACTCTCATCTACCTGATGTAGGAATTTCCCCTCAAACACTACTTTCATCTACCTGCTACAAGAAGTTCTCCTCAGACACTACTTTCATCTACCTGCTACAAGAAGTTCTCCTCAGACACTACTTTTATCTACCTGCTGCAAGAAGTTCTCCTCAGACACTACTTTTATCTACCTGCTGCAAGAAGTTCTCCTCAGACACTGTTCTCATCTATCTGCTGCAAGAAGTTCTCCTCAGATACTACTTTTATCTACCTGCTGCAAGAAGTTCTCCTCAGACACTACTTTTATCTACCTGCTGCAAGAAGTTCTCCTCAGACACTACTTTTATCTACCTGCTGCAAGAAGTTCTCCTCAGACACTATTTATCTACCTGCTGCGAGAAGTTCTCCTCAGACACTACTTTTATCTACCTGCTGCAAGAAGTTCTCCTCAGACACTACTTTTATCTACCTGCTGCAAGAAGTTCTCCTCAGACACTACTTTTATCTACCTGCTGCAAGAAGTTCTCCTCAGACACTACTTTTATCTACCTGCTGCAAGAAGTTCTCCTCAGACACTACTTTTATCTACCTGCTGCAAGAAGTTCTCCTCAGACACTACTTTTATCTACCTGCTGCAAGAAGTTCTCCTCAGACACTACCTTCATCTATCTGCTGCAAGAAGTTCTCCTCAGATACTATTCTCATCTACCTGCTGCAAGAAGTTCTCCTCAGACACTACCTTCATCTATCTGCTGCAAGAAGTTCTCCTCAGACACTGTTCTCATCTATCTGCTGCAAGAAGTTCTCCTCAGACACTGTTCTCATCTATCTGATGCAAGAAGTTATCCTCAGACACTACTTTCATCTATCTGCTGCAAGATTTTCTCCTCACTTTTTTCTAAGTTTAATTTCCATCCCAGATGTTGGGTCTCTCTACAGCACCTCCAAATCTCACACACACCTTCAGTAACAAGTTCTAGACATCCAGCTCAGAAAGCCCAAATCTTCTTAGTTCATTTCTGTGGCTAGATAAGTGTTTAATATGGTAGGTGCTGGATTTACTACCAGCTTTGTTTGGTTGCTTTTTGTAACATCCTTGCAGGAAATAGATAGTGGTTTCTTTCTGACCAGACCAAAGTCTTGCCCCTGGCTACCAGACAAGATGTATGAACCTCAGCACTACTTGGGATGAAGTGAAGATTAGCTTCAGAAACCAATGTTTGTTCTGTCTAATGTGTAACTGTAACAGACTGAAATGCTGTTTGTGCCAATAGTAGAGACAGTAAATCTTGAACAAGACAGCTGTTTCTTATATATAAACTTGCTATACATATATCAGATATCTGAATATTAACATTTATTTGGATATTAAGACTTTGATGTTTAATTTCAGGAATCTTAAAATCTCATAATTTCAGGTAATTTATTATGCAGTATGGTACATCTTCTATTGGGATAACTTCACAACAGCACCAATAGTAAGTTCTTGTTGGTTTTCTGTGACATTACATGGAGATAAGCATAATGAACTGATTAATTTGTATCAGAGGGCTGTTCTGGAATTTCTTGCTAGCCATACAAGAAGATACAGAATGTGCTTCTAAGTAATAGTGTTTTGAAGCAAGAAGTAAGGAAATATAGTGGCTCTAACTTTCACATATGTTAGTAGAAGATGTTTGGTTACAAAGACATATACATAGAAATGACTGATTTTTGGAGAAGTTTCTTACAGCAAAACACTTGCTGTAGAGATCCCATGTTTGCTACAGAAAGTCAGGTGACCCCAGAAGGTTTGTTTCTGCTTTGTTGATGGAGTTTGACCAGGTTCTTTGTGTCAAGTCTTGGTGTTCTTGTAAAGACTAGAAGGCATCAGTAGATTCACATTATGGAGTGATGTTGACCATCATCTTCTGCGGACGTGCCTTCATTCAACAGTGCTATGTTAGCAGAGAGATTGTGCTTGCTGTTAGTTCTGTTTAGGGACAGTAGCTTCATGGCTCTTTTTGCCAGGTTGCCAAACTGGTTAATTTTTCTGATTTGAAACTGAGACATTGTGGTCATTGAAAGATTACTGGTAGCTTTCAGCTTCTGTGACATCTTATTTAGCCCAAATACATTGCTTTTACTTGAGTATCTGTTATCCTTTGCTGCACTGATGGCTATGTGTGTTGTATGCTTTAGTGCACCTCACCTTGCGTCCAGACATATTCATTTTTTAGAGGAGGTTTCTTTAACATAACTGTGCCATACACCTGTTCTCACAGTTGAGTTGACAGGAGTGCGACAGTACTGGAGTCTGTTCACTAAAACACTGTGCTATATTACATATTTCCATGGACATAGAACTATGTGATTTCAAGTTATCCTAGTTTTCAAAACTCACTTGAGAAATAAAGTTATAATATGTTCATGGATATAGAACTATGATTTCAAGTTATCCTAATTTTCAAAACTCACTTGAGAAATAAAGTTATAATATGTTCATGGATATAGAACTATGATTTCAAGTTATCCTAATTTTCAAAACTCACTTGAGAAATAAAGTTATCATGTTTTCACATTCAAACAATTGTGTTCCTGTGACTAACATGCCTAGTTAGCATCTACTGAGCTTCATGAGACTACTACTTGTTCTCCCTGTTTGTTCTTAATTCCAGTGACTAACATGCCTAGTTAGCATCTACTGAGCTTCATGAGACTAGGGTTACAAAACAGCACAGAAAATGGAGAAGCATGATAGTCAACATTGCTGTAAATGTATGAATGAAAACTACATTCATTTTCAGGTGCTGGTGAAGATAACAGCAGAACACTTGCTGTAGAGATCCCATGTTTGCTACAGGAAGTCAGGTGACCCCATAAGGTTTGTTTCTGCTTTGTTGATGGAGTTTGACCAGGTTCTTTGTGTCAAGTCTTAGTGTTCTTGTAAAGACTAGAAGGCATCAGTAGATTCACATTATGGAGTGATGTTGACCATCATCTTCTGCAGACGTGCCTTCATTCAACACTGCTATGTTACTAGAGAGATTGTGCTTGCTGTTTGTTCTGTTTAGGGACAGTAGCTTCATGGCTCTTTTTTGCCAGGTTGCCAAACTGGTTAATTTTTCTGATTTGAAACTGAGACATTGTGGTCATTGAAAGATTACTGGTAGCTTTCAGCTTCTGTGACATCTTATTTAGCCCAGATACATTGCTTTTACTTGAATATCTGTTTTCCTTTGCTGCACTGATGGCTGTGTGTGTTGTATGCTTTAGTGCACCTCACCTTGCGTCCAGACATATTCATTTTTTAGAGGAGGTTTCTTTAACATAACTGTGCCATACACCTGTTCTCACAGTTGAGTTGACAGGAGTGCGACAGTACTGGAGAGCCTACAAGTCTGTTCACTAAAACACTGTGCTATATTACATGTTTCCGACATAGAACTATGTGATTTCAAGTTATCCTAGTTTTCAAAACTCACTTGAGAAATAAAGTTATAATATTTTCATGGACATAGAACTATGTGATTTCAAGTTATCCTAATTTTCAAAACTCACTTGAGAAATAAAGTTATAATATGTTCATGGATATAGAACTATGTGATTTCAAGTTATCCTAATTTTCAAAACTCACTTGAGAAATAAAGTTATCATGTTTTCACATTCAAACAATTGTGTTCCTGTGACTAACATGCCTAGTTAGCATCTACTGAGCTTCATGAGACTACTACTTGTTCTCCCTGTTTGTTCTTAATTCCAGTGACTAACATGCCTAGTTAGCATCTACTGAGCTTCATGAGACTAGGGTTACAAAACAGCACAGAAAATGGAGAAGCATGATAGTCAACATTGCTGTAAATGTATGAATGAAAACTACATTCATTTTCAGGTGCTGGTGAAGATAACAGCAGAATCTGCTGTCATTGTTTAGCTGACTTGTTCTAATCATTTCTCCACAGCTGTTGTCAGCCCTGTCAGCTGCCTTGTACTTTGGCAGCTTCCAGTTCATGGCCAGGATGGGCAGAGTGGTCTACCAGGATGGTCAGCTAGTGGATCCTGGCATTGACCTCAATATGGAGGCTGGCATGGCAGAGTAAGCACAGCAGTAATTCATGTCAAAGATATTTTTATTGCCTTGTTTGTGATAGACATGAAACTACTACCACACACATCATCATCATCATCATCAGGTGCCGTGCCAGCTGGCGTTGGCTATTATGCTTCTCCAGAGTACCCGATCCTTCATGCAGGCCATCAGTTCAGTTGGTGATCTCCTCTCACACCATCCCGTCAGACTGTCCAGTATCATTTCTCTTGGTCTTCCTCTTGATCTTCTTCCTTCTATTTTTCCTGTTGTTATAATATTTTCAATGCCCCCTCTTCTCATTGCATGTCCTGTGAAAGTACATTGTCTCTCTCTTATCTTTCTGACAAGGTTTTTTGTCTCTCCAGCTCTTCTCATACATTCTTCATTAGTTATTTTTGCTGTCCAGGGGATTCGCAACATTCTTCTAATAAACCACATTTCTGCTGCTTCCAATGATTTTTGTGCAGACTTGCCTATTGTCCATGATTCACTTCCATATAACAAGATAGGTTCAATATAGCATTTTAAGACTCGTTTTCTAACATTCATTGATAAAGATGTGTTAGCTAATATGTTTCTCATTCAAACAATTATGTTCCTATACTCCTACTACTTGTTCTCCCTGATTGTTCTTGATTCCTGTGACTAACATGCCTAGTTAGCATCTACTGAGCTTCATGAGACTACTACTTGTTCTCCCTGTTTGTTCTTGATTCCAACAACTGACATGCTGAGCTAGCATCTACTGAGCTTCATGAGACTACTACTTGTTCTCCCTGTTTGTTCTTGATTCCAACAACTGACATACTGAGCTAGCATCTACTGAGCTTCATGAGACTACTACTTGTTCTCCCTGTTTGTTCTTGATTCCAACAACTGACATACTGAGCTAGCATCTACTGAGCTTCATGAGACTACTACTTGTTCTCCCTGTTTGTTCTTGATTCCAACAACTGACATACTGAGCTAGCATCTACAGAGCTTCATGAGACTAGGGTTACAAAACAGCACAGAAAATGGAGAAGCATGATAGTCAACATTGCTGTAAATGTATGAATGAAAACTACATTCATTTTCAGGAGCTGGTGAAGATAACAGCAGAATCTGCTGTCATTGTTTAGCTGACTTGTTCTAATCATTTCTCCACAGCTGTTGTCAGCCCTGTCAGCTGCCTTGTACTTTGGCAGCTTCCAGTTCATGGCCAGGATGGGCAGAGTGGTCTACCAGGATGGTCAGCTAGTGGATCCTGGCATTGACCTCAATATGGAGGCTGGCATGGCAGAGTAAGCACAGCAGTAATTCATTTCACTGATATTTTTATTGCCTTGTTTGTGATAGACATGAAACTACTACCACACAGAGCAAAACAACAGCACATATATCTAGATCTTCTGCTTTAGAACTGATTGTTTTGCTCATCTGTCCAGTAATGATGATGATTATTGACTGTGAGAGGTGATTGGTGATTTAATAATGTTCTCAAAAAAGAGAATGTCTCTCCAGTAAGCTGAATCCTTAGCTTTTCAGTAAGGTCCACTATGTTGACTGACTTTATCCTGTCTTGTTTGGCAGATGTTTAGACAACAGCCTCTTTCTAGGTAGCACTTCAAGGGTGAGAGCTAGAGTGTTCACAGGCTGTGGTATGTTATCACAGGCTTTGAGAGAGCTAGAGTGTTCACTGGCTGTGGTATGTTATCACAACCTTTGAGAGAGCTAGAGTGTTCACTGGCTGTGGTATGTTATCACAGGCTTTGAGAGAGCTAGAGTGTTCACTGGCTGTGGTATGTTATCACAACCTTTGAGAGAGCTAGAGTGTTCACTGGCTGTGGTATGTTATCACAGGCTTTGAGACAGACCTCTTATATTATTCAAGTGACAGATACCACCTATGTGATGTAGATTCTGTTAGTTGTTCATGTGCTCTGGGTATCTGAGGGCATAGTGACAGCTGTTCTCATCTCTAAGCAGCTTTAGAAGTGTGTGCTGAGTTCTTTCTGTAGCTAGGAAAAAGAAGACGACCGCATCACCCTCCAGTGTGCCCCAGATGAAGGAAAATATGGGCACCGACACCAGGCTCCTAGCTGCCTCCATGGCACAGTGGAGCTACATCTCCATGCACTTGAATTCTGAATAAGAAAAGAATCTTACGGGATGATCAGATCAGCAGCAGCTTGACATTTGTTAAGTGTAGTACAAGTGCATATTGTATTTGATTTACAAAGTAGGTCACAGTACCTATCACACATCCCAAGTCTTCATTTAAACATTCACAATACTCCACCATACACACTCTCAGACACAGCTTGTTGCAAGTCTCAGCTAAATGCTCTCTTTTTTTCTAATATTTTTTTCTCATTCTTATTTGTTACATATCACTGATGTGAATTTATATTTGATCTTCTGTCCCCATTTCTTTATCCTGTATGTTTTTGTATGATTAAGGTGTCAACTGAAACGTCACAGCTGCATGCTTGCTAGTTAATAAAGCTGTTCCTACTTTTGTTTTAAATAGTTTTAATATTAAAATCTTTTCTTGATGCAACGTTTGATGTCAGGCACACCAAAGACCTGATTTTACTGACGGCCATTGTTCAGACGTGCTCCTTGCTGTCCAACTACTTATGGTTGTTTTTATTACTGGTAAGTAAATTGAGCGCTCTCTGTGTGAAAATCTGGCATTTTGTGCACATTTTCTCTTTAACTGCAAGGTCATGTGCTTCTCTGCCGTATCCATCATCTCATCAGTTGTGTTCAGTTATTGTTTGTTGTGTCAGCAGTGCATGTTGTGTTTAGGATCTGCTTGATCTCTTTTCCTGCTTAAGTAAGAATTTACATCACATTTTTCAGTGAAGGTGCAAGAAGACTAGTTGATAGTGACCTGTCCTCTCACGTGTAAGGTCATGGGTTTGTGACCTGTATTTTCACTTGGAAGATCATGCTTTTGTGACATGGTGGTGAGAGATCTGAGGTGGTATTAGCCTTCATACAGGAACTAAGACAGCAACCTGTCACACAAGACAGCAGTCTGCCATTTGTGAGCTAAGACACCCTGTCACACAAAACAGCAGTCTCTGCCATATGTGAGCTAAGACAGCAACCTATCACACAAGACAGCAGTCCATGCTGAATGTGAGCTGTGACAGCAAGTTGTCACACATGACAGCAGAGACTCTGCCATACATGATTTGTGACCTGTCCAACTTCATCTTTGTTGTATGTTTGAGTACTAAAGTAGCAAACCTTAGATTCTTCATCTTTGTTGTATGTTTGACAGACCTGTGTATTATACCTGTCTACGATATACTGCCAGCACATTATCCTGTCTGCTGAAAGTTATCATAAAAACCACTCTTCTCTACTGCAGGCCCCAGCTAGAGCCTTCTACATGCTGTGGGTTAATTTTCTAGGACCTTGGTTCTTCAGCGCAGGAGAGGAGCAGCCAGTTGATGAGAAGAAGCAGAGAAAGATGGAAAGAAAGATGAAGAGGCAGCAGATAATTAGATGAGATATACTGCTCTCTGTATTTTTTTCTTTAATAATGAATGCAAATATTTATATCACATAATAATTTTATGAAATAGAGAAGTGGATTTTGCAGCTGTGGTACAGCATATTACATCAGAATTATTTGAACTTTTACTGGTATGTGAAGATAGTGTTTTTACACTTGTTGATATGTCAGAATTTGTTTTCAAACTAAATTTATATGTGAATCCCCATGTTAAAACATGCATTATTGATATGGACCATTCCTTCATCTTTGCATGGCCATTTGAAGATAGCTAGCTCATTGTTCTCGATGAAAGGTGATGTGTGCGTGAACCATGTCTTTTTTTTTTTTTTCTGAAGTGTTTTATAACTTATAAAGATACTCAGAGAATGTATAATGATAGAGATACTCGGAGAATGTATAATGATTCAAGCATTTATTTCTCCTGTCACATCAAAATCCGAGCACTTTATGTTTTGATCGTGTGAGAGAATGCTGTTTTGTTATTTCCACATCACTTCATTAAGTGAATCTGGTTACAGTTTGTGTTTAGATCATGTGTGCAAGAATGTTATTTCTGCATGACCTCGTTGACTGAATCTGGTTACAATTTGTGTTTTCTTTAAAGCATAGAAGTGTAGACTGACAGCCAGTTTGCTTCTCAAGGGGGGAGTGTTGGTAGATTGGTTCAGCTGTGCTCCAGTCTAATGTGCCTCATACTTGTCGAATTAAGTATAGATCACTTTCCTGTTTACCAGACAGTGTGTGTATGTGCTATGGGGAGAGGGACATAAAAATAAAACAGTAATAATTGGTGGCGGCATAAAACACTTTTATGTTGTTTTTATTTGAACATTACAGAATTTATTACCTTTACTACAAGGAGTAAAAAAAAAGAGCATGTTTATTTCACCCAAAAGAAGTTTTCTCCAGGTATTAGTTGACTCTTGCCCCATCTCTTACACGTTTAAAACATTTTTTTTCTCTTCTTGTTATGGATGTTTTAATTATCTCATATGTGGTAAATTTGGCACTCAAAAGTTATAAGCATAAAAACCAAGTTAAGACTATTCAATTCAAATGTACTATCCACCTTCATTTATGCATGCGAAAGCTGGAAAACAACTAAGGAAATAGACAAGAAATTAGACTCTTGAAAACAGATGCCTAAGGAAAATATTTGGCATAAAGTGGAATGAATTCAAGAACAACACAGAGATAATGCAAATGAACAAACAACCTGTCAGGAAAAGGAGATGGACATATGTTGGTCACGTGATGAGAAGAAAGAGAGGTTGACCTCATGAAGCTCTGCAGAGGACACTGTTAAGAGAGGTCAAATTAGCAGGCATAAAATCCCTTGATGAGGTTGAAAAGCTCACCAAAGACAGAAAAACTTGGCAAACTACCATCCAAGCCCTTCTTATATCTAATATCCTTCCCGTGCTGTTAAACGTTACATAAGGATTGCAAGGTAGTTCGCCAATTTTTCCTGTTTTCAGCGAGCTTTTCAACCTCTTCAAGGGATTTTATGCCTATTAATTTGGCCTCTCTTAACAGTGATGAAGCTTCCAGTGTGAATGCAAGATAGCTGATGTTTTTTTAATGCTTTCGCCGGCATGCAGAAATCGGCAGAATTTCGCTTGATCTGTCATATATCCTGTACCGGGAATTGGGCATAAGGCTAACAACCTTATCCTGTGACCTATCTAGAGGTGACTCTAGATGGGAAAAAAAGAACTCGTTATGGAAACCCACAAAGAAACCATGCGAGCCCTATGTGACATTTAACAGCATGGGAAGGATGTAAGATGTAGTGAATGTCTTTCTGGTATATGGGCTTTTGGTGTTTGTGTGTGGAGTTGTCAGGTTCTACTGCTCTGTTTTAAATGGGATCATAAAGTTTGTTTTGTTGTTTTTTGTTTGTTCCTACCACACTGTTAGAGTGTCATTAAAAAAGTAGGAATGTCATCAGTTTGTTTGGAGCAGGAGTAATGCAGTTTATAGTTAAGTACTTTCTCATGTGAAGGTTGTGATAATATAAAATTTCTGAAAATATTGGTGGCCAAGTCTCCGAGGATCCCACAAGAACTAAAATGTAGGTCTCTTCACATTACAAGAACTAAGATACCAGGCTCTTCCCCATACAATAACTAAAATATCTGCCTCTTCCCCATACAAGAACTAAGATACCAGCCTCTTCCCCATACAATAACTTTAAGATATCAGCCTCTTCCTCATACAAGAACTAAGATAGCTGCCTCTTCTCCATACAATAACTTTAAGATATCAGCCTCTTCCCCATACAATAACTAAAATATCTGCCTCTTCTCCATACAATAACTTTAAGATATCAGCCTCTTCCTCATACAAGAACTAAGATAGCTGCCTCTTCTCCATACAATAACTTTAAGATATCAGCCTCTTCCCCATACAATAACTAAAATATCTGCCTCTTCCCCATACAAGAACTAAGATACCAGCCTCTTCCCCATACAATAACTTTAAGATATCAGCCTCTTCCTCATACAAGAACTAAGATAGCTGCCTCTTCCCCATACAATAACTAAGATAGCAGCCTCTTCTCCATACAGTAACTAAGATAGCAGCCTCTTCTCCATACAGTAACTAAGATAGCAGCCTCTTCCCCATACAGTAACTAAGATAGCAGCCTCTTCCCCATACAAGAACTAAGATAGCAGCCTCTTCCCCATACAGTAACTAAGATAGCAGCCTCTTCTCCATACAGTAACTAAGATAGCAGCCTCTGTCACACAAGAAGTAGCTCATACCAATCTTCAGATTGTACATTCACCAGCAGCAAGCAGGACTGATACTTGAAATTGTGAGCAGAATAACAGTCAAAGAGAACTACATCATGAGAAGTGTTATTTTTAAGTTAAGAACAGAAACAATGAGGACTGACTTTTTCAGCATTCTTTTTATTTTACTGTTCAAGTTTTTTGTGACCATCACATTATATTATAGAAGGCTCACCTACAACACTGTAACTCTCACTTCAGTATTTATGAAAGTGTTCAGAATCATCTGTTTTATTGATTGACATTCCTTTTGGGCCAATATTGGCTCATAGAGTGGAAATCATATCATTCCATGTCTGACGACTTGCCACCGCCCGCTGCAGGTTTGGGACGGATTTGAATCCCAAAGTTGTACTCTCTCTAGTGATGGTTCTACATAGAGTCTCCCTTGACCTGCCTTGCTTTCTTTTGTCCTTCACTGACCATGTGAGGGCCTGGCGAGGGAGTCTGGATTCGTCCATTCTGAGAACATGGCCAAGAGCCATCTTTTGATGTATCTTGATATGTGGACTTGGTTCAACTCCTGTCTCACTGACTCATTCAGTTTAAATCCGACCATCTTATGTTCAGTAGTCTAAGGAGACTTTTGTTCTCAAATGCATCAGGTCTTTGATTGAGTAGACTGGTTGATTTCCAACTCTCACAACCATATGTTAACAATGAGATCACACAAGAGTTGAAAATTTAAGTTCTGTGGTTATATTGAGCGTATTTGACTTCCAGATAGTAGACAGTTTATTGAGAGTATTGGAAGCCATTGCAATGCGAGACTTGATTTCTGGTGTTGTATCACCCGAGGTTGACATTTTGCTTCCCAGATAGGTGAAATTGTGGACTTTTTCAAAAGCAAAACCGTTTAGCAAGATCTCGTCAGTCTATTTGTGAGATCAATAATTTTTGTTTTTTCCTTATTAATTTGAAGGCCAGGTTGTTTTGAGTAGAAGTGGAGGCGACCCGTTTTCTCTTGGGCGTCTGCGTGCAATGCGCTCAGTAGAGCTATGTCATCTGCAAAGTCTAGGTCTTCGAGGGTTTTGCCCTTGTTCCATGCGATACCCAGATGGCTATCCTTTGTGCTATTGCGCATGATCCAGTCGATCGTGACGCCAGATAACATTGGTGAGAGGATACACCTATCTCACACCTGTCTCAACTGGAAACCAATTGAAATTCCCAGAATCTGTTTGACGTTGTTCTTCTAGCTTGTCTCTAGCCCAATGAGCAACGGCCTAACCAGCCGTTATTGTAAAACCAATACCGGGTCTCTGAAACAGACTTTTCCATGCAGAATGGCTCATTCCAACCCGCTAAATTGTGATGTTACATTCAAAATAGGATTTTGGAACATAAGAACTCTATACCAAGCGGGAAAAACTGCCCAAGTGTGTAAAACCATGTGTGATTTCAATCTGGATATCATTGGCATTAGTGAGTGTAGATGGACAGGGTCAGGTAAGCAGTTTCTTACGCATGAACATAAACATACAGTATCTGTTTTATACTTGGAACTAATTACTACCATGACAGTGGAATGTCATCATATGCTACGGCTGCTTATAAGAACATTTGAGGAAAAACAAAATCTACAAATAACACAACATATTATAAAACAAAATATATTTAATAAAACTAAATGAGAAATGTGCGAGAAGTAGCTCATACCAATCTTCAGATTGTACATTCACCAGCAGCAAGCAGGACTGATACTTGAAATTGTGAGCAGAATAACAGTCAAAGAGAACTACATCATGAGAAGTGTTATTTTTAAGTTAAGAACAGAAACAATGAGGACTGACTTTTTCAGCATTCTTTTTATTTTACTGTTCAAGTTTTTTGTGACCATCACATTATATTATAGAAGGCTCACCTACAACACTGTAACTCTCACTTCAGTATTTATGAAAGTGTTCAGAATCATCTGTTTTATTGATTGACATTCCTTTTGGGCCAATATTGGCTCATAGAGTGGAAATCATATCATTCCATGTCTGACGACTTGCCACCGCCCGCTGCAGGTTTGGGATGGATTTGAATCCCAAAGTTGTACTCTCTCTAGTGATGGTTCTACATAGAGTCTCCCTTGACCTGCCTTGCTTTCTTTTGTCCTTCACTGACCATGTGAGGGCCTGGCGAGGGAGTCTGGATTCGTCCATTCTGAGAACATGGCCAAGAGCCATCTTTTGATGTATCTTGATATGTGGACTTGGTTCAACTCCTGTCTCACTGACTCATTCAGTTTAAATCCGACCATCTTATGTTCAGTAGTCTAAGGAGACTTTTGTTCTCAAATGCATCAGGTCTTTGATTGAGTAGACTGGTTGATTTCCAACTCTCACAACCATATGTTAACAATGAGATCACACAAGAGTTGAAAATTTAAGTTCTGTGGTTATATTGAGCGTATTTGACTTCCAGATAGTAGACAGTTTATTGAGAGTATTGGAAGCCATTGCAATGCGAGACTTGATTTCTGGTGTTGTATCACCCGAGGTTGACATTTTGCTTCCCAGATAGGTGAAATTGTGGACTTTTTCAAAAGCAAAACCGTTTAGCAAGATCTCGTCAGTCTATTTGTGAGATCAATAATTTTTGTTTTTTCCTTATTAATTTGAAGGCCAGGTTGTTTTGAGTAGAAGTGGAGGCGACCCGTTTTCTCTTGGGCGTCTGCGTGCAATGCGCTCAGTAGAGCTATGTCATCTGCAAAGTCTAGGTCTTCCGAGGGTTTTGCCCTCGTTCCATGCGATACCCAGATGGCTATCCTTTGTGCTATTGCGCATGATCCAGTCGATCGTGACGCCAGATAACATTGGTGAGAGGATACACCCACCTCACACCTGTCTCAACTGGAAACCAATTGAAGTTCCCAGAATCTGTTTGATGTCGTTCTTCTAGCTTGTCTCTGGCCCAGTGAGCAACGGCCTAACCAGCCGTTATTGTAAAACCAATACCGGGTCTCTGAAACAGACTTTTCCATGCAGAATGGCTCGTTCCAACCTGCTAAATTGTGATGTTACATTCAAAATAGGATTTTGGAACATAAGAACTCTATACCAAGCGGGAAAAACTGCCCAAGTGTGTAAAACCATGTGTGATTTCAATCTGGATATCATTGGCATTAGTGAGTGTAGATGGACAGGGTCAGGTAAGAAGTTTCTTACACATGAACATAAACATACAGTATCTGTTTTATACTTGGAACTAATTACTACCATGACAGTGGAATGTCATCATATGCTACGGCTGCTTATAAGAACATTTGAGGAAAAACAAAATCTACAAATAACACAACATATTATAAAACAAAATATATTTAATAAAACTAAATGAGAAATGTGCAAGAAGTATAACAAAACTCTTATTTTACGGTTTATTCCTGAAACTTTGTCAGATATAAAAACACCATCATCTTCTACAAAATTAAGCAAAAAAATTGTACTTTTATTTATAGTTATGATACTGTAGTAGAACCCACCAGCGCACACATCTGCAAGAAATCTGTGACATCATCTGATATAGCAACTATGGGCACTTGAAACACACCTCTTAACAGTAGAAACTATGGCATCCCTGCTAATATCAACCACTCATATTTAATATCATTCAAAAGGGAAGCGTAAGTAGTGCAGTCATTAATGGACTGTCTTTTCATCCAAACAGATTCTAATCAACCCTGCTGTATACAATATGTACCCATAATCCTTTGTCATCTGAGAACAAGATTCAAGACTCTAGTCAACCCAGCTGTACACAATGTGTACCTGTCATCTGAGCACAAGATTCAAGACTAAGTCAACCCTGCTGTACACAATGTGTACCTGTCATCTGAGCACAAGATTTGAGACTAAGTCAACCCTAGCTGTACACAATGTGTACCCA
Organism: Achatina immaculata; assembly: GCA_009760885.1. Taxonomy (NCBI): domain Eukaryota; kingdom Metazoa; phylum Mollusca; class Gastropoda; order Stylommatophora; family Achatinidae; genus Lissachatina; species Lissachatina immaculata. The sequence goes on from CM019716.1 coordinate 46,014,506, forward strand.
TCATCCTGTGTTGGGGACAAAGAAAATGTGAATGAATGAAAGCAGCACACTTAACAAGAAAAAATCAGTCCCTGGAATAAGTAATTATACCAAAGTCCAGTAGATAACCAACAACAAAAAAATTAAAGTCATATATCTATCAACATATTTGATATTTACATAAGACTGCAAATTTTCTTATATAACCAAACATAATATCATTTAATGATTTCATATAATGCACAGGTACAAAATGTGAAGTATCACAAATACGAATTGAGGAAGCTCTATACTAATTTGAAGATTCTGTTTATATTGAAAGGCTTTAAGTTATCATGCCAGTACAAAATGTTACAAGATCAAAAAATAAACCACCAGTTATTTCTTAGCTTGCTCAAGACTTTCTAGTCCCCATCTTTCATTTTATAAACATAAACCTCAGATTTCTATAATAAACTCATTTCTGAAAATATGCTGTATTAGTGGTTCTTTGCTCACTGTCAAATTCTGATAATGATTTCTGAAATTATGCTCTATTAGCGGCTCTTTGCTCACTGTCAAATTCTGAGAAAGAATGAAGAGACACTCGAACCCCGCTTGATACCAAACTTCCTGTATCCTCCTCAGTGCTGGGTCCACTTAATGGATTTGAGGTCAACTCCTTCCTGCACCATCTCCCATAAAGGGCTGTGTTGAGTAGATGAAATTTGTGAAATGATCAAATTGTAGAAACAGAATTATGTGCTGTGATATACGCGTAACTGTTCAATGATTCTTATGTAAGTTTAAGCTTTTATGTTTAGAGCTGATGCCTAAGTGATGATGTTAAAGAGCCAGGCAGCAACTCAGACTGAGAGTGATATTTTGAAACTTTCTTTCCTCAAAGCAGACCTTCACCACCATAGTGCAGGTGCTCACACCAACCTTGTTAGCACCAACTGAAGGTAGGACAGGGTTCTGGTCAGTTTTATCTCCTTGTCCTGTAGCATCAGATGAAGGTAGGACAAGATTCTGGTCAGCTTTATCTGCTCATCCTGTAGCACCAACTGAAGGTAGGACAGGGTTTTGGCCAGCTTTATCTCCTTATCCTTTAGCACTGAATGAAGGATAGGGTCTTGGGTAGCTTTATGTGTTCTTCTACAGACAGAATGAACGTAAGATGGCCTGGACTAGCTTTATCTGCTCATCCTGTGGCAGTCAACTTCAATCACTTCATATACTAGCTACAATCATAAACTCTTATAAAATGACTTGTGATAACACATGATAGTGTCAAGAAGATCACAAACAGATTGGCCTACCTCATATCTCTCAATCTTTTCACGTGAGAAATACACTTTTCTGCCGTGAAGTCAATCTCTTCTTCTGTTGTGAATCTTCCAATACCAAAACTGGAGAGAAAAAAAAAAAAACATACTTTATCAGCTACCCATATTTACAGCCATCTTCTCACTAGAGAGATATGGCTCACTGTCTGTTCCCCGCTGATTTATCTCGAGCATGTAACAGAACACTCCATTTAATGGTAAAATGAGATGGATGGCAGCAGACAGTTATCTCTAGTTACTTTATTTTTACTGAAGGAATAATGCAGCTGATAGTGAACTAGCATCTCAAAGAGAAACAGAGTACATGGCCACAAGAGAAATGACCACAAGCCTTACAGAATCAAGAAACTTGTGTTCAAGATTTCACTCACCGAATTGAAGAATGGGCCAGATCTTCATCTGCTCCAATTGCTCTCAGAACATACGATGGTTCCAGCGAGGCGGAGGTACAAGCACTGAAAATATAAAACAAGATTAGCTCTGGCTATTTTATTTCTTGGGAGTGTATGCCTTCAAACAAGACCGCTTGCCAGCTAATGCTGACCTAATTTTGTGCTCCTAACATGACATGACTGTGTGCAAGTGTTCATTATCCTTCCCAAAGCAAAATAAACTTCCTATATCATCATCATTTAGTCTTTAACTCTTCTCATGCTGCAGGAAGAAACACGCATGTTCCATTTGGTGCCGGAGTACAAGCGCGGGTCTTGATATGTATCAGGGGGTATAGTTGGAAAAGTGAATGAAATACAGTATTTCCATATTATGTGTACTTATTATGTTTCAAAATAACTAAAAATGTACAAAGATTTCATAAATGTAGAGATTTTTAGGAAAAACAAAGTAATGTAATGTACAAAGATTTCATAAATGTAGAGATTTTTAGGAAAAACGAAGTAATGTGATGTTTTTAGACAATAACACTGTCCTACTTACCATCAGCTAGGTCGGGGGGGTACAGTACGTACCATCTGAGATGTCTAGAACTACCTGTCCATCTCATCTTGTGATTGTATGTGTCTGAAATAACCTTCTAACTACTTCTCCAGTCATCTAATATGTCTAGATCCTCTTGGGATACAATCGAGAACAGTGGTCTGTCACAGAGTATGTCCATATCCCTATCTACATCACCAAAAATTGAAAATTCACGACAATCACTTTGATTTTCTCCCTCATTACTAGGCACTCTTCGGCCATGATGAACAGGGTCACGGGGCACGTGCACTAAATGTTTACAGTCTAAACGTTGCACCGGGTTTTTAAAGAAACAAAGCATGTAGCAAAATATAGTCGCACAGCACTATAGACACAAACCGGAAGTGACCATTTTTAGTCATTAGGCATGGGAAGTGTTAAATAGTAATATATAGTTAATGTAATACCAGCTGTATATAGTTCATTTATAACAACAACAAAAAAATGTTTACCTCCCAGATGAAAGCGCTACATCTTTGAGTGCCATGAGAAGAGACTCACCTTCCACATAAGCAAATGACAGATTCACACAACCTGTAGACACAGCAACATGAGGAAGATTTTAATACTGTAGGACACAGCAACATGAGGAAGATTTTAATACTGTAGGACACAGTAACATGAGGAAGATTTTAATATTGTAGGACATGGTAACATGAGGAAGATTTTAATATTGTAGGACATGGTAACATGAGGAAGATTTTAATACTGTAGGACACAGTAACATGAGGAAGATTTTAATATTGTAGGACACAGTAACATGAGGAAGATTTTAATATTGTAGGACACAGTAACATGAGGAAGATTTTAATATTGTAGGACACAGTAACATGAGGAAGATTTTAATATTGTAGGACATGGTAACATGAGGAAGATTTTAATACTGTAGGACATATACTGTTCAAAAAAAGAAACGCAACAAATACAACGTTGCGATTTAAACTGAAGTTTGATGATCAGACAAGGGCAGATTGCCTGAAACGTTCACTTGGACATCAACTTCATGTGCTGACCTGAATTGTACTCAGGAGAAGATTCATGAGCACAGAAAAGCGACACTAGTCAAAACAGCATTTATGACAATAATTCAGGGTCACAAGAATCCTGTGAAACTTACTGAACATGTTATTGAATGCCTATAAAAGATTGACGCTCCTTGAATCAATTCATTTGAAAATTCAGTGCACAAGTATGGCTCATCTCACTACAGAAAGACTCATCATCATTGGACGGTTACAGACTGGACAGTCACAAAGTGTAGTGGCCAGACAAGTTAATGTGATAGAAGCATTCGGAGACGATTTCAAGAACTTGGCTCAGTTGCAGACCGGCCGCGCAGTGGAAGACCCATGGTCACAACTCCTGCCAAAGACTGCTTCATATGGCTGTGTCACCTCAAGAATTGATCTGCATCTGCATCCTCAACAGTCCAGTCAATGACAGCAGCTCACTGAATTTCATATCAAATGGTCAGGAACCGGCTGCACAACACTGGTCTTTGGGCTAGAAGACCCTACAGAGGTCCTGTTCTTATGGACCAGCGTTGCCAGAACCGACTGCAGTGGGCAAACCAGCATCGTCAATGAACCATTGCGAATGAATGGAGAAGGGTTTGGTTTAGTGATGAATCATTCTTTCTGTTCCAGTGACATGATAGACAGAGAAGAGTTTACAGCAGAGTCCATGAGCGCTATGCCCAGAACTGCATGGATGAGGCTCCTCCGCATGGTGGTGGAAATGTACTGGTGTGAGGGACAATCAACTTAATGGGAAGAAGTGACCTTGTGCAAAGTGAATGCTCAATGATACGTTGCTGAAATTCTTCGTACTCACGTCCTTCCACTTCTGGCTGCACCAGGGTTGATTTTTCAGTGGGATAACATTTGACCTTATGTGGCACAACTCACCACCCAGTTCCTCACTGACAACAATATCCAGACCATTCCATGGCCATCCATGTCATCAGACATGAACCCAATAGAACACTTATGGGATGAACTCAACAGACAAGTCCGCCAGCAAGACGTGGCACCAACCAATCTCCAACAGTTGTCTCTTGCACCATGGGAAGAGTGGGCGGCCATCCCACAACAACAGATCCAATATCTAATCAGATCCATGTCAAGGAGATGTCGTTCTCTGATACAGGCCAGATCAGGCCATACGCCTTACTGAAACGGAGGCCTCAGTCACAAAGAATAAAATTCCAAACCAGATTTTATGAACATCATTTCATTGTTAAAGTCTTAAAGTTTCTTAATGCCAAGACTGAAACATTAATTCCATAAAATTTTGATACAAGTTTGAAATTTGGTGTCCATTACGACTACAACAGTGCTGCGTTTCTTTTTTTGAACAGTATAGTAACATGAGGAAGATTTTTAATATTGTAGGACACAGTAAAATGAGAAAGATTTTTAATATTGTAGGACATAGTAAAATGAGGAAGATTTTTAATAATGTAGGACATAGCAACAAGAGGAAGATTTTTAATGTAAGACATAGTAACATGAGGAAGATTTGTAATATTGAAGGACATAATAACACACGGAAGATTGTGTCAGTTATTAGAAGCACATAGGGATATTATGTTAGTGCCCATATTTTCCTTGACCTATCAGCATACTAGAGGGTGATATGGTCAGTATCACGCCTGCCTGCCTGTCCTTCCCCAACTCCAGAAGAAGTTGGGTACCCATTTCTACAGCTGGGTGACTGGGGTGCCTCTGGCCGGATTCAAACCCCTGACCTTCACCATGAGAGATCAGTGCACTAAACACTTCGCCACTTAGACGCCCCCGGCAACATGAATAATACAACAAGATTAAAGATAATATCACCAGGTGAAGATGAAGTGACTGCTGAGATGTTGAAAGCAGAAGAAACAGAAAAACCAAAACAACTGCTGGATACTACAACAAATTTGGGATCTACAAAAAGCTCCAGAGGAGTGGAAAACTGGGCTTATAGTAAAACTACCAAAGAAGGGTGACCTCAGAGATTTCAGGAACTGGAGAGGCATTACCCTACTGCCACTCACCAGTAAAGTATTTTGCAGAATAATCATCAACAGAATTGTACCAACACTTGAGGAAAAACTTCGGAAAGAGCAGGCAGGATTTAGGAAAGGAAGATCATACATAGACCACATATTTGTACTTAGACAAATATTAGAACAGGCAAATGAGTGGCATAGCACAACATATGCATTATTCATAGATCTTGAGAAAGCCTTTGACAGTGTCAACAGAGATGCACTGTGGAAAATCCTAAGATGGCATGGCCTCCCCCATAAGATAGTAAATGTAATCAAAGCCCTATACGAGGGTTTTCAGTGCAAAGTTATCTGTGGAGAACATACCTCCAGCAGCTTTAGGGTACAAACAGGAGTGAAGCAGGGATGTGTACTATCACCAACATTATTTATCTTGGCAGTAGACTGGTTAATAAAGGAGGCAACATCAGACAAACGCAGAGGATTACAATGGACCCTTGACACAGTGCTGGAGGACATTGATTTTGCGGACAACATTTGTCTATTATCAAGCAGTCACAAAGATATGCAAGATAAAATAAACAAGCTGACTCAGAATGCAAACAACACAGGACTAAAGATCAACATAGGAAAGACAAAGTTAATGAAGCAAAATGTGAACAACAGAAATGTACTCAGAGTAGATAGCAAGTTAGTGGAGGAGGTCAACAAATTTGTATATATTGGCAGTAGAGTAGTAGAAAATGGAGACAGCATAGAAGACATCAACAGCAGACTTACTAGAGCAAACCAGGCTTTTGCAGTGCTGCAGACTATATGGAAATTAAAAAAAACTAAGCATGAATACGAAAATCAGGATATTTAAGAGTAATGTTCTAAGTGTACTAATCTATGGAAGTGAATGCTGGAAAATGACCAAAACCATAGAAAACAAGTTGAATTCTTTCCAGACTAAATGTTTACGAAGAATTAGACAAATATTTTGGCCAAACGCCATAAGAAATAACATCTTGTTGGCAGAAATGCAGATGAAGCCACTGACAGCAATTATTGAGGAAAGACGCTGGCGATGGTTGGGACATGTGCTCTGAATGACTGACAACTCACTACCAAAAATAGCACTAAGATGGACACCACAGGGGAACAGAAGTAAGGGTAGACCAAAAGAGACATGGAGAAGAACAACAGAAAGGATGTTGAGCAACAGAGGGCTCACCTGGGCAAGAGCAGAAAAAAAGGTGAAGGACAGGCATTTGTGGAAAACCCTTGCGGAAGCCCCATGTGCCATGGGCACTTAAGGTTCAGAGAGAGAGAAAGATAATATGAATAAAACAACAGCAACATGGATAAAACAACAGGAAAAGACAATATGAAAAAAGCAACAAAATTTGATATGAATTTGTCAAGAATTTATTCACAAACATGACATTAAACACCACCTAAATACTAACAGAAACACTAACACCAAAGCCACAATAACACAGCAAAACGGTGATAGGTGTCACCGAAAAGACCAGTCAACTGGAGGAAGTAACAAGGGAGAATTTTCCGCAGTAAGGAGAAAGTGCAGCAGAAATGATTACGACATCAGGATCACCAGGAGGTGCACTGACCATGAAGCAGTAACAAACCCAGTGAAAGCAAAAGTCCTTTGGTGCTCACTAAATAACGGAACCATCAAAGAAATTATGCCCGAGATTTCTCATGGAAATACCCCCGCTGAAATATCTAGGAATTAACTTGGACAGAACCTTATCACTCACCAAACATAGAGAAGAAATGGCATTTAAGACAAGACAAGGACTGGCTGGCACCGGAACTAAAGCTTATCTACAACATCCACAAAGGATTCTGTTCACACTAATGACAGCCTTGGTCCTATCCAGAATAAACTATGACCTGGGCTTATTAACATTGAAACAAAAATAAACTTGAACGAGTACAAAACAAAGTGATGAGACTCATTTTCGGCCGCAACAAAGATACACCCACGGCGACAGTGAGATACAAATTAAATCTTCCTGAGCTACAAACTGGCCAAAAATGTGCCCAAGTAAAGGAATAACTCAAAATCAGCAACAATAAAACCCACCCACTCAATAATAACTTTCACATGGTCAAAGGATCAAGAATAAAAAGAGACAAATCCTGGATGGCTGAAGCAGGAGACCCACTAAGCAAGTTACTGATCCTCAACATGTCTCACCCCAAACATGAATGGATTATGAGAGGTGACTGATAAGTTCACAGCCTAAGGTACAACGGATTATTTGTGGACAACTATTTTGGCTTATTTCTCAACATAGTCCCTTTGCAAGTTTATGCACTTAGTCCAGCAATCCTGAAGCAAACGGATCCCTTCTTTGTAAAGTCAGCATCTTGTGCCAGTAGAAAGTGGTCTACAGCATGAATGACGTCATCATCTGAAGCAAATTTGTGACCACTGAGCTCCTTTTTGAGTTTGGTAAACAGGTAATAGTCTGAAGAGGACAAATCTGGGGAATAAGGAGGATGTTCAAGAAGCTGGAAGCCACATTCATGAATGGCAGCCATTGTCACTGCTGACTTGTGAACTGGAGCATTGTCTTGGTGAAAGATGACTCCTCTCGTCAATTTCTCTCAATGCTTTTCCTTCTGGTGACCATTCTGCCCTTTTGAAGATAGTCTACCAATTGCACAGTTTCTGAATCCCAAAAATGGAAGCCATCACTCTGCCTGCAGACAGAACCACTATTGCTTTCTTTGGAGGTGGGGATCCATGATGTTTCCACTGCTTTGACTGTTCTTTGGTTTCTGGTTGAAAATGATGAACTCAAATCTCATCCATAGTCACAAATTGCTGAAGAAACTTTTCAGGATCTGCAGAAAAATGGCCAAGATTGTCTCCTGACATGTTGAGATGCTGTCGTTTGTGATCAGCTCCAAGAAGTTTCGGGACCCATGGAGCAATGACTTTGTCATTTGAAGATCATTGTGAATAATGGCATGAACACATTCCTGAGAGATGCCCAACTCAGTAGCAATGTACCGCTCAGTTAGCTGTCGATCCTCCAATATCATGTCATGGATTCTGCCGGTGCTTTCATCAGTGGTTACCGTTCTTGGTCTTCCTGGATGGGGATCATCTTCCAGACTCTCCCTTTATTTAAAAATAAAGATTATTCATTCACTCAATCTGTGTTTAAATTAGCTGCCCATTTCTTTACTGTGCTGTAAGAAGGGGCACTCTCCCCTAGAGGTAGCGAATGACTGCTCGATAAGAAATGTTATCCATTTTCTCAATTTCTGAAACCCCTTATCACTTCAGTAGCCAGTAAAAAAAAAAAAAATTGGTTGCAATTAATTTCTTGAAACTTGTTGTTTAATCTAACATTAACCTTATTTACAAATGAACCTAATATCAACCGTGTGTTTCAAGTATTGTACCTTAGGTCACGAATTGATCAATTACCCCTCATACTTGCAGAAAGGCCCACCAAAATCTCACTAAAGCACACATAAACCTCACAAGAAAACGTTGAAAATGGGCGAAGGGGAAAACACAAGAGGAAATAAATGAACTAATTAACAAGCATACAACTCTTGAGGACATAATCAATTATACAGACGGACCAGTGAGCAGGGAACAACAAGCAGTTGGGGTCTTGCAGCATACCTAGGAGGTAAAACACTCAAACTCATGACTGGAGCTTATACAAACCTCATCGCATTAGAATGTAGTGACACAGAAAACACACTGCTTCACCATTATCGACTCTCAAAATCTACTGAGGAAAGTGCCATTAGAAGTGATGGCAAAAATAATGTAAAAATGCCACGTCAAACACATCACATGGATGTACTGTCCAGGCCATGCCAGAGTCAAGGGAAAAAACATAGCCGACCAGCCAGCAGCAAGAGCCAAACCAGAGGGCCTCATCAAAATGGACAAATCGGACCTGTACAAATCCATCAAGCAACACTTCAATGAACAAATGCAAAGCAACTTCCTCCAAAGTACCTATCACGCACACTGATGCATTACATGTAGCCAAACGCAGTGGTTGCAAATCCCAACTAAATGCTAGATCACAGGCAACACACAGTCAACACAACATTGGAGTCATCTCCCTGGAAACGCTGAAGGAGGTCCTGATGTCAAAGGCTGAGCAACGTACGAGCAGGCCCAGAGTGTAATGAAGCCACTCCCCAGGACCAGCAACAGAGCTAGGCCCCTTTTTTACAGTCACAGTTAAAGGCAACAGGAATAAGACAAATGGAATAACACAATAGGAAAAAAAGCAACAAGAATAAAACAACAGGAATAAGGCAAATGGAATAAGACAATAGGAAAAAGGCAACAAAAATAAAACAACAGGAATAAGGCAAATGGAATAAGACAATAGGAAAAAGGCAACAAAAATAAAACAACAGGAATAAGGCAAATGGAATAACACAATAGGAAAAAAAAAGCAACAAGAATAAAACAACAGGAATAAGACAAACGGAATATGGCAATAGGAAAAAAGGCAACAACAATAAAACAATAAGACAAATGGAATAACATGACAGGAAAAAAGGCAACAGGAATAAGATAAGACTAAAAGCAACAAGTATAAGAGAATAAGAGTAAGACAATAGGAAAAAAAAGGCAACAAAAATAAGACAACATGAAAAAAACAACAGGAAAATGGCAATAAGATAAGATTAAGGCAACAAGAAAAAGACAACATGAATAAGGCAACAAGAATACGATAAAAGAAATAAAGCAACACAAATAAGAGAACAGGATTAACTCTTTGTATACTTTGTGATGCGTCCTGCGTGTTGTTTTAGCCCTCAGAAGGCCTTCACCGCTCAGTGCGATGATAGTTTGTAGCTCTCTAATTTTGAAGATAATCAAAGTATACTTAAAACCAGCAGTTGTTCTTCCTTCCGGAATCCATTTGTCGACATGAGGCTCGTGTTTCAGCTGAATTCAGAGTGGTGTGTGTTAATTTAAGAGTTTATCGTTGAAGTTTATCATCGCTAGGTTTTTGTTTATCAACAAATATGACTTCCAGTGGGAGTTTATTTCATCCAGAGCAGCGTATTTCTGCATTACAAGCTCAACATTTAATTAAAAAACATCCAGACTGTGGTGAAGAGAATGTAGTAGTAGAGATTCTGAATTTTAGGATCCACGTGGTGCTGATTCAAAGAATGAGGATATTGTTTTTTTTTGGTCCAGCAGTAAAATGTGCTAGAAGGGTAGCTGGTGATACTACTTCTCAGCTTTTTGTTAGTACTAGCTGTACTATCACAGTAAGTAATGCTGGAGATTGTGTAATTTTAAAAAATTAAATGTTACAGAATGCTTCAAATTAAAAAAAAAAACACAATGGGCTGTTTTCTGGTAAATATTAGTTGCTGCCCGCCCACTTGCTTTCATGTAAGTATTAACTACCTACCTGGTGTTTTTAGTTTACTGTAAATGCATAATTAGTTTATGTTTTCATGTAAATTTTGGAGGATATGTGAAGAAAAGATGTTTGTGTACATTTTGACTCATTTTGGAAATATTGGGCCAACACCAGTGGATTAACTCGATGGGTAAGTGAAAAAAAACATTATTCCAATTTCTTCATTTTCCACTCTTTCGTCTCAGTTCTTAGCTCTTTTTTCTGCTGTATAGTAATAACATACTAACAATTTTATTAGAAAAACAAAATACATTTTTTCTTGTTTAAGCTAATATATAATATATCATACTACAAATCAGATTATGCCTTTGTCATTGTTTTAAATGTGGCAACCATCCCATTCCACATTGTGAAATTTACCCCACCCCCCTTGGTACTTTGAGGGAAAAACCCCCAGTATACAAAGAGTTAAAGCACTTCCAGAATGCTGAGTCCTAATATAGGCTTCTCCAACATTCTGCCTGTAAAGCAACAGTCACTAAAGCACAATCACAAAGCAGTAGCCACTAAGGCACAATCATAAAGCAGTAGCCACAAAGGCACAGTCATAAAACAATAGCCACTAAGGCACAGTCATAAAAACAAACAATGACAGAACATCATTAAATGTTTAAATTATATCTCCTGTCACAGGAAATCATCATCAACTCAGTGTACTTCTTACCAGGATAAGTTTCTTCAGGATCACCATTCCTAACAACCTTTGGACATGCCTTCATGATTTTGCTGATCAGCCGTTCCGACAAATCATGTATCCTCTTAGCATCATACTAGCAAACAAAATAAAACATTAATGTAATCACTTTCAGAACCTGGCTAAAATATCAGCAAAGACCTTGAAGTCTCAGCTTATAGGTGGGTTTGTGCAGCTGTACAGAATTAGGCAATCGCACATACAGATACATTCTATTCTACTGGTGAAAACAGATGATTATTTACATAGGTAACAAGGGGGAATTGCTGCATGAGAATTCTGTGAGCTGAAATAGGACAATTATTGCCACATTGTTTTAGAAATTTCATGATCTCAAGACTTGAAAGAAAATATTTACTCTCACGTTTTGCCTGTGTTTCTAACTTTCTTGGTGATATCAGTCAGTACAGTGCTCATAGATATAATATAAAGTACAACAGGAACAAGGACAAAATAGGTGCCATCAACATATGTGGAGCAAACAACAAACTAGAGGACTTGGTCGAAACGATGTATAAGAGAAAGATTAGAATTATGGGATTAGCGGACATCAGAATAAAAGGTGAAGGATGTAAACAAATCCACCAGAACTACACACTCGTATACGCCGGCGTAGACAGTTACACGAGAGCTAGACAGGGAGTTGGGATAGTTGTAGAGCCATCGCTGGCAACAAAAATATTAGAGGCCAACTTTATATCAGAAAGAATTGTAACAGAATAAAAGAGGAAAAAATCACCACATACATCCAGGTCTCCTTGCAACGCAGCAAACAATGAAGAAGAGTGCGAGGAATTCTACGACAAAGTATATGACACACTGAATAAGATCAAAAGACAGGAAAACATAATAGTGATGGGAGATTTCAACGCAAAACTGGGAAGAGACAGAGCGGATATTGAAAAACACCTGGGAGCATTTGGGGACCCCTATGCCAACAAGAACGATAATTGGACCAGGCTACTTGAACTGTGCAGCCAGCACAACCTTTTTATTACAAACACTTTTTTTAAGCACAAAGAGTCCCACATATAGACATGGTACAAATGGAACAATCTTAACAAAAAAAAGCCAGATCAATTTCATTTTACCAAGAAACACCAAGAAATGGCAGATAGTAGATGCAAGAGTAATACCAAACCTATGTACTGACACAGATCATAAAGCAGTTATCACAACGATACGGACAACAAATAAAATAAAACGGAAAACACACAAAAATACCAAAGATGAAATAATAGATGTAATGAAACTCAATGATGAGACAGTGAGGAGCAACTATGAAAAGAAACTGGAATCAATTTTAATAGGACTACCAATCGAAAGGAATTCAGTCGAGGAAGAGTGGTACATATTTAAGACCAGCATTTTAGAAACCGCAAAAGTGACGTGCGGTACCAGCATGAGAAGAAAAGCTGGGCAAAAGAAACTAACAAGCTGGTGGAATGACAAAGTCAAAGAAGCTGTACAAATTAAGAAAGAGCGATACAAAGATTGGGTGAAGAGTAAGCAAGACAAGAATAGCAAGAAGACAAGTAAACAGATTAATAAAAAGGGAAATGAAGAAAGACTGGGAGGTATACCGTGATAATGACAACCACAAAAAAGCAACAAAACTGTTCTATAAAAAGTTAAACACCGTGAGAACCAGAACAGAGCAATTTGATCCAACAGAAATAATAAACAGCGATAAAGGAGAACCAATATGTGACCCAAAACAGACACTAGAAAGATGGTGACAATACTTTGATCAATTACTCAACAACCTAGCTGATACCACAGACCAAAGTAACCCCAACATAGAAATTTCCACAGAGTTAGAACCTGATATACTCAGATCAGAAATCAGAGAACCTATAAGGCTGGCACCAAGGGGTAAAGCTGCAGGGCAAGATGAACTAACCAATGAACTACTTAAAGCAGCAAAGGAAGTAGGTGTACCATGGCTACACAGACTACTCGGCCTAGTTTGGACCAAACAAGAAACCCCACAAGACTGAGAATTCCATAATCACCCCACTGTGGGAAAAAAAAAGGCAACAAAAGAGACTGCACACAGTACAGAGGCATCTCCTTATTAAGCCATACAAGAAAGATATTTTGTAAAATTTTAGAGAAGAGATTAAGACCAATGATAGAGCCCCAGCTGAGTGAACTACAACAAGGCTTTAGGAAAAATAGAGGACACACATACGCAATTTTTGCCCTCAGACAGCTGTCAGAGAAAGCGATCTAATTTAATAACACCCTTTACTTGGCTTTTGTTGACCAGGAGAAAGCATTCGACAGAGTGGACAAGAACAAACTATGGGAAGTCCTAAAACAATAGGGGGCTACCAATCATCTAATAAATCTGTGTAAGAGTCTGTACAACAACGGAAGTGGCATCATCAAAGCAATAGGGGGACATTCTGAACACTTTATTATTAAATCTGGCATTCAGCAAGGTTGCATCTTATCACCGCTGCTATTTATAACATATATCGATAACATCTGTAGAGAAGCTGTACTGATAAGGACAGCAAAAAATCAACAAAATGAAATAGAACAAACAGAAGACATAACCATAAATGATCTATTATTTGCAGATGACCAAGCTCTAGTTGCCGACTCAGAAGAAGGCTTGCAAGATCACATTAATAGACTGAATGATGCATGCAAAGAACACAATATGAAAATTAGCCTAGTCAAAACAGAGATCATGACCATCGCAGGAGGAGACACACCAATAAACATTACACTGGAAAACCATACTATGAAGCAAGCAACTGAAATACCTTGGAAGCATTTTCTCAACAAAAGGAAAAACAGACATAAGAGATCGAAAACAGATGTAACAAAGCGAACCAACTTATCGGGCAAATGGCTCCCATACTAAACAACAAGCATGTCTCGCTGGAAACCGAAAGAACTATCTATAAGACAATCTTCACACCAACTTTGTGCTACCAATGTCAGGCATGGACAATGGCAGCAAAAGACAAGAGGAAAATTACAACAACTGAAATAAGATTTTTGAGAAGAATTCTTGGAATATCAAGAATGGACATAATCAGAAATTATGTCATTAGAAACAAAGTTGAACCCATTCTGAACTATATACAAAAACAGCAAATAAAATGGTTCGGTCATGTATCACAACTATCAACAGAACATGTACCATAGAGAGCAATGTTGTACAGACCACACAAAGGCAGAGGAAGGGGCCGTCCATGCAAACGATGGACTGATGGTATAGCAGAATCCCTGAACATCTCAGTGTACGAAGTCAACAGGCGAGCCATTGGGAGACAACTGCACTTCACCTCTGCACCTAGCAGTAAATGAGGATGAACAAGACAAGACAAGAGACATCAGTCAGTCAGACATTTTCATGTCCCTTGCGGAACTTTGCCTCCCTAACAGCACTCCTGTAGGCCTCTCGGTTGTAAGCAAGATACCCTGCTGCTGACGCATCCATTTGCAGATTATCAAAGATGTCTTGCAGCCATCTTCGCCTTGGTCTTCCTCTCTTTCTTTTTTCCCATTATGTACCTTTCCAAGACGGTCTTCTCCAAATTCTCATGATGTTTAATGTGTCCAAAATATTTAAGTTTTCTCTGTTTAATACTCTTTATTAGCTAGCCTTCTTCAGTACTGAGTTCTTGTAGTATGGATATATTTGTTCTTTTCTGTGTCCATGATATTTGAAGGATTCTTCTATAGCATTTACACTCAAAAGCATTTATGTGTTTCTCGGTTGTTTTGTTAAGTGTCCAGGTCTCACGGGCATATGTTGCGATAGGAAAAATGCATGCCCTTAAAAATCTTATCTTAGTAGTTCTGCCTGTTCCTCTCCACAGCTTCTTTAGTTATTTTATTTTCTGAAGAGCAATAGATATCTTCCTTTTAATTTCCCTCATATCTTCATTGTTAGTAAGTAATGATTCAAGATATTCAAAGCTCTCCACCTCTTCCTATTTTTCCTCATTGATAAACATTTCAGCTGCCATGTTTGTTTTGTCAGTTGTCATCAATTTAGTTTTCTTCACATTAAGATAGAGGTTTTGTTCTTTGCTGTTCTTACGGACTAACATAATTTGTGTTTCCATTCCTTTCTGTGCTGTGGACAGTGACACTATGACGTCGGCATATCTAATCTCTGGCATTTCATAACCTCCAATTTTTATGGCATCGTAATATTCTTTGTCTACATCTTCTCTAACATTCCTCATTTTATTTTCTGATATTTTTCCTGAATGAAGGTCAGACTCTCATGTGTGCTGTTTGATACTTTCCTCAAAGAATTATGACTAGCAACAAAATACTGACTGGTCATGGACACTTAAACAACTGGCAGTAAAATACTGACTGGTTACAGACATTTATACACACACAAACTGGCAGTAAAATACTGACTGGTTACAGACATTTATACACACACAAACTGGCAGTAAAATACTGACTGGTTACAGACATTTATACACACACAAACTGGCAGTAAAATACTGACTGGTTACAGACATTTATACACACACAAACTGACAGTAAAATACTGACTGGTTACAGACATTTATACACACACAAACTGGCAGTAAAATACTGACTGGTTACAGACATTTATACACACACAAACTGGCAGTAAAATATTGACTGGTTACAGACATTTATACACACACAAACTGGCAGTAAAATATTGACTGGTTACAGACATTTATAAACACACACAAACTGGCAGTAAAATACTGACTGGTTACAGACATTTATAAACACACACAAACTGGCAGTAAAATACTGACTGGTTACAGACATTTATACACACACAAACTGGCAGTAAAATACTGACTGGTTACAGACATTTATACACACACAAATCTTAAATTTTGCTATTAGAGCTTCTACACTCAAATAAATGAGAGGCACCTCACTCAAATGATAAATGTTGCTATTAAAGGCTCATCACTCAAATGATAAATGTTGCTTTTAAAGGCTCATCACTCAAATGATAAATGTTGTTATTAGAGGCCAATCACTTAAATAATAACTGTTACTGTTAGAGGCTCATCACTCAAATGATATTCATTCATTCATTTATTTGCATGTCCCTTGCGAAACTTTGCCTCCCAAACAGCACTCCTATAGGCCTCTTGGTTGTGAGCAAGATGGCCTGCTGCTGCTGCATCCATTTGCAGACTGTCAACGATGTCTTGCAGCCATCTTCGTTTTCGTCTTCCTCTCTTTCTTGTTCCTATTATGTATCCTTCCAATACGGTCTCAAATGATAACTGTTGCTATTATAGGCTCATCACTCGAATGACAACTATTGCTATTAGAGGCTCATCACTCAAATGACAACTGTTGCAATTATAGGCTCATCACTCAAATGATACCTGTTGCTATTATAGGCTCATCACTCAAATGACAACTATTGCTATTATAGGCTCATCACTCAAATGACAACTGTTGCTATTATAGGCTCATCACTCAAATGATACCTGTTACTATTATAGGCTCATCACTCAAATGACAACTGTTGCTATTAGAGGCTCATCACTCAAATGATAACTGTTGCTATTAGAGGCTCATTCAAATGACAACTGTTGCTATCAGAGGCTCATCACTCAAATGACAACTGTTGATCTAAAAACTAAAGGACTGAACATTTGTGCCTCAGAACAATCCTGATGATGTTGAGGCTGAGATGTGATGACATAGCTTGCTCCTCATGACCTTGGGCATGTACAAGAAGATGCACAAATTCACCCCCCAATGACATGCAATACTGCTTTTTCTTCACGTTCCACCATGAAGGGACAATTATTACCAATAAGACCTTCTTCTTCTTCAGCTTTCCAAGCCTTAGGGCTCACTGCTGCAGATAAAGTTCACCTCTATTCCTCTCTATTCCTAATCTTCTCTCTCCATTTGGTGACACCAGATGGTTTAGTAAACTTTCATATTCTGTTTAAGATGATCTCTGATCTTGACATGAGGTTAATACTTGATGTTTGAGTGATGTCACATGTTGAAGCACTCACCTCTCAGGGTGCCTGGGATTTGCAGTTTGCCTAAAGGAAAAGCTGAATTAAAATGCATCCCATACACAGGGGACAATAACAGAGCAGGAGATCTTAAAATAAAATCAAAGACCACCACTTACCTTTTGGACCATAAATTTTATGGCCACTAATGGACATTAGGTCTATGTTCATTTTGTTCACATCTACAGGCAGTTTACCCACTGCCTGAGCTGCATCAGTGTGAAAGAAAACCTTCCTTGAGCGACAGAGAGCACCTGTGACAGAGATAAGACAGGCTCGTGTTATAATCTTTCATTCTCCACTTGCCTGAATGGACATGCCTGAAGCCAGAATAACACTGAAGAAGGTTTAATCAGGTCTATCAATAATCTAAAGGTATGAGAAACAGGAAATACCTTCCTCTAAAAAACCATAGAGCACAAGATGAAAACTTAAATAGCTGAAATGCTCATCGTGTGTGTTTTGCTCAAGAAAAATGTGGCAACAAGAGAAAAATCCAGAATCATAGGAAAGAAGGTAAATATTTTTTTTAACTTTCAAATATGGTGACTTTTGAAATGTAATGCCTGAACTGAATCAAAGGTTAAATAACAGAAGCAACATACGCAACGCAATTTTACAGTTACATCAACAGAAATGCCGGATATACTTTGTCAACTGAAGTGAAAAATACACGAAAAACACACCCGAAGAGATAAGAGCATCTGAGTGGTGAAATGGTTAAAGCTTCCCCTGCAGAAGGCAAAAACACGGACGTTCAGTTTGGTGCGGGAGTAAAAGTGCGGGTCTTGATATGTGTAGGTGGTATAGTTGTAAAAATGAATTCCACGTTAAAAGTATACGTATTATGGATCAAAACAGCTGTAAATGTAAGAAGATTTCATAAGTGAAGAGTTTTGCTTAGGAAAAGATGTAGTGTGATGATTTTAGCTGATAACTGTGTACTACTTACCATCAGCGATGTCTAGATCTATACTATTTACCATCGGCGATGTCTAGATCTACTTGTAATTCGATCCGATCTCGTCGTGTGATATGTGACATGCTCACTAAAATAATGTCTGAAATAAACTTCTAACTAATTCTCCAGTCCATTTAATAGATCTAGATCTACTTGGGGTACATTCAAGAACAGTGGTCTAGTCATAGGGCATGTCCATATGCTTCCGAACTCGCAAAAGAGTTGAAAATTCTTGACTGAACCATTGAATTTCACTCTCATAGCTAAGGACACTTGAATATGATGTCAAAGGTCACTGAATATGCACACTAAATTGGTTACAATCAAAATTTACACCGGTTTTTTAATGAAACACAGCATGCATCACTATATCGACTTCTGCACCAATGTGACAAACCGCAAGCAGCCACTATAAAGATTCCCGCAGGGGAAGAGTTAACTCTTTCCGTGACAGCGGTCGATTTTTTTTATCCTTCTGGTATCCCCGCTGCGTGCCAATGGTCAGAATTTCGATCATGGTTTGTTTCAATAAAAGAACAGGTGTAACATTTAGATTGTACTTATTTCGTCCACGTTTCCACTGACACTTTTCAAAATGATGAAAGAGTCCTTAGATACGAGCGATGCCAAGCGAGAAAAAGGAAGAGAAACATCGAAAATTTTCAATTTTTGATGATGTATATAGGGGTATGGACATGGCCTGTGACCACCCCACCGCTCTTGAATGTATCCCAAGTAGATCTAGACATATTTAGATGACTGGAGAAGTAGTTATGAGGTTATTTCAGACATTAATTTAGCGAGAATGCAACATAGAATCAGAATATGAGATCGACAAGTAGATCTACACATCTCAGATGGTAAGTAATGCTGATCTAGACCTAGCCGATGGTGAGCTGGGCACAATCATTGTCTAAAAACATCACATTACTTCTTTTTTCCTAAAAAACTCTGCATTTATGAAATTTTCATACATTTAGTTATACTCTGAAACATAATATGTACATGGAAGTACATGTAAATACTGTTTTCCACTCCATTTTACAACTATACCCCCTAACATATCAAGACCCGTGCTTTTACTCTGGCACCCATCTGAACGTCCGCGTTTCTACCTGTGGCACAGGAAGAGTTAATACAGCAGTCTCTCAGGTGAAAGTTTATTGTCTGAACCAGGCCAGAGATGCCCCAGTCACCTAGTTGTAGAAATGGGTACCTGACTTCTTCTGGCACTGAAGAAGGAAAGCTGGTCACTCGAGTGCCAACACATCAAGTAAAGTATTGGCATTAACACCATATCCCCTAGCATTACTTTTACCAAAGAGATAAGCTACCACTCCAGAAATAAATAAAACAGATGTAAGATAACATTACATAACCATCTGAAACCAATTTAGGAACTGAGTGCAATGCTCCTTGACAAGAACTTGCCCACCATGTAACCACAGAAGAGGAATGTCACTACAAGGTTAGCTGTTGTCTTCATACAGTAAAACTACACCACATCCAGCGAAGATGTTAGCATCTTTTCCTCCATCAATTTTCATCACATCCACGATAAAAGAAATGAGGAAAACACTTAAATGAGCATGTGCCATTCAGTACTTGTCAGGTACATTAACAGAAATGTGTCATCCAGTACTTGTCAGATACATTAACAGAAATGTGTCATTCAGTACTTGTCAGGTACATTAACACAGATATGTCATTCAGTACCTGTCAGGTACATTAACATAGATATGTCATTCAGTACCTGTCAGGTACATTAACATAAATGTATCATTCAGTACCTGTTGGTACATTAACATCAGCTAAAGTTTCATAAATCCAGAAATAAAAATCTACCTATTTCCGCGACGGGCTGTTTGACTCCAATTTCATTATTGACCGTCATTACTGAAACTAGGACAGTCTCAGGACGAATAGTTTTCGCCAGCTCCTGAAAATGGAGTAAAAAAAAGTGATGCTATAACTCTGAAGTCAAAAAGAGGCTATGGCAGAACATGTACATCATGACAAGTAAAGAGGCAAGGTACATAAATATTTGGGTAAATATCACTTAAACAATTTTTTAATGGAATATTAGAACATTTTATACTTAAAATAAGTGACAACTAACCCTTGCAGAAGGCTAGTACATGAGAGGAGATGTGAAAATCAAGGTTTTATTATCTTCCATATGATGTAAAGATAGATATTATGGTAAGTAAATGTGAATGTTTGTAATATAAAAAACAGACAGAGATAGTCCTCATTTTCTGACAGGGTTCTGCTCCAATGGCTGCGTAGAAAAGCAAATTGGACGTAAGGTGAATTTCACAGGGGTGAGTATACAGTACTTAGTAACTGTTTGCAAACAGGCATACTTAGTAAATGTTAACAAACAGGCATACTTAGTAAATGTTAACAAACAGGCATACTTAGTAACTGTTAAAAAACAGACATGTCTTAATACAAAAATAAAGTGACCTTTTAGTACACAAAGTTTAAAATAAGTCATTTTACATTAAATAAGTACCATAACCTCAAAAAATATCTGCAAATGTAGAATAATAAGTCCTAACATTTCAATGGACCAAAGGTCTAAAAAAATTATTGATTCATCATAAAGTTGGACAACAGAAAACAGAAACTAACTGTATTATGATAAGCAACCATTTCACTATTCTCTCTCTCTCTGAACCTTAAGTGCCCAGGGCACATAGGGCTTCTGCAAGGGTTTTCCACAAATGCCTGTCCTTCACCTTTTTTTCTGCTCTTGCCCAGGTGAGCCCTCTATTGCTCAACATTCTTTCTGTTGTTCTTCTCCATTTCTCTTTTGGTCTAACCCTACTTCTGTTCCCCTGTGGTGTCCATCGTAGCGCTATTTTTGGTAGTGAGTTGTCAGTCATTTGGAGCACAAGTCCCAACCATCGCCAGCATCTTTTCCTCATAACTGCTGTCAGCGGCTTCATCTGCATTTCTGCCAACAAGATGTTATTTCTTATAGTGTTTGGCCAAAATATTTTTCTAATTCTTCGTAAACACTATTTCACTATTACCTGCAGCTAATTTATCACTTTCATCATCTCTCTATCTTTATTGTAAAACTACACCATATGCCTCAGTCTAACCCGATCTTTGTTTCTAGCAGCACTGCATCATGTGCAGTTATGGTGTTGATTGAACAGACCATGGGAGCTCACTCTAGAGAAATGCATTGATGAAAATTGTGCTAGCGGACAAAAAAATGTTGTTAGTGTCATGATACCTTCATATCCAGGATGCCGTTTGACCGGACAGGTAGATAGGTAACATCAAAACCTTCAGCTTCCAAGGCTCTGCAGGAGTCAAGAACACACTTGTGTTCCTGCAGATGATAATTTCAAACTTAAATCAATCTCTCTTGATGCAAAATTTAACTTCCATGTTTCTTTTTTTTAGTGGGTCACACACAGTCTTCAAATCACAAAACTTAAACAGACAAGAAAGTATTTTTGTTTGGTCAGCTCAACTTATTATTATCTACTAGTCAGGCTCTCTCTCTCTCTGAACCTTAAGTGCCCAGGGCACATGGGGCTTCCGCAAGGGTTTTCCACAAATGCCTGTCTTTCGCCTTTTTTTCTGCTCTTTCCCAGGTGAGCCCTCTATTGCTCAACATCCTTTCTGTTGTTCTTCTCCATGTCTCTTTTGGTCTACCCTTACTTCTGCTCCCCTGTGGTGTCCATCTTAGTGCTATTTTTGGTAGTGAGTTGTCAGTCATTCGGAGCACATGTCCCAACCATCGCCAGCGTCTTTCCTCAATAATTGTTGTCAGTGGTTTCATCTGCATTTCTGCCAATAAGATGTTATTTCTTATGGTGTTTGGCCAAAATATTTTTTAAATTCTACGTAAACATTTAGTCTGGAAAGAATTCAACTTGTTTTCTATGGTTTTGGTGATTTTCCAGCATTCACTTCCATAGAGTAGTACACTTAGAACATTACTCTTAAATATCCTGATTTTCATATTTATGCTTAGTTTATTTGATTTCCATATATTCCGTAGCATTGCAAAAGCCTGGTTTGCTCTAGTAAGTCTGCTGTTGATGTCCTCTGTGCTGTCTCCATTTTCTACTACTCTGCTGCCAAGGTATACAAATTCGTTGACCTCCTCCACTAACTTGTTATCTACTCTGAGTACATTTCTGTTGTTCACATTTTGCTTCATTAACTTTGTCTTTCCTACGTTGATCTTTAGTCCTATGTTGTTTGCATTCTGGGTTAACTTGTTTATTTTATCTTGCATATCTTTGTGACTACTTGATAATAGACAAATGTCGTCCGCAAAGTCAAGGTCCTCCAGCACTGTGTTAAGGGTCCATTGTAATCCTCTGCATTTGTCTGATGTTGCCTCCTTCATTAACCAGTCTACTGCCAAGATAAATAATGTTGGTGATAGTACACATCCCTGTTTCACTCCTGTTTGTACCCTAAAGCTGCTGGAGGTATGTTCTCCACAGATAACTTTGCACTGAAAACCCTCGTATAGGGCTTTGATTACATTAACTATTTTATGGGGGAGGCCATGCCATCTTAGGATTTTCCACAGTGCATCTCTGTTGACACTGTCAAAGGCTTTCTCAAAATCTATGAATAATGCATATGTTGTGCTATGCCATTCATTTGCCTGTTCTAATATTTGTCTAAGTACAAATATATGGTCTATGCATGATCTTCCTTTCCTAAATCCTGCCTGCTCTTTCCGAAGTTTTTCCTCAAGTGTTGGTACAATTCTGTTGATGATTATTCTGCAAAATACTTTACTAGTGAGTGGCAGTAGGGTAATGCCTCTCCAGTTCCCGCAATCTCTGAGGTCACCCTTCTTTGGTAGTTTTACTATAAGACCAGTTTTCCACTCCTCTGGGGCTTTTTCTAAATCCCAAATTTGTTGTAATATCAGGCAAAGTTGTTTTGGTGTTTCTGTTTCTTCTGCTTTCAACATCTCAGCAGTCACTTCATCTTCACCTGGTGCCCTGTCTGATTTTAGCATCTTTATCGCCTCTTTTACTTCATTTATTGTTATTGGTCCTGTATTGATGTTTAGTTCCGCTTTTGCTTCAGGTATATCTATTGCTTGTGCTGCTTGTGTTCTGTTTAGTAGGGTGTTAAAGTGTTCCCTCCATCTTTCAATTTTTTCTCTTTCTCCACTGACCAGTTGTCCATTTTGTGTTCTTACTGCACTTTCACATCTTGTATTGAAGTTACCTGTCATCTGCTTTGTGATTTTATATATGGTTTTCATGTCATTTGTATATGCTGCTTTCTCTGCTGTCTCTGCTAAGTTGTCATAATACTGACGTTTATCTTGACGGCATGATTCCTTCACTTCTTTGTCTTTTTGTGCATAATTACTTAAAACTCGTTCTTTAAGCCGTTGTGATTTGGTGTTCAGTAATTTTTTCTTGATTTCTTTTCTTTGCTCTATCTTTTCCCATGTGGTCTCACTTATCCATTCCTCTTTTCTCCTTTTCTGATATCCCAGCACCTCTTTTGCTGTTTCCTGTAGTGTTTTATTGAACTCTAATATGGACATTTCTGCTTCGTCTTGTAGGACACTGAAGCGGTTCTTAAGTATTATTGAGAATTCATTTCTTGTTTGCTGGTCTATCAGTTTTCTTGTATCAAAATGTATCTTTCTGTGTTCTCCGATTCTGGCTTTCCTTAATTTTAGTTTTATTTTTGCTACCAGAAGGTTGTGATCACTTCCTATATCTGCTCCTTTCCTTGCTCGCACATCTTGTAGTGACCGTTTCCACTTGTTGTTTATTAGTATGTGATCGATTTGGTTTTCTGTGGTTTTATCTGGTGACCTCCAAGTCACCTTATGGATGTTTTTGTGTTGGAAAATTGTCCCTCCGATGGTCATCATGTTTTCTTCACAGAAACTGCACAGTCTTTCTCCATTTTCATTTGTTTCTCCGATTCCTTCTCTTCCCATGATTCTTCTTCTATCTTCATTTCCTTCACCTACTTTTGCATTGAAGTCGCCCAAGATGAGTAGCATATCATGCTTGGGTATTGTTTCTACTGTGGCTTGGAGGCTGTTGTAAAAATCTTCTTTTAATTCCTCTTCAGCTGCTTCTGTTGGTGCATAACAAACTATAATAGACAGCTTCGTGAATCTTGAGTTGAACCGTGCATATAATAATCTCTCATTTATTGGGGTCCATTTCAGCAATGCTCTTGATGCTTCTTTTGTTATAATCAATGCTACTCCTCCTTCATGAAGATCTTCTTTACCTGACCATATTATTGTATCTTCTGTGTGCTGTGTTGTTAATTTCCTTCTGCCTTGTCCTGTCCATCTTGCTTCTTGTATTCCTAGTATGTCTAGTTTGTATCTGTGCATTTCCTTGATGGTTTGTGCTAGTTTTCCAGTCTGGTTTAGTGTTCTTACATTCCAGCTGCCTATATGCATCTTTTGTTTAGGACTAGTCAGGCTAGCTTATCATTATCTATTGGCAGGTCAACTTATTATTATCTACTAGTCAGTTCAGCTTATCATTATCTATTGGTCAAGTCAACTTATCACTATCTACTGTTCAGTTCAACTTATTATTTCATCAGACCAACTTATCACTGTCTACTGGTCAGGTCAGCTTATCATTATCTATTGGTCACGTCAACTTATCACTATCTACTGATCAGGTCAGCTTATCATTATCTATTGGTCAAGTCAACTTATCATTATCTATTGGTCAAGTCAGCTTATCATTATCTATTGGTCAGGTCAGCTTATCATTATCTACTGGTCAAGTCAACTTATCATTATCTACTGGTCAGGTCAGCTTATCATTATCTATTGGTCAAGTCAACTTATCAATATCTACTGGTCAGGTCAGCTTATCATTATCTATTGGTCAAGTCAACTTATCATTATCTACTGGTCAGGTCAGCTTATCATTATCTATTGGTCAAGTCAACTTATCATTATCTACTGGTCAGGTCAGCTTATCACTATCTGTTGGTCAAGTCAACTTATCATTATCTACTGGTCAGGTCAGCTTATCATTATCTATTGGTCGTCAACTTATCATTATCTACTGGTCAGGTCAGCTTATCACTATCTGTTGGTCAAGTCAACTTATCAATATCTACTGGTCAGGTCAGCTTATCATTATCTATTGGTCAAGTCAACTTATCATTATCTACTGGTCAGGTCAGCTTATCATTATCTATTGGTCAAGTCAACTTATCATTATCTACTGGTCAGGTCAGCTTATCACTATCTGTTGGTCAAGTCAACTTATCATTATCTACTGGTCAGGTCAGCTTATCATTATCTATTGGTCAAGTCAACTTATCATTATCTACTGGTCAGGTCAGCTTATCACTATCTGTTGGTCAAGTCAACTTATCATTATCTACTGGTCAGGTCAGCTTATCATTATCTATTGGTCGTCAACTTATCATTATCTACTGGTCAGGTCAGCTTATCACTATCTGTTGGTCAAGTCAACTTATCAATATCTACTGGTCAGGTCAGCTTATCATTATCTATTGGTCAAGTCAACTTATCATTATCTACTGGTCAGGTCAGCTTATCATTATCTATTGGTCAAGTCAACTTATCATTATCTACTGGTCAGGTCAGCTTATCACTATCTGTTGGTCAGAGGGGTGAACACACTTGTCCAATAAGGCAATCAGCGAACCATAGCTGATGTGCTAGCGTCAGAGTTAGTGAACCATGCTGACCATGACCCTATCTCACCTCTTCTTGGTACCCCTAATAACAGGCCTAGCCTGGCCAACGGGGCTGGGATCGCCACAGTCCCCATGGTGGTGGAGTCTGCTAAAGAAGCAATGCACACCCCCTGCTTTTTAGCTGTACTCCAGGACTGAAAAGACAGCCGCCATAACCTCACTCCCACGTCGATACGAAGCAAGCCTCAACATCTTCACAGCATCGGCTGCAAAGAACACCAGCTCGCAGTTACAGGGAGACAGAAGACAAGACAAGACAATCTACTGGTAAGGTCAGCTTATCGCTAGCTATCTGTCTGTTAAAAGATGCTTGGATTTTATTATTTGATTCTCCTGCAGTGAACTCTGAAATATTTTCAATTATTTATAACTGACTTTTATGTGAACATATCTTTTTCCACAATGTACTGATTGATAGTCGTGTGCATGTACCTTTATATGCTTTAGGCTTACATTCTTTAGTTTACAGGGTAAGTTCCTTTCAAAAAAGTGCCAGTACTTATTTTTTATATCTCGGATTAGAGGACAGCTGGCACTGGTTTACAAACTACTCCATTCACATGCTAAAACAACTCACTAGCACTGTGCTACACTCATGCTCTGGTTACTGCTAAAATAAAGATCCTCTCTCTGTACAGGTTCTTGTACTGTTAGTACATTACTATGTAGTTCTTTTGTTATGTGACGCAAATCTCTTCTTGCCCTATCAAGTGACGCAAATCTCTCTTGTTGCCCTACTGAGTGATGCAAATCTCTCTTGTTGCTCTATCAAGTGATGCAAATCTCTCTTGTTGCTCTATCAAGTGATGCAAATCTCTCTTGTTGCCCTACTGAGTGATGCAAATCTCTCTTCTTGCCCTATCAAGTGATGCAAATCTCTCTTGTTGCCCTACTGAGTGATGCAAATCTCTCTTGTTGCCCTATCAAGTGATGCAAATCTCTCTTGTTGCTCTATCAAGTGATGCAAATCTCTCTTGTTGCCCTATCAAGTGATGCAAATCTCTCTTGTTGCTCTATCAAGTGATGCAAATCTCTCTTGTTGCCCTATCAAGTGATGCAAATCTCTCTTGTTGCTCTATCAAGTGATGCAAATCTCTCTTCTTGCCCTATCAAGTGATGCAAATCTCTCTTGTTGCCCTACTGAGTGATGCAAATCTCTCTTGTTGCCCTATCAAGTGATGCAAATCTCTCTTGTTGCTCTATCAAGTGATGCAAATCTCTCTTGCTGCCCTACTGAGTGATGCAAATCTCTCTCGTTGCTCTATCAAGTGATGCAAATCTCTCTCGTTGTTCTATCAAGTGATGGAAACCTCTTTTGTTGCCTTATCAACTGATGGAAACCTCTTTTGCTGCTCTATCAAATGATGGAAACCTCTTTTGCTGCTCTATAAACTGATGGAAACCTCTTTTATTGCTCTATCAACTGATGGAAACCTCTTTTGTTGCTCTATCAACTGATGGAAACCTCTTTTGTTGCTCTATCAACTGATGGAAACCTCTTCTGTTGCTCTATCAACTGATGGAAACCTCTTTTGTTGCTCTATCAACTGATGGAAACCTCTCTAGTTCTGCTGAATGCTGTGAACTCAGTGCTCTGCTCCTCTCCCAATGTTAAGAACAGTTACAGCGACAGATAACTGTCACAGTATTCTTCCTATCTCCAGACTGAAAACAAAACGACTGAAAACAAAACAACTGAAAGATGCCTAAAATCTAATGTCAGACAAGGGGGTCATACTGCTCCTCCTCATTTTGTTCATCACAAGATGATGTGATGTGTTTCTAAAGAACACTCTGATGATGTGATGTGTTTCTAAAGAACACTCCGATGATGTGATGTGTTTCTAAAGAACACTCCGATGATGTGATGTGTTTCTAAAGAACACTGATGATGTGATTTCGTGTTTTGTCTTCATCTATTCAAATAACAGAGCAGATCTGGGGTCCCTTGGAAGACGTCCTGCTGATAACAAGATTCATGGAGCAGCCTGACTAGAAAGCTGAACATATGAAACTGAGCACAGAATAAGAAGGCAGAGCAGACACCCCAAGTTCTGACTTTCACATGAATATTTGTGGGGTAAATGAAAAAAAAAAAAAGCAAAAGGCCCTTTAACCCACAGTACCATCAACTTTCTCCTACTTACTGTCTGTGTCGTAATTATGTGATTTTTCTTGCTTTTGTAAAATCTGGCAACACCTTTGATGCTGATATTGTTGGACTCGGTGGCACCACTTGTAAAAATGATCTCCCTTGGATCAGCACCAATAATATGTGCAACTTGCTGAAATACAACATTTGGAAATATAAATATGCTGACAGGTAAAAGTTCACAAGCTCAGGGTAAATCTACAGCACATTTTTAACATATGTTCACAAATATTGGTGAACACAAACAAGAAATGGAAGAAAAATTAGAAAAATAATAGTTTACTGTAACACTTCAGTCTGTTGGTGAACAAACAAAAAAGAAAGAAAAATTACAAAAAATAATAGTTTACTGTAATGAAAAATATAGTTTACTGTGATGTACACTAGTTTAGTGTGATGTACACCAGCCTATTGTGATGAACAACAGTCTATTGTGATGTACACTAGCCTACTGTGATGTACACTAGCCTACTGTGATGTACACCAGCCTAATGTAATGAAAATGTTCAATAAAATCTAGCAAATTTGTTCCTAAGACTGAGGTAACCATACAAGGAGTAGATAGCACTAAATAATCTACAATATGAAAGGATGCCGAGATCATTTCCAGAAGTACTAGGCTGCAAAAACATCCGCCATCCTCAACAAAACAGACTGGCCACACAGACCACACAAACATTATCCATCCACTACAAGAGACAGAGAGAAGACACTGCTACACTCTGTACTAGAATGGTTGACAGTGGAGGGTCTTCTGCCACATCTACTACATAAAATATTCTCAATCACTAACATATAACTGTAAAGAGACACTGAACAAGAGATGGAGAACTGCCACATTTCATCTCCTGGCCACAAGAAAAAAACAGAATGAATATTTGTAAACCCAGGAACTGGAAAAGTTAACAATCAAGTCGTGTTAAAAATACCAGGAATTTATTTTTTAAAAAACGCAAAGTTTGCCTATAAGGTATAAATGAGATACACTCTAACCTTCCTTGCTTTCTCCACTGCCAACTCACTTTCCCAGCCGTAAGCATGTGTCCGAGAGTGAGGATTCCCATACTGGCTAACCATGTATGGCATCATTTTGTCCAGAACGCGGGGATCCTGCAGAGTTTACCATAAGATTATTCACACTTGACTTGAGTACAGATTCTGTGCCATCATAACTGCGGAAACACATTCTTATACTTGTGCCGATTATAACAAGCAAAACTAAATCTCTAACAAATAAAATATTTAAATGAATACATGAATGAATTAAAGGTATAAAACAATTTTAAATCTTACCAAAGGCGTTGTTGCTTGTGCATCCAAGTAAAGAGGTCTCATGTCATTCGGAGGTAACTGATGTTTAACCTTTGCTGCACCTTCTTTATAAATGAATGTGATTTAGAATTAGACAATGAATAAACTAATGATTAAGTCATTCAGAATAATACATTATTTTACTGTAAATCTAGAAATATAACGTTTAATAACTAAATTTTATACTTCAAATTACAAACTTTAGTAAAATAAAGCTGAGAGAATTTATCATTTATTTGCAAGCATTCACAATGGTCTTCAACAACTTGTCTTCTCTCCTTCCTCATATACCCCCTTCTGGTGCTGAGGGGATAAAAGCACGTATAGGGCTCAGTGACTTACGGCAACATAAGAACATATCTGGGAACCGAGGACACAAACTGTCACTCACCCTGCACAATTACACTGACCTCATCAAAATGGTTTCAGTTTCTAGTGACGGAAGTGCAAACTTAACTCTTTTCACCTTTTTTTTTTTTTTAATCACTAATTTTATTTTCAACAGATTATATATTCTTTGAAAACTCTTTCATGCTGTGACACATTATTTCTGACGTGTTAAGCTGGCTAAGCTATAAAGAACAGAATATTTATGTATGAAATTTAATTCTAGAAAAAAAAACACTTTTAAAATTCAAATTCAAATCAAAACTGATCATCTGTGTTGCATTTCATCACCTTGTTACAATTCAATGACTTTCTGATGTTAAGTGTTGTGGTTTATAAATATAAAGTGTTATCTCAAATACATTTCAAATGTTCAACAAGGATCCCAACTCTTTCCAATAAACTGCCAACCCTGTCTGATACAGGGTGCTGCACAACTGCTAACAATAATCACACAACATAAAGTGTCTAACACAATTTGTTCACAGCAATCAAGCAACATAAAGTGTCTAACACAATTTGCTGACAGTGATCACACAACATAAAGTGTCTAACACAATTTGTTCACAGCAATCAAGCAACATAAAGTGTCTAACACAATTTGCTGACAGTGATCACACAACATAAAGTGTCTAACACAATTTGTTCACAGCAATCAAGCAACATAAAGTGTCTAACACAATTTGCTGACAGTGATCACACAACATAAAGTGTCTAACACAATTTGTTCACAGCAATCAAGCAACATAAAGTGTCTAACACAATTTGTTCACAGCAATCAAGCAACATAAAGTGTCTAACACAATTTGCTGACAGTTATCACGCGACATAAAGTGTCTAACACAATTTGCTGACAGCTATCATGCAACATAAAGTGTCTAACACAATTTGCTGACAGTTATCATGCAACATAAAGTGTCTAACACAATTTGCTGACAGCTATCATGCAACATAAAGTGTCTAACACAATTTGCTGACAGCTATCATGCAACATAAAGTGTCTAACACAATTTGCTGACAGTTATCACGCAACATAAAGTGTCTCGCACAATTTGCTGACATCATCATTTATTGGTTTAACCAACTGGTTAACTGATCTGACTTTTCTTGATATAGTTGTCCACATTTCTATTCTCAAACATGTAAATTTCAATAAATGGTTAGAATAATGAATATTTTCTTTCTACTATGGATGACATGATAAATTTATACATAAATTAACTGATATTGTGTGTTATATTTGTATCTCAAAATAGTGCCCTTATCTGACACCTCAGGTCATATTCATTAAAACAGATTTTCCCTCCAAACCTGGTAAACTCATTCTGATATACCATGTGACAGTCAATTAATCTTTAATCATGGATAACAATTTAAGATGGTTTGAGCTTGAAATTCAGCTACATTTAACATTCCCTTTCTCCATAATCATATCCCCTCTCTACTAAGTTCTACTCTTTCCTCACCTGTAACTTATATTCCAGAAACCCCTCACTGATTATTAGATTATAATAGATTACAAACCCTCTACCCCAAATGTATTCATCTACTCCACCCACCCCTTTTTGGGGCTAGATTATCATTGTATCCCTCTCTATCCTTTTCATGTCCCCAACCCCTCTTTACTACCACCCTATCACACATCCCAAGTCCCCATATAAATACTCACAATACTCCACCAAGGGGAACTCTTGGTCACAGTTTCTTGCAAGTCACAGCTAAGTGCTCCTTTTTTTTTCTAATTTTTTTTTCTTTTTTCCATTCCTATTTGCTGCACAGCATTCATGTGAATTTTTATTTTATCTTTCCCTATTTCTTTGTCCTGCGTGTTTTTGTATGATTACGGTGTAAACTGAAGCATCAAAACTATCAATAAAGCTGTTCCTAGTTTTATTTTAAACAGTTTTAACATTTTGTGATCAAAGCTTTATCTACAGTGGCTTTACATCTTACATCCCTCCCGTGCTGCTAAAAGTCACATAGTGGTAGTTCGTCACATAGCATGGTAGTTTGCCAAGATTTCCTGTCTTCAGCGAGTTTTTCAATCTCGTCAAGGGATGTTATGCCCACTGAACTGGCCTCTCTTAACAATGTCCTTTTTAGAGTTTCATGTGGTTGACCTCTTTTTCTTCGGCCTGTTGTGTTCCACTTGATAGCTTGTTTGGGGATTCTCTGGTTGTTTCTTCTCATCGCATGGCCTACATATGTCCATCTTCTTTTTTTGATCAACCATGTGACAAGTTGTTCTTTGCTCATCTGTCTTATCTCTGCGCTGTTCTTGAATTCATTCCACTTTATAATGAGTATTTTCCCTAGGCATTTGTTTTTAAAAGAGTCTAATTTCTTGTCTTTTTCTTTATTTGTTTTCCAGCTTCCACATGCGTAAATGAGGGTGGATATTACATTTGAATTGAATAATCTTAACTTGTTTTTTGTGCTTATAACTTTTGAATGCCATATGTTCTCATGATTCTTTAAAGTCAATGCTGCTTTTGCAATTCGAATTCTAATTTCCTTTCTGATGTCACCATCCTGTTCTATGTACCTGCTAAGATATGCAAACTGGTTTACTTCTTCAACAGCTGTTCCTTCTACATATATTTTTCCTGTGTGGTTAATGAGAAGTTTCATTATTTTTGTTTTACTAGCCATTGAAGAGAGGGTATCTGTGTAAATAGGGTATACAGTGGCTTTGTATATACTTATAGATTTAGTTTTGTACATACTTATACCAAATAATTCGTGTGTTACAACAATTTAAGATAAAGAAACAAATGATGTTTTATCCACTCTTATTTCTGATCACAAAAGCATTTTTTTAAAAATCTCATCACTCTTCCATTCCATGACACTCGCCCACCTAATGTTCTAACTCTTTAGAGAAACTTTCATTTTAAGAATGAAATACATTTCTGTGATCTTAAGGACCATTTGAATTAGGTTCGGACTATGCACTACAGCTGTCTTTGACCACCTTTGTTACCTTCCAGTCTTTGACCACTGTGCATAAATAAGTTACCTTCCAGTATTTGACCACTGTGCATAAATAAGTTACCTTCCAGTATTTGACCACTGTGTATAAA
This sequence comes from Achatina immaculata, assembly GCA_009760885.1. NCBI lineage: Eukaryota > Metazoa > Mollusca > Gastropoda > Stylommatophora > Achatinidae > Lissachatina > Lissachatina immaculata. The sequence continues at coordinate 46,047,563 of CM019716.1, forward strand.
TAAGTTACCTTCCAGTATTTGACCACTGTGTATAAATAAGTTAACTTCCAGTATTTGACCACTGTGTATAAATAAGTTAACTTCGAGTTTTTGACCACTGTGTATAAATAAGTTACCTTCAAGTCTCTGACCACTGTGTATAAATAAGTTACCTTCCAGTATTTGACCACTGTGTATAAATAAGTTACCTTCGAGTCTTTGACCACTGTGTATAAATAAGTTACCTTCAAGTCTCTGACCACTGTGTATAAATAAGTTACCTTCCAGTATTTGACCACTGTGTATAAATAAGTTACCTTCTAGTCTTTGACCACTGTGTATAAATAAGTTACCTTCAAGTCTCTGACCACTGTGTATAAATAAGTTACCTTCCAGTATTTGACCACTGTGTATAAATAAGTTACCTTCGAGTCTTTGACCACTGTGTATAAATAAGTTACCTTCGAGTCTTTGACCACTGTGTATAAATAAGTTACCTTCAAGTCTTTGACCACTGTGTATAAATAAGTTACTTTCGAGTCTTTGACCACTGTGTATAAATAAGATACCTTCAAGTCTTTGACCACTGTGTATAAATAAGTTAACTTCGAGTCTTTGACCACTGTGTATAAATAAGTTAACTTCGAGTCTTTGACCACTGTGTATAAATAAGTTACCTTCCAGTATTTGACCACTGTGTATAAATAAGTTACCTTCAAGTCTTTGACCACTATGTATAAGTAAGTTACCTTCATCTTCATCCTTTGTGGCTGGTGATGTTGCAGATGACGATGCAAATCGTGACTGAATGTTACTAGCGTAACCAGTCACTTTCATGCTATCCATCAGATGCATTCTCGAAAGCTTCAAAATGTTGGACATCATTTTGTTTTATTGTACATATGCAAAGTTTTGGTTATAAGAAAGTGAAATTACACGATTATATTAATCGAAAAACTTCTGCTCTGGTCCAGCACAACATCTCATGTTTATATTCACAGGGCGAAGTTTCTAGAGACCGGAAAAGTGATGGGAATCTTATGACATGAAGTTACAAAAATATGATTATTCGTCCTGCAGATATTTCGGCCTAACATTGGTTTTGTAATTCACCTACATCAGACACGACAAGAATGGCATCAATGTGCCACGTGATCGATATCATGGATACTTTTCACAAACTACATCATCTGTTCAAATGCTTGGACAGTGACAAAGTAATCGCTGTCCATTTCGTCTTAACATGGCAGCAAGAACATTCTCAGTTCACATAAAGATAACCTTATCCTGCCATAAGAACGGGGGCAGCGCCAGGGAAAGCAGTCAGCCAATGTTTTACGGCATAACCCAGAGGGCCTCGATGTGTGTGTGTGGGGGGAGGGGGCACGGTAATGGATGGAAAAAGAATGAGTAATGAAATGGGGTAAGCGGCTGGAGTCGTTTTGCGCTGGCTTGTAAAGCTCTCAGAAACTGTGTCTAGGAAATATGATGTTCGTGTTAACATCTTCCCTAACCTGTTGGCACACTAGACGATAGTTTGGTGGGCTTCTTGTACTTATCCAGCTCGGCAAGGAACAATTTGTGCAGCTGTTCAAAGTTCAGACTCTGGCTTCACTGCATTCGGGACAACCTCATGTATATGCTCAGCCGCATGCCGCAACATCCATCCAAGAGTATGTTTGCTAATAGTTCCTGTCAAATGTTGGTTGTTTACTATGTGTTTTCTGCCACACAGTTCGGATTTCCTGCTAACACTTTAATTTGTCCTAGCTCCAGCAGCCTTTTTTACAGCTACATTGTTATTCCAGTTCGTCATTCTCCTGCAGTCTGTCCAATACAGCCCTAGCAATATTCCCCTTGTCCAGTATCAGTCTGCCATTTATTTTTGCCTGTCCAGCAAGACTGTCCGCCACATCATTCCCATGTACTCCCGTATACTCTAGACAGTAAAGCCACGTCAGGCTTGTCACAGCTGACTGGCTTAATAGATTAACCCTTTCTTTTCGAAGTAAATTCTTCTCAATCTTACGAAACATACTCTGTGAATCTGTGCTGGACTCGGTGAGAAACTAATGGACAAATCTCTTCACCTCTCTCCCTCCCTCTCTCTCTCTCTCTTTCTCTCTCTCTCTCTCTTCAGAAAGATAATTCATAGATGTGGTCTTTCTTAAGGAGAATATAGAAAAGCTCATGTTTAATTTTTCATATACTTTTCCGCGTTGTTATCTGTTGTGCTGTTTTTATAAGTGATCACTGAAAAAGACTTTTGCCTAAATATTGGAATGTTCTTCATATGCTCGTCTTACTTTCTGTCCACTTTCTTCACTCTATTTTTTTGTTAAACTGAATCATGCACCTCAGTCTAGCTTTATTACTAGAACCAGTTTTACCACGGTCGTCATTTCTCTCATCTGTCAAAGATGTGGACATGATTATACAAAGACGTGGACATGATTACACAAATTATTATGTAGTTTCAGTCAGACTGAATTATTTAATTTATTCGTCTTAATTTTCGAAGGCCAGTCAATCAATAGATTGAATGAATGGACATCTCGTGAAGTGACAGGCTGTAGCGCTCCACCTCTCTCTTTCAGTGCTGCGGTTTTGTTTTGTTTTTTAAAGAAGCGTAATTGTAATTGTATTAATACTGTATTAATAATGGGGGATTTTAATGCAAAGATTGATACAGAGAGAGCAGAAGACGAAGGATATGTTGTGGAGAAATTTACACAGGACATAGAAATGAAGCAGGTAACAATCTAATGGCGTTTTGCGTGGAAAATGAGTTGATGATCTCTAACATACTTTACAACATCCAAGAAGACTTTACATATGGATATCGCCTAATGGGAAAAACAAGAATCAAATAGATTACATTTTAGTGCAAAGAAGGTGGAGATCAATTATAACATCAGCAAAAACTTTACCAGGTGGTGATTGTGACACGGACCATGAGTTATTAATAGCAGACATGAAGATAAAGATAAAAAAGACAGTTACGGGATCAAGACCACTCTGCTTTGATCTTACAAAAATACCAGAACAATACGGTATAGAAGTGAAGAATCGTTTCGAAATCCTGATGGATGTACAGGAGGGGATGACACCAAATGAATTGGCTACGCAGGCTAGAGATATCTTAATAACAACAGCTAAAGACGTGGTTCCAGTAAAGAAAACACAAAAGAATGGATGGATTACAGCAGGCACACTAGAACTGATAAAAACAACGTAGAGAAATGAAGACACAATGGAAAGTGACAAACAATAACAAAGAGGAGTATAAATCTTTAAGAAAAGAAGTGCGAAGAAATATAAGAAAAGAAAAAAAAACAATACATACAAGACTGTTGTGGAAGAATAGAAGAACATCAAAAGTGTAGAAGAGATAGTGAAATGTTTAAAGAAATGAAGACATTGACGAGAAATGTCACATCTAAGTTAAATGTAATTTGTGACGAGATGGGGAATACCTTGACAGAGACAGTGGAAATTCTAGAAAGATGGAAGGAACATTGCAGAGGAATGTATGAAACAACCGACTGTGAAAGCAGAAATCAACAGTGTGAATTATTATTGTAGGAGAAAGAACCTGAACCGACAATAGAAGAAGTTTTATGGGCAATAAAGAATCTGAAAAATGGTAACTCACCAAGATGTGATGAGATAACAGCAGAATTTATTAAAGCAGGAGGAAATGAATGTGCAATAATCTGTCAAGCGCTATGTAAAAAGATATGGCATTCAGGTATTTGGCCAAAAGAATGTTAACCTAAAATTATGCACAAACTACAGAACTGTTGCTCTGATTAGTCACGCCAGTAAAATTCTGTTAAAAATCATAATGGGTAGTCTTCGTAAGAAAATAGAAGAAGTCAATATGGTCCAAGCTGGTTTCAGGTAAAGAAGAGGATCAAGAGATCATATATTCAATATAAGATGATAATAGAGAAATGCAGAGAGTTTAATGTAAATCTATATTTATCCTTTATAGACTACTCAAAGGCATTTGATTGTGTACAACACCAGAAACTTTGGGAAATAATGGAAAAATGGGATTTCCAACACATTTGATACAATTAACATCACTGTTGTATCTAGACCAACAAGCAACAGTAAGAATAAATGGCGAAGCAACAAGGTTTGACATAAAACAAGGGGTCCATCAGGGGTGCATATTGTTACCTTACTTATTTAACTTGTATACTGAAATATAATGAGGAATGGTAGAGAAGATGTAGACAAAGAATATTACGATGCCAAAAAAATTGGAGGTTATGAAATACCAGAGATTAGATATGCTGATGACACACTATTATTGGCCACAATACAAAAATGAATGGAAAAACTAATTGTCAGTCCGTAAGAACAGCGAAGAGCAAAACCTCTATCTTAATGCAAAGAAAACTAAACTGATGACAAGTGACAAAACCAATAAGGCAGCTGAAATATGTATCAATGAGGAGAAATTGGAAGAAGTGGAGAGTTTTTAATATCTGGATCACTACTAACTAATAATGGAGATACAGTGAGGGAAATTAATATAAGGAAGACATCTATCGCTCTTCAGAAAGTAAAACAACTAAAGAATTTGTGGAGATGAACAGACAGAACTACAAAAATATGATTTTTAAGGGCATGCATCTTTCCCATCACAACATATGCATTGTGAGACCTAGGCACCCGGCGGGGATACATGGGTATCCCAAAACACGTCGAGGTTTTCCGGTGAGAAAGTCCAACTCTAGGCTGGATGGTCTACCACCATCCTGATATCCAAAACACGAGGTTTTCCGATGAGAAAGTCCAGCTCTAGATTAAACTGATGCAACGAAAACCACGGTGTCACGCATTCATGCTTCTGAGACCCAACGAGAATACAGGCTCAAGCCTTGCGAAACTCTGAACCTCTTGTGGTCCTCTCGGGGATCTCATGTGATCCCTTCGGGGACCACAGGGAGACCACGGGACCTATTGAAGACTACAGGAGTAAATTCAGTAGGATTACGGGGCGGTCCTGGTGATGGAAGCGAACGAAGAAGAAGAAGAAGTGAGACCTGGACACTTAACAAAACAGCTGAGAAACACATAAATGCCTTTGAATGCAAATGCTACAGAAGAGTTCTTCAAATGGCATGGGCACAAAAAGAACAAATATATGCATACTACAAGAACTTAATATTGAAGAAGGCTGGCTAGTAAAGAGGATTAAAGAGAAAAATCTTAAATATTTTGGACATATTAAATGTCTTGATAATCTAGAGAATACCGTCTTGGAAGGGTACATAATGGGAAAAAGAAAGTGAGGAAGACCAAGGCGAAGATGGGTGCAAGACGTCGTCGATGATCTGCAAATGGATGCATCAGGAGCAGGCCATCTTGCTCACAACCGAGAGGCCTGCAGGAAAGCTGTAAGGAAGGCAAAGTTCCACAAGATGCATGCAAATGAATAAATGAATTGTAATTGCCAATTTGCTTGTTAAAATATTTATTTCCATATTTTTCTTCTGAACTAGAATTTTTATTTACTATCGCATTTTAAAATACTCCTTGTCTTGGAAATAAGTGAAATTTGCTATTATAGTATATGCTGTTGCCGTTTATTTTAAAAAAAAGAAGAAACATACTCCCAAGAATATTTGGTCGACCTCCTTCCACTTTGTTGGCACTGCTAGATGGTACCTGGCCATCTTCTACTAAGTTCGTCCCGCCCCTGCTTGTCTTAAAGATGGCTGCAGCGAACGATGATGTAAGTCACGTGCGTAACAGTAAAATTAGTTTATCAGTCAGGATAAAATTCATTCTGCATGTCACCACGTCGTGTCGGAATATGAAAGAGCATAAAGAAGATGGTGATAATCTTTAGAGATGTCACGACGAACCTAGGTATTCCATGTTTATCAAGAACTCGTTTATGCAGAGTCGCATCTGTGACACGGGACGGATGGAAACAAAAACACCTTTTATGATGTCATCGATGAACTAACAAGGTCTTAACTCACTTCTCCGAAATGTACTCGGGAAACATGCAGGGTCACATAAATCTGACAAGGAAGTAGGGCTGTCGTGAGCAATATCAGGATGGACCTTACTAAGAAGTCTGGTATTACAGCGGTTTAGACGGGCAAGTACCAAAAAGAGGACACCATCATCAGGCTTAGATCCAACAAAGTTGCAGGGTCTCATATTCAGTATTAGAACCACTGAATTAATCCCTGCAGTACATTGCCCACATTTTTCCTTGTCTATGAATTGTTTTAAAACCATAGAAAACAAGTTGAATTCTTTCCAGACTAAATGTTTACGAAGAATTAGACAAATATTTTGGCCAAACACCATAAGAAATAACATCTTATTGGCAGAAATGCAGATGAACCACTGACAACAATTATTGAGGAAAGACGCTGGCGATAGTTGGGACATGTGCTCCGAATGACTGACAACTCACTACCAAAAATAGCACTAAGATGGACACCACAGGGGAACAGAAGTAAAGGTAGACCTAAAGAGACATGGAGAAGAACAACAGAAAGGATGTTGAGCAATAGAGGACTCACCTGGGCAAGAGCAGAAAAAAAGGCGAAGGACAGGCATTTGTGGAAAACCCTTGCAGAAGCCCCATGTGCCCTGGGCACTTAAGGTTCAGAGAGAGAGAGAGAGAGATGAATTGTTTTATTTAATGATTTAATAACAGAACCACAAATGAATGTGCTCTAAAAAATGTTGTACTGTGTTTGTCAGACTAATCTTTGAATCAGTAGTTTGACATCCCATAGAAGATACTCCTACTTCAGTTATGCATTATTAAAACAATAGAAGAAGTCAACATGGTCCAAGCTGGTTTCAGGTAAAGAAGAGGATCAAGAGATTATATATTCAATATACAAACGTAGTCTTTCACTGTGCATAAAGTACTTTCTGAAGTGACCAGTTTTCTCATTAGAACATTTGGTGTTCTGTACTTTTATTTTAATGTAAAATTAAACAAACTTTACAAACATCCGTGAAAGGTAATTGTGTGAAATTCTTTTATTACTTGCGGTGACATTTAATCTTTACAAAATGCTCACATGCTGACCCAAGGTTAAAACCAGTTGATTCTCCTCCATGTAAATTAAACATAATCACCCTGCTGACCCAGTTATCCTCTCAGCTGATTTTACTGGTTGCTTTTTATTAATTTTTTTTTTATGATATCAACCTGTTATAGTAAGCGATGACCTCCAAAGATTTTGTCAGTTAACCTGATCACTGAAGTTATCAAGGGTTATCTGACCCTGCTTGCAGCTACATTACTTTAATCTGGCCGGCATGTTGAAGTCAATGTTTTTACAGACTAGAGAAGTCTACTTTGTAGCCTGTTTCTCTGATCCAGTTAAGAAATTCATAGCCCACTCCTGATCCAACTTGCTGGCTGTTTTTAAAGATCTTCCACAGAGGAATGTATAAAATAGGAAAAAAGTAGGAGCAGCTTTATTACTTAATGATTACAAAGTTGTGACGTTTCGGCGTGAGCCTTAATCATACAAAAACATACAGGACGAAGAAATAGAGAGGAGATAAAGTCACATGAATACTGTTTAAAAAAAAAAAAAATGTTAAAAGAGTACTTAGCTGTTACTCTTTTAAAATTTTTTTTTTGTTGTATGATTAAGGCTCACACCGAAATGTCACAATTTTGTAATCGTTAAGTAATAAAGCTGCTCCTACTTTTTTCCTATTTTATACATTCTGGTATCACAGCTTTACTGCAGTGCTTTGTGTATAGTTGTATACTTATACACTAATTATTGTGTTCCACAGAGGGAGGAAGATTCACAACTATTCAAACTGGTTATGTGGCAGTTTACAGCCAACTTAGTTACCAAGGAGATTAGCACCAAACAGCCAGCCTACCTAGATATAGGGAGATTTAGTCAACTATCATAGATATAGAAAGATTTATAGTCAACCTTCCTAGATATAGGGAGATTTATAGTCAACTATCCTAGATATAGGGAGATTTATAGTCAACTATCCTAGATATAGGGAGATTTATAGTCAACTATCCTAGATATAGGGAGATTTATAGTCAACTATCCTAGATATAGGAATTCTACAACCAACAAACCTAAATATAAAGAGACTTAAATCAACCACCATGATGTAAGAGGATCCAGAAATGACCAATCTAGATATATGGAGATCTACAACCATCCAACATAGATATATAGAGATTTATAACTAACTAACCAGCATAGCGTCCGTGTGGTTACCAGGGTCCGTGGAGAGAGAAGAATAGAACCACTGCCACCTTCCACACATGTCGTAAGAGGCAACTAGGGAGGTTGGGGGATAGGCCAACAACTTGTTCCCTGTTAAAAAAAAAAAAAACTGTAGTGTTACAGAAACACAGAGAGAGGAAAACCAGGAAACTTTGTCTTGGAAAAGGAAGGGACACTGATAACAGAGCGCATGATGTTATGAAGTCAAAGCTGAAAGGAAGCTGCAGAACCAACATCCCAACTGAGTACCAGGACACCTTTTACCATTGCTAATGGAGAACATCAGTGTAAAAGATCAACACAGGTTATGAGAAAGTAATGGGTCAAACTGAATGAAGAATAATGAACAAAAATGGAGAAAGGCTAGCATGCACAACAACCTTGTCATTGGAGGAAGTATATTTCCACATGAAACTGTACACAAAGCCACGTGGGTGTCACCGGATCATGTCACTGAGAACCACATAGACAATATTTGTATCAGTAGAAGCTTTCGCGGAACATTGCAAGACGTCAGAGTGAAACAAGGTACAGATGTAGCTTCTGACCACCACCTTATCTTATCTTATATCCTTCCTGTGCCGTTAAACGTCACATAGGGCTCACAAAGTAGTTCGGCAATTTTTCCTGTCTTCGGTGAGTCTTTCAACCTCATCAAAGGATTTTATGCCTGTTAATTTGGCCTCTCTTAATAATGTCCTCTTCAGAGTTTCGCGTGGGTTGCCTCTTTTTCTTCGGTCCGTTGTGTTCCACTTGATAGCTTGTTTTGGGATTATCTGATCATTTCTTCTCATCAAGTGACCAACGTATGTCCATCTCCTTCTCCTGATCACCCATGAGACTGGTTGTTGTTCAGTCATCTGTCTCATCTCTGCATTGTTCTTGAATTCGTTCCACTTGATGCCGAGTATTTTCCTTAGGCATTTGTTTTCAAAAGAGTCTAATTTCTTTTTTATTTCTTTAGTTGTTTTCCAGCTTTCGCATGCATAAATGAGGGTGGATATATTACATTTGAATTGAATAGTCTTAACTTGGTTTTTGTGCTTATAACTTTTGAATTCCATATGTTCTCAAGATTCTTGAAGATTGAAGCTGCTTTTGCAATTCTGATCCTAACTTCCTTTCTAGTGTCACCATCCTGGTCTATGTAGCTGCCAAGGTATGCAAATTGATTGACTTCTTCAATATCTGTCCCTTCTATGTGTATTTTTCCATTTTGATTGAGAGGAATTTTTATTATTTTTGTTTTGTCTTTGTTAATTTCAAGTCCTGTTTTGCTAGCCAGTGAAGACAGGCTATCTGTTTTTTCTTGCATGGAATCTTTACTCTCAGAATAATACTTGAAGAACATATTGAAAAGCAGAAACCATTAATAGATTTTTTTAGATTTTAAAAAAGGCATTTGATAGCATACACAGAGATTCATTATGGAGAATTTTATATGTATATGGAATACCATCTAAAATTGTCAACATCATTAAGGACTTATACAATGGATATGTTTGTGCAGTCAAGACAGAAGAAGGGATGAGTGAATGGTTCCAGATTGAAACAAGCGTGAAACAAGGATGTATACTGTCTCCTTTACTTTTTGGGATTACAATAGACTTCATAATGAAAAAATGCTGCACAGGTAACACAGGTATTGACTGGGTACATGGGACCCAACTAAAAGACCTTGATTTTGCTGATGACATAACTCTTATCAGTAATAATGTGAATTCCATGCAAGAAGACCACCACCTACTGATAGCTAAACTGAGATTGAAACTGAAGAAGCACCACAAAACAGACATGGCAAGGAAAAGATATACTGTTGGAAGAACCAGAATTCACAAAGATCTTTACACTGAAACTAAGCAGCAGATTTCAGGTTCTGCAGGAGTTATATGAAGAAGATACACCAGATATGAACACTGTGTTGAATAGTGCTAAAGAAATGTAGAGCAAATCATATGAAGAGACAGGGGGATTTAAGAAACCTTAGAACAAGGAGTGGATTACATTAGAAACAATGAAGAAGATCTCTCTCTCTCTCTCTGAACCTTAAGTGCCCAGGGCACATGGGGCTTCCGCAAGGGTTTTCCACAAATGCCTGTCCTTCGCCTTTTTTTTTGCTCTTGCCCGGGTGAGCCCTCTATTGCTCAACATCCTTTCTGTTGTTCTTCTCCATGTCTCTTTTGGTCTACCCTTACTTCTGCTCCCCTGTGGTGTCCATCTTAGAATGAAGAAGATAGAAGGACAAAAATGAAAGCAAAAATAAATGACAGTAAAACAAGAGCAGCAAAGGCCTCAGCTCAGATATAATACAATTTGGCCCATAAAGAAGTTAGGAAAAGTGTATAAAGAAAGACAGACAGGCCTGTTTTGATAATATGGCAGGACAGGCAGAAGAGGCAGCCGATGAAAACAATATGAGAGTCCTGTATGAAATCACCAAGAAGTTGGCAAATAGACCATGTATGGTAGAAGATTCCATAAAAAAAAAAAAACAAGGAAGGTAAGATAGTAACATCAGAAGAAGAGCTGATGCAAAGATGAGTGGAATACTTCAGTGGAATCCTAAAAATGGTAATTGAGGGAGTGCCAATTGAGGAAGTAGAGTATTGCACATATTTAGGTAGCATAGTGGATAAATACAGGGAAATAGAAAAGGATGTTAAAGCTAGAATAACCAAGGCCAGGACAGCATTTATCCAGCTTAACAAAATATGGTCATCTAAGAACATCAAAACAAAAACCAAACTTAAGTTTTTCAATACAAACGTAAAGACTGTCCTACCATATGGTTCAGAGACATGATCAAGACAACACAACAGAGGATACAAACATTCATGAACTACTGCTTGAGTAGGATTTTAAACATTAAATGGCAGGACAAGATCAAGAACGAGGAGGTCTGGGAAAGGGCAGGACAAGAACCTATGAACCTACAAATCATGTCTAGGAAGTGGAGGTGGATTAGCAACACTCTGAGGAAACCCGACACCAACATAGCAAGACAGGCACTGACATAGAATCCTCAAGGAAATAGAAAATGAGGAAGACCTAGACTTACTTGGAGAAGAGAAATTATGACAGTGCTCAGAGACAAGGGATACACATAGAAATGGAAAACGAGGAAGACCTAGACTTACTTGGAGAAAAGGAATTATGACAATGCTCAGAGACGAGGGATACACATGAAAGGAAGCAGAGAATAATTTTGTGAACAGGGATGAGTGGTGAGCCTTTATCCGTGGCCTGTGCTCTCAAGGGAGTGAAAGGCGATGATGATGAACTAGCATAGGTATATGAATACCTACAGCTAACCAATATAGATATATGGATATCTACAATCAACAGCATAGATATATGAAGATTACAACCAACTAGTATAGATGTAGGGAGATCTACAGCCAGTTAACCATTTTAATTGGTTTATTTTAATGAAGTGCTGTTAAAAAAAAAGTTACTTCACAATATTTTCCAGAGTCGAATAACCTTTGAGGATCAAAAGAACATTAATAAGTTTGCTCAACTGAATGCTCGTCTGAATGACCTGAAGGAGGAACTTATAGAAAAAGAGGTAACTGTTTGAATGGTAGAAAAAACGTCTGATAGTTGTTAGACTATCACTGTAAAGTTTACCTGGCACAGATGGGAAAACTATCACTGAAATGTTTGATAGTTGTTAGACTATCATTGTAAAGTTTACATGATACATGTAGGCAGACTGTTTCATCAGATGTTCAGAAACTGAGCTGGAAATTGTAAAATTTTTAAACATATAGATTGGTTCTTCCTTCACTTTTTTTTGCCATAATCTGATGATAGCCAAAAGTGAAATATTACATTAGTGTAAAACTTTATCCTGAGTTATTCACTATATGTGTCCAAAACTTTACAGTAGAGACTTTGTAATAGTATGATTATGCAACTATAAATATACAGATGGTATCTTGGCCAGCTGTGATTTTATGGCAGCAATGTCTTTCAGATACACTTATCTTTGTTTCTGTTGTTTTTATGAAGATAACTTCAAAAATCTGTTTTAATTTGTTGTTTTTTTTAAAATAAAATCTGTTCCTATATTGTTTTTTTTATAAAGATAAGTTCTAAAACTTGTTCCTGTTTTGTTTTTGTAAAAATTGCTTCAAAAATATGTCTTTATTTATTTTATTTTCATAAAAATGACACCTAAAACTTGTTCCTGTTTTACTTTTTTAACAGATAACTTCTAACACAGTCATGTTTGTTCCTGTTGTTTTCATAAATATTATTGCTAGCACTGTCATTCATGTTTTTTGTTTTCTTTTTTGATGATGGTCATTATTCATGTTATTTTGTTTCTTTTCATTTCCTGGTGTAAAACAGAAGGAGTTTGAAAGCTTGAAATGTGCAGAAGAAGAATTTCTGATGATTGAAGTTGATGGTAACAGAATTCCATATCCTTTACAAAACTTTAGTCACATACTCATTACTTCTACATATCTCTGTGTTACCATGTCATGCAATGTCTACAGTGTCATAACTTCTCACAGAAAAACACTTTGATATTGATCATCATTCTGCTGACTGCATCCAACACCTCATCAGTATACTTCCATCAACCTACATCCAACACCTCATCAATCAACTTCCATCAGTATACATCCAACACTTCATCAATATACTAACTGGTTCCACGAAACTACATTCAACATCTCATCAGTATACTAACTGCTTCCATCAACCTACATCCAACACCTCATCAATCTATTTCCATCAGTATACATCCAACACTTCATCAGTATACTAACTGGTTCCACGAAACTACATCCAACACCTCATCAGTATACTAACTGCTTCCATCAACCTACATCCAACATTTCATCAATATACTGCTTCCATCAACCTACATCCAACACTTCATCAATCTACTTCCATCAACCTACATCCAACGCTTACTTCATCAGTATACTAACTGGTTCCATCAACCTACATCCAACACTTCATCAATATACTAACTGCTCTATCAACCTACATCCAACACCTCATCAATATACTAACTGCTTCCATCAACCTACATCCAACACCTCATCAATCTATTTCCATCAGTATACATCCAACACTTCATCAGTATACTAACTGGTTCCACGAAACTACATCCAACACCTCATCAATATACTAACTACTTCCATCACCCTACATCCAACGCCTCATTAATCTACTAATTACTTCCATCAACCTACCACCTACATCCAACACCTCATTCTTCTTCATTTGCTTCTACCACCAAGATCGCCCCATGATCCTAATGAATTTACTCCTGTGGTCCTTGATTGGTCCTGTGGTCCCCGAGAGGCCCACAAGAGATCCTTGAGAAGACCACATGAGATTCAGAGTATCGTGGGGCTTGGGCCTGTATTCTCAGTGGGTCACAGAAGCGGGATTGCGTGACGTTGTGGTTTTCGTTGCACCAGTTTAATCTAGAGTTGGACTTTCTCACCGAAAACCTCAGCATGATTAGGATATGCATATATCCCCATCGGGTGAGAGGTGGTTGGCTATCTAGACTGCATTGGTCCAGTGTCTCCGACTTCAGTGTTTTGTGGTCGTGTATGCTACCCTTCCTAGTTGTGACCAGGATGGAGCTTTTGTCCAGGAGGACGAATCCTCGCCGCTAGTGACTTCCACCCCTGGGTTGAGCTGGTTTAGGCATATTATCCCAGTATGGGCGCATTTAGGACGTGTTCGACCTCAAGAGCAGAGGTACCATGACATGAATAGTCATCAAGTTTCACCCCGGGTTAAGCCAGTTTAGCCATATTTCACCAGTATGGGTGTGTATTGGACGTGGCCAACCTCCAGAGCAGAGGTGCCGTGATTTGGCAGTCCTGAACTTGAGACTACTGATTACTTCACTTAATCCTTTCTTTCACCTTTTCCACGGTGGCACTGCGCAGCAACCCCATTCGCACCTTTCTTTACTGGCTGGGAGGAGGCCCACTGCACACTCGGCAGCTGAAGAATCTCGCCAGCAGTGGGTTTTAAATCAAGTTTTCCTTCTCTCAGGTTAGCTACCAAACAAGATTCTCATCTATCCAAAGTGTCTGGTTTTCAGGTGCCAGATATTTGCCTTCGCCCCTTCTCCTATCAGTTTGAAAAGTTCCGCCACAAGAAGGCCAGGAGCCGGACTTGACTGTCAGAGGCTATTTGAAACACACACCTGGGAGACATTTAATTGGAGTGGAGAACGTATCCTCCACCCCACCTCTGGCTATGACAGTCCTTAGAACCCAACACCTCATCAATGTACGGACTGCTTCCATCAACCTACCACCCACATCCAACACTTCATTAATCTACTAACTTGCTTCCATCAACCTACCACCCACATCCAACACTTCATTAATCTACTGACTTGCTTCCATTAACCTACCACCCACATCCAACACTTCATTAATCTACTGACTTGCTTCCATTAACCTACCACATAAATCCAACACCTCATTAATCTAATAACTTGCTTCTATGAACCTACCACCTACATCAAACACCTCATTAATCTAATAAATTGGTTCCATCAACCTACATCCAACACCTCACTAATCTACTAACCTACTTCCATCAACCTACCATCTACTCATCAATCTACTACCTGCTTCCATCAGCCTACCACCTACATACAACACCTCATCAATCTACTAACTTTCTTCCATCAACCTACCACCTACATACAACACCTCATCAATCTACTAACTTTCTTCCATCAACCTACCACCTACATCCAACACCTCATTAATCTACTAACTTTCTTCTGTCAACCTACCACTGACATCCAAAACACCATTGACTATATCAAACACTTTTCAGGATTTCTCAACCCAGGTTCTGCAGAACCTTAGTTTTCCACAACACATCTACAGCAGTTCTACCAGAGATTGACTGAAAAATCCCTTATCAGTACTAAATTAAAAGTAAAGCCCATTTTATCTTATGCAGGTTGTTTTGAAAGCAAATTCCTCAAGAAAATACTTGGTATAAAGTGGAACGAATTTAAGAACAACACAGAGATAAGACAGATTAGCAAACAACAACCTGTCTCAAGGGTGACCAGAAAAAGAAGATGGACATATGTAGGCTATGTGATGAGAAGAAACAATATATGTAGGCCATGTGATGAGAAGAAACAATCGGAGAATACCAAAACAAGCTATAAAGTGGAGCACAAAAGGCCAAAGAAAAATAGGTCGACCATGTGAAACTCTAAAAAAGACATTGTTAAGAGAAGCCGGTTTAGTGGGCATAACATCCCTTGATGAATTTTAAAAACTTGCCGAAAACAGGAAAACTTGGCAAACAGCTATGCGAGCCCTATGTGACGTTTAACGGCACAGGAAGGATGTAAGAAGTTTACGTACACTTGTTGCTTGTCTTTGAGTTTTCAGTATTTATGAATATGGAAGAAAGAAAATAACTTTTAGAAAGGTAAGTTAAGTTTAGCTGCCTGCTTTTGTTTTTGTCCAAGATGGGTTAGTTAAAAAGTCATTTTTAGTTCTTTACATGGAAAGAAAGAGCCTACTCTTGTACATGCCATATACTGCAAGCCATGCCTGATTAACATGTATTATTCTTCTAGATTAGGAACATCAGTCATGTTTGGCTAGTGTGTTAGATTATTTCTATCCATGGTTCCTGTTGTGTTCTATTTAGTGACAGTTATTTCCTCCTTAACCAAGTCTGCATGTACCAGATTGGTGAGACCCTGGTAGAGATGACTTTAGAGGAAGCCCAGGTAAAACTGGCAATAGCTAAGGAAACTTGTCAAGCACAGATTCTAGACCTGATGCAGAAAGCTGAGACTTACAAACAAAGCCTCAGTGAGCTGAAGACAGCTTTGTGTGGCAGATTTGGAGCAAATATCACCCTGGTTCTTGATTATGAAAATTAGAGATCAGTTTTCTTGATGCTGTAGTTCCTAATAAAAATCAGCATACAAGTGTATGCCAGGTTATTTTAAAGTCTGATCATTATAGTTCATAAGCATAATGTGTGTTACAGTAGCAACAGTCAGTTCAGTATAGTTTCTGGGCATATTTGTTATAGAGAAATAGTCTGTTCAGTATAGTTTCTGGACATATTATTTATTACAGAAATACCACAAAGTGGAAACTCATATTTGCCCTAATAAAGTTGAAATGCTGAGAGAGTGAGAAAAGACTTTGAAAGTCTTAGGAAGCAAGATGTTACGGAATTATTCCCTGGTACATCATGACTGTGTAGGTTAGTGCATGTACATCCAGAAATTAAGGAGTTTTCACTCTTCTTGAACAGTAGCTTACATTCTCAGAATTATCTGGTCATTACTCTAGTTCCTTGTGTATGGAGTAGCTTTGTAGATGTTATGTCATTTTATATATTTGGTTGACAAGGAAGAAGAATGATTGCAACATCATGTTCATAATCATACAGACTGATGGTATAAATCATAAGTTCATTGATAATAAATTGAAGGTTCAAGAATAAATCTCCTATAGTTCATTGATGGTGATAATTATAAATCTGAAGGTAGAAAAAATGTTTAGATAACGGAGTTATTGTTATACATTTTGCTCTACATTATCTACTTCAAATTAAAAAAAAAAAGTTTGTCATCTGCATAGCATGTTGTGTCATCTGTAAAGGATGTGTCATCTACACAGCATGTTGTAAGTGACCTGTTTTTGTTAAATGAAAACTACTTCAAGTCTGAGAAATGAGTGTCATCTTCATCCTTGACTTGTTGGTTGGCTGAATTTGGCTGTATCTCTACTTTTGTGAGTTTTCAGCTGGCCATAAAAACACATATTTCGGGTCATGTGGAGGAAGGGTTGCATTTGGTTGCTGAAACTGACCAGGCTCCATCACCATGAACATAATCTTTACATCATTGACAAGGCTGGAACAGGCTGTTCGTGAAAACAGCAAGAGTAAGCCTTGGTCACCTCTAATGTGCTAGTCTTGGTACCTGCACAGCTTGTCAGACATGGCCAGAGACAGGTGACTGAAAGTCAACTACGATTTGACAGGTCACAGAAAATCTGTTAATTTTTTCTGAATGTGACCAGAGTTAGAGATATCATCATCAGGAGCCGCACCACAAGTCAGAGTGATCATGCATCTCTATTTCATGTATTTATCTGTATTTATAATCAGAGGTTTATTTTTGGTGTTACCTTATTTGGGCATTCTCTATCAGTTTCACTAGTCTTCGCCCGGAGGGTCTGTTCCCTGCTGAATAATTTTTTTGGGGGGGGCGGGGAAGATCCCAGATTCTGTCTCCCAGTATTCCTAGTCTTTGTCTTGAGTTTTCCCCCTTGCACCACATGGTTAGTACGGGGGTCCTTTGATTAGTGAGGTAAATTTAGATAGGTGGCCCACAGTTCCATTGTTGACGTCATTGCTGGCAAGTATCACTATTCACACGTACATCCTTCCCGTGCTGCTAAACGTCACATAGGGCCCGCATGCTAGTTCGCCAAGATGTCCTGTCTTCGGCGAGTTTTTCTATCTCGTCTACGTCATGGCAAATTTCAGCCAATAGCGATGTGTTGTTAACGTTAGCAACCGCTTGAATTGAGCAATGTAGCAGTCGCTTCGAAAAATGAACGCTGCCGAGTTCCCTAGTGATAAATATTGGACGACCTCACAGATCAAAGCGGAGTTGGATGAAGTTCATGGGGACTCTGCTCCATCGTTGGACTGTTTATTTCTGGATATATGAGTTTAAAAACTCTGGAACCCTGTGGATGTCACACCACCGGAAATCTTTTTTAAACAAAGGTATCGTTATGAAACAAATGCCTAAGGAAAATACTTGGCGTCAAGTGGAACGAATTTAAGAACAATGCAGAGATAAGACAGATGACTGAACAACAACCAGTCTCATGGGTGATCAGGGAAAGAAGATGGACATATGTTGGTCACGTGATGAGAAGAAATGATCAGAGAATCCCAAAACAAGCTATCAAGTGGAACACAACAGGCCAAAGCAAAAGAGGCAGACCGCGTGAAACTCTGAAGAGGACATTATTAAGAGAGGCCAAATTAACAGGCATAAAATCCCTTGATGAGGTTGAAAGACTCGCCGAAGACAGGAAAAATTGGCGAACTACTTTGCGAGCCCTGTGTGACGTTTAACGGCAAGGGAAGGATGAAAGACCGCAGAGTGAAAGTTTGTGAGATAGCTGAGACTAGGCATCTCAACCGAAGAAACTGGTAATATGAAAAATTGCACATGAAAAAGTTTTGTGCGCGATGGGTGCCGCGTTTGTTGGAGGTCGACCACAAGACGCACTCGAAAGGGCATTTCAACGGAGTGTTTGTCGATGTTTAACCGCAGTCCACATCGATTCGTGACCGGACGAAACATGAGTCCCCACACCGCTACTCACACGATTGTAAGCAGCAGTCTAAGCACTGGATGGTGAAAGTTCGCCGAGGAAGGCAAAGGCCACTCTTTTTTTGTTTGTTTGTGATTACCAAGGACTCATTCTGATTAACTGTTTGCAGAAAGATGTAACAGGAGACTAGTGCGCAACATTACTGAAAGAAGAGCTCTAACAGAAATGCTAAGATAGCGCAAAAAAAAAAAAAAAGTTCTCTTTCACCAAGACAGCTTGCCTTCCCACAAATCAACTGTCATTCTGGCAAAAATTGCACGAAACTGGCTGCTAAATGATTCCTCTTCCATCCTTGCCTGGCCCCTTGTATGACTTCTTCCTGTTCTAAAATTTGACTCGGTGGGGAACAATTCTCGTCAAATGGCCGCTGTAAACTCGTGATTTGCAGCCTTTGAGAAACTGATTCTGCCAAAGGGGTGAAGACTGGAAACCCTTTGGAGCAAGTGTGTGTTTCTCAGTCGAGACTATGATGAGAGATAACATCGATTTTTTTCTGAGAAAACTATGTTTATCTAGCTTTTTTTTTTTTGTTACCTTACTTGTTAAACTACCCTTTTGTTCTCAAACTGCAGCTTCTTCACGGCGCGTTTGAGACCAGCATATTGTTTGGTTTTGTTTGTTTGTTTGTTTGTGTTAGCATACACACACATGCAGTTCGCCCCATATATATACAACGGCACGTCATCATAATGTAAATCCACTATTTACATTTTGTTTGAAACTGACATAAGAAATCCAAATAACACAATCATTCGTAGTACACAACGAACAGTCTTCCTTAGCATCTGTATCATTCCGTCTACGTATTTCAGAATCAGGTCACTACAAGGGTTATGAGCAAGAGAGTCAAGAGATTAAAGCTTGTAATTCGAAGTACAAGAAAGATTAAAACAAGAATAGTTAGAGATGTAAGTATTTATAAATATACACAAAACAAAGAAAGATGAAAAGGGCGAACTCATTCTTTAACGACACTTTGGTACTCAAAATCAGTTTTTAGGTTGTGGCACACGTGTTGACACACATTTCTGAGGCGACACACCCGTGTTGTTCTTATGCTGGGCTCTCGTGCAGTTATATACTGTCCAAAAACAAGAAACGCATAGCTTATATAAGCTTCATTTTTTCTATGTTATGACAAAAATTTTTTTTCCCGGGTATATTAACCCAAACCAAAAATTGTCACCAAGATATCAGGTCCGTGATGTTAACATGAATTTTGCTATTCTCGTGTATAGTCAGAAAGCAGTAGTTGCCCTTGCTAATCACTCGTTTTTTTTTACCACACATCACGTTGCGTTTATGGAAAAGTGATTTTTGTGGTGAACACAACTCACTTCCCACGCAAATGAAACTCTATAAAAGGATGAGGTTACACAAATTCAGCTAATTTTCAAGTAGACAATTATGGCGCGTCTATCGAAAAATTTACGAAACATAACCTTGAGAGTTTTTTTTTTTAACAAAAGCCATGTTTAGATTAGAGAACACAAACAGTGACGCCTGGCTAAAGATAACAATAGCCGACTTACGAGTTTGGTTACCTCCAATGCACAGCCATGGCAACATCAATGCCTAAACACATGCGTGTGTGTGTGTATGTGTGAGAGAGAGTGTGTGAGAGCGTGTGTGTGATATTACTACTGTACACCTTTGTTTTCACATTTTATGTACAAAGTATTTACTTTATCATACTTCACGCTATCATCTCATGCTGTGTAAAAGCCCACCATCTCATTATTTCACTCCACGGTCAATCATCCTCAACTCACGTCACTTGAACATGATTTGTTATTGTTATATAGAAGATAAATAAACGTGTAAAAAAAAAAAAGAAAAATTTACGAAACATTGCTATTGGTCGCCTGCAAGCAGGCGAAAGTCAAATTCAAATTGCCAGGCATTTAAACGTGCAGTCGACTTTGGCACCGTTTCCAAGCCACTGTTTCAGCTGAAGACCGGCACCGCAGTGGACGACCCAGGATGACAACAGTAGCTGATGATCGCTTTATCCTGGTTCCTCACCTCAGAAACAGGTTTACAACAGGTTCCTCAAGTGCCCAGTCATTGCTTGCAGGACGTCGTGTGTCTGATCAAACTGTCCGGAATAGACTGCATGAAGCTGGACTGGTGGCACGACGACCTCACCGAGGTCCTGTCTTAACAAGATGCTATCGCCAAAATCGACTTGTTTGGGCTAACCAGCATCGGCTCTGGACAAATGACAATCAATGAAGACATGTCTGGTTTAGTGAAGAATCTTCCTTTTTGTTGCATCGCCATAATATGCAGTGAAGTGTCTACCGTAGGCCAAATGAACGTTGTGCCCAAAATTGTGTTGATGAAGCTCCGCAGCACAGTGGTGGAGGTGTAATGGTATGGGGAATGATCAATTTCAACGGAAGGAGTCCATTGGTGCAGATTGAATAAGGCTTTAATGCGCAACGATACGTCAAAAAAATTATTCAACCCAATGTCCATCCATTTTTGGCTTCGCAAAGGTCTGTTTTTCAACAGGACAACGCCAGACCCCATTCTGCACAGTTCACCACACAGTTCCTGACTGCCAACAACATTCTCACACTTCCCTGTCTCCAGACATGAATCCGATCGAGCACCTGTGGGATGAGCTGCAAAGACGTGTGATCTGTGGCAGGCACTCCAGGAAGAGTGGGCAGCCATCCCACACGTGCATATCATACATCTGATCGCATCTATGATCAGGAGATGCCAGTCGCTGATCGATGCAAGCGGAGGCCACACACCATACTAAGTTGAGAACCCCTGGGACCAACACATTCTCGTGACACAGATGCAAGAAACTGTCAAGTGAGTGTTTAAACCCTTAGGTATTATTGTGCGCAGTTAAATATATATATATATATATATATATATATATATATATATATATATATATTCACTCAATTTAAAAAGCTATAGAATATCAAAGTTATGTCTAAAATTGGGTCATCCGTAATTATGCGTTTTTGTTTTTGTTTTGGACATTATTGTACGAACTCCCTGTAACTACGAGCTGTTGTTCTTTGCAGCCGATGCTGTAGAGATGTTGAGGCACAGTATCGTATCGGCGTGGGAGCGGGTTATGGCGGCTACTTTTTCAGTCCCGGAGTACAGCTAAAAAAACAGGGGGTGCGCAATGCTTGTTTAGCAGACTCCACCGCCATGGGGACTATGGCGATCCCTGTCCCGTTAGCCAGGCTATGCCTGTTACTGGGGGTACCACGGAGAGGTGAGACAGGGTCTTGGTCAGCTATGGGTCGCTAACCCTGACGCTGGCATATCAGCTGTGGGTCGCTGATTACCTTATCGGGCGTCTTCACCCCAATATTAGTATTTTCAATGGTTATACATTACACTGGAACTATTTTATTATACATTTCAGTGTGAAATGCGAGTCTGTTTTGAGGGCACAGTTCTCTGGCTACGTCAGCCCACGCTGAGACTAATAACTTGCTGTGGGCTCTCTATCTGGTGGGTGTTTATCATATAATAAGCAAAAGGCACTGTACTTTGGTAAAAGAACACTTAGTAACTCTTAGCATTTGGCGGCATACCTTTTGAAAACGTACGCCCTATATCAGTCATTCTGAGCCATTTAATTTCGTGAAATAATTTCATGGAGCCCGGCGTTTAAAATTATCATTGTCAATGTTCTTTTATGTATAAATATTTTCTTTGGATCCATTTATAATAGTGGGTTACCTGTTTGTATTTTACATCATAACATCACGCAGAATACTAGAGACCACATGGTACCTGGGTGAGAATCCCTGATCTAGATGAATGACAATAACCATAACATTTTTTGGGGTTTATTGTTTTAATGACCCTGTGTATCCTAATGGTACTCACAAGTACCACTTTGTTTAAATTCTAATATATCATAAATGCAAACATAATTCTTGATGATACTCAAAGGAATATGTATAACAGCCTTCTGTCAAACAACAAGTAAAGACCACCACCATCATCATCAGGTGCCGTGCCGACTGGCTTTGGCTATTATGCTTCTCCAGAGTACACGATCCTTCATGCAGGCCATCAGCTCAGTTGGTGATCTCCTCTCACACCATCCTATCAGACTATCCAGTATCATTTCTCTTGTTCTTCCTCTTGATCTTCTTCCTTCTATTTTTCATGTTCTTATAATATTTTCAATGCTCCCTCTTCTCATTGTATGTCCTATGAAAGTACATTCTCTCTCTCTCTCTCTCTTATTTTTTTGACAACATTTTTTTGTCTCTCCAGCTCTTCCCATACATTCTTCATTAGTTATTTTTGCTGTCCAGGGGATTTGCAACATTCTTCTAATAAATCACATTTCTGTTGCTTCCAATGATTTTTGTGTAGACTTGCCTATTGCCCATATATATGTTCAATATAGCATTTTAGGACTCTTTTACTAACATTCATTGATAAGGATGTGTTGCATAATATGTTTCTCATTCTCTGAAATGCAGCCTTTGCTTGGCCTATTTTGTTCCTAATTTCTGTTCTGCATTTCCCATCTGAAGTTATTTCTGTTCCAAGGTGTTTGAATTTCTGCACCTGCTTTAGAATACTTCCGTTTAATTGTATACTGCATGTTGGTGGATTCTGTTTCTTATATATAACCATAGTCTCTGGTTTTTTGTTGTTGTTCAAAGTAAGGCCTTTCTGTTCACTTTCTTTGGCGATTATATCCAAGATATTTTGCAGGTCTCATTTATCAGTGCTGTGTCGTCAGCATACCGAAGGTTGTTAATATTGTATCCTCCAATTTTTATGTCTGGTTCTGTGATGAATATTCTCGCTGTACAGAAAAAAAAGGTCTGGAGATAGTACAAATCCTTGCCACACCCCTTGTTTTATAGGTTGATATTTTCCAGTTCTATTTTCAATTCGAATTGCTGCTTCTTGTTGCCAGTATAGATGTTGTACAATCCTCAGGTCTTTGCCGTCTATACTGATGTCTTCAAGCATTTTAATAATTCAGTTATGTTTCACTTTGTCCAATACCTTGGTGTAATCAATGAAGCACAAGTAGAGATCTTTCTGTATTTCTAATGCTCTTTCTGTTAGTGTTCGTAGAGCATAAATAGCATTGTGTGTTCCTTTTCCTTCAACAAATCCAAACTGTTCATCTGCTATTTCCATTTTTATTTTTTTTCTTGTTCTTCTCAAAATGATTCTCAGAAGTAGCTTCGTTATATGACATGAGAGGCTGATAGTCCGGTAGTCATCACATTCCTTTGCACCTGGTTTCTTTGGTAGTGCTATAAACATGGATTTAAGCATATCAATGGGCACATAACCACTGTTGTAAATGTCATTCAGTAACTTGGTTAGCATTTTTATTCCTGTCTCCTCTAGCGCCTCTATTTCTTCTATTATCAGGCCCAGTCGCTTTTCCTTTCTTCATATGTTTGATGGTATCTATAATTTCATCTTCAAGTATTGGTGGTCCATCATAGTTTTCAGTATCTGGTGTTAATTCTGCTCTTTCTCCTCCATATAGGTCACCGATGTACTCTGTCCACCTGTCCACAATGTCTTCTTTTCCCATTAACATTTTACCTTCTTTTGATTTCAGGCATCCTGTGGTATATTTTGTTTTCCTGCCTGTGAGTTCATTAATTCGTTTGTGCATGTTTTTGCTATCTTTATTATGAGAGTCCTCTATTTGTCTGCACTGTTCATTTAACCACACTTCCTTTGCTTCTCTGCATTTGCGTCTTATTTCTTTATTTATCTTGCTATATTTTTCTTGGTTATTTTTACTCCTCCTCCTCTTGTCCATCAATCCTAAGATGTCGTCTGTCATCCATTTATTTTTAGGGGTTTCTTTTTTTCGGCGGTATTATCTCCTTAACAGTTTGGTGGATAGAATCTCTTAACATTGCCCATTGTTCGTGTATACTATTTATCTTTGCTCTTGCATTGTATTTATTTGTAAAGGGTTAGCACTCTGAAACTGTGCTCTTCATTGTGCGGAGTGTACTTTTTTCTGTCCCGTCAAACAAAATTGGCCAATTTTTCAGAGAGCTTGAGTTTTTTCCCCATTGTACACCCTTTAAAAACATGAAAATGTTTATAAAAATTAATTTCCTTCTTTCTGTGTTCATTGCTCACCAAAAACTACCTTGTGACTTTAAAAAATAATGAAAAAGTTATAGGGAATTAATTCCGGATCTTATATCCTTCCCGTGCCGTTAAACGTCACATAGGGCTCGCAAAGTAGTTCGGCAATTTTTCCTGTCTTCGGCGAGTCTTTCAATCTCATAAAGGGATTTTATGCCTGGTAATTTGGCCTCTCTTAACAATGACCTCTTCAGAGTTTCACGCGGTCTGCCTCTTTTCCTTTGGCCTGTTGTGTTCCACTTGATAGCTTGTTTTGGGATTCTCTGATCATTTCTTCTCATCAAGTGACCAACATATGTCCATCTCCTTTTCC
The DNA here is from genome assembly GCA_009760885.1 of Achatina immaculata. Taxonomy (NCBI): domain Eukaryota; kingdom Metazoa; phylum Mollusca; class Gastropoda; order Stylommatophora; family Achatinidae; genus Lissachatina; species Lissachatina immaculata. Next base: position 46,072,669 of record CM019716.1, read on the forward strand.
TGATCACCCATGAGACTGGTTGTTGTTCAGTCATCTGTCTTATCTCTGCATTGTTCTTGAATTCGTTCCACTTGATGCCGAGTATTTTCCTTAGGCATTTGTTTTCAAAAGAGTCTAATTTCTTGTCTGTTTCTTTAGTTGTTTTCCAGCTTTCGCATGCATAAGTGAGGGTGGATATTATATTTGAATTGAATAGTCTTAACTTGGTTTTTGTGCTTATAACATTTGAATTCCGTATGTTCTCAAGGTTCTTGAAGATCGATGCTGCTTTTGCAATTCTAACTTCCTTTCTAGTGTCACCATCCTCCTGGTCTATGTAGAAGCCAAGGTATGCAAATTGATTGACTTCTTCAATATCTGCCCTTCTATGTGTATTTTTCCATTTTGATTAAGGGGAATTTTCATTATTTTTGATTCAGGATACAAAGGGTTAAACTAAAACTGGCGGCTTGTAAAACCCTAGCAATGCTATGTACCCACAAACATGAAGTGTTTCTCTTCTAATTGAAGATACACGTAAATAAAAGTTTTTCGTGCCTCAAAAATTATATTTTGAAGAGAAGAGAAACAATGTTTTAAAAGTACAAAAATGGTATAAAAATAATGTTGGTGTTGAGTAAATTGTTTACAGTATCTGCGAAAATATTTGTAGTCACAATGACTTGCGACTAATCTAGTTCCACTTATCCGGACCAGTCGAGTATTCTATGGTTACGTAACCGACACTTGGTCAGCTCTCCGCGCTGTTATTGGTCGGGAGCCGGTGTAAATAGCGGGCAGGTAGCCACACAAGTTCATGTCACAGAAACTTCTTCCCCCAGGTCGTAGGCTGCACTGTATTGCTAATCACTGCAGTAACATACAGCAACAAAGAGGTTTCAAGCAAAAAATGACGCAGAAATCTTATTCAGCCGGTAAGTTTTAAGCGTCCTTGAGCAAAACTATTTTACAGGCCTACGTTTTATACAGAACGACGTGTAGTCGAGTGCATGGCTACTGCTCGGTCTATCATCTGCCACAAGATAAGCGTTTTTGTTGCTGTAGAATACAAAAGAAAAACAAAGAAATAGCTCTCAGTAGATGATTTCATAACGAAAATCCTACATTGAAGGTTTCAAGTAACGGTTAGAAGATGGCTGTGAAGCAGGTAGACGTGCGTCCCTTGGAACAAACGTCTCAAGAATACAAAGCAACGTGTAGAGTACGAAGTCCACATGTCAGGAAATTAGCAGTTGCCGAGAAAGCCAGAAGATCATTAGGAAAGAATCATGTCGTCATTTACTTGCATGTCACCTATACTTGCTGTCATCATTTACTTACATTAACTTCCGACTCTCCCAAGACAAAAGTGGCGCGTACACCGTCTTTTCTTGCAAGAGAAAGGAAAACAATGTTTCCATTTTATGTTGTGTTAAGAAAGTTAGTTCTCTGTCTGTCCTCTCATCTTAGGGGACAATTGATGACCACCATTGGCTTCCTTAGTTATTGGGAAGTTATTTACTGTGCAAAGTTTAAAAATTTTGTTGATGTTTAACAAAAAGTTTCTCCAAATTCTAATATTTTACATACATGTTGTATCTTACATCCTTTCCGTGCCGTTAAATGTCACATAGGGTTCGCATGGTAGTTCGCCAAGTTTTCCTGTTTTCAGCGAACTTTTCAACCTCATCAAGGGATTTTATGCCTACTAATTTGGCCTCTCTCATCTTCAATGTCCTCTTCGCATAGTCGACCCCATTTTCTTCAGCCTGTTGTGTTCCACTTGATAGCTTGTTTTGGGAATTCTCTGTTTCTTCTCATCATGTGACTGATATATGTCTATCTCCTTTTTTCTGATCACCCATTAGACAGGTTTTTCACTCAACTGCTTTATCTCTGTGTTGTTCTTTAATTCGTTCCACTTTATACTGAGTATTTTCCTTAGGCATTTGTTTTCGAAAGAGTCTAATTTCTTGTCTATTTCTTTAGTTGTTTTCCAGCTTTTGCATGCATAAATGAGGGTGGATATTACATATGAATTGAGTAATCTTAGTTTGGTTTTTGTGTTTATAACTTTTGAATTCCATATGTTCTCAAGATTCTTGAAGGACAATGCTGGTTTTGCAATTCGAATTCTAACTTCCTTTTTCTGGTGTCACCATTCTGGTCTATGTAGCTACCAAGATATGCAAATTGGTTTACTTTTTCAACAGCTGTCTCTTCTACATATATTTTTCACTCTTGTCATCTGCAAAATCTAGATCTTCTAACTGGGTCCCATGTCCAAAACAATGCCTGTTTTATCTGTGCAACATTTTTTTCATTGTGAAATCTATGGCAATTCCAAAAATCAAGGAGATAATATACAACCTTGTTTCATGTCTGTTTCAATCTGGAACCATTTGTTCATTTCTTCTTCTGTGTTGACTGCATAAACATATCTGTTGTAGGGATCCTTAATGATGTTCATAATTTTAGATGGTATTCCATATATTCTTAAAAATGAATCTCTGTGTGTCATGTGCCTTTTTTTAAAAGTCTGTGAAGTTCAGGATTAATGGTTCTTTTGCTTTTCAAGTATTATTCTTAGAGTAAAGATCTGGTTGAGACAGCTTCTCCCTTTTCAAAATCCTGCTTGTTCTCTCATTGCAGTATCCGCTATATTGACATGTTGTGTGGTCAGACATATTTGTGTTCTCTGTATGGATTCTGACTTCACTTCCCTTACTTGGATTCTCAGCTGTTAGAACCAGCTTTTGTATCTTGTCCAAGTCCAGACTTTCGTATCTTGTTATGCGTTAGGGTTTGCAGTATACAGTTCTTTGTGATGTTTTTTTCTGTCTTGAAACTAAACATGACAAAAGTTTTCAAATCAAACTTACTATCATGGGATCACCATTCCCGCCACCGAAGCCAGGCTGTGTTGTAAAACTGAACTTATCACAAGTTTTAATACTGAACCTGACCCAAGTTTTAAAATAGAACTTACCGTCACAGGATCACCGTTCCCGCCACTGAAGCCAGGCTTGCTGCGTATTTACAGCATGAGGTTTTGTCCATGGGCTGAAAGGACAAGGCTAGTGCTCGAGCACAAAAACATTCCGTAAGTTTCTTATGTTTCTTATTATAAGTTGCTTATTTCTTACCTTCTGTTTCATTTTTTTATTTCTTAATAGAAGGATCATCAAAATGAAGTAATGTTTTTGTGGAGGTGAAGATCAGCAGACTGTGGCATGACAACTCATGGCCAAGCAGGTCATCATTTTTATCATTTCATGATTCATTCATATTTCTGTCAGCCCTACACTAAAAAAGATACCTGACACATTTGTGAGGAAATCATCATCTGATATTGTAAGATGAGGCACACTTGAATACATTGCACATATGACATGTTAGTGCATTAAGAGAGAAAGTACAGTCATATGAAATTATTTATATGTCTCTAGGGAGGAGCTATCAAGTGGAACACAATGGACCGAAGAAAAATAGGTCAGCCATGTAAAACTCTAAAGAGGACATTGTTAAGAAAAGCCAGTTTAGTGGGCATAACATCCCTTGATGAAGTTGAAAGACTCGCTAAGAACAGAAAAACTTGGCAAACAACTATGCGAGCCCTGTGTGACGTTTAACAGCACGGGAAGGATGTAAGATGTAGGGATATATTGGAGTTAAATTGGGGAAAATGGAAGGAACACTATCCCTGTATTGTCTGTCAGTGTTTCTGTTTCTCACATGAATTAGGTTTTATCCATCCTTTATTTTATCATTTCATGAGATTTTGTTGAACAATTATTTTTATCATTTCATGATATCTTGTCAAACCATTATTTTATCATTTCATATCTTGTCAAACCATTATTTTATCATTTCATGATATCTTGTTAAACCATTATTTTATCATTTCATGATATCTTGTCAAACCGTTATTTTATCATTTCATGATATCTTGTTAAACCATTATTTTATCATTTCATGATATCTTGTCAAACCGTTATTTTATCATTTCATGATATCTTGTCAAACCATTATTTTATCATTTCATGATATCTTGTCAAACCATTATTTTATCATTTCATGATATCTTGTCAAACCATTATTTTATCATTTCATGATATCTTGTCAAACCATTATTTTATCATTTCATGATATCTTGTCAAACCATTATTTTATCATTTCATGAGATTTTGGCCTTCTGTTGATCCATATATAAGCTGTATCTCATCGTTTCATAATTATTTTCTTTCTTTTATTTTTTTCATTTTCTCTTTCATTGCTTCTCCCTGATCAGTGCTCTTAGCTTCATTATCAATGAAAAACATTTTTTTTTTTAACAGCAAATCTTTTCTTTAGTATATAATTATATTATCAGCATATCAGTATTATCAGGTCTGTGTTCAAGATATCTTGTGTTCCACCCACCCAGCTCTCCTGTAATTAACTGCACATTTCTGTTTTTTTTTCTGGTCCTGTTTTTTTATTTCAATAAATTGTGGTAAAATATGCATACCTGAGCTCAATGTTTTTGTGCTTTAGAACATAGTGGATGACTTTGCTGTGGTGATGGTGCAGTTAGCAGATCCATAAACCAGAATCTGATCTCCTATGTACAGGAAAACAGGTTGTGTTATCACAGTCTGATTAGAACTGTGCGGAAAAGATCGAAGTGTATTCAATCAATGTGCCATTGACACTATCAACCAGTACACACTACGAACAACACCGAGGTTAAATGCTGAGCACATGTAGGAGTGTCCTGAGTGCAAGGAGACCTGTCTCTAGGCCGGCAGCAAAGCATGGCTGTTTTTCAAATTCAAATGGGTTGGGATAGTTTGTTTCTTATGATCATACGTCTTCTTACATCCTTCCCGTGCCATTAAATGTCACTTAAGGGCCTCATGGTAGTTCGCCAAGATGTCCTGTCTTCAGTGAGTTTTTAAATCTCATCAAAGGATGTTATGCTCACTGAATTGGCTTCTCTTAACAATGTCCTCTTTAGAGTTTCACGTGGTCAACCTCCTTTTCTTTGGCCTGTTGTGATCCACTTGATAGCTTGTTTGGGGATTCTCTGATTGTTTCTTCTCATCACATGACCGACATATGTCCATCTTCTTTTTCTGATCAGCCATGAGACAGGTTGCTGTTCAGTCATCTGTCTTATCTCTGCATTGTTCTTGAATTCATTCCACTTTATACCGAGTATTTTCCTTAGGCATTTGTTTTCAAAAGAGTCTAATTTCTTGTCTGTTTCTTTAGTTGTTTTCCAGTTTTCACATGCATAAGTGAGGGTGGATATTATATTTGAATTGAATAATATTAACTTGATTTTTATGCTTATAACTTTTAAATGCCATATGTTCTCAAGATTCTTGAAGGTCAATGCTGCTTTGGCAATGCGAATTCTAACTTCTTTTCTGGTGTCACCATTGTGGTCTATATAGCTGCTGAGATATACAAAATGGTTTACTTCTTCAACAGCTGTTCCTTCTACATATATTTGTCCTTCGTCATTAATGAGAACCTTCATTATTTTTGTTTTATCCTTGTTAATTTCAGGTCCTATTGTACTAGCCATTGAAAAAAGGATATCTGTTTTTAACTTGCATTGATTTCATATTTTCGCTGATAAGAGTTATGTCATCTGCAAAATCAAGATCTTCCAGTTGGGTCTCACGTACCCAATCAGTGTCCGTTTTACCTTTGCAACATTTTTTCATTATGAAGTCTGTGGCAATGCCAAAAAGCAAGGGAGATAATATACATCCTTGTTTCACGCCTGTTTCAATCTGGAGCCATTCACCCATTCCTTCTTCTGTCTTGACTGCACAGACATATCCATTGTAGAGGTCACTAATGATGTTGACAGACTTAGATGGTATTCCATATATTTTAAAATCCTCCATAATGATTCTCTGTGTATGCTATCAAATGCCATTTTAAAGTCTATGAAGTTCAGGATTAATGGTCTTTGCTTTTCAATATGTTCTTCAAGTCTTATTCTTAGAGTAAAGATCTGACTGAGACAGCTGCTCCCTTTTTTGAAATCCTGCTTGTTCTTCACTCATTGCAGCATCAACTATATCTTGAATTCTACTCAGAATAACTTTGCAAAATACTTTTGACACAACTGATAGTAAGGTTGTTGCATTCACTAAGGTTGCCTTTTTTCGGTATTTTAACAATGATTCCTTTTTTCCTTTTAGATTGGACTTTTTCTTCTTTCCAAACTTTATTGAACATTCTCTGTAGTTGTTTCATTTTGTCTATATTAATAGCTTTTAACATTTTGGCTGTTTCTTGTGATGGTGAAGCTTAATTCTTGCGTCGGCTCTAGGTTTTCATGGTCGCTGTGACCTGACTTTAAGCTTGTATTTCAAGGCTTCTGCAACAATATGGGCAGAAACATGCACTTAGCAACAACACTTTGCGAGTTCTGATAGTATCTGAAATTCTCATCGGAAGTTTTTACGTGCTCCTAAAGCTTAAGGGTCAGTTTCAGAAATATAGACTTTCATGAGACTGTCATCATTGATACTCCAATGTAATCCCCAGCTATGAGATTATCAACATTGATCATCATCAAGTGCTGTGCCGACTGATGTAGGTTGTTATGCTTCTACAGAGTACACGATCCTTCATGCAGACCATCAGCTTATTTGGTGATCTCCTCTCAACATTGATATGTTAATTTAATCCCCAGCTGTGAGGTTATCTTGTTACTTTAATGTAATCCCCAACTTTGAGACTGTCAACATTGTCACTTTAATGTAATCCCCAACTTTGAGACTGTCAACATTGTCACTTTAATGTAATCCCCAGCTTTGAGACTATCAACATTGTCACTTTAATGTAATCCCCAACTTTGAGACTGTCAACATTGTCATTTTAATGTAATCCCCAGCTTTGAGACTATCAACATTGTCACTTTAATGTAATCTCCAGCTATGAGCTCATCAACATTGTCACTTTAATGTAATCCCCAGCTTTGAGACTATCAACATTGTCACTTTAATGTAATCCCCAACTTTGATACTATCAACATTGTCACTTTAATGTAATCCCCAGCTTTGAGACTATCAACATTGTCACTTTAATGTAATCCCCAGCTTTGAGACTATCAACATTGTCACTTTAATGTAATCCCCAGCTTTGAGACTATCAACATTGTCACTTTAATGTAATCCCCAGCTTTGAGACTATCAACATTGTCACTTTAATGTAATCCCCAGCTATGAGCTTATCAACATTGATATATTAATTTAATCCCCAGCTATGAAACTATATCAACATTGATATGTGGACATAATTCCCTGCTGTGAAATGATCAACACTGATATGTTAATGTACTACTATGATACTGTCAACATCGATATGTTAACATAATCCCCAATTCTGAGACTGTTAATATTGATATGGTAAGATGGTACCATGTTATGGGACTATCAACTTCAAAATATTAACATCATCTTCAGCTATGAAACTATTAGTGTTGACATGTTAAATTTAATCCTCAGCTATGAAACTATCGACATCGATATGTTAACATAATCCCCAGTTCTGAGACTGTTAATATAGATATGGTAAAGTGGTACCATATTATGAGATTATCAACTTCAAAATATTAACATTATCTTGAGCTATGAAACTATTGATGTTGATAAGTTAATGTAGTACAATGCCTTGAGACTATCAACATTGAGATGTTAACATAATCCCCAGCTATGAGACTGTTAACATTGACCTGAAGGACAAACCAGACTGGTTTTTGGAAAAGAACCCTTTGGGATTGGTACCAGTTTTGGAAATTGATGACAAGATAGTGTATGAATCAACTGCCACTTGCGACTGGCTGGATGATGTCTACCCAGAAAACCGACTGCAGCCAAGTGATCCGTACCGACGTGCCTGGGACAGAATCCTAGTGGAGTATTACGGAAAAGTGGGTATCTGACAACTTTGGTAAACTTTTTATGATTGTGCCTGTTATGATTGTGTAAGAAAGTGAACAGAAAGGCCTTACTTTGAACATCAAAAAGACAGAGACTATGGTTATATCTAAGAAACAGAATCCACCAGCATGCAGTATTAAAGTAAACGGAACTGTTCTAAAGCAGGTGCAGAAATTCAAATACCTTGGAGCAGTAATAACTTCAGATGGGAAATGCAGAACAGAAATTAGGAACAGAATAGGCCAAGCAAAGAATGCATTTCAGAGAATGAGAAACATATTGACCAACACATCCTTATCAATGAATGTTAGAAAACGAGTCCTAAAATGCTATATTGAACCTATCTTGTTATATGGAAGTGAATCATGGACAATAGGCAAGTCTGCACAAAAATCATTGGAAGCAGCAGAAATGTGGTTTATTAGAAGAATGTTGTGAATCCCCTGGACAGCAAAAATAACTAATGAAGAATGTAGGAGAAGAGCTGGAGAGACAAAAAACCTTGTCAAAAAGATAAGAGAGAGACAATGTACTTTCATAGGACATGCAATGAGAAGAGGGGGCATTGAAAATATTATAACAACAGGAAAAATAGAAGGAAGAAGATCAAGAGGAAGACCAAGAGAAATGATACTGGACAGTCTGACGGGATGTTGTGAGAGGAGATCACCAACTGAGCTGATGGCCTGCATGAAGGATCGCGTACTCTGGAGAAGCATAATAGCCAACGCCAGTCGGCACGGCACATGATGATGATGATGATGCCTGTTAATTTCCACTAATACAAGTTTGAAATGTGACATTGTAGCACAGTTGACAGTGAGCTGTTTTCTCATAACCTAGTCACCCTAGCAGGCTGTAAAAATGAGTGCCTAACAGACAGATGTTTGGGTAAACTGTCTCAAAAAATAGAGTGTAACTTTCTGTATGATGGCGTATATCAGAGTATATTTTACTGCATTGTGAGGTATATCAGAGTATATTTTACTGCATCGTGAGGTATATCAGAGTATATTTTACTGTATCGTGAGGTATATTAGAGTATATTTTACTGCATTGTGAGGTACATCAGAGTATATTTTACTACATCTTGAGGTATATCAGAGTATATTTTACTACATCTTGAGTTATATCAGAGTATATTTTACTGCATTGTGAGGTATATCAGAGTGTATCTTACTGTATGGTGAGGTATATCAGAACATATCTTACTGTATGGTGAGTTTGACAATGAAATCATCAACCAAGTTTGACAATGAAATCATCAGCCAAGTTTGACAGTGAAATCATCAGCCAAGTTTGACAATGAAATCATCAGCCAAGTTTGACAATGAAATCATCAGCCAAGTTTGACAGTGAAATCTTTGATTCCATAGGGAAGTTCCTTGACCAGGTCATTAATGAATACCAGGAATAATGTAGGTGAAAGGACTCCTCTTTGTGGTATGCCATGTCGCAGCGGTACTTTCTGGCTTTTGTGACCATCCATTACTACTCTTGCTCTTCTGTTGTGTAAATAGGACTTATCCAGTTGTACAGTCTTCCATTCACATTGCAGTTTCTTAGTTTCCACAGCAGACCTTTTTTCCATACTTTATCAAAGGCTTTCTTCAGGTCTATCCACGCTGCTAGTACAAAGTTTTTGTCTTGGAGTACGTCCTCAATCTCTTGAGAGAGATAGATCACTTGATCTTCTGTACTGTAGTACTGCCTAAGTCCTGCTTGTTGTGGAATGAGAAAGTTTTCACTTTCTAGGTACCATTTTAGCCTCAGGTCAGTGATGTGTTCCATCGTTTTGCATAGGCAGCTAGTGAGACTGATTGGCCTGTAGCTGGAGGCTGTATCGCTGTTTTTCCCCTGGCTTTAGTAATGGTACCATGCTTGCTTCCTTCCAGATTTGATGTAATTTACCTGTGCTCCAGCACATATTAAAAATATCCAACAGCTTTCTCATTGCTGCCATTCCCAGGTTCTTGATCATTTCATTGGACACTCCATCTGGTCCTGGTGATTTCCTTGGTTTCAGTTTACTAACTGCTAGGTCTAACTCACTGCGTGTGATTGGTGCATCCATGACCTCCACTTTTCTGACTTGTTCCTCTTCTTTCTGTGGTTCAATGCGCACTGTACGCTCTTTCTCTGGATGGATATCAATGTTGCAGTCTTGTGCAAACATGCGAGCAAAGTGATCTGCTACCTGCAAGAGTTTTCCCATCCTCTATTAGTGTAATCTTTGTGCTTCTTCCAGTACTCTCATCATTTAACTGTTTGATTAGTTTCCACAGTTTTCTTCCATCCTTTTCAAAGTTTAGGGACTCTGTTTTCTCTCTCCAACTTTCCCATCTGGCTTGCAGCTTGGCTCTCTGAAATTTAGCCTTAGCATGTTGGTAATTGTTGTAGTGTTCTTGGCATGGTCTATTTTCTACTTGCTTTCGAGCTGTTTCCACGTCATCATGCAATTTTCCCAGCTCACTAGACCAGTATAGTTTATAGTCCCTACGAGCTCCTCTGGGAATGGTTTCACGAGCGGCCTGAAGGATACAAGCATTGAATTCCTTCACTATGCTGTTAATATCCTTACCTTCTATGGACAGCTGTCCCACCAGGATACCTGTATGATGTCTGTACATTGTCCAGTTTACTTTTTTATAGTTCCATCTGGGGAGAGGACTACTGGTGTTAATGAGTTCATTTTCTATTGTCAGGAAGACTGGTCGATGGTCGCTACCTCCAAGTTGTTTTCCAACTTCACGTGTAATGTTCCACTTCAGGTCTGGAGAGTGGAATGTCAGATCTGGTGTTGAGGTTGTATGCCAAGCCCTTGAGTAAAATGTTGGGGGATCCATTGGCTGGTTGATCAGGAGAAGTCCATTATCATCCTGCCAGCTCTCAACTTCCTCTCCTCTCTTGTCTATGTGGTCATAGCCCCAGCTCTGGGAATGGCTGTTAAAATTGCCACAGACCATCAGTCTCTCTTTGTGTGGGATTGTTTCTAGAGCAAGTGGGTGGTCATTAGAACAGTAATAGTTAAGGAGGTGGAAATCTGTATTACTTCTTTTTAGATGGATCATCTGGTAGTCGGTTCCTTCCATATACACTCCCACTTGACATGTGCTGATGTTATTCTTAACAAGTGTGAGTACTCCTCCTTTTCTTCTGTCCTGTCAGTCTGTTCTGAAGCACTGATAGCCTCTGATTTTAAAGGCAGCATCTTTCGTTAAGTGTGTCTCCTGTATACAGCATATACTTACCTGCTCTGCAAAGAGTATGTTCTCTAGTTCCACCTTTTTGCTATAGCTAACTCTAACACTACTGACACTCTCAGCATTCCACTGCATTAGTTTAAGTTCTTGCTTTTTAGCAGTTTTCTGATGTATTTTTTGGCCAGTAGCTCTACTCTCATGTCTCCTGGCTCCACAAGATGAACTGAGAGGACCTCCAGTAGCAGTCATATGTAACTGAAGAACTTGTTTGTTTAGACATTGCAAGCCTACCATCCCCTTTCACAAAAAAAGAAATACAGTATTGCAGAATAATGTTTGCGTGTATGAAACCTGTTAAGAAAAACCAAGTTCAGATTATTCAATTCAAATGTAATATCCACCCTCATTTATGCATGCGAAAACTGGAAAACAGCTAAAGAAATACACAAGAAATTAGACTCTTTTGAAAACAAATGCCTAAGGAAAATACTCAGTATAAAGTGGAATGAATTCAGTAACAGTGCAGAGATCAGACAGATGAGCAAACAACAACCTGTCTCATGGGTGATCAACAAAAGAAAGTGGACACATGTTGGTCACGTGATAAGAAGAAACGGTCAGAGAATCCCAGAACAAGCTATCAAGTGGAACACAATGGGCCGAAGAAAAAGAGGTCAGCCAGGTGAACTCTAAAGAGGACATTGTTAAGAGAGGCCAGTTTAGTGAGCATATCATCCCTTGTTGAGGTTGAAAAGCTCTCCGAAAACAGGAGAACTTGGCGAGCTCCATATGAGCCATATCAGACATTTAACAGGATGGGAAGGATGTAATATGTAAATAAGTATGAAACCTGGCATATTTTGTAGAACTGGATTTTACTGTTTACTTTTGGTAAAAGAGGACTAGAGAGGAGGAATGTATGTTTTATAGAAGTTGTAACTGTAAATAATGGCTGATCTTGAAGCGTAGAGTCTCCATCATTTTGTATTCAGACAAAGGTCTGACCAAGTCTGAATGCTGTGAATTTTTCTCTTAATCGTGATGTGTGATTATTATAGTATTAGTTATGCTGTCTTTTCTTTGTCTTCATTTATTGAGGTTTTCATAGTTATTGACACTGGTTAAATTTTGTAGAATAGTTCTGTGACTCCAGCCAACGTTGTTGTCATAGTTACTATGGCATCAATCAGCTTTGTTGTCATGGTTACTATGGCATCAGTCAGCTTTGTTGTTATGGTTATTATGACAGCCAACTTTTGTGAAACATTTATTATGATGTGACAAATGCAAATTTTTAAAATCAGACAGCAGATGTAGAAAGGCATGATATAAAGGAATATTAGAGTGATTGTGCTGTTTTTGCTTTTTTGTTCTTTCCATTCTGCACGTTTAGCAAGAACCTTATTTTGTGGTTGTTGGTTTCAGCTGGCCTCCACTTTATTTAGCCTCATGAGAAATCCAGAGAAGAAAGAACAGGCACTCAGTGACCTGGCCAAGCACTTCCAGTTCTTTGAGAATGTCCTGGCTGACAGAGAAGGTCCTTACTTTGGAGGCAAGTTGTTAGTAACTTGTATGAGAAGGTGCGAAATCTGTGCAGTGACTTGTATGAGAAGATGTGAAATCTGTGTGGCAACTTTTGTGTGAATGATTTGTGAAATGAAGAATTCTTGAAGCTGTAATGACGTTGTTCTTGTTGAAAAATTTTACCAAAGTTCTGGGCACTGGTAATCATAGAGATTTTATATTTTAAAGAAAGTTGTGATTTTTATGTCTGCGTAGAATAGGGTGCATGAAACAGCTGGCTCGTTGTTAAATAAAAATTATGCATTCTGTAGAATTCCACTACAGCGACCAAATAATCTTCTGTGAGTGAGGAAAAAAAGTGCTTGACCTAGCACTTGACTGCTAACAAGGATGAGGATTTGCTTTTGCCAAAAATATTAATAATTCATTAATAACACATATTTAATTTCAGCTGTCCCCTGGGAACAGCTGTGTTAAGAGCACACTTATCTTAACATAGTCTTTGTGAGACAGGGAATATAGGTCTGTTTGCTTAAAAACTCTGACCTACTTCTGTAGCCCAGAAACCTGTAGCAATTAACACTAATTGTAAGTGTTATTTTTGTAAAATATAATGTCAGGTTGTTGGATGGATGGGGATTTGGAGATTGCTGGCAGGGATGAGGAAAATCTGTTGTGAGACCAGTGAATCTAGGACGTGACAAGCCTATGGGTCTTTACAACAATGGCTGTCAGAATGATGTAAACAAAACAGAGCCAGCAGACTACAGGTGGTGGGGAATGGATATTGTTGAGGCACTAATCGGATTCGTCATCCCAAAGTCAGAGTGTCTCAGTGGAACTGTCTCAAAGCCATCTGGCCAGCCAGCGTTGCATGCTGGATCTGATGTGGAGAAGGGGCTTAAGTACAGTCACCAGAGGCTGGAAAACAAAGTTTTAGCCAGACCAGCTTACACTTCATGGCAGTCCGAGCAAGACCACAGTCTGCCCTAGCAAGGACAGGTGCTGAAATCGGAGGTACCCAGCCAAAAGGCGCATTGCAAAAATCAAGGTACCACACATCATCGCCAGTGTGCGTATAAAGAGGAAGATCTCAGCTGTCATTTAAAAAAAAATGATGAAACTTGAGTGCATTTTTGCCCATTTGAGCTTTTTTTGTTTTTACTCTGTTCCTCAGATGACAAGCCAGCTTTGGTTGACTTCTTGGTTTGGCCACACATAGAGCGAATTCCAGTTCTTGCCAGTCAGGAGCCAAGAGTTGCAATAGACAAAGACAGGTTTCCAAGACTTGCACGATGGTTTGATGCTATGCACACTGTCCCAGCAGTCAAGACCACAGCCTTTGATTTAAAGACACACTTGGCTTACATCGAATCTTCCAGGGGTGGAAACAAGCCAAACTATGACCTGGGACTCGAAGAATAGAAACTCTGTGTCTGAGCTGCATTTGTTTTGTAGTAGAAGCCTTTGTTTACTTTGAACAATATATTTTTTTCAGTTTACAAAATACAGCAGGAAATACTTTTCATATACAAGAAGCCATGTGAAGTTTTGTGCCAAAGTTTATACAGATTTGTTTATGTTTGTGTTGGAGCATATTTATTTTTCATTATGAATTGTAAAGGCCTTCTTTTTTTTTAGCAGATCAAGCAGTTTGAGAATGCAGATGTGGAAAGATAATGATAAGAATGAGAAATGTGTGATAGATGATAGATCTAGTGTGTGCGTGTAGATAACTTCAGCGTAGATTTAACTGCAGCATACAAATTTTACAACAGTATTATTTTTTGCAGTGTTTTTATATTGCATAAGGAGATGTTCTGCTTGTTGGTAGCCTTTGATGTAGACCTCCTTGTCCTAAGAGATGTTCTGCTTGTTGGTAGCCTTTGATGTAGACCTCTCTGGACTAGGAGATGTTCTGCTTGTTGGTAGCCTTTGATGTAGACCTCCCTGGACTAGGAGATGTTCTGCTTGTTGGTAGCCTTTGATGTAGACCTGTCTGGACTAGGAGATGTTCTGCTTGTTGGTAGCCTTTGATGTAGACCTCCTTGTCCTAAGAGATGTTCTGCTTGTTGGTAGCCTTTGATGTAGACCTCCTTGTCCTAGGAGATGTTCTGCTTGTTGGTAGTCTTTGATGTAGACCTCTCTGGACTAGGAGATGTTCTGCTTGTTGGTAGCCTTTGATGTAGACCTCTCTGGACTAGGAGATGTTCTGCTTGTTGGTAGCCTTTGATGTAGACCTCTCTGGACTAGGAGATGTTCTGCTTGTTGGTAGCCTTTGATGTAGACCTCTCTGGACTAGGAGATGTTCTGCTTGTTGGTAGCCTTTGATGTAGACCTCTCTGGACTAGGAGATGTTCTGCCTGTTGGTAGCCTTTGATGTAGACCTCCTTGTCCTAGGAGATGTTCTGCTTGTTGGTAGATTTTGATGTAGACCTCCCTGGTCTAGATGTTCTGCCTGTTGGCTGCCTCTGATGTAGAGCTCCCTGTACTGAAAGATGGTGTTACACCCATGGACTGCCTGTGGTGTAGGGATTACCCTGTTTACCTTTTCTTAGATTATTTCAGGTCCAAGCTATATGGAGGATTGCTTGATAGTGTCTTTCCAGTGAGTTATGGTGTTTTGAAAATGTCCCATTCCCAGACTTTTTTTCAGTCTTAAGACTGAGATATGAAAAAAAGTCTGGGAATGGAACATACTCCAAGATGAACAGAAATCTGAACTTACTTGAAGATAAACAGAGACTGAGGCTGAGAAACTAAGAACATGAACATATGGGAATAAATTATTCATCCGAGCTTAAATATTTCTTACTGACAGTTTTATTCTGAGCCATGCTTGTGTGTTCTGGGAAGTCATTCAGATTTTTTGTTGCCCGGCTCTTCAGTGGCTTTCTGGTGACATTGATTTCATTTGCCTGTTTGAGCTGGAATGCATTTCTTTAAATCCTGGCCAGAATTGCTCATGAAATATTAGTTTTACATATTTGGCCATCACACAAAGTCTAGAAATATTTGGAAATCACTTCACTTCTTAAGCATTATTTTTACTGAAAGATCAGTAGTTATGTAATTTTAAATTGACCAATGAATGTGCAGGAAATATGACCTTCAATCACTGTTCTCATGGCTGCACCCTGAAAGTGATACCAGAACATTTGATGTTGTCTTTAAGTGACAAGCTTGAACAGAAATAGAATGTTCCAGGTTCTGTGTATTCATAGCAGATCAATGGTAAGGTCAGGCAGACATCAGGTAGAGTTTACCACAAATAATGTATTCCCAGTATATTTTATAAACCAGCTTTGAAATGGTTAATTACATCTTTCCCCCTGCAGTTTAGGGCAAGTATCACGGACAGATACTGATAAAATAATTAGGAATTTAAAGTGTATTTACTGTTTGACAAAGATATTGTGTGCAGTTAGCTACGTGCGGAAACTTGATGATTGGTCAGTAGAAAAGTCTCAGGTCACATAAGAATAAAAAACACTTTGTCTGATCTAGAATTTGTGTCAAGAGAAAAACTTGATGTGAAATTTTTTTTCATGCTGATTTGTTACTTTTCAGGTTTGTGTCTTCCAGGTAAATTTGTACACATCATCTTCCTTCAGTTAGCTGAATAATTACTTGTGTTCTTTGTATTTCATGATTAAAAACTGTATACCAGTTTCATTATTATTTTGTGGATTTCTTTTTGTTAACAGCCGCATGAGAGGGAATGTATGAGTACATGGCCATAAGAGAGGGAATGTGTGAGTATGCAGCCATAAGAGAGGGAATGTATGACCACTCAGCCATAAAAAAGGGAATGTATGATTATGCAGCCATAATAGAGGGAATGTATGAGTATGCAGCCATGAGAAAGGAAATTATGAGTACACAGCTATAGGAGAGGGAATTTATGAGCATACAGCCATAAGAGAGGGACTATACGAGTACATAGCTGTGTGAAATTAATGGACAAATTAATGTAATGAGTAATTTATTCCAATAGTTCTTAAATATAATTAGAGGATTTCCAGTCCAACAGCTTTACTTTCCATTATGGGGGTGGGGTGGGAGGGAGGATGTTAAAACAAATTGTTCCATCCATCGAAGCAAAGTCTTTCACTTACGTCCACTCATGACCAGAAGAAGCGACTGTTGCAGGACCTACCAACATTACTAATTATTTGGTAATGGCTGCAGTATTCTGTCTGTAACTACACCGCGTTGTGTCTGTTTTTATAAAGTTGTTTCGGGGGCCATTAACATTATAACTGGGTCAGGACAGAGTTGGACCTTTTAAAAATGAAGCTGCAGCCATGCGTGACACCTTTCCTTCCCCCTCCCCGTTTCTCATATCAGTGCATCGCTAACCCTGGAATGTGACGCCCTATCGGGAGGTAGTGTATTCGTTTCCACTTGCCCTTGGACGAGACTTTTCCTTTTATCTGCCATCGCCTTCCGCGACGACCCCTGTGTGGAGACTGCCAACTCCTTCCGCGACGACCCCTGTGTGGAGACTGCCAACTCCTTCCGCGACGATCCCTGTGTGGAGACTGTCAGCTCCTTCCGCGACGATCCCTGTGTGGAGACTGCCAACTCCCCCAGGTATCACACTAGTGTACACATGTAGCTGACAAAACAGAAATGAGACAAGCCTGAGCAGTCTTACTGCCTATAATTTTGTACGGATCCGCACATAATCCCAAATTCGAACACAGTGTTCCTCACCTAAACATTGACTCGAACTCTTAGAACGAATTAAATGATTATAGTGTTTGATTGCAGTACTAATTATTGTTAATCTGGTTTCATATATGTTGTTCATGTTTTGTGCCTTTAAAAAAATCCAAAAGAATTGTTTCGCTACCCTGGCAGCCCACTGCTTGAGAACCCCTGGGTCTAAAAACATGGCTTATTGATTTTGCATTGTCACTTCAGAGCTGGACCAATTTTACCCCGAGACCAGAAAATCGAGTTGCATTTTCGGGGGCATGTACTCGTGTTAGAGAAGTGGCCTGAGTAAAAGGTACGATGCATTATCGGGGATTTGATGGGCAGAAATGAAAGGAAAACAGAAGTCTGATTTTTTTATGGGTTTCCGTTTGGGAAATTTGTATGCTGCAGTCAAACAAGAAGAATTTTTCTATGAATCACGAGGTCTGGGAAGAATTAGCGAAAGACTGAATTATTTGAGAAAGGAGCGAGAATCAAACTTTGAAGTTGAAAGACGTGAATGCAAAGAAAGTTGTCCTTGCAACACAAACATTACTTTAATGTGACTGATTATGCAACCACCACATTGGCAGATTCAGCAATGAGAGAAGCTTTCCAGCAAAATTATACTCGACAAGAAAGAAACAATGTCTGCCAGATTAAAAACTTGTCTTCTTACGCCAAGAATGCCATTATGACGACAACGACGACGACGAGAGAAAGGGAGAGAGAAAGAGAGATCCGAGAGAATAAAGGAGAGAGCGTATATGAAGTGACTGACAATGTCTTTGCCAGTGGAATAGCAAACTGGCAAAATAAATAAACAGACAGGATGAAAAGCTTGTCTCCAAGAAGCGAATATAGAACAAGGAATCGTTATTGACAGACTCAGTAAGCGAAATAATTCGTCTTGTTTGTCTCTGCTGATCTACTGCATGTTGTTATAAAGTTGTCCTGCGGAAACACACTGGCCATCCCAGCTCCAAAAAAAAAAAAATTGTTAAAGAAGTACTTACATCAAAGTTACAGCTAAGTGTTCTTTGCATTTTATTTCCTTTTATTTTAAAACATAGCATTCGTGTGAATCTATACTTTATCTCCTCTCTCTATTTCTTCGTCCTGTATGTTTTTGTATGATTTAAGGCTCACGTAGAAAAGTCACAACTTTGTAGTCGTAATAAGGCTGTTCCTACTTTTTTCCTAGTTTATACATTTTACATCAAAGTCATCTTTCTGTGCTGAAGATTCTACGACATGCTTGTCTTGTGTCCTTCCTCGTATACCTTTCGGTGTTAAGGGGACAAACAGGCGTCTTGATAGGCCTCAACGATTTGCTTCATATAATGAGATATTTAATGTTCTGTAATTTCCTCTCTCTATCTCCTGCGTAGGCGGCCTCTTCATCTGTTACCTGCAAATGTTTTCTGTGATATACTGTCTGGTGGTAACTGTTTACGATATGCGATATATATATATATATATATATATATATATATACAATAACAGCAAAATCAATATGTATCTAAATATTAGAACTATTGGGTTTTTTTGTTTTTTTTTGCTTTGCAACTTTGTTTCTTGCTTCACTGAAGTAAATTTTCATTCTCCTTACTTATGTTTTGTCTTTGAAAGGCGAGAACTAAAATATTTTGCAGTCTTCTTGCTTCAATATTTGTAACTTAAACCTTCTTTCTGGGTCAGTCGCACTCACATTAAATCAAATGA
The DNA here is from genome assembly GCA_009760885.1 of Achatina immaculata. Lineage (NCBI taxonomy): Eukaryota > Metazoa > Mollusca > Gastropoda > Stylommatophora > Achatinidae > Lissachatina > Lissachatina immaculata. Next base: position 46,091,753 of record CM019716.1, read on the forward strand.
AATAAAACCAACACAGATAAAACGGGCCTGGAGCGTGTACCAGGTTGCTAGACTGCTGTAGAAACGTGCACCGTGTAACAAACTTGTTTCTGGGGCTAGTAAGCAATATCGCTACTGCGGGCGCTAGAGGACAAAGTTTGCCCAGAAATTGCTGATATCATGGTGATATTGGAAGTTTTTGAATTAAAATTCCGCAGCTTGCAAACCCATACATCGACCTAAATACAGGTTGGCCCACATTTAGAGGTTCGTCGGAGTTTCACGTACTTGACGAGCAGCCAGTTCTGTTGTTTATCTGGACATCTTACATAACCTTTTCACAACACGATGACTGCTAAGCATTATAAAAGTGGTGAGTGATTTCTTCATTAAATTTTCCCTGGAATGTTAACTTGTATTCTCAACAGTCGATTTTTTTATGGTTTTGGAGCAGAATTAACGGATCTGTCTGGAAGTAGCTGACAGAAAATTGTTAAAAGTCCCGAGGTGGATTCAAGAAAAAAGACGTTCTGGCAGACTGTACTCCTAGCAACAGTATGTTGGCTCAGACACTACGAAACAAATGAACTAGAATCTATCGCCCTTCTTCTTCACTCTTTTTATTTTCTCCAGACATCAATTTTACCCCCAGACACATACTTTGCTGTTATTTCCAGAGAAAATTTTCGGCCTATTTCACGGCAAGAATGCCATTATGACGACAACGACGACGACGAGAGAAAGGGAGAGAGAAAGAGAGATCCGAGAGAATAAAGGAGAGAGCGTATATGAAGTGACTGACAATGTCTTTGCCAGTGGAATAGCAAACTGGCAAAATAAATAAACAGACAGGATGAAAAGCTTGTCTCCAAGAAGCGAATATAGAACAAGGAATCGTTATTGACAGACTCAGTAAGCGAAATAATTCGTCTTGTTTGTCTCTGCTGATCTACTGCATGTTGTTATAAAGTTGTCCTGCGGAAACACACTGGCCATCCCAGCTCCAAAAAAAAAAATTGTTAAAGAAGTACTTACATCAAAGTTACAGCTAAGTGTTCTTTGCATTTTATTTCCTTTTATTTTAAAACATAGCATTCGTGTGAATCTATACTTTATCTCCTCTCTCTATTTCTTCGTCCTGTATGTTTTTGTATGATTTAAGGCTCACGTAGAAAAGTCACAACTTTGTAGTCGTAATAAGGCTGTTCCTACTTTTTTCCTAGTTTATACATTTTACATCAAAGTCATCTTTCTGTGCTGAAGATTCTACGACATGCTTGTCTTGTGTCCTTCCTCGTATACCTTTCGGTGTTAAGGGGACAAACAGGCGTCTTGATAGGCCTCAACGATTTGCTTCATATAATGAGATATTTAATGTTCTGTAATTTCCTCTCTCTATCTCCTGCGTAGGCGGCCTCTTCATCTGTTACCTGCAAATGTTTTCTGTGATATACTGTCTGGTGGTAACTGTTTACGATATGCGATATATATATATATACAATAACAGCAAAATCAATATGTATCTAAATATTAGAACTATTGGGTTTTTTTTTTTGCTTTGCAACTTTGTTTCTTGCTTCACTGAAGTAAATTTTCATTCTCCTTACTTATGTTTTGTCTTTGAAAGGCGAGAACTAAAATATTTTGCAGTCTTCTTGCTTCAATATTTGTAACTTAAACCTTCTTTCTGGGTCAGTCGCACTCACATTAAATCAAATGAAATAAAACCAACACAGATAAAACGGGCCTGGAGCGTGTACCAGGTTGCTAGACTGTGCTGTAGAAACGTGCACCGTGTAACAAACTTGTTTCTGGGGCTAGTAAGCAATATCGCTACTGCGGGCGCTAGAGGACAAAGTTTGCCCAGAAATTGCTGATATCATGGTGATATTGGAAGTTTTTGAATTAAAATTCCGCAGCTTGCAAACCCATACATCGACCTAAATACAGGTTGGCCCATATTTAGAGGTTCGTCGGAGTTTCACGTACTTGACGAGCAGCCAGTTCTGTTGTTTATCTGGACATCTTACATAACCTTTTCACAACACGATGACTGCTAAGCATTATAAAAGTGGTGAGTGATTTCTTCATTAAATTTTCCCTGGAATGTTAACTTGTATTCTCAACAGTCGAGTTTTTTATGATTTTGGAGCAGAATTAACGGATCTGTCTGGAAGTAGCTGACAGAAAATTGTTAAAAGTCCCGAGGTGGATTCAAGAAAAAAGACGTTCTGGCAGACTGTACTCCTAGCAACAGTATGTTGGCTCAGACACTACGAAACAAATGAACTAGAATCTATCGCCCTTCTTCTTCACTCTTTTTATTTTCTCCAGACATCAATTTTACCCCCAGACACATACTTTGCTGTTATTTCCAGAGAAAATTTTCGGCCTATTTCACGGCGACACCCAAGGGTCGCGGATAACGTAAAGCTCTTCCTACAGTCTGCATTAACGTAAAGCTCTTCCTACAGTCTGCATTAACGTAAAGCTCTTCCTACAGTCTGCATTAACGCAAAGCTCTTCCTACAGTCTGCATTAACGTAAAGCTCTTCCTACAGTCTGCATTAACGCAAAGCTCTTCCTACAGTCTGCATTAACGCAAAGCTCTTCTTACAGTCTGCATTAACGCAAAGCTCTTCCTACAGTCTGCATTAACGCAAAGCTCTTCCTTCAGTCTGCATTAACGCAAAGCTCTTCCTTCAGTCTGCATTAACGTAAAGCTCTTCCTACAGTCTGCATTAACGCAAAGCTCTTCCTTCAGTCTGCATTAACGTAAAGCTCTTCCTTCAGTCTGCATTAACGTAAAGCTCTTCCTACAGTCTGCATTAACGTAAAGCTCTTCCTTCAGTCTGCATTAACGTAAAGCTCTTCCTACAGTCTGCATTAACGTAAAGCTCTTCCTTCAGTCTGCATTAACGCAAAGCTCTTCCTACAGTCTGCATTAACGTAAAGCTCTTCCTACAGTCTGCATTAACGCAAAGCTCTTCCTACAGTCTGCATTAACGCAAAGCTCTTCCTACAGTCTGCATTAACGTAAAGCTCTTCCTACAGTCTGCATTAACGTAAAGCTCTTCCTACAGTCTGCATTAACGCAAAGCTCTTCCTTCAGTCTGCATTAACGTAAAGCTCTTCCTACAGTCTGCATTAACGCAAAGCTCTTCCTACAGTCTGCATTAACGCAAAGCTCTTCCTACAGTCTGCATTAACGTAAAGCTCTTCCTACAGTCTGCATTAACGTAAAGCTCTTCCTACAGTCTGCATTAACGCAAAGCTCTTCCTTCAGTCTGCATTAACGCAAAGCTCTTCCTACAGTCTGCATTAACGCAAAGCTCTTCCTTCAGTCTGCATTAACGCAAAGCTCTTCCTTCAGTCTGCATTAACGCAAAGCTCTTCCTTCAGTCTGCATTAACGCAAAGCTCTTCCTACAGTCTGCATTAACGTAAAGCTCTTCCTTCAGTCTGCATTAACGTAAAGCTCTTCCTTCAGTCTGCATTAACGTAAAGCTCTTCCTACAGTCTGCATTAACGCAAAGCTCTTCCTTCAGTCTGCATTAACGCAAAGCTCTTCCTTCAGTCTGCATTAACGTAAAGCTCTTCCTTCAGTCTGCATTAACGTAAAGCTCTTCCTACAGTCTGCATTAACGCAAAGCTCTTCCTACAGTCTGCATTAACGTAAAGCTCTTCCTTCAGTCTGCATTAACGTAAAGCTCTTCCTACAGTCTGCATTAACGTAAAGCTCTTCCTTCAGTCTGCATTAACGTAAAGCTCTTCCTTCAGTCTGCATTAACGTAAAGCTCTTCCTACAGTCTGCATTAACGCAAAGCTCTTCCTTCAGTCTGCATTAACGCAAAGCTCTTCCTTCAGTCTGCATTAACGTAAAGCTCTTCCTACAGTCTGCAAACTTGAAGGAAATTTTCACCTATCATTTCTGACTCACACGTGAGCATGTTGAGTAGTTTCTGTTGTTTATTTGCTATACAAGAGGCTTTTTCAGTTTGCTGTGTCCTGTTCTTAGTCTAAATATGGTTCTTTGTTCTATTCTCAGTGGATATTGGCAGTTTTAGTCATGTATGTAATGTTTTTCTTTCATCCTTTTATCTTCAAGGTGTGTTTAATTGGTCAAACTGCATAATAATTTGTTTAAGTAATTGATCAGACTGCACAGTAATTTAACACAAGAACTGTTCATCCTAGCAGGCCACTTTGTTTTTGCCAGCTTTTTCCATATGATACACTTGGTAAGAAGCTTGCTGCAATATGACATGCTTACCGAGTTTGGTGAGAAGATTCGGCATGTTTGATTTCCGTAAAGTAGGATAGTAACCATAACTCTTTTTCATTCTGATACGATACCATGTTATTCATCTCATTAATTGTATATATGTGATATCTTATGCTAAACTGATCATTTGATCCACACACACACACACATATATATATATATATATATATATATATAATATGTTAAAGCTAAACTGGTCACATTAACCATATATGTGATATCTTAGACTAAATTGATCATGTGATCCATATATATGTGATATCTCAAGTCTAAACTGATCACATTAACCATACATATGTTTGATATCCTAGGGTCAGCATTTCCACCCCTGACACCCAAGGTGATACGACTCTATAGTATGAGATACTGTCCATATGCTGAAAGAGCAAGACTGGTACTAGCACATAAAAACATACCGTAAGTTTTACACATACAGATGTATCTGTCTGTTTGCCTGATCTGTCTGTCTGGTCTGTCTGTCTGTTTAGTTGGCTGGCTGCTTGCTGATAAATGTTACCTAGAGAATCAGAAGCAGTATTTTTATGATATAAGGTAAAACAACAGAGGTACAGTTTCACACATTGGACAAACTAGAGTAAAACAACAGAGGTACAGCTTCACACATTCAACAGAGTAAAACAACAGAGGTACAGCTTCACACATTGGATAAACTAAGGTAAAACAACAGAAGTACAGCTTCACACATTGGATAAATTAGAGTAAAACAACAGAAGTACAGCTTCACACATTAGACAAACAAGGGTAAAACAACAGAAGTACAGCTTCACACATTGGATAAACTCTCTCTCTCTCTCTGAACCTTAAGTGCCCAGGGCACATGGGGCTTCCGCAAGGGTTTTCCACAAATGCCTGTCCTTCGCCTTTTTTTCTGCTCTTGCCCAGGTGAGCCCTCTATTGCTCAACATCCTTTCTGTTGTTCTTCTCCATGTCTCCTTTGGTCTACCCTTACTTCTGTTCCCCTGTGGTGTCCATCTTAGTGCTATTTTTGGTAGTGAGTTGTCAGTCATTCGGAGCACATGTCCCAACCATATTGGATAAACTAGGGTAAAACAACAGAAGTACAGTTTCACACATTGGAAAAACTAGAGTAAAACAACAGAGATACAGTTTCACACATTGGAGTAAAACAGTAAAAGTACAGCTTCACACATTGGACAAAATAGAGTAAAACAATAGAAGTACAGCATTTACACAATGGACACAAGTAAATAAATTCAGTAACTTCAAAATGACAGTAATGGCTGATAGCAAATACAAAACTGAAATCAAGTCAAGAATAGGAAAGACAAAGTTTTTTTTTTTTTAAAACTGCTTGAAAATAATACTAACAAATAAGGGAAGGTCACTATGTCTACTTATTGTAACATATGAAACTGCTGGTATTCTCCAGAAAGATAACATCTGTTTATTGTAACAGGTATTAAGCCACCGCTATTCTCCAGAAAGATAATGTCTGTTTATTGTAACATATGAAACTGCCAGTATTCTCCAGAAAGATGTCTGTTTATTGTAACATATGAAACCGCTGCTATTCTCCAGAAAGATAATGTCTGTTAATTGTAACATATGAAACCACCGGTATTCTCCAGAAAGATAATGTTTGTTTATTGTAACAGGTATGAAACTGACGCTATTTTCCAGAAAGATAATGTCTGTTAATTGTAACAAATGAAACCTCCGATATTCTCCAGAAAGATAACGTCTGTTAATTGTAACAGGTATGAAACCATCAACATTCACCTGAAGGAAAAACCAGACTGGTTTCTGGAAAAGAACCCTCAAGGAACTGTTCCAGTGCTAGAGGTTGATGACAAAATTGTGTATGAGTCAACTGCTGTATGTGAGTTTCTGGATGATATTCAAACAACCAATCGTCTACAGCCTAGTGACCCATATAGGAAGGCCTGGGACAGAATTCTTCTCGAATATTTCAGCAAGGTAACATAGTGCTTGTTAGATTGTTGTTCTCCTATGTTTGTTATTATGTTGTTGGATCATTGTTACTATTATGTTTGTTATTGTTCTGTTAGATTGTTGTTACTGCCACGTTTCATATCTTTTCTAATCATTTGGAGCTGAGAAGTTTACTCATGATGATGATAGCTACTGTCAGGATCTTTTTAACAAAATTTTCTAGGACATGGGTTTGAAGTTAGTGTGATGACTTCCATTAAACTGCTATGTAGGACATCTTAGTTAGCTCCACCATGATAGGTATCATTTTGTCATTCTGTAAAACAAGGATTGTTACAGAGAAGTGAAGTTATTGGTTATTTATTATTTGCCAGACCTGGATGAAAGTAGTTCAGACTAGATGACACCCCCCCCCCCCACACACACACAAATCTTCTACATGAGTAGCCAGTCTCTAATCATTCCAGTGGCTCAAACCACAGAGGCAAGTCTGACTTCCTGGTAGCAGCCATTAATTAAACTAATGTCACTCTGATGACAGAAGCTGCCTGGTGCTTAAAAATGGCTACATACAGGAATATGGGATTCTTCAAACACATGCATTGAACTCAAAAATTCAGCTATACCTAACCTTCCCTTTCTCCACAGTTATATTCCTTTCCCACTAAGTTCTCATCCACTCTTTCTTCATCTGTAACTGATTTACACACTCTTAGAAACAAAAACCAAGTTAAGACTATTCAATTCAAATGTAATATCCACCCTCATTTATGCATGCAAAAGCTGGAAAACAACTAAAGAAATAGAAAAGAAATTAGACTCTTTTGAAAACAAATGCCTAAGGAAAATACTCGGCATCAAGTGGAATGAATTCAAGAACAATGCAGAGATAAGACAGATGACTGAACAACAACCAGTCTCACGGGTGATCAGGAAAAGGAGATGGACATATGTTGGTCACTTGATGAGAAGAAATGATCAGAGAATCCCAAAACAAGCTATCAAGTGGAACACAACAGGCCGAAGAAAAAGGGGCAGACCGCGTGAAACTCTGAAGAGGACATTATTAAGAGAGGCCAAGTTAACAGGCATAAAATCATTTGTTGAGGTTGAAAGACTCAACGAAGACAGGAAAAATTGGCGAACTACTTTGCGAGCCCTATGTGACGTCTAACGGCACGGGAAGGATATAAGATATAAGATAAGATAAGAAACAGTTTCTTACAAATCACAGCCAAGCGCTCCCTTTTTTCCGTTCTTGTTTGTCATACATCACACATGCAGATTTAGACCTTTACTTCTTTCCTTATGTTTTCATCCATTATGTTTTTGTATGATTAAAGTGTAAACCAAAATGTTAAAACTGTGTGCTCATTAATTAATAAAGTTGTTCCTACTTTTTGTTTTAAATAGTCTAATATTTTGAGATGAAAGTAGCTGCCTTTTCTCCTCCCAAGCGCTTGCTGGACAGATGAATGCACCAAAATGAAGTTGGTGTTTTTTTGGGAGGGAATGCCTCATATGTTTCTTGCCAACTAATTTATGCAACTGATGATGATGGTTGTGGTGCCGGCAGCGGCCTCCATCAAGACCGTTGCATTTTAGACACAAGTCTTGAATCACATCTGCTCACTTCTTAATTATCTGATTATTTCCTTTTGCCTTTTTTTTCTCTCATTAAATTCATATCTTTCTGTAGAGATTCTAGGACCAAGGAAATTTAACAGGAATGTTAGGTGAAAAAAATTGACATGAAAGTTAAAATTTGTCTAGAGATTCTAGGATAAAGACATTTAACAGGAGTGTTAAAAATTTGTCTATAGATTTTATGACAAGAAAATTTGAGACAGCTGTTAAGATTTCCTTGCTCATATATATGGAGATGTAAATTTGGTTCTAGGTTTGTAAGTCTTTGACAGGACTGGGTGAATTTGTAAGACATTTTTGTTTCTAATTTGTCCTGTAAATTCTAAAACAATAAAAAAAAACTTTCCAAAACTTGTGACTGATACCACAACATGATTTTTGTATGGATTAATTGTATTTTAGAAAGTTAGAATTTAACCAGATGCTAACAAAATGAGTACCAAACTGTGATTCATTCCAGGTGAGCTCAACTTTGTATACTTTGATCCTTAAAACTGAGGAAGTTGACAAGGTAGCTGATGAGCTGGCAAAACATTATAAATTCTATGAAGCCATCTTGGTCAAGAGAGGTGGCCCATTCTTTGGAGGTAAATACATAAAATGGGTTGTTGAGTTTTATGTGAAAAGTTCACAGATTCTGGGGATGTTGAGATTACTGAAAATTTTTCATGCTTGTTATCAGCATCCATTTCATCAGTCTAAGAAAGTTTGGTTTGTTTATTTATTGCCTTATTTTCTAATATCAGCCATTAAACAATGTCACTCTGATGACAGGAGCTGCGTACTGGGTAAACTGCTTTTTTGTATATCTCTTGATGATGTCCACTAGCTGTATCATTGTCATCCTCATGCATAGATGCTATCACATTTTCCCTCAAATTTCTCCTCCAATATAGTTTTCTAGTTTTTTTCCCATTCAAGTAATTTTCTCAGATTACTAATGTGCCTGATGGTTTTACTAAATTGTTTTCTTGAAATATTCTCATAATCACATTACACTTTGAGCAGAAAGAAAGTGTCAGCAACTTAACTAGATTTTTTTTTCTTGTCTGAATGATCATGTTTTTATTAAACTTACTCTTACTTTGTAGTAAAAAGTCACATTTGTCATGTCTTAACCCTCTTTGGTCATGAATTGCCAGTGAATTTCTTTAAAATGTTTATGGGTTTCTCTGTTCTGCAGAAATAAAGCCACAATGCTGAATGGAAGGGAGAAATCATTGAATATAAATGAGGCTTTAACTCATTACTTCTAAATAAGAACTACTTGAATAATTTCAAGCTAAACTATGAACTAGACCTTGTTTATTCACGTGTGTATATTAAGTTTAACTGTTACTTGTTTATTCATATATATATATATATATATATATATATATATATATATATATATATATATTAACTGTTACTTACTTATCATTGTTCTGAGAGAAAAGATGGCTGTCTCTTATAACATGGTCAAGACATGAATCATTGCCAGTTAATGCAGTATACATAAGCAAGAAGTTCTGCTGATAAAAAGCCTGATGTTCCTAGCCAGTGTGTTCAAGATTAACATTTTCTTATGAGAATGATCGACATATTCCTGGATAATGAATCCACATATTCCTGTTACAAGTTATCAACATGTTTCTAGATAATGGATTCACATATTCTTGGGACAAGGATCAACATGTTTCAATATAATGGGCCCACGTATCCCTGGAGCAAGAATCAGCATATTTTAATGGTGGTGGAGCCTGATTGTTAGTTTTGCTGCATGAATTTAAATATTGTATCTCACTCTCAAAATGAATATCTGTGTTACAAGATCTTCATCACAGCATCAGCTTCATAGAACTTCAAGTTTGAAGCCGAACAGAAACAAACAAAACTAAAATAAAGTAAGTTTTATTTGGCTCACATACATTTCTTGTGGTGGTTATTATTGTATTGTCTTGTATCCTTCCTCATGTACCTTTCATTTGTGAAGGGACAAAGATACTGCTTGATAAGACTCAGCCATTTGAGCTGTTCATTTTGTATAAAGAGATATTTAAGGTTTCTATTCATCATCTTCTGCATGAATGGCATCTCCCTCTGTTTTTTATCTTTTCTGTGGTACACTGTCTGGTGGTAGTTGTGTAACATGACCAAACCATTTGATTATATTTAGTGTTAATGTTCCCAAATTATCTCTTTCAGATGACAACCCTTCAATGATTGACTTCTACCTTTGGCCACAGTTTGAGAGAATTCAAGCTTTAGGCACAAGGGCGAAGAGAATCCTTGTTGACAGAGCAAGTTACCCCAAATTGGCAGAATGGCTTGAAGCCATCAGTAAAGTGCCGGCAGTGCAAGCAACAGCTACAGACACTTCAACTCTAATATATTTTCTGGACACAGTTTCAACTGGTAAACCTGATTATGACTATGGACTGGATTAACATGGAGTGACTTTGGAAAAAAACATGCTGGAAAGGTTGTGCTGTTAGCCATGATGCTTCTCAAGTCACCAACACAAGAAGATGGAAGAGAAACTTCTGTATCAAGACATGAAGGAAGAAATGTTAGACAGAAATGAAAGAGTGCTACAGAAAATAACTACAGTCAACATTTTTTTGGTCTAACCCAATATGTGTTTTATATTTGCTGGAAAGATATTCAATATTCACATTTATTTATATTTATGGTGCACACGTTTATCTTTTTTTCATCTTTTATTTTTATGTAGATCTTTTTTCTTCCCATTTTTAATACCCTCTTTCTGTAGATGAATTATGCTGCTGATTTGAATCAGTATAAAAGAAATTGAAACCACAGTGCTGTTTCTTTGACAAATGATGAAGAAAGAAAGCATGAATAAATCAGAGAAATGGAATAAGGTATAGAGGTTAGTACATGAGGGAAATGTAAATCAGAGAAATGGATTACAGTATAGAGGTTAGTATATGAGGGAAATGTAAATCAGAGAAATGGATTAAGGTATAGAGGTTAGTACATGAGGGAAATGTAAATCAGAGAAATGGATTAAGGTATAGAGGTTAGTATATGAGGGAAATATAAATAAGAGACAAAATACATTCAGCAAAGATGCAGACAAAAGAAATATTAAAATTTATGAGTAGAAAAAATCTTTAACTCTTCCCGTGCTAGAGGAAGAAATGCGGACGTTCAGATGGGTGCCGGAATAAAAGCGTGGGTTTTGATCTATATAGGGGGTATAGTTGTAAAATGGAATGGAAAACAGTATTTACATGTACTTCCGTGTACTTATTATGTTTCAAAGTATAACTAAATGTATGAAAATTTCATAAATGCAGAGTTTTTTAGGAAAAAAGAAGTAATGTGATGTTTTTAGACACTGATTGTGGCCAGCTCACCATCGGCTAGGTCTAGATCTACACTACTTACCATCTGAGATGTCTAGATCTACTTGTCGATCTCGTATTGTGATTCTGTGTTGCATTCTTGCTAAATTAATGTCTGAAATAACATCATAACTACTTCTCCAGTCGTCTAAATATGTCTAGATCTACTTGGGATACATTCAAGAGCAGTGGGGTTGTCACAGGCCATGTCCATACCCCTATCTACATCATCAAAAATTGAAAATTTTCGATGTTTCTCTCCCTTTTTCTCGCTTGGCATCGCTCGTAACTAAGGACTCTTTCACCATTTTGAAAAGTGTCACCGGAAACACAGATGAAATATGTACAATCTAATTGTTACACCGGTTGTTTTATTGAAACAAATGAATTGTCACTATAATGAACATGGCACGCAACTCAGTAACTGGAAATTCTCACGGTCGCGACAATGGCACGGATAGTGTTAAGTTCTGGGGAAAGGAACAAAAAGGGTGCTCTGGATTTCTATGGAAACATAGACAAGGACTTTATTTGGTCATGAGAAATAAGTTGTGCTGGAGTATGTGGATATGGTTGGTTAATATCTCTCTTATAATGAGCAGATCTTCTTTCTGATGCTGATGAATATCATAGTTGTAAAAATTATCAGCAGCAGGCCATCTTTCTTACAACTGAGAGGCCTACAGGAGAGCTGTTAGGGAGGCAGAGTTCCGCAAGGGACATGCAAATGAATGAATGAATGAAAAATTAATGTATTTCAAAGGAAGATTACTGTTAAGCTACTTTTTACTGTACACCTGACCACAGCATCAAAGATCTGTTGCCTGTTGTGTGTTTCATCTGTAAAACTGATAGAGCAATGCATGAACATTATCTTGGAGGAGTCATTGAAGTTGATAATAAAACTAGCTCAAGTTTGAGCAGTCGAACTGTGCAGGAGTTAGAGATCTCATTACTGAGGTTGATGTGGTGGTGGTTATAGCATGAAAAGACAGAACAACAGAGTTCACATTAATGTGGTGATAGTTCCAGCATGAAAGGACAGAATAACAGAGTTCACATTAATGTGGTGATAGTTCCAGCATGAAAGGACAGAACAGAGTTCACGTTTATGTGGTGATAGTTCCAGCATGAAAGGACAGAATAACAGAGTTCACATTAATGTAGTAGTGGTTATAGCATGAAAAGACAGAACAGAGTTCACATTAATGTGGTGATAGTTCCAGCATGAAAGGACAGAATAACAGAGTTCACGTTTATGTGGTGATAGTTCCAGCATAAAAGGACAGAATAACAGAGTTCACATTAATGTGGTAGTGGTTATAGCATGAAAAGACAGAACAGAGTTCACATTAATGTGGTGATAGTTCCAGCATGAAAGGACAGAATAACAGAGTTCACATTAATGTAGTAGTGGTTATAGCATGAAAAGACAGAACAGAGTTCACATTAATGTGGTGATAGTTTCAGCATGAAAGGACAGAACAACAGAGTTCACATTAATGTGGTGATAGTTCCAGCATAAAAGGACAGAATAACAGAGTTCACATTAATGTGGTAGTGGTTATAGCATGAAAAGACAGAACAGAGTTCACATTAATGTGGTGATAGTTCCAGCATGAAAGGACAGAATAACAGAGTTCACATTAATGTGGTAGTGGTTATAGCATGAAAAGACAGAACAACAGAGTTCACATTAATGTGGTGATAGTTCCAGCATGAAAGGACAGAATAACAGAGTTCACATTAATGTGGTGATAGTTCCAGCATGAAAGGACAGAATAACAGAGTTCACATTAATGTGGTAGTGGTTATAGCATGAAAAGACAGAACAACAGAGTTCACATTAATGTGGTGATAGTTCCAGCATAAAAGGACAGAATAACAGAGTTCACGTTTATGTGGTGGTGGTTATAGCATGAAAAGACAGAACAACAGAGTTCACCAGTTTATGCTTGCGAACCACCAGTTTATGCTTGTGAACCACCAGTTTATGCTTGTGAACCACCAGTTTATGCTTGTGAACTCTCCTGTTCTGTCCTTTCATTAACCCACAGGCATTTTCTGCTGCGTGTAGCTTACAAATTTTGAATCAACCTGTTCATTTGCACGTCCCTTGCGGAACTTTGCCTCCCAAACAGCACTCCTGTAGGCCTCTCGGTTGTGAGCAAGATGGCCTGCCGCTGATGTTAATGGTGACACAAAATGAAATATTGATGCCGTTTAATTTTTCAACATGGTTCATATATGTTCAATATCAGCGACCCATTTCAGGACTTCAGTGGGCTCAAGGGTTACAATAGTATCCATGACTGGAGCAGTGGGCCACATCTAAATCAATCAGTATTTGTCAGATTGCTTAATAATAAAATAAATTACTTTTTCATGATAACCTCACAAACCACAAAAGAGGGTCTCATGGACCAAAGGTTGGATGTTCCTGGTCTAGTTAACTGGACAGCTGAATTGCTGTTGCAACTTTTTTATAACTTCCACAGTTAGAACTGGCCAGGTGAACCAGAAAGTCTGGCCCTGTTGGGAAGTATGGCATGAGATATGTGGCCCCTCTAGAAAAACTGTTTAAAAATGGAAGTAACACAACACAGTACATGCATCTGTCCACCTTTGTGGCAAGGAATCATGAAAAGGAATGCTGTTGGTGTCTAGAAATGTAACAGATGCTCACAAACTGCTCCAGGTGGTACCTGCATGTGCTTCACAACTGCAGCAGCTCAAGTGTCATCTGTGGGAAATGACGGAAATTTAAATGCAGATAAACTTTATAACTGAAAAGGCAAACCAAAACAAAAAGACGTTGCAGCATTGATTTAAAAATCATTTTGATGTTTAACAATTCCTCTGACAGTGATGCTCTTGAGCTTTATAAACACAAATAGTTTTTGGGTGTAAGTATGTGTAAAACTAAATATATAAATATAAACAAAGCCACTGCAGTAAAACTGTGGTGACAAAATGTTATAACTGTTTAAAATAAAAGTAGAAACAACTTTTTTAATTAATGAGCACACATTTGTGATGTTTTGGTTTTCACCTTAATCATACAAAAACATACAGGACAAAGAAATAGGGAAAGAAGTTCGAATATAAATTAAACATGAATTCTGTGTGACAAATAGGAATGGAAAATTTGTATTTAAAAAGTGGAGCACTTAGATGTGACTTGTAAGAAGCTTAGGCATAGTAAATGTTTTCAATAACTTGGGAGGTGTGATAAGGAGGGGGTAGGGAAGGTGGAAAGGATACAGAGAGAGGGATACAATCAGTGAGAAAAGGGTGGGTGGAATAGATGAATGTGGCTGGGTTTGTAATCTAGTGCAGGGTGGGGGTTCTGGAATACAAGTTACAGGTGAGGAAAGAGTACAACTTAGTAGGGATAAAATTATGATTTGGGAGAAAGGGAATATTAAGTGCAGCTGAATTTTGAGTTCAGCTGTGTGGTTCCAGAGTCCCATATTCCTGAATGTGGTGGTCATCTAGTGCTAGGCAGCTTCTGTCATCAGAGTGACATTATTTAATGATTGTTACTAGGAAATCAGATTTGTTTCTGTGGCTGGTGCCATTGAAATGATTAGAGACTGGCTTAGAAGCATGCTGGGAGATGCAGTCATCCAATCTGAGACGGTCTCTCCAATAGAGTTATGCAACAGCTTTTGAACAGTGGCATTTATTACACTGCAGGACTCGCATTTGAATCCCTCCTGGAGTGAGGACAATTTTGGGAAAAGTTATCTTGCTCTGTTGCAATTTCTGGTATTAGTAAATGCAGGATCCCACTGAAGATGTTTATAGATGAGGATGCAACTTTGGGTTTAGTTCCCATTTGTAAGCTGATGGGAGAGATCAGAGAAGATGTCACAAGTGTCAAGGTCGAGTTATAGAAGTGGTAGATGGCGACAGAGAATTTTCTTAAGCATCTGGCCATGTGGATGGAAAGGAAGACTTAATCATCTCTATCAGATGAAGCCACAGGTTTTTTAAAAATGCCTCTTTGTGGTTCATTTTCTGGATACGGTTGAAGGATTTCCAAACTTTTTCTGGATAGTGATGATAAAAGAAATAAATTCTAATAATTTGTTGGATTGATCCATAAAGTTGAGTCATCCAGGTATAGGTGGTGAAGATGGAGAAGCTGAGAGTATGGGATGGAGTCCTTACAAGCTTCAGGATGAGAGGAGGTGTAACTTTACTTCCATGTTTTCCTTGCCCCTCAGGTGTAATAGGAAGGGGTGACTGCGGAGTCATTGTTACTTAAGGCACGCTTCATTCTTGGATGTATAAACTAGGAAAAAAGTAGGAACAGCTTTATTACTTAACGAATACACAGTTGTGATATTTCGGCATGAGCCTTAATCATACAGAAACACACAGGACGAAGAACTAGAGAGAGAGGATACAAAGTATAAATTCACATGAATGCTATGTAAAAAAAAAATAAAATAAAATGAATAGAGCACTTAGTTGTGACTTGTAAGAAGCTGTGACTTGTCCGACGCAGTGTTCAGAAATGCGCATGGTGGAGTGTAGAGAATATTTATGTTATGTATATTTAGGTGGGTTGTAACTGAGAGTGGTGGGTGGGGAAATCGTGGAGGGGAGAGAGAATGATACAGTGGTAATCTAGCAGGGAGAAGGTGAAATAGGTGATTATAGTTAGGGTAGAGGGGTTGTAATGTGATGTTGTGAAGAGGTTCTGAGCTATGTGTTACAAGTGAGAAGGGAGTGGAACTTAGTCAGGAGGGATTATGATTGTGGAAGAGTGTTAGGTGTAGCTGAATAACGTGTGAGTCCAGCATCCAACATTCCTGAATGTTCCCAAGCGCTAGGCAGCTTCTGTCATCTGCGTGAGAATGTTTGATGGATGTTACTAGAAAATCAGATTTTCCTCTGTGGTTGGGGCCATTGAAATGATTCGAGACTGGTTTCGAAGCATGCTGGGTGATATTGTACATATATTTCTGCATATGGTCCCCTAATCTGAGGCCAGTTTCACCAATGTAAGTTATTCTGCATCTTTTGCATACAATGACATATATCACATTGCGGGACTCGCATGTGAATCCCTCATGGAGAGTGAGGATAGTTTTTTGGAAAGGTGATAGTTTTCGTTTCCCAGACTACAGGGGAGGTAACACAGAGAGGGCGGTTACATTTTCTAGTGCCAACATATGCAAGGTTCCACTTCTATGGACGAGGATATCCTTAAGATTTTTGGTTCTCGTTTGTATGCTAATAGTCGCGAGTTTCAGGGTCGAGTTGGATTAGTGGCAGATGACGATAAAGACTTTTCTTACCATCTGACCATGCGGGTGAAAAGGAAGTACTAATTTAATTCTGTCAGATTTTTCCTGAATGCCTCTTTGCGGCTCACTAAATAGATACGGTTGAATGCTTTCCGAAGGATATTTTCTGGATAGTGGCGATAACGGAAAAATTCTAATAATTTGTTGGACTGATCTATAAAGTCCAAGTTATCCTGACATAGGCGGCGAAGACGGAGGAGGTGGGAGTTTGGGATGGAGTCCTTGCAAGCTTCAGGATGAGAGGAGGTGTAAAGTAAATGCGTGTGGCTGTCGGTGGGCTTGTAAAATACAGCTGTGACAAGCCTGTCCGTGCAGGTTCATTCCTAGAGTCATTGCTACCCATGGGCACCATACACTTCCCTCTGGCAGGAAGCTCTTCTCTATTCAAATATTTAGAACTCGTGGATCCAACAATATGATTTTTATATCAAAGTCGGTGCATTTGTTTTACCTAAACTTACTGCACATGTAGCTACTGTAGCAGGACAGGGCATTTACTTTACCTAAACTTACTGCACATGTAGCTACTGTAGCAGGACAGGAATATCTATTAAAACTCTGACCGACAAGTTTGATAGGATCCTGAAGATTGTATATTTCGTGAACTGCAGAATTTCTACACGAGAACTCAAAATATCTTAAATGAAATTACTAAGGGATTTGCTTCATTAAATTATTACTTCTGTTTAAGCTATTAAGTGTGTGTGTGTGTGTGTGTGGGGGGGGGGGGAGGGGTGGAGAAGAAGGGGAAACTGAGGTCAAAGTCCGGCCTAAAGCCATATCACGACAGCCAGGTCTCATCCTCTGCAATATTTATCCTATAGATTAAATGAATTTTTAAAACCACACCTTTGACGCCCCAGCAAGGACAGGTATACGGAAGCAAGTAAAAAGAAAAAGAGTAGACATGACAACAGAGACAGTAAAATGGTTATAAATAAATACAAACAGTTACAATTCAATATTTCAGCGAAATGCATTTGTTAAAGATAACATAAATAACAAGAAATGGCACTTATCTGTTAGCGATTCATCCGGTATATGAGGGCCACAATTATATTTTATTACTTTCTTGGTATGACATTGATAGAACTAACATGATCACCAGACTTGATGAGATAAATATATTCAGAATCCTCGTTTAATTGCAATCCTTTAGTGTAATAAAACAGCACGCTCGATTTCTATCACATCTTGTCCGGCTATAGTATATAGAGGTCTAGATTTCTATCACATCTTGTCCGGCTATAGTATATAGAGGTCTAGATTTCTATCACATCTTGTCCGGCTATAGTATATAGAGGTCTAGATTTCTATCACATCTTGTCCGGCTATAGTATATAGAGGTCTAGATTTTGTTGTGCCCTTGGGGTTTTCAGAACAAGGAAAAAAAAATGGTCATAACTTTATGATGATGCTTTTTGGTCTGTGAAATATATTGTGTGGTTATTTTGTTAAATTGTTAATCAGTTCATGTTAAATATATATACACTGGGTATATATCAAATCTTAGAATAAACTGTAGATTATTATATCTGGTGTCAGTTTGCTTCATTAAATGGAAGGCCGTGAGGAATGAAAGAATATCCTAGTTATACAGTACAAAGGCCGTGAGGAATGAAAGAATATCCTAGTTATACAGTACAAAGGCCGTGAGGAATGAAAGAGTATCCTAGTTATACAGTACAAAGGCCGTGAGGAATGAAAGAATATCCTAGTTATACAGTACAAAGGCCGTGAGGAATGAAAGAATACCCTAGTTATACAGTACAAAGGCCGTGAGGAATGAAAGAATACCCTAGTTATACAGTACAAAGGCCGTGAGGAATGAAAGAATACCCTAGTTATACAGTACAAAGGCCGTGAGGAATGAAAGAATATCCTAGTTATACAGTACAAAGGCCGTGAGGAATGAAAGAATACCCTAGTTATACAGTACAGGAGGTCAAAACGATTTGCAAACACTGGATGAGTTCATATTCTTGTATTATTTTCAGCTACTCAGTTCTTCTTCTTCTTCCTCGTACTGCGAGCTGGTGTTTTTAGCAGCTGATGCGGTGAAGATGTTGAAGCACAACATCGTGTCGGCTTGGAAGCTATTGGCGGCTTTCTTTTTTCGTCCTTGAATGGAGCTAAAATGCAGGTGATGTGCAATATTTCTTTAGTAGACTCCACCACCATGAGGACTATGGCGATACCTGTCCTGTTAGCCTGGCTAGGCTTGTTACTGAGGGTACCAACAGAGAGGTCTTGTCAGCTATGGTTCTGCAACCTTGACACTAGCATGTCAGCCATGGTTCTAAAACCCTGCCACTAGCATGTCAGCTATGGTTCTAAAACCCTGCCACTAGCATGTCAGCTATGGTTCTAAAACCCTGCCACTAGCATGTCAGCTATGGTTCTAAAACCCTGCAACTAGCATGTCAGCTATGGTTCTAAAACCCTGCAACTAGCATGTCAGCTATGGTTCTAAAACCCTGCAACTAGCATGTCAGCTATGGTTCTAAAACCCTGCAACTAGCATGTCAGCTATGGTTCTAAAACCCTGCAACTAGCATGTCAGCTACGGTTCTAAAACCCTGCAACTAGCATGTCAGCTACGGTTCTAAAACCCTGCAACTAGCATGTCAGTTATGGTTCTAAAACCCTGCAACTAGCATGTCAGCTATGGTTCTAAAACCCTGCAACTAGCATGTCAGCTATGGTTCTAAAACCATGCCACTAGCATGTCAGCTATGGTTCTAAAACCCTGCAACTAGCATGTCAGCTTTGGGTAGTTGACTGCCATATTGGACAACCATTACAACTTCTTGCTAATGTTTTATAGGACTAAGAGGCTGACAAAAAAGCGTATGCACGCTGAACGTTCATCTGATGTGTTACATCATGCATGTAATTTATGATTATGTCTAGCTTATACGTACATTAATATTTTCACAATTAAATTTAGGTGGATTGTTTCGTGCCTGGGCAGCGATGACTCTAAAGTGCTTCCTGCAAGAGGGGAGGATATGGTGACCAGGCAGGAGTCACTCCAGGGTCAATCCTGACTGGTGAGTGCTCCGTACTTGTTACAACGCACACTGGAGAGTCACGTGGTCAGCATCACACCTGCCCTCCTCTACTTCCCCTGTGTAGTCTCTTCTGCTACAGTGAGAGGCCAAAGCAATAACCACACCAGACCAAAGCAGTAACCACACCAGACCAAAGCAATAACTACACCAGACCAAAGCAGTAACCACACCAGATCAAAGCAATAACCACACCAGACCAAAGCAATAACCACACCAGACCAAAGCAGTAACCACTTAACGTTAGCATTTAGATTTTCTACCTCGTCAATGTTTTGTATTCTCCACAAAAACTCCATTACTGTGGTTCACCAAAGCTTTATGATGGTGCTGCTCCGTTGTGTACGATCCTTGGTAATTCTGAAGACACCATCTGCTGCTCTTTTCTTCTACCACTTAATCGGCATATTTTTCTCTCGCTCTTCTCTCTCTCTCTCTCTCTCCCCCCCCCCCCCAACTGAGTTTTCCAGTGCCAGGCACTTTACATTCTGTTTTCTCACGACTTGTCACATGAACGTTTGTTAACTTTTCCTCATCATTTTAGTTTTCACTGTTCCTAAATTTCTCTTAGATTTTTTTATGCCTGCCCACTGTAAATATAAACAACATAAAATGTATGCTTGTGCAAGAGAATTGCTCTTTGCTACACTACAATATTTACAAGAGTATTTAGAAACCAAAACAACACAACACGGTTGGTTGATTCAGAGATTCGCTAAGTCATGCTTACAATAGGCAGTTGCTGACAAACTGGGTTGGCCACATGTTCTTTGGTCGATATATCAAAGACCGTGGTTACATTCCTATAAATAATCCAAATAGTTTGGAGTATACCACAGAGCTGTGCACTATTCCAAAGCTTCATATCGTGGTCCCTATTTATTGCACAGCGCTTATTCGAAAGTCGTCTAGTACCGTGCTTCAAAAAATGTCAGAGAAGCATTACAAGGGAGGTAAGTAAAGAAATCAGCATGTTATATATTTTGTCATTGCTGTCAAGTAAACAGCGTAGTATAGAAGCAGCCCAAAATAAAAGGAGGTTGCAGCAGGTATATCGTCCTGAACCTTGAAAGGTTTCCACAGTTTAAAAAGGAGAGCCCTTAGTGAACGAAAACAGGCTGGCTAATTAAAAGGCCAGACCGCGTAGGCATTAAAGGGGCAGACCGCGTGAAACTCTGAAGAGAACATTATTAAGAGAGGCCAAGTTAGCAGGCATAAAATCCTTTGTTGAGGTTGAAAGACTCGCCGAAGACAGGAAAAATTGGCGAACTACTTTGCGAGCTCTATGTGACGTCTAACGGCACGGGAAGGATATAAGATATATAAGAATTAAAAGGCTGGGGGGGGGGAACCATCTTACAAGATCTCTCTCACAGGCCCTGCATTCAAAGGAACAGACTGTATTTATAACAGAGAACAGTGCCAATTTACAATCGAGAAGAGTATAAAATACATAGAAAAAGACAAAACATGTGTTGGCACGAACTATAAAGTGCTGGAAAGATGGGATGCGAAATATAAAAAAGGTGGGGTGGGGGGGGGGGGGAGAGTGTCAAGGTAGAATGGAATGAAAAAAAAAATTCCTTCTCTGCCCTTTGTCTTTTGGGTTCGATCATACAGTAATATAGCGAAGTGATATTCTGACCATTTCATTTCATTAGATGATTGTCGTTCTGTCACAAAAGCACATTTTATTACAGAAATAAAGCCGGGCTCTAACACTGAAAATATTGCACTTTACGTATATTTCAGCGTGCTCCTGTTTACAGGTTCTACATTTCCCGCACTTTACGTATATTTCTGCGTGCTCCTGTTTACAGGTTCTACATTTCCCGCACTTTACGTATATTTCTGCGTGCTCCTGTTTACAGGTTCTACATTTCCCGCACTTTACGTATATTTCTGCGTGCTCCTGTTTACAGGTTCTACATTTCCCGCGCTCAAGCCAAACTGTCTACGGTTATATAGCATGAGATTCTGTCCTTATGCACAGAGAACAAGACTGGTTTTGGCTCATAAAAACATTCCGTAAGTTGACAAAACTTCATTATGGAATTTAAGACAGCTATTTTCTCATAGAAATGTGGTTCATAAGAAGGATGTTGAAGGTACCATGGACAGCTAAGAAAACCAACGAAGAAGTCGAGAGGCTGGAGTTAAAAGGCAAATTACAGCAAAGATCAGAGGCAGACAAGCGAGATTTGTAGGACATTTTCTGAGAAGAGGAAAATTGAAACAGTGTGGCAACTGGAAAAAACTGAGCGAAGAAGAGACACACACAGCGAGAGAGAGAGAGAGAGAGAGAAAGAGAGAGAGAAGTTACTGGATGGGCTGTCAGTGTGGCTAGGAAGAAAGTCACCGGTGGATCTCATAATCAAGTCTAAAGACAAGGAATTGTGAGGAGAAATGATTGCCTACGCCACGCAGCACGGCACTTGATTGATTTTCTTATAAATCAGAGAAACAGATGATCACTGGAAAACTCAGTGGAAAAAGACAATATACTTTAAAAGAAGTTTGGAGTAGCTTAATTCATTATTAGAGCATATAGTGGTAACGTTGTGGCTTACACATTATTCATACAAAATCACAGACGTAGGAAAATAAGAGAAAATCTAAAATGTGTGCTCCATTAACGAATAAAGCTGCTCCTAATCTTTTAAAGTCTAATTATCTGTTATTGCAGCTTTACTGCTGTGGCTTTGTGTATATCTATATTTCTACAAATATTGGATTTGCATAATCTTCTTATTTCCCTTGTCGTGAAACGTCACATAGGGCTCGCAAGGTAGTTCGTCAATTTTTCCTGTCTTTGGCGAGTCTTTCAACCTCATCAAAGGATTTTATGCCTGTTAGTTTGGCCTCTCTTAACAATGTCCTCTTCAGAGTTTCACGCGGTCTGCCTCTTTTTCTTTGGCCTGTTGTGTTCCATTTTATAGCTTGCTTTGGGAGTCTCTGACTGTTTCTTCTCATCACGTGACCAACATATGTTCATCTCCTTTTCCTGATCACCCATGAGACTGGTTGTTGTTCAGTCATCTGTCTTACCTCTGCATTGTTCTTGAATTCGTTCCACTTGATGCCGAATATTTTCCTTAAGCATTTGTTTTCAAAAGAGTCTAATTTCTTGTCTATTTCTTTAGTTGTTTTCCAGCTTTCGCATGCATAAATGAGGGTGGATATTACATTTGAATTGAATAGTCTTTTTTTTTTTTTGAAAGAAGATTTGCCTAACAGGCCATAGTAGTAGCAGGAAATATTTATGCTGCAAGATCCAGTTTCCTTGCTGCTGCATCTTTTAACTTCAAGTTTGGTCCTCATTTCCTCCTCAAATGATGATGCATTCTTGCTCTCCATGTGACTTGGTCTTTCATAAATTCTTCCTATTGCGGTTCATAGAAAAGTCTTGCATTAATGACTTGACAAATATCTTTATATCTTTCTTCCAAGACCTAATGTCTGATAGAAAAATGTGGCACCGATGATTTATGTATCTCAGTCTAAGTCTGTCGTGGTGTTTATTTATACCTGAAAACTGTTAGTAGAAAAAAAAAGAAAGATATGAAGATTTAGAGCAAAATATCTAAACAGGCTGAGCACATGACACAGGAGGAGGTCTGATTATAAATACACAGGATAGCATAAAATGGAGAAACAGGATAGCATAAAATGGAGAAACAATCACTGATAACTATCAACATGGCATCTAGTGATGCTTCTAAACGCTGACTGTTTCCAGCCATGGGAACACTCAAATCAGACAAACCAGTATCACTCATCATTCCAACAAAAAAAAAAAATCAGTCTTTTCAAATTCTAGAACTTGTTTTGATTTTATAATTTGATATTTATGTACCCGTGTACAGCACTCTCAGACTGGATGTATTGTCTGTTGTGTTGAGTCAGACATTTTTAATGTCAATGTCAAACTGACATTTGGCATCAGCTGTCTATAGAACTAGTGAGAGTTGTGGCCACAGCTGAAACTTTGAGATGAGGTTAAACCCCATTTAAGCATAAATAGGTTCACCAAAGCTTAGGCTGACTTGTAGGACCTTCAACATAATCCACCCGAGGCAAGCCAAACTTGAATTATTTCTTATGACGTGACTAAAAAGGGTATGCGGATCTATATTTTTTCTTCTTGGAACACAATCTGTTCTGGATATGTTTGTTTCCTTGTTGTTGTGAACTTGACAGCAACTTTGCAGATATGTTTGTGCATTTCCTTGTTGTTAACTCAACAGCAACATTGTGAAGATCTTTAACACAGATATCAAGTTATCAACATGGAGATTTAGGAGCAAGCATGTCTACTAAGGGGAACACGTAGATGCCTACCTCAAAGCTAAGGCTGTGCCGGATACTGGTAGCTGTGCTTTAAGGCTGGATAGGGTCTTGACCAGATGTTTGCTGGATTATCCCGGATATAATATTAGTAAATTAATTTCACTGTCTTTTATGTCATATGAGGTATTTTGTAATGTTGATATTACATTATCTAAAAGAGAAATGTATGTAACAAATGTGATGTTTAATAAAACAAGTATTGTGAAAAGTGGCACGCTACCAAATCTCTCCTAGACATGAAACTGTTAACATCCACCTGCGGGACAAACCAGACTGGTTCTTGACAAAGAACCCACTAGGAGCTGTGCCAGTGTTGGAAATTGATGACAAAATTGTGTACGAATCAACAGCTGCCTGTGAATGGTTAGAAGACATTTACCCTCAGTCTCGCCTACAGCCTAGTGACCCTTACCAAAGAGCCTTGGACCGAATTCTGCTGGAATACTTTGGCAAGGTATTTGACTAACAGTTATAAATAAATATCAAAATAAATAATAATCAATAAATATCAAGTACAGAACTTATTTTTTATGTGCTGTGCCAATAATCATGCCATCCTTGGTGTCCATAATTAAAGATCTGTTACCTTTCCTTCTTTCTGTGCACACTTGGTATAAGCTGGGATGTAAGTAAACTTAGGATTTTTAATACATGCTACAACAAAAGATAAGATCATTTCTGTATCTGTAATCAAGGAGTCATATTTTTACCAAGTTAAGACATTCTTATAATTGATATTTTTTTACAAATTAAAATTAGTCCCACTTTCATAAATGAAATTTTTTATAAAGTCAGTCACATTTTTGTACATTTTTATAAAGGGTTTGAAGTGACATTGCCATCAGACTAGCAATGGCTTCCATCTTCCCTCTGTGCAGTGACACTGCCATCAGACTAGAAATGGGTTCCATCTTCTCTCTCTGCAGTGCACCCAGTAATAAGCTGTTGTGATAATGCAGCCTAATCAAAATGTGGAACAGATGTGTTCCCCACATGAGAATGGCCTGCTATAAAAATAATACACTAACAATTCACAGTTAGTTTGATTCCATTATTATATTACATTCACCACTAAAGCATTAGTTGTAAAGTTCTCAGTTATAATGTGATAATGTAACATTTTAATTTTGTTTTTGTTGAAATAGCTTTTAGTTTCCAGTTATAATGTGATACATAAACAGCAGAACTTCTAGAGTGAGACAACTTCTAGAGTGGGACCTACTCTATCTCCCTATTACAGTTATAGCAAGGTGGAAACACCCCCCTACTTCTCCTTGATCCTAGAGTGGGACCTACTCTATCTCCCTATTACAGTTATAGCAAGGTGGAAACACCCCCTACTTCTCCTTGATCCTAGAGTGGGACCTACTCTATCTCCCTATTACAGTTATAGCAAGGTGGAAACACCCCCTACTTCTCCTTGATCTTGGGGTCGGAGTCAGTTTTTCTCTCATGATTAAAGTGCTTTGGCTACCAGTTTTTCCCAGGCTAATCTTACATGCTTTGGTCTGAACATTTTATCATCTTACTGGAACAATGAAATGTTCTCCACAGCCAATTCAAAGAAGGCATAAACTGTATGGGATGTTGATTACATGGCTTGTTTGAAAATATGTAAGTCTATCCATGAAACTTCTGAGCAGGCTCCATCATTGTAAGAAACATGGTGAGCCTGACCTTGACAGCCAGGTTGAAGGAGTGTATCACCCCGTTACTAGGAGCAGCCAGAAGATGTGGGATGGTGTCCTGGCCAGATCTAGTTTGCTGGTTCTGGTAAATGTGCCATCATTCTTGTTAACTTTGCTTCTACTGGATCTAGTAGTTTAGTTCTATGACTTACTATTCTTGATTACGAGAGAAATGTGTCTGGTTTCATCCCATAAATAATCTGAGACTATCCAATCATCAAGTTCTGCTAAATCTGTGAATCTTCAGATAACCAGTGCTTATTATGGCTTACTGTTCAAAACTGGAGATCAGGACAGTTTAGCTGCAGATTTGGTGAAACACTTGAAGTTCTACGACAGCCAGCTTGCTAAGAGAGGGGGCCCCTTCTTTGGAGGTAATTCTGATATAAAATACAGGAGAATATGTTAATCTTAAAACAGGAAAATATGTTAATCTCAATATATTAATAAGCTGTTGTCTGTGTGTCTAACACATTAGTATATTGTTGTCTGCATCTAATACATTAATATATTGTCTGTGTCTAGTACATTAGCAAATTGTTATCTGTGTAAAAATTTAAGATAATAGGATTATAATTTTTTTTTAACAGATGCAAGAAATTCCTGGTTTTGTTGTATGAGGGTGTACAGATTGTACTGTAACCTTTCATTTTCTGAAAATTGTATGAACACTGACATCCTTGTAATCATATATACTGAAATTTTTTCTTCCGTCAATAGTTGAAGATATTACAAATTGCGAGAGAAAAATTGTATGAGAATAAATTAAATGTGAACCTTAGATTCAAGTGGAACAAGCACAACTTATCACGAGAGGACAACAAACTATTGCTCACAATATATATTTATTACACTATTGCTTATACAACATATACGAGGGGCGTTCAGAAAGTAATGCACCACATCATTTTTATCAGGAGCTGTTTATTCAAAAAGCATGAAGTTTATACACAATATACATGGATATGTCATGTAAACATCGGTATTATTCAACAAAATCACCATCAACTTGTGCAGCTTTATGTCAGCGTGAAACAAGTGCATGTATTCCTAGACTGTACCAGATTTTCTCTTGATTATGTAGCCATTTCTTCGCTGCACGAATCACTCCTTCATTTTCAAATATTACCCCTCAGAGTGCATCTTTAAGTGGACCAAACAGATGGAAATCAGAGAGTGCCAAATTGGGACTATAGGGTGGATGGGGTAGTACAATCCAATCTAATTTGGTGATTGCTTTCCATGTTGGCAGATTTGTGTGAGGGTGTATATTGTCATGAAGGAGAAGCAGGTCTGCTGGATTCTTGTGCAGCCAAACTGTGAAAACGTTTATTGTGTTTTTTCAATGTCTTAATGTATGCTTATGAACTGATTGTCTCTCCTCTTGGCGTAACATCCACAAGAATCACACCTTCAATGTCCCAAAAGACAGTGATCATAACCTTTCCAGCTGAAGGAGTTGTCTTGAATTTTTTTCTTCGTAGTAACTGTGGATGATACCACTCCATTGACTGTCTCAGGTTCAAAATGATGTGCCCAGGTTTTGTCACCTCTTACGATCTTAGCCAAAAAGTTCTCTCCCTCAGCATTGAAACACTCCAACAATTCAAAAGAAATTGCTTTTTTTTGCAACTGATTGTCATTTGGGAGACTTCGAGGAACTCATCTTGCGCAAACCTTAAAAAATTCGAGAGCTTTTTTAACTGCATTTGCACTACCATTGCTGACTGGCAGCTTTAAGGCCAATTGTTGAGTAATGATATGCCTATCAGTAAGAATAATGCCCTCAGCACATTTCAACATTTCTGCCTTAGTGGCTGTGGCAGACGTCCACAGTGTGGCCAATCATGTGACTCCTTATCTCCACTTATTGATTCTTGGATTCTCTGAACCCAGCGACTGACTGTACTCCTGTCGACTGCAAAACTTCCATACAACATCACATAGACACTTGTGAATGTTCACAACAGTTTCCTTCTCTGCAACGAGAAATTCTATCACAATTCACTGCTTATACAGCAAGTTGCTAACATGCTCCATTTCAACGGTTAGGGTAGCCATATTCTTTGGCCAGTTGCGGTGCAATCTGGTTCACACAATTGGCACGTGCCATATTTAAAGTGTGCAAAATTTCATGCTTCTATTTTCATTATTAGCTGAAAAAAAAATGATGTAGTGCATTACTCTCTGAATGCACTTTGTACATATATTACATTATTGTTTACAATATATACATATATCACACATATTATAACTTGTAAAGGGCATGATATAAGATTGTTAGTCCTGAAGATAACCAATGTCTTGTTACAACTTAGGCCAAACTTTCATCTCGTTACATTGATTTACACTTTCTCCACAGACAAATCCCCTTCACTTCTTGACTTCTACATCTGGCCACATTTGGAGAGAGTGCAAGCCTTGGGCACAAGGGACAACAGAATCTTTGTTGACAAAGCAAGGTACCCCAAACTGGCAGAGTGGTTTGAGTCCATGAGTAAAGTTCCAGCAGTTAAAGCTACTTCAGACGACACAAAGACATTGCTACATTTCTCGGATTCTGCTGTGGCCGGGAGTCCAGATTTTGACTATGGACTTCAGTAATTGCAGTGTCTCAAAGCTAAAGCAATGTGACAGAATCTTCAATATAATTTTTGCCACAGGGTAGACATTTGTCTGTTTCATATTTTTACTAAAGCACAAACATTAATCTGACAGCTCATAACCTGGAAATCATACAAACAGTAACATTTGATGTTTAATAACTTTGTCATGTTTATTGTTAACACCATATATGCAGCTTGTATGTGTGTCTGCACACTTGCATAACGACACTGCTGTTCCATTTATATCCTTGGTCAACCTTCTCTTGATTTTGGCTGTCAGTCATGGCTGTCTAGCAGGACTGGTGGAATCTTTTCAGAATACATGAACACCATTTTGTTATAATCATGTGCATGTTTTTGCCTATTTTGAGCAAACAAGTTTTTTTAAAAATTACAATCTGTGGCCAGGAAGTTTTCAGAACCAGTCTTATACAGGTTGTCTGGAATTCTGGTCTATATAGAATGCAGTTTTGCTTGTTCTGTTAATTCTGGTCCACATAGAAGTATGGATACCCACACAGTTGTGGTACATGTTATTTTGGTTGTAACTTATGAGGGGTGATTGATAAGTTCACGGCATAAGGTACAAATACTTGAAACAGTTAATATTAGGTGCATTTGTAGATCGGGTTAATGTAAGATTAAACACCAAGCTTCAAGAAATTAACTGCAACCAATATTTTTTTTACAGGCTACTGAAGTGGTAAGGGGTGGCAGAAATTGAGAAAATTGATAAAATTTCTCATCGAGCAGTCATTCGCTACCTACGCATCAAGGGCTTATCATTGAAGGAGATCTATGAGGATAAGTTGGACACTCAAGAGGAGAGTGCCCCTTCTTAAAGCACAGTGAAGAAATGGGCAGCTCAGTTCAAACATGGAAAGGAGAGTCTGGAAGATGATGCCCGTTCAGGAAGACCAAGAATGGTAACCACCAATGAAACCAACAGCAGAATCCATGACATGATAATAGAAGATTGACGACTAACTGAGTGGTACATTGCTACTGAGTTGGGCATCTCTCAAGAACGTGTTCATGCCAATATTCACAACGATCTTCAAATGACAAAGATCTCTGCTCGATGGGTCCCGAAACGTATTGGAGCTGATCACAAATGACAGCATCTCAACATGTCAAGAGACAATCTTGGCCACTTTTCTGCAGATCCTGAAAAGTTTCTCCAGCAATTTGTGACTATGGATAAGACTTGGGTTCATCATTTTCAACCAGAAACCAAAGAACAGTCAAAGCAGTGGAAACATCATGGATCCCCACCTCCAAAGAAAGCAAGGGTGGTTCTGTCTGCAGGCAAAGTGATGGCTTCCATCTTTTGGGATTCAGAAGGTGTGCTATTGGTAGACTATCTTCAAAAGGGCAGAACAGTCACTGGGGACTATTACACCAATTTTGTGGAGCAACTGCAGGTCAAACTGAAGGAAAAGCATCAAGGGAAATTGATCTTCAGCAAGACATTGCTCCAGTTCACAAGTCGGTGGTGGCAATGGCTGCCACTCATGAATGCGGCTTCCAGCTTCTTGAACATCCTCCTTATTCCCCAGATTTGGCCCATTCGGACTATTACCTGTTTACCAAACTCAAAAAAGAGCTCAGTGGTTGCAAATTTGCTTCAGATGATGTCATTCATGCTGTAGACCACTTTCTACTGGCACAAGATGCTGACTTTCACAAAAAAGAGATCTGTATGCTCCAGGACTGCTGGACTAAGTGCATAAACTTGCAAGTGGACTATGTTGAGAAATAACCCCAAAAAGTTCTCCACAAATAATCTGTTGTACCTTAAGCCGTGAACTTATCAATCACTCCTGCTGTAAAGCAACAAGGTCAGACTCTTCTGAGGTGATCTGAAAAAGATGCAGGTTTTTTTTTTCTACCCAATCATATCTGTCTTAAGAATCTCATTAACAGTGCCACTGGTTTTAAAGATTACAGTCATAATGCATGAACATGGATTCATTGTACTGTACAATATCTGTCATAGTGTACGAGTGCATTTTTATGGTATTTTCCACACAAGAATGTAGTAAGACTGTTTTGTTTGTGGCAATGCCAGTTTTAACAACAGAAATAAATCACAGCATCGCTGTCAGTTCTTGAGGTTGTGTATGTATAATGGTGGAAAGACACAAGGGAGAAATGAGCAAAGGTGACAAGAAAGTAAAGTCCAAGTGAATAATCTATGTTAGTGCCAACAATTTGGTGTCATGTAACCTAGATTAAAGTTTCTCAATATTTTTTCTACTTATGACCTCACTTTTCTGCATTAATATTTTCACGACTTCAAGCAGAATTCCAGAAGGCAGCACCCATTTTCAACAGTATCAGGAAATGGTATGCAAAATTCCAGCATGAAGGCGGGGGCTTTGCTGGTAAGCTTCTCTAACATGATTCAGTTTCTTCGCTTGGTCCTGGATGTTCCTGCCCAGGAGCTGTGCACAGACAGCCTTCATTCTGGAATTTCGCACATCACTTCTTGATACTGTTGAAAACAGGTGCAGACTTCTGAAATCGTCGCTGCAGTCACAATGGACGAGGTTCTTGCATATTCCAAAACACAAAATGACTGCTTATGTTTACTGAATGCCATATTTGCTAGCACTGCCTCCTAGCAGCAAACCACGGAAGACATGTGCACCGGCTTTATTTAAAAAATAAATTTGAAGAGTTTCTCTCTCTTGACATAAGAATAATCCGTTACATACTTTATTTGTTAGGAATTTTGAAAACGTTTCATGGATGTATGAAGAACCATGTATAATCTTATCTTTTAGTCATCTTTTGTGTGTTGAGAAACCCTGATCTAGAAAAACAGAACATGAAATCATGTCCATTTTGTTTAAAGAAATTATAACAGGCATACAGTGTATTTCGTAAAAATTACAGAAAAAATACTGCAAAAATTGACAAGAGATGGACTTGTAAATATACTTTTATTAATAACATTGTCAAATCTGGAAAGTCAAAATGGTTATTTATGTTCTGAACCCCCCCCCCCCCCCAAACAAAAAAAAACAAAAAAAAACACTACCCACATTGTTAGCAACTACATTTCTCATGCCAGTTTGTGACTGACAGATAATCTTTGAGACCTTTTAAGATCTGGCAGGTTTCCATCCACACCTTCAGCTCTAGAGTTTGTTCACACAATAAACTAGTTGAAGCTCTAGAGCTCTGGCAGATGCAATGACAGGTTTCTCATGAAGTTACATCACAACAGGGAACACACTATATCCTCCCCACTTTCTCACACAGGATATATGTATATCCTCCCCCACTTTCTCACAGACATTATTTGAAGATCAGGTTAGAATTTATTTTCATTACTTTGGACTTGAATTCAAAGACCTAACATTAGATCACATGTTGCAATTCACTAGAAATTCTAACCACAATCACTTAGTGAAGAGTTATCTCCAAAAGGCTAAACATATAACTCTCTGAGACTAGTGTTCTACGAAATATTGGGGGATAGAAAAGAAGAATGAGTAATTTAGCACTCAGAAGTAGATTACACATTTATTCTGTGCAGATTCACATGGCATGGCCACATGAAGTTGTCATGCCACCTAAAAGGTAAGATAAAGATTTCTTCCAAGGAGATCTATTCTAAATCTATCAGTGATGTATATGGTAGAGGTCTCTATAGGCATTCTAAATCTATCACTGCTGTACATGGCAGAGGTCTCTCCAGACATTCTAAATCTATCATTGTTGTACATGGCAGAGGTCTCTCCAGACATTCTAAATCTATCATTGTTGTACAAGGTAGTGGTCTCTCCAGACATTCTAAATCTATCATTGTTGTACATGACAAAGATCTCTCCAAGATTCTGAAAGTCTCAGATATAGTATGTACTTAATTCTGTCATTGAGAAGTAGCCAGCGATCTTTCTGCACAATGTACACTGTAGCAGCCCCCACAGTCTGACTCTGTAGCACTATGATGTTCAACTCATATTCTGGTAACAATTTTCATATTATAATGAATGGAGAATTGCTATCTCCTTGCAACTGTAAACTAGAATAAGCAGATAAGTATTTTTTTTTTTAAAAGATAAATAACTGTACAGGCATGTTGTCTGATATTTCACACTATATCTCTCAACTTTCACACACATGCAGCATTAATTTACTATAAATATACTATCTGAACTTGAAGAACAACCATGCTATGCTGCTGGCCTAGAGATGGACCTTCCTGCACTCCCAAGGTCAGCCTTTAACCTCGGTGTCATTCACTGTGTGCTGGGTGATAATGCCAGTGGCAATGAATACAGATCGATCTTTTCCACAAAGATCTAAATGTCTGCCTCTGCCCTTAGTTATTTCCGTATATATAAATAAAACTCCATTTTGCTGACGATCAAGCACTTAAGCCACATCAGAAAAAGACCTAAACCAGAACATGGATAATTTAGCAAGGGTATGTAAAAGCCACAACGTGACAATCAGTGCTGAACAAATGGAAATCATGACCACAGCAAGAGAAGAAATCTGAATAAAGATCTTCCTAGACAACCAGCCCTTGAAAATACCTAGGCAGCATAATATCATCCTCACGGAAAACTGATGCTCAGATTGAGAACAGATGCAATAAAGCAAATCAGGTCATCGGACAAATGACTTCTTTACTGAAAAACAAATACATTATAACTGAAACAAAAAAGGGCACCGTACAACACAATGTTCCTTCCAACTCTATGCTGTCAATGTCAAACACGGACACTAATAGTCAAGTTCAAATGAAAAATCATCATGACAGAAATGAGATGCTTAAGGAGAATACTAAATGTGACAAGAAGAGACCAA
This sequence comes from Achatina immaculata, assembly GCA_009760885.1. Lineage (NCBI taxonomy): Eukaryota > Metazoa > Mollusca > Gastropoda > Stylommatophora > Achatinidae > Lissachatina > Lissachatina immaculata. The sequence continues at coordinate 46,124,811 of CM019716.1, forward strand.
ATAAGAAATGACACCATAGAGCATAGGTAACACCAGTATTACACTATATCCAGAAACAGCAAGTCAAATGGTTTGGGCATATAACATGGTTACCACCAGACAGTATACCACAGACAACATTCACACTAAGATATGTAGGTAACAGAAAGAGGCTGCCCACACGAGAGAGAAGAAATCACAGCACATTAAATACCTCATTATATGAAGCAAATACACGTACTATATACGAGCAAACATGGGTACAATTTAAGATGACAAAATACAGTATGTATGCTCAGCTTGATGATTCTGTAACGCCAACATCAGATCAAGACTGAGCAAATAACCTTGAACTGAAGGTCTCATCTTACGCCGCGAGTAACAGTTCATTCTTGTGACACAGATGTAGTTTAGGTGGCCGATGTTTTAACCAACTAGATCAGAATTAATGCGGCAGAAATTCTCAGGAAAAAGATCAACTTTCTTATTTACTTATCCGGCAGTTCAGATTATGTGGCTGCAGTAATAGTCCTACAATGGAAATGTTTGTGCCTCCACTATAAGATCTGTACGCAGCATGTGCAAGACGCCACTAACTTATCATAGTTTCGCCACATTCTTCCACTCACAGTTTCTTAGGTACATGAGCAATGATTGGCTTTGGCCTGGTTTTAAACAGAATTTTTTTCCTTATTATGGCCTGGACGTGGTAGCATGTTTCCTTGTTTGTGACATCAGACTGACCATTCGCAGCGTGTGAGGAATCAATGCCAGAGATGCTAGTGCTATCAAGATCACGTGACACTTTCATAATCACGGCCAATGGTTTTTCTAGAGTGATGACCTTTCCATGTAGGATGTGGTGACCGATTATCAACACCGGCGCATCCTGGAAGAAAAAAACCCCCCAAAAACTAATCAGTTTCAAATGCAATCAATAATGTTGAAAGATAAAAGGCTATAAATATCATCACATACAACCACAGTGATACGTATGTGCAACTGTCTTCACCGGGGACAGCAAAAGCACACAAACTTTAACTAAATTTATGACATTCTCAAAAAAATATTCAGCCAAAGATGAGGCTCAGTTAAACAAGTGGAAGATATAAAAACACATCAGTAGAGAAAAAATGATCTGATGACATTTGTCATCCACATAAAAGACAAAAATAAAAAATATTTTATTTCAAAATGCTAGAGCTTCACTTGAGCTGTTATCCAATCTTCCTTCTTCTAGAACAGTGTTGCTCACACTTCAGACTAGCTTATATAAGAAAGATGTCATGTGAATTTCCTTGTAGCCTGACCTATCCATATAAGAATTATTCTCACCTTCGATACAAACATTTATGTAATCTTATTTCAAATGTATCTTCTATTCAGAATATTTTGGCCAAACACTGTAAGAAATAACATCTTGCTGGCAGAAAAGCAGATGAAGCCACTGACAACAATTATTGAGGAAAGATGCTGGCGATGGTTGGGACACGTGCTCCGAATGACTGACAACTCACTACCAAAAATAGCACTAAGATGGACACCACAGGGGAACAGAAGTAAGGGTAAACCAAAGGAGACACAGAGAAGAACAACAGAGAGGATGTTGAGCAACAGAAGGCTCACTTGGGCAAGAGAGGAAAAAAAGGCAAAGGACAGGTGGTTTGTGGAAAACCCTTGCGGAAGCCTCATGTGCCTTGGGCACTTAAGGTTCAGAGAGAGATCTTCTATTCCCGTTTTAAAATGTCTGAAACTATTTCTTTGGCTGCTTCTTTTATTTCTGATAAGTCAGTGCATGATCAGGAATACCCATAATGCTCATAGAGTTATCATGTATAATAATAATGGCACACGAGAAAGAAGTCTTTTCCAAACTCCAATCATGGAAGATTCAATTATCAAGTAAGAACTGCAAGATACCTCTAGAATGTTATATCTTATGAAAAAAAAAAAGAACATCAATAACCATGAATGACTCCTTTAGTGCCAGATACGAACCAAGATATATCTCTAGAATGTTATATTCTACTTTCTCTATAAAGAAGGCTGCCATGACAGATGTGAACTAAAAAAAAAAAAAAAAACTAGACAAATACAGGCACAATACACTTAACAGACATATATGCTGAATACAGCTTATATATATATATATTACAAGGGGTGATTGATAAGTTCTTGGTATAAGGTACAATGGATTATTTGTGGAGAACTTTTTGGGGTTATTTCTCAACATATTCCCCTTGCAAGTTTATGCACTTAGTCCAGTAGTCCTGGAGCATACAGATCCCTTCTTTGTGAAAGTCAGCATCTTGTGCCAGTAGAAAGTGGTCTACAGCATGAATGACATCATCTGAAGCAAATTTGCAACCACTGAGCTCTTTTTTGAGTTTGGTAAACAGGTAATAGTCTGAATGGGCCAAATATGGGGAATAAGGAAGATGTTCAAGAAGCTGGAAGCCACATTCATGAGTGGCAGCCATTACCACCACTGACTTGTGAACTGAAGCATTGTCTTGCTGAAGATGACTCCTCACATCAATTTCCCTTGATGCTTTTCCTTCAGTTTGACCTGCAGTTGCTCCACAAAATTGGTGTAATAGGCCCCAGTGACCGTTCTGCCCTTTTGAAGATAGTCTGCCAATAGCACACCTTCTGAATCCCAAAAGATGGAAGCCATCACTTTGCCTGCAGACAGAACCACCCTTGATTTCTTTGGAGGTGGGGATCCATGATGTTTCCACTGCTTTGACTGTTCTTTGGTTTCTGGTTGAAAATGATGAGCTCAAGTCTCATCCACAGTCACAAATTGCTGAAGAAACTTTTCAGGATGTGCAGAAAAATGACCAAGATTGTCTCTTGACATTTTGAGACACTGTCATTTGTGATCAGCTCCAATAAGTTTCGGGACCCATCGAGCAGAGACCTTTGTCATTTGAAGATCGTTGTGAATAATGGCATGAACACATTCTTGGGAGATGCCCAACTCAGTAGCAATGTACCGTTCAGTTAGTCGTTGATCCTCCATTATCATGTCATGGATTCTGCTGGTGGTTTCATCAGTGGTTATCGTTCTTGGTCTTCCTGAATGGGGATCATCTTCCAGACTCTCCCTTCCATGTTTGAACTGAGCTGCCCATTTCTTCACTGTGCTTTAAGAAGGGGCACTCTCTCATTGAGTCTCCACCTTATCCTCATGGATCTCCTTTGATGATAAGCCCTTGATGCAGAGGTAGCGAATGAAAGCTCGATGAGAAATTTTATCAATTTTCTCAATTTCTGCCACCCCTTACCACTTCAGCAGCCTGTAAAAAAAAAAAAATTGGTTGCAGTTAATTTCTTGAAACTTGGTGTTTAATCTTACATTAACCAGATCTACAAATGCACCCAATATCAACTGTGCATTTCAAGTATTTGTACCTTATGCTGAGAACTTATCAATCACTCCTCATATGTGTGTGTGTGTATGTGTATATCAACACAAAAAGAAATGGAAAAACTAATTATGTCAGTCTGTAAGAATAGTGAAGAGCAAAACCTCAATCTTAATGCAAAGAAAACTAAATTGATGACCACTGACAAAACAAATCAGGTGAAATATACATCAATGAGGAAAAATTGGAAGAGGTGGAGAGTTTTGAACATCTTGGATCATTACTAACTAATAATGGAGATACAATGAGAGAAATTAAAAAGAGGACATCTATCGCTCTTCAAAAAGTAAAACAAATAAAGAATCTGTGGAGAGGAACAGACAGAACTACAAAAATAAGATTTTTAAGGGCATGCATCTTTCCCATCGCAACATATGCCTGTGAGACCTGGACACTTAACAAAATGGTAGAGAAACACATAAATGCCCTTGAATGTAAATGCTACAGAAAAGTTCTTCAAATTTCGTGGACACAAAAAAAAACAAATATATCCATACCACAAGAACTTAATATTGAAGAAGGTTGGATAGTAAAGAGGATTAAATAGTGAAAACTTAAATACTTTAGGCACATTAAACGTCATGATAATCTAGAGAATACCGTCTTGGAAGGATACATAAAAGGAAAAAGAAAGAGAGGAAGACCAAGGCGAAGATGGCTACAAGACATCGTTGATAATCTGCAAATGGATGAACAGCAACAGGGCATCTTTCTTACAATTGAGAGGCCTACAAGAGAGCTGTTAGGGAGGCAAAGTTCCGCAATGGACATGCAAATGACACGCGTGTGTGTACATATATATAATGTCCTGGTTAGCTGAGTGGTTAGGCACTTGGTTTACTAATCTGGTGGCACAGGGTTCAGTCCCAGCAGTGGGATTTGTTTTTTCTGGTACACCAAAAAGGCCCCGGGGTTCACCCAGCCTCTAAAAATAGGCACCAGAGAAATCTAGGAAGGTAAAGCGGCCAGGCGTGATACTGACCACATCACACTTTCAGAAGCCAAAATTCATGGAAAATACGGGCTTAACACCGTATTCCCCAATATGCGTTAATGGCATGGAAACGGGAATTTTACCTGTTATATGTATATGTGTGTGTATGTATGTATATATATATATATAAAACCAAATCCAAAACAATCACCTTGTCTGTGAAATGCAAATCTCCAATAAATTTTCCACTCAGTGGCACAGGGTGTCTTGTCTCAAGGTCACCCTGAAGCTCAACAATGGCCCATTCCTTGCAGTTAGCTTCATCACCAGGGCTGCAGACATGAAGTCAAACAAATAAAGAAAACAAAAAAAGCTTCACTTTTTCCACGTTACTGACTCACAAGAGAAGTTAGTTATATTTAGCATTTGCCACCAACACAGCGGTGTGGTCAAGATTGAGTAGATGCATTTTAATTCTTTGTTTTTTTGTCTCTTTCATAGTCAACTATAATGATACAGCCCTGTAGGCAAAGTTGCATGGACAATGTACGAAACCAGTGACTCCAATTGCTTATTTCTTTTTCCTGTCTGACTCCATACATAGTACTTTTCTACCTACTATGACCCTAATTAAAACTGCTTCTGTCATCAGAGTGATACTGTTTATGATGACAGCTGCCTGGCACTTGAGAACCGCTACATTCAGGAATATGGGATGCTAGATCCACATGGTTTAAACTCGAAATTCAGCTACACTTAACATTCCCATTCTCCACAGTCTCTATCTACTAAGCTCTACCCTGTAACTTATACTCCAGAATCCCCTCACTGCATTACAAATCCTATACCCCAACCACATTCATCAGTTCCACTCACCCTTTTCTTGGCTAGATTACCAATGTATTCATATCTCTCCTTGTCACTTTCCCCACCCTCTTTACTACCAACCTATCACACATCCCGAGTCTTCATTTAAACATTCACAATTCTCTACCAAGTGCATTGCTTTGCTGCTCAGCACTTGGACTTTTTGTGAAAATAGCTTAGCAGAATGCTTCAAGTGGCATGAGAGAGCGATCAACTATGTGGTTCTGCAGCAGGCTAAGCTTCTATCTATCATGGCACAAAGCAGCAGAAGACTGAGATGATGGGGTATGTATCAAGAACGGATGCCAGCTATATTCCCCGTCCCCCCAAATTTAAGCGGTAACCTTCATGAGGGAAGCAGGTCACATGTACTCTGTTCTCTCATGGCTAGAGGGCTGCTCGTCCTACCAGAGTCCGTGTTCGACTCCCAGGTAATTCTCTTGTGATTTTTCTTTTTCTCACGTCTCACTAAAGTGCTTTGTCTACGACTTTTTCGAGGTCTAATCCTACAAAACTGTGTTCTCTTATTTTACCATACGAAAGCCACAAGGTAGACGAAAACTGGGATAAAAGATAATTGCAAACAATCTGGAGATTTATATCCCATCTGCAACGAAGACTGGAAAGAAATGGCGAAAGACTGTATCACAAGAAGATTACTTCCACATGATGCCGCGCCATTTGTGGAAGAAATTTGTGCCGAAAGTGAAGACAGGACACAAGTATGTAGAGACTGGACATTACAACACGATGTTTACAGTTCCTGTGGTTGACTGCATACGTTTAGCATCAGTAGAAACAGCTGTTCAGCAAGATAATCAGCAAGTTTTACAAACTAACAAAGCATCTAACTGCTGTAAATCGCAGTGAATCACACAGAAGTCCCCACTTACATTCTTACAGTGATCTGAACCATTACTACTCTGAGATCTGACTTTCTTCACACTTTGCCGCGTCTACAAATATAAATAAAGCACACATTTTGACCAATCACTGACCAGGGTTATCGTTTTCTCGGGCTAGGAACAGTCCTGCACTAACGAAAGGCAACTGTTCTGTCTAAAGATGGCGGCCCACCAAACTGGAACCGGCCTGGACAAAAACAATAAATACGACCGTCAGTTGAGGTTTGGTATAAGATTATACTGAAACTCACAATGCCCATAAAATTATACATGTATATAAAATGTGAACATTTAATGCTTATTGTTCGTAGCAAAAGTATTCATGCAACCTAGTTTTCATGGGCCACTGTAATGACATCATCGTAATAGGCAACTGTTTAATATTGCAGTAAAGAGGGGGTTGGGTTCAACGTAAGAATATATTCAGCCCAGTCATCGTGACCTCAACATTGACTTACACTAAAAAAGCTACAATATGCGCCCTTTTACCAGGAAGCAGTGAGTGACGGGGAGTAGGCGGTTGTGATATCTTCCCGGAAGAAAACCAATATTTCTGCCAGACCAGTGCCACCTTGAAGTACTTATGTTATGGAGAATTTCAGTCTGTATTACTGGAAACAAAGCAAGCAACGGGAAGATCAGATTCTAGCTTGAAGTGTGAAAAAAAAACACACTCACTAATCATATCCACAGTGCCGTTGCTAAGATTAAACATCATCATCATCTTTCACTCCCTTAAGAGCATAGGCCACGGGTAAAGGCTCACCACTCATGCCTGTTCTTGGAATTATTCTCTGCTTCCTTTCATGTGCATCCCTTGTCTCTGAGCACTGTCATAATTTCTCTTCACCAAGTAAGTCTAGGTCTTCCTCATTTTCTACTTCCTTGAGGATTCTATGTCATAGCCTGTCTTGCTATGCTGGTGTTGGGTTTCCTCAGAGTTTAGCCAATCCACCTCCCATTTCCTAGACATGATTTGTAGGTTCATGGGTTCTTGTCCTGCCCTTTCCCAGACCTCATAGTTCCTGATCTTATCCTGCCATTTAATGTTTGAAGTCCTCCTCAAGCAGTAGTTTGTGAATATTTGTATCCTCTGTTGTATTGACTTGGTCATAACCCATGTCTCTGAACCATATGGTAGGACACTCTTTATATTTGTATTGAAAAGTCTAAGTTTGGTTCTTGTTTTGATGTTCTTATATGACCATATTTTGTTAAGTTGGATAAATGCTGTCCTGGCCTTGGTTATTCTAGCTTAACTCTTCCCGTGCCGCAGAAAAAACGCGGACGTTCCTGTCCGTGCCACACAAAAAAGTGCGGGTCTTGATATGTATAGGGGGTATAGTTGTAAAAGTGAATACGAAGTAAAAGTGAATGTACAAAGTATTTCCACTTTAAAAGTATACATATTATGTATGAAAATAATTGTAAATGTAAGAAGATTTCATAAATGAAGAGTTTTTTAAGAAAAAGAAGTAGTGTGATGATTTTAGATGATAATTGTGTAGCGCTTGCCATTGGCAATGCCTAGATGTACAATGTTTACCATTGGCGATTTCCAGATCTACTTAAATTTTCATCCAATCTCGTCGTGTGGTGGCATTCTCACTAAAATAATGTCTGAAATAATCATCTAACTACTTCTCCACCCCATTTAATAGGTCTAGATGTACTTGAGGTACATTCAGGAACAGTGGTCGGGTCATAGGACATGTCCTTATGCCTCCGAAATCACAATAAATACTGAAATTTCTCCGGTAAAACATCTGTCTCGCTCGGTTGTTAGCCACGCATTGGATTGAACTGTGGAAGGTCACTAGACATGTGCAGATAAATCGTGTACAGTAAAAAGTTTTACAATTGTTTTACATTGCAACGAAACAAAATCGCTATAACGAACATGGCAGTCACTAGACTAACAGGAAGGTGACAATATGCATCCCTGACGGTTTTATGTCAAACCAAGTTGTTGTTTCACCATTTATTCTTACTGCTGCCTGTTGGTCTAGATACAGCAGCGATGTTAATTGCATCAAATGTGTTGGAAATCTCATTATACTGCCTCATTCATTCATTCATTTGCATGTCCCTTGCGGAACTTTGCCTCCCAAACAGCACTCCTGTAGGCCTCTCGGTTGTGAGCAAGATGGCCTGCTGCTGTTGCATCCATTTCCAGATCGTCAACGATGTCTTGCAGCCATCTTCGTCTTGGTCTTCCTCTTTTTCTTTTTCCCATTATGTATCCTTCCAATACGGTCTTCTCTAAATTATCATGACGTTTAATGTGTCCAAAATATTTCAGTTTTCTCTCTTTAATCCTCTTCACTAGCCAGCCTTCTTCAATATTAAGCTCTTGTAGTATAGATATATTTGTTCTTTTTTGTGTCCACGATATTTTGAGAACTCTTCTGTAGCATTTACATTCAAAGGCATTTATGTGTTTCTCAGCTGTTTTGTTAAGTGTCCAGGTCTGACAGACATATGTTGCCATGGGAAAGATGCATGCCCTTAAAAATCTTATTTTTGTGGTTCTGTCTGCTCCTCTCTACAGATTCTTTATTTGTTTTACTTTCTGCCTAAATACATTAAATACTCTGCATCCTCAGTTGGCACTCCCTCATGAGGCTATTGCTTGCACTATTACTTTTCATTATCTTTATTTTTTGTCAGTTAATATATAGTCTCAGTTAAGCTGAATTCCTGCTTAAGATCTGAAGTTTCTCTTGCATTTGTGTGTGGCTGTGTGCCAGAAGTGTCACATCATCTATGAAGTCAAGATCTTCCAATTGGTTCTACAATGTCCATTGTATCCCATTTCTTTTCCCTTGTGTGGTAGATTAAACAGGCTGAATAACTACTTTATCCTTGATGATCTCTCTGTGATGCAGTACAAAGAGTATACATATACATTTCCTACTGATTATAAATTCAGTGAAAATATTTTGACTGTGTAGTTCATGAATAGATAATTTTGTATTAATCTCAGATTAGGATCTTTGTGGCAGACGCTGTGGCATAAACATTAAGGCACAGACAAAGAATCAGATGAGGAAATGTTAATCAGTGGCTTGCTCCAAATTCTGGACCAGGCCAAAGAAGCAGACTTCTTGGCAAGCTCCGCCACCTTGGGGACTTTTGATCCACTCCATTGTTGGCCAAGCTAAAGGACGGCCTGTATCCTTCAAGTATTATGAGGAAGCAAGATGGAATCTTGTCCAGATGTGGTCTGCTGACTGGGATAACTCAGCGTTGTCACCATAGTTACTGACTATACAGCCTCTAGCATTGCCACTTTGGGTCCTTTGATTGTGCAGTAAATAGAATATGTATTTTTTGTTTTTTGGGAAAAGAAATTTAGGCACAAAACTTACTCCTATGTGAGTTTCATGTGGTCCACAAACCGATTTTTGCTGCAGCTTGTGTCTAACCAGAAATTAAGTTTAGAGTTTTAAATCTAGGTTGTGGGGTGATCATGGCCAGGCTGCCCTTGAAACTGCTCGTGTTTGCCTTATCAATGCTTCAGCAACAGGCACAGAACTTTTAAAAAATCTCATCTTACCAGGTATGCTCTGTTGCTTTCATGTAGTGCGTCTGTTTTTGTTCATCCCTGACTTGTTCGCCAGGTTATTGAAACAGCTGGTTTTAGAGAAGTGAGATAAAGTTTTGACTGACAGTATGACAGCCCTTGTATCCTGCAGAGGTGAAACATTCTGCTGTTTTGTTTTTTTTTTCGTCAGAGAAATTACAACTTAGTTTTCCTGCACTTTGATCCTGAAACAAACTCCCATTTAAGTATTTTTATATGCAAACATGATTTTTTGTTGTTTTATTTAACCATCACTGTTCTGTTTCATTTGTGATACATCATATTTGTGAGTGGTAGCTGAAAGTGATACAAAATAGTTAATGGTAACGGCTTCCTTCATTTAAGAATGTTTTGAAGTGGGTGGATGATGACTGTCTTTTTTTTTTTGTTTTGTTTTGGAGCCACAGAGTTTCCCGTTTTGTCAGGGTAGCAGGAAAAATGGCTTTCCCTTGTAACACTAACTCTCTGTCAGGTCCAGAAGAAGAATGATGTCTGGAGTCTAGCAGAGTCACAGGGGGTGTCCTGAATCTAGTACATTTACAGGGAGTGTCTGAAGTCTAGTATCACAGTGGATGTCCTGAATCTAGTAGATTTACAGGGAATGTCTGAAGTCTAGTATCATAGGGGATGTCCTGAATCTAGTAGATTTACAGGCAGTGTCTAAAGTCTAGTATCACAGGGGATGTCCTGAATCTAGTAGATTTACAGGCAGTGTCTGAAGTCTAGTATCACAGGGGATGTCCTGAATCTAGTAGATTTACAGGCAGTGTCTAAAGTCTAGTATCACAGGGGATGTCCTGAATCTAGTAGATTTACAGGCAGTGTCTAAAGTCTAGTATCACAGGGGATGTTCTGAATCTGGTAGATTTACAGGGAATGTCTGAAGTCTAGTATCACAGGGGATGTCCTGAATCTAGTAGATTTACAGAGAATGTCTGAAGTCTAGTATCACAGGGGATGTCCAGGATCTAGTAGATTTACAGGGAATGTCCGAAGTCTAGTATCACAGAGGATGTCCTGAATCTAGTAGATTTACAGGGAATGTCCGAAGTCTAGTATCACAGGGGATGTCCAGAATCTAGTAGATTTACAGGGAATGTCTAAAGTCTAGTAGAGTCACAGGGGATGTCCTGAATCTAGTAGATTTACAGGCAGTGTCTAAAGTCTAGTATCACAGGGGATGTTCTGAATCTGGTAGATTTACAGGGAATGTCTGAAGTCTAGTATCACAGGGGGTGTCCTGAATCTAGTAGATTTACAGGGAATGTCTGAAGTCTAGTATCACAGGGGATGTCCTGAATCTAGTAGATTTACAGGGAATGTCTGAAGTCTAGTATCACAGGGGATGTCCAGGATCTAGTAGATTTACAGGGAATGTCCGAAGTCTAGTATCACAGAGGATGTCCTGAATCTAGTAGATTTACAGGGAATGTCCGAAGTCTAGTATCACAGGGGATGTCCAGAATCTAGTAGATTTACAGGGAATGTCTAAAGTCTAGTAGAGTCACAGGGGATGTCCTGAATCTAGTAGATTTACAGGCAGTGTCTAAAGTCTAGTAGAATCACAGGTGATGTCCAGAATCTAGTAGATTTACAGGGAATGTCTGAAGTCTAGTAGAATCACAGGTGATGTACAGAATCTAGTAGATTTACAGAGAATGTCTGAAGTCTAGTAGAATCACAGGTGATGTACAGAATCTAGTAGATTTACAGGGAATGTCTGAAGTCTAGTATCACAGGGGATGTCCTGAATCTAGTAGATTTACAGGCAGTGTCTAAAGTCTAGTATCACAGGGGATGTTCTGAATCTGGTAGATTTACAGGGAATGTCTGAAGTCTAGTATCACAGGGGATGTCCTGAATCTAGTAGATTTACAGAGAATGTCTGAAGTCTAGTATCACAGGGGATGTCCAGGATCTAGTAGATTTACAGGGAATGTCCGAAGTCTAGTATCACAGAGGATGTCCTGAATCTGGTAGATTTACAGGGAATGTCCGAAGTCTAGTATCACAGGGGATGTCCAGAATCTAGTAGATTTACAGGGAATGTCTAAAGTCTAGTAGAGTCACAGGGGATGTCCTGAATCTAGTAGATTTACAGGCAGTGTCTAAAGTCTAGTAGAATCACAGGTGATGTCCAGAATCTAGTAGATTTACAGAGAATGTCTGAAGTCTAGTAGAATCACAGGTGATGTACAGAATCTAGTAGATTTACAGGGAATGTCTGAAGTCTAGTAGAATCACAGGTGATGTCCAAAATCTAGTAGATTTACAGGGAATGTCTGAAGTCTAGTAGAATCACAGGTGATGTCCAGAATCTAGTAGATTTACAGGGAATGTCTGAAGTCTAGTAGAATCACAGGTGATGTACAGAATCTAGTAGATTTACAGGGAATGTCTGAAGGGAATGTCACAGCTGATGTCCAGAGTCTATCAGAGTCACAGGAATGCCAGAAGTAGAGGGGGAAATAATCTCATAATCATCTCAGGTGTTTCTCCTTCTAGTTTTTCTTCCAGGGTTAACTCCCCTTGGGATTGGCTGTACGTGACTGTGGGGCAGTGGGTTTGACGTGTCTGCCATACGTGGTGCTGCGAAGGACTGTTTTAATGCAGCAAGCAAAACCTGAGAGAAAATAAAAGACACTGTAAATACTGCAAAATGGTGTGTATAAGCTAGAGTATGCTGGCAAACATTTGTAGAACTGTCTATAATAGCAGGGAAAGATGTGTTACTGTGGTAGCTTATATATAATGTTGTGAAAGTAAGAGTCATAACTAAGGAACATTGTTTGTCATGAGGGCATGTTTCTTGTGGTTTTTTTTGTGTGCAATTTTACAGGGGAAAAAAATAAAACAGGAAAGAAAAGAGAATAAATTGGCAACAGAAACAACAGAGAATATGAATGGTAGAAAAGTTTTTTTTCCTGAAATATGACTCATTTTCGTTTCATCACACACCCTTGCCTAACTCACTGCATCAGAACCAGTTTTAGCACCACCATTATCACACCTGTGTTATTTTATGCTGTCTTCTTGTACCTCTTAAAGGTGTGGGATCCTTTACCATTGTGGATGGGCACAAAGTTCAGGGAGAAGATGTTGGAAATAAGTAGGTCTAGTTTGTTTATGTGTAGAAAATTTTGTTATGTGAAGTTTATGTGTAGAAAATTTTGTTATGTGAAGTTATGTGTAGAACATTTTGTTATGTGAAGTTACGTGTAGAAAATTTTGTTATGTGAAGTTTATGTGTAGAAAATTTTGTTATGTGAAGTTATGTGTAGAAAATTTTGTTATGTGAAGTTTACGTTTAGAAAATTTTGTTATGTGAAGTTTATGTGTAGAAAATTTTGTTATGTGAAGTTATGTGTAGAAAATTTTGTTATGTGAAGTTTATGTGTAGAAAATTTTGTTACGTGAAGTTTATGTTTGGAAAATTTGGTTTAGAAAAGTTTATGTAAATTTATGTGTAGAAAATTTTGTTGTGTTAAGAAGTTTATGTGTAGAAAATTTTGTTATTTTAAGAAGTTTATGTGTAGAAAATTGTGTGAAGAAGTTTATATGTAGAAAATTTTGTTGTGTTAAGAAGTTTATATGTAGAAAATTTTGTTGTGTTAAGAAGTTTATGTGTAGTGTGCAACACCAAGTGACACTCTCCATTTTATGTGTATTGGTAGCTATTAACATACAAGATTTCTAGTGTAGAATGTTGTAAAGTGATCATTGTGTATCACAGTATAGTTGTAGGTGATAATGATAGTGGTGGCAGGGTGAAAGTAGGTGATAGTGATAGTGGTGACTGGGTGAAAGTAGGTGATAGTGATAGTCATGGCTGGATGAAAGTAGGTGATAGTGATAGTGGTGGCAGGGTGAAAGTAGATGATAGTGATAGTGGTGACTGGGTGAAAGTAGGTGATAGTGATAGTGGTGGCAGGGTGAAAGTAGATGATAGTGATAGTGGTGACTGGGTGAAAGTAGGTGATAGTGATAGTCATGGCTGGATGAAAGTAGGTGATAGTGATAGTGGTGGCAGGGTGAAAGTAGGTGATAGTGATAGTTGTGGCTGGGTGAAAGTAAGTAATAGTGATAGTGGTGGCAGGATGAAAGTAGGGGATAGTGATAGAGGTGGCTGGGTGAAAGTAGGTGATAGATATAGTTGTGGCTGGATGAAAGTAAGTGATAGTGGTGGCTGGGTGAAAGTAATAGTGATAGTGGTGGCTGGGTGAAAGTAGGTGATATTGATAGTGGTGGCTGGGTGAAAGTAAGTGATAGTGATAGTGGTGGCTGGGTGAAAGTAAGTGATAGTGATAGTGGTGGCTGGGTGAAAGTAGGTGATAGTGTTAGTGGTGGCTGGGTGAATGTGGGTGATAGTGATAGCCGTGGCTGGGTGAAATCAGATTGAAACTCTTGGCAGTTGGTAATGAAATAAAGTTCCCATCTGCAGGACAAAGCTGATTAATAAAGTTCCCATCTGCCTGGCAAAGCTGATTAATAAAGTTCCCATCTGCAAGACAAAGCTGATTAATAAAGTTCCCATCTGCAAGACAAAGCTGATTAATAAAGTTCCCATCTGCAGGACAAAGCTGATTAATAAAGTTCCCATCTGCCTGGCAAAGCTGATTAATAAAGTTCCCATCTGCAAGACAAAGCTGATTAATAAAGTTCCCATCTGCCTGGCAAAGCTGATTAATAAAGTTCCCATCTGCAGGTCTCCAGAGTACACTGTACATATAGTGGTTGTCTGTACATTAAGGATAGACATGATATTTATGTAAAAACCAGCCTCAAGTACTGTGTCCAGGTTTACAGTAGGTGAATTAAAAAAAAAATTAGGTGTGTGGATTAGATCCATTAGTGAAGAGAAGCAGATAAAAGCTTGTATTCTAGAGAAGCAGATAATAAATTGTGTTCTAGAGAAGCAGATAATAAATGGTGTTCTAGAGAAGCAGATAATAACTTGTATTCTAGAGAAGCAGATAATAACTTGTATTCTAGAGAAGCATATAATAAATGGTGTTCTAGAGAAGCAGATAATAAATGGTGTTCTAGAGAAGCAGATAATAAATGGTGTTCTAGAGAAGCAGATAATAAATGGTGTTCTAGAGAAGCAGATAATAAATGGTGTTCTAGAGAAGCAGATAATAACTGGTGTTCTAGAGAAGCAGATAATAAATGGTGTTCTAGAGAAGCAGATAATAACTTGTATTCTAGAGAAGCAGATAATAACTTGTATTCTAGAGAAGCAGATAATAACTTGTATTCTAGAGAAGCAGATAATAAATGGTGTTCTAGAGAAGCAGATAATAAATGGTGTTCTAGAGAAGCAGATAATAAATGGTGTTCTAGAGAAGCAGATAATAAATGGTGTTCTAGAGAAGCAGATAATAAATGGTGTTCTAGAGAAGCAGATAATAAATGGTGTTCTAGAGAAGCAGATAATAAATGGTGTTCAAGAGAAGCAGTTAATACATTGTGTTCAAGAGAAGCAGTTCCCAGATTGTGATCCACAGAGGGTTCATGTGTGGAAAAATGGAGAAAGTCTAGATCATGTAGAATACTTGACATGGTTAACCATCCATGGCTTTTGGGGCCTGTGATCTGAAAGAGTTTGAGAAGCACTGTTGTAAAGCTCTAGAAGGTTCTAAGGTTCCAGTTCCCTCAGTTTTATCAGAAGTACACAGGAATTTGAGAGAAAGCCTACAAACAAGGGAGGTAAGCTAGATAAGGGGGGAAGTGGAGGGCAAGTTGTGGGACTTGTTACTGGATGAAATTGAGGAGAGCCATTCATGGCCGCTTGATTTGTTAGTGAATTCATGTTTCTCTTTTATTTCAGCTTCTTCCTGACACTGGATTCTATTGGAAAGGTGAGTACAAAAAAATGCCTCCTCAGAAGTGTGTGGTTGCTAAACTTTTCTTTCAGTGACAGAGCATAACAGTTTTCATAACATTTAGGCAGAGAGCTGTTATTTTAAATGATAATGATTTAAAAAAATTTATTGTTATATTTGGTCACATTTCACATTATGTTATGCTTTCTTTTAAAGCTTTCTCATTGTTGTCATTGATTGTCATGAACTTTTCTTGCCTTGTAGTCCAGAGCCCAGGTAACGACCGAACTGTTGAGTGAGCTTAATGAAGATGTTACTGGTGACTTTCTAGAAGAGGTTAGTGCATCTGTAAGCCAAGTCATTCATTTATCCATTACATCTTTTGCTGTTGGGCTTTAGAGGTTGTGTGGCTCATTTTATGTGCAGTCCTTGTTTCTTGTCCATCTTATCTATGCTACATCTTATGCTACAGTGTTGTAGAATGTGGAATTTGTTGAATGTTGGAGCTCAGGAGTAATATAGATCATGAAAGATAAACGGCTGAGACCTGCTACAGTCACACTACAGTCATTACAGTTACACTACTTTCATGCTACAGTCACAATAAACTTTCATGCTATGGTCACAATACAGTTACAGTACAGACATGCTAGCCATGCTACAGTCACACTACAGTTACACTGCAATCATATTATAGTCATGCTAAAGTCACACTACAGTTACATTACAATCATGCTACAGTCACACTAGAATCATATTACAGTCATGCTACAGTCATTAGTTACGCTACTTTCATGGTACAGTCACAATACAGTCATGCTACAGTAAAGCTGATCACACTACAGTCATACTGCAGTCATTACATTTGCACTACTTTCATATGGTCACAATACAGTTACAATACAGTCATGCTACCCATGCTACAGTCAAGCTAGTCACTGCAGTCAAGCTAGTCACACTACAGACAGACCACAGTAACAATACAGTCATGCTACAGCCAAGCTAGTCATGCTGTGGTCCAATACAGTTACAATACAGTCATGCTAGCCACACTACAATCTTGCTACTATCAAGCTAGTCACACTGCAGTCATGCTATTATCAAGCTAGTCATGCTACAGTTATGCTAGTCACACTACAGTCACGCTAGTTACACTTATGCTAGTCACACTACAGTCATGCTAGTCACACCACAATGACTACTATCATGCCAGTCACACTACAGTCATGCAAGTCAAGCTACAGTCATACTAGCCATGCTACAATCAGGCTAGTCACACTACAGTCATGCTAGTCACACCACAATGACTACTATCATGCCAATCACACTACAGTCATGCTAGTCAAGCTACAGTCATACTAGCCATGCTACAATCAGGCTAGTCACACTACAGTCATGCTGCTGTCAAGATGGTCAAACTACGGTCATGCTAGTCACATTGCGGTCATGCTAGTCACACTGCAGTCATGCTAGTTACACTATGGTCATGCTAGTCACACTGCGGTCATGCTAGTCACAGTGCAGTCATGCTAGTTACACTATGGTCATGCTACAATCATGCTAGTCACATTAAAGTCATACTAGTCATGGTGCAGTCATGCTAGTCACACTACACTCATGCTGCAGTCATGCTACAATCATACAATCATGCTACAGTCATGCTAGTCGTACTACAATCATACAATCATGCTACAGTCATGCTAGTCACACAGCAGTCATACTAGTCACACTACAGTCATGTTAGTCACACTACATCATAATAGTCATACTACAATCATACTAGTCACACTACAGTCATTTTAGTCACACTACAGTCATGATAGTCATACTACAATCATACAATCATGCTGCAGTCATGCTAGTCACACTACAGTCATGACAGTTATACTACAGTCATTCTGGTCACACTACAATCATGCTATAGTCATGCTGACTACACTACAGTCATGCTACAGTCATGACAGTTACACTACAGTCAATGCTACAGTCATGACAGTTACACTACAGTCATGCTACAGTCATGACAGTTACACTACAGTCATGCTACAGTCATGACAGTTACACTACAGTCATGCTACAGTCATGACAGTTACACTACAGTCATGCTACAGTCATGACAGTTACACTACAGTCATGCTACAGTCAACCTAAATGTAAATGATGTGGTCCTGGTAATCCTGTGTTAGGGAGACAGCTGTCAGTGACTTAAGAGATAAGTATATGTTCTATAAGTATATGGGTTTTCGCCTCCGGATGACGTACAAGATGGTGGGAGCTTTTTAACGCTCTAACCGGCATACTTGTGCATGAGTCTTCTGCATCACCATACATTATAAAATGAGAGTTGGGCATGAGACTAACGACCTCATCCTGAGACCCATCCAGAGGTGACTCTAGATAGGGAAAAACCCTGCCGTTATGGAATCTCACAACAGTTGTAACCAGACATCAAGGTCACCAACTCTGCATGCCATTGACAATGACTGAAAATTCATTGGCCCCAAATGCATAACAAAAATCAGATTTTGGAATCTAAGAACATTGGCTGCCACAAGAAAAACTGCTCAGGTAATAAAATAAATGGATAGATATCACCTGGATGTGTTGGGCATCAGTGAAATGCAATGGCCAGAAGCAAGAAAAGAATGGCGAATACCGTAAATTAATAATATATTCCGGTAGAGATGATGGGAAATACCAGGAAGGAATGAGTATAACTATGTCATCTGCGGCAGCAAAGAGCCTTGCAGAATGGGAACCAGTGAACAGTCATATGATAAGAGCACGATACAAAATAAGGCACAGAAGAATGACAATCATACATTGCTATGCACCCACGAACGATGCAGATGATGAAATAAAAGACGATTTATATTATCAGCTACAACAACTTATCAGCAAAGTACCTAAACACAGCATCTTAATTGTCATGGGAGACTTCAGCGCCAAGGTAGGAAAAGATAACACCCACGTCGAAAAAGTAATAGGGAAAGGAGTTGATACAATAAATCAGAATGGAGATAGATTAATTGAAATATGTCTAACAGAGGGCATGGTCATTGGAGGAACAATATTTCCACACACAGAAATACATAAAACAACATGGATGTCTCCAGATGATAGAACCAGAAACCAGATAGATCATTTTTGTATTAGAAAACAGTTCAGAACATTTCTGATAGATGTAAGAGTATATAAGGGTACAGATGTCAACAGTGATCACAATCTGTGTATAGGGAAGATAAGACTTAAACTGAAAAGCCAACACAGGAATCAATACTCAGAAAGATAAACAGTCATAGCCTGCAAGAAGAAAATACCAACAGTGATTTAAATCTGGAACTTACCAAACATTTTGCAGCACTCAAAGAGGTAGACGAGACAGATATAGATGAATTATTGAATTTATGCAGCACAGCCATAATCATGGCAGCTAAAACAGGTGCTGGACTGCAGTCAACAGATAGAAAAGCATGGATATCAGAAAACACATGGAAATACATACATGAAAGACGAGCAGCCAAATTAGCCATGTTTAATGTAAAGACAAATCTTGGAAAAGTTTTAGCAAAAGTAACATACAAAGAACTAGACAATAAAGTAAAAAGTTCAGCTAGAAGAGACAAAAGAGAATATGTGGACAATATGGCAAAAGCAGAAATGCAGCAAAAACAGGAGACAGCAAAACTCTGTATAACATACAGAAGAAGCTAACAGGTGCTATTACCTCCAGAGAAAGACCAATCTTTAGCAAAACAGGCAACCTATTAACATCAAGTAAAGACCAAAAGCAAAGATGGGCCGAACACTTCCAAAAAATACTTAATCAACCACACCCAAATTAATTAATAAATCTTGAAACCGATTTACCAGTTCCACAACTAAATGTCAACTTAGATGAAGTTACACTGAGTGAAATTGAAACAGCAGTGAATCTAATGCCTAACAACAAAGCTGTAGGTGAAGATGAAATAGCAGTCGAAATGTTAAAAGCTATTAACAGTGACAACATGAGCCAACTATAAAGAATGTTTAATAAAATTTGGAAAGAAGAAAACGTCCTTTCTAAATGGAAAAAAGGGAATCATTGTTAAAATACCCAAAAAAGGCAACCTCAGTGACTGCAATAACTGGAAGGGTGTAACCTTACTATCAGTTGTGTCAAAGGTGTTTTGTAAAGTTATAAGGATGTAGTGGATACTGCAATGAGAGAACAGGCAGGATTTCAAAAAGGGAGAAGCTGTGTTGACCAGATCTTTACTCTAAGAATAAGACTTGAAGAACATATTGAAAAGCAGAAACCATTAATCCTGGACTTCATAGACTTTAAAAAAAACATTTGATAGCATACACAAATTCATTGTGGAGAATTTTATGGCTATATGGAATACCATCTAAAACTGTGAACATCATTAGTGATCTCTGCAATGAATATGTTTGTGCAGTCGAGACAGAAGAAGCAATGAGCAAATGGTTTCAGGTTGAAACAGGCTTGAAACAAGGATGTATATTATCTCCCTTGGTTTTTGGAATTGCCATAGACTTTATAATGAAAAGATGCTGCACAGGTAAAACAGACATTGATTGGGTACATGGGACTCAAATAGAAGATCTTGATTTTTCAGATGACATAACTCTTATCAGTAACAATGTGAAATCGATGCAGGAAAAAACAGATTCCGTCTTCCTTGGTTAGCCAAATAGGTCTTGAAATTAACAAAGACAAAACAAACATAATGAAACTTCTCATTAATCAAGAAGGAAAAATATACGTAGAAGGAACAGTTGTTGATGAAGCAAACCAATTTGCATACCTTGGCTTCTACATAGACCATGATGGTGACACTAAGAAGGAAGTTAGAATTAGAATTGCAAAAGCAGCTTCGATCTTCAAGAATCTTGAGAACATATGGCATTCAGAAGTTATAAGCACAAAAACCAAGTTAAGATTATTCAATTCAAATGTGATATCCACCCTCATTTATGCATGTGAAATCTGGAAATCAACTAAAGAAATAGACAAGAAAGTAAAAAGTTCAGCTAGAAGAGACAAAAGAGAATATGTGGACAATATGGCAAAAGCAGAAATGCAGCAAAAACAGGAGACAGCAAAACTCTGTATAACATACAGAAGAAGCTAACAGGTGCTATTACCTCCAGAGAAAGACCAATCTTTAGCAAAACAGGCAACCTATTAACATCAAGTAAAGACCAAAAGCAAAGATGGGCCGAACACTTCCAAAAAATACTTAATCGACCACACCCAAATTAATTAATAAATCTTGAAACCGATTTACCATTTCCACAACTAAATGTCAACTTAGATGAAGTTACACTGAGTGAAATTGAAACAGCAGTGAATCTAATGCCTAACAACAAAGCTGTAGGTGAAGATGAAATAGCAGTCGAAATGTTAAAAGCTATTAACAGTGACAACATGAGCCAACTATAAAGAATGTTTAATAAAATTTGGAAAGAAGAAAAAGTCCTTTCTAAATGGAAAAAAGGGAATCATTGTTAAAATACCCAAAAAAGGCAACCTCAGTGACTGCAATAACTGGAAGGGTGTAACCTTACTATCAGTTGTGTCAAAGGTGTTTTGTAAAGTTATAAGGATGTAGTGGATACTGCAATGAGAGAACAGGCAGGATTTCAAAAAGGGAGAAGCTGTGTTGACCAGATCTTTACTCTAAGAATAAGACTTGAAGAACATATTGAAAAGCAGAAACCATTAATCCTGGACTTCATAAACTTTAAAAAAAACATTTGATAGCATACACAAATTCATTGTGGAGAATTTTATGGCTGTATGGAATACCATCTAAAACTGTGAACATCATTAGTGATCTCTGCAATGAATATGTTTGTGCAGTCGAGACAGAAGAAGCAATGAGCAAATGGTTTCAGGTTGAAACAGGCTTGAAACAAGGATGTATATTATCTCCCTTGGTTTTTGGAATTGCCATAGACTTTATAATGAAAAGATGCTGCACAGGTAAAACAGACATTGATTGGGTACATGGGACTCAAATAGAAGATCTTGATTTTTCAGATGACATAACTCTTATCAGTAACAATGTGAAATCGATGCAGGAAAAAACAGATTCCGTCTTCCTTGGTTAGCCAAATAGGTCTTGAAATTAACAAAGACAAAACAAACATAATGAAACTTCTCATTAATCAAGAAGGAAAAATATACGTAGAAGGAACAGTTGTTGATGAAGCAAACCAATTTGCATACCTTGGCTTCTACATAGACCATGATGGTGACACTAAGAAGGAAGTTAGAATTAGAATTGCAAAAGCAGCTTCGATCTTCAAGAATCTTGAGAACATATGGCATTCAGAAGTTATAAGCACAAAAACCAAGTTAAGATTATTCAATTCAAATGTGATATCCACCCTCATTTATGCATGTGAAATCTGGAAATCAACTAAAGAAATAGACAAGAAATTAGATTCTTTTAAAAACAAATGCCTAAGGAAAATACTTGGTATAAAGTGAAACGAATTCAAGAACAGTGCAGAGATGAGACAGATGAGCAAACAACAACCTGTCTCATGGGTGATCAGAAAAAGAGGATGGCCATGTGAAGAGAAGAAACAATCAGAGAATACCAAAACAAGCTATCAAGTGGAGCACAACAGGCTGAAGAAAAGGAGATCAACCACGTAAAACTCTAAAGAGGACATTGTTAAGAGAAGCCAGTTTAGTGGGCATAAAATCCTTGATGAAATTGAAAGACTCGCCGAGAACAGGAAAACTTGGCAAACAACTATGCGAGCCCTGTGACATTTAATGGCACAGGAAGGATACAAGATGCAAGATATGTTCTAGACTTGTGTGTGTGGAACTGTGTTAGGGAAACAACTGTCAGTGACTTAAGAGGTAAGTATATGTTCTAGACCTCCTTGTGTGGGTCTGCTGGAGTTCACACTGGCTGGAAGAAGGGAACACAATAGCTGTAGTGTGATAAACTGTAGTGTAAAACATAAATGTAATGTAAAACATAAATGTAATGTGATAAACTGTAGTGTGAAACATAAATGTAATGTGATAAACTGTAATGTAAAACATAGATGTAATTTGCTAAACTGTATTGTGAAACATAAATGTATGTGAAATCTGGAAATCAACTAAAGAAATAGACAAGAAATTAGATTCTTTAAAAACAAATGCCTAAGGAAAATACTTGGTATAAAGTGAAACGAATTCAAGAACAGTGCAGAGATGAGACAGATGAGCAAACAACAACCTGTCTCATGGGTGATCAGAAAAAGAGGATGGCCATGTGAAG
This sequence comes from Achatina immaculata, assembly GCA_009760885.1. Taxonomy (NCBI): domain Eukaryota; kingdom Metazoa; phylum Mollusca; class Gastropoda; order Stylommatophora; family Achatinidae; genus Lissachatina; species Lissachatina immaculata. Next base: position 46,147,636 of record CM019716.1, read on the forward strand.
AGAAGAAACAATCAGAGAATACCAAAACAAGCTATCAAGTGGAGCACAACAGGCTGAAGAAAAGGAGATCAACCACGTAAAACTCTAAAGAGGACATTGTTAAGAGAAGCCAGTTTAGTGGGCATAAAATCCTTGATGAAATTGAAAGACTCGCCGAGAACAGGAAAACTTGGCAAACAACTATGCGAGCCCTGTGACATTTAATGGCACAGGAAGGATACAAGATGCAAGATATGTTCTAGACTTGTGTGTGTGGAACTGTGTTAGGGAAACAACTGTCAGTGACTTAAGAGGTAAGTATATGTTCTAGACCTCCTTGTGTGGGTCTGCTGGAGTTCACACTGGCTGGAAGAAGGGAACACAATAGCTGTAGTGTGATAAACTGTAGTGTAAAACATAAATGTAATGTAAAACATAAATGTAATGTGATAAACTGTAGTGTGAAACATAAATGTAATGTGATAAACTGTAATGTAAAACATAGATGTAATTTGCTATACTGTATTGTGAAACATAAATGTAGTGTGATAAACTGTAGTGTGAAACATAAATGTAATGTGATAAACTGTAATGTAAAACATAGATGTAATTTGCTATACTGTAATGTAAAACATAGATGTAATTTGCTAAAAGTAGTGTGAAACATAAATGTAATGTGATAAACTGTAATGTAAAACATAGATGTAATTTGCTAAACTGTAGTGTGAAACATAAATGTAATGTGATAAACTGTAATGTAAAACATAGATGTAATTTGCTAAACTGTAGTGTGAAACATAAATGTAATGTGATAAACTGTAATGTAAAACATAGATGTAATTTGCTAAACTGTATTGTGAAACATAAATGTAATGTGATAAACTGTAATGTAAAACATAGATGTAATTTGCTAAACTGTAGTGTGAAACATAAATGTAATGTGATAAACTGTAATGTAAAACATAGATGTAATTTGCTAAACTGTATTGTGAAACATAAATGTAATGTGATAAACTGTAATGTAAAACATAGATGTAATTTGCTAAACTGTATTGTGAAACATAAATGTAATGTAAAACATAGATGTAATTTGCTAAACTGTATTGTGAAACATAAATGTAATGTAAAACATAGATGTAATTTGCTAAACTGTATTGTGAAACATAAATGTAATGTAAAACATAGATGTAATTTGCTAAACTGTATTGTGAAACATAAATGTAATGTAAAACATAGATGTAATTTGCTAAACTGTATTGTGAAACATAAATGTAATGTAAAACATAGATGTAATTTGCTAAACTGTAGTGTGAAACTTTGCTGTTGTTTGAACTGAAATGTAAGACATATGAGGCATTCTGTCCTAGACAGGTGAATACACTACAGGAAAGTTGTTGGTCTTCTTGTCTGTCTGGTGTGGGATGCCTCATATCTGTTATATCAGGGAATCATAACCAGGAATATGTCCAAATTCTGAGAGTATGGGAACCAGATAAGGGGGGGGGGGGGTATGGAGTTCAGTATCTGAATGATTAAAAAAAAAATTGTTGGTAGACTAGAATTTTCTTTCAAATCTTCCACTTCTATCTGTCCATGCCTAAAGTAAAACCAAGTTGTTGATGTATTTTGAAATTATACAGGTACCTGGTGATGATGATGATAATTTTGACATTCCATTAATGGAAACATATTGGGCAGTCCATAGGAGGTCTGTAATCTTGAAAAGATTAAGAGCCCTTGTGTTAGATGAATTGGGATAGGTAGTTTATCACTGTTTATTTTTTATCTTTAGAATGTTGCGGGGGGGGGGGGTATGGAGTTCAGTATCTGAATGATTAAAAAAAAAATTGTTGGTAGACTAGAATTTTCTTTCAAATCTTCCACTTCTATCTGTCCATGCCTAAAGTAAAACCAAGTTGTTGATGTATTTTGAAATTATACAGGTACCTGGTGATGATGATGATAATTTTGACATTCCATTAATGGAAACATATTGGGCAGTCCATAGGAGGTCTGTAATCTTGAAAAGATTAAGAGCCCTTGTGTTAGATGAATTGGGATAGGTAGTTTATCACTGTTTATTTTTATCTTTAGAATGTTGCTGACCTTCTACAGAAAAACCTAGCTTATCATTGTTTTATCTTTTTATCCTTAGAATGTTGATGACCTTCTACAGAAAAACCTAGCTTATCATTGTTTTATTTTTTTATCCTTAGAATGTTGATGACCTTCTACAGAAAAACCTAGCTTATCATTGTTTTATCTTTTTATCCTTAGAATGTTGATGACCTTCTACAGAAAAACCTAGCTTATCATTGTTTTATCTTTTTATCCTTAGAATGTTGATGACCTTCTACAGAAAAATCCAGCTTATCATTGTTTTATTTTTTATCCTTAGAATGTTGATGACCTTCTACAGAAGAACCCAGCTTATCATTGTTTTATTTTTTTATCCTTAGAATGTTGATGACCTTCTACAGAAGAACCTAGCTTATCATTGTTTTATTTTTTATCCTTAGAATGTTGATGACCTTCTACAGAAGAACCCAGCTTATCATTGTTTTATTTTTTTATCCTTAGAATGTTGATGACCTTCTACAGAAGAACCCTAGCTTATCATTGTTTTATCTTTTTATCCTTAGAATGTTGACGACCTTCTACAGAAGAACCCAGCTTATCATTGTTTTATCTTTTTATCCTTAGAATGTTGATGACCTTCTACAGAAGAACCCAGCTTATCATTGTTTTATCTTTTTATCCTTAGAATGTTGATGACCTTCTACAGAAGAACCCAGCTTATCATTGTTTTATCTTTTTATCCTTAGAATGTTGATGACCTTCTACAGAAGAACCCAGCTTATCATTGTTTTATTTTTTTATCCTTAGAATGTTGATGACCTTCTACAGAAGAATCCAGCTTATCATTGTTTTATTTTTTATCCTTAGAATGTTGATGACCTTCTACAGAAGAACCCAGCTTATCATTGTTTTATTTTTTATGTGGACATAACTTAAGATGTCTATGTTGTTTTCATGTTGTGTGTGGACATAACTTAAGATGTCTATGTTGTTTTCATTTTGTGTGTGACCATAACTTAACTCTTTCGATACTGGGCCGGCCTTTAAGGTAGTTACTGTTCTCACATTTTGTCCCAGGCCACCCTATAAGGCTTCTGATTTGTTTCGTTGAAAACTTGATGCAACTTTTCATTTAGCCAACCAGAACTCTTCTAGTCCAAAGTTTAGCTAGTTTAGCATCCGGTAAAGCCGGAGAAGAAGGAAATATTGAAGTGGATCAATTTGAGTGTAAATTGTTCAAGTTTTTTCGAGATTGGTTGGTAGAATGGTCATACTGACCGACTAGACCTAGCTTACTAAATGTGTTTTTCACATCTGTAGACCTGTTAGATTTATTGGATATCAAAAGCATCCGCAATTATCGATGTTTCGTTACCAGTATACACATTCTGCATTGGATTCTGGCACATTTCAGGTATGTAAAACTTTTATTTTAGTGCTGAGCCCTAAAAAATATTTTTAGCGCCAAAAAATCATTCGACCTTTTCAGAACAGTTGTTTTTTTTCTATTCTTTGTTTTTTTTAAATGATAAATAACTTCATTTATGGAATCTTCTTTCATTTCCACTTATTGTAATATGAGATACACACGTGTTGATGAAGGAGTTTGTTTGTTACAATGAATTTTATAAAGGGACCCCTTTATATGAAAACACCCGCTCGGCCATGTAACATCATCATCGGTACCAACGTTACGTCCGTGTTTTTTTACGTGGTATCGAAAGAGTTAAGATGTCTATGTTGTTTTCATTTTATATGTGGACATAACTTAAGATGTCTATGTTGTTTTCATTTTATATGTGGACATAACTTAAGATGTCTATGTTGTTTTCATTTTATGTGTGAACATAACTTAAGATGTCTATGTTGTTTTCATTTTATATGTGAACATAACTTAACTCTTTCCATGCTGGAGGAAGAAACACGGATGTGTCTTGGGGTGCGGGAGTAAAAACGCGGGTCTTGTCTGTAAGGGGGTCTAGTTGTAAAATGGAGTGGAAAACAGTAGTTCTGTGTACTTTCGTATACTTAATATATTTCAAAGTATAGCTAAATGAATGAAAATTTCATAAATGCAGAGTTTTTTAGGAAAAAAGAAGTAATGTGATGTTTTTAGACACTGATTGTGGCCAGCTCACCATCGGCTAGGTCTAGATCTGCGCTACTTACCCCTATTTGCCATCTGAGATGTGTAGATCTACTTGTTGATCTCGTATTGTGACTCCGTATTGCATTCTCGCTGAATGAATGTCTGAACTAACCTCCTAACTACTTCTCCAGTCGTCTAAATATGTCTAGATCTACTTAGAAAACATTCAAGAGCAGTGGGGTGGCCATAGGCTATGTCCATACCCCTATCTACCTCGTCAAAAATTGAAAAATTTCCATGCTTCGTGTCCTTGTTCTCGCTCGGCATCGCTCATAACTAGGCACGCATTCTCCATTTTGAAAGTGTCACCGGAATCGCGGACGAAATACGTACAATCTAAATGTTACACCACTTGTTTTAATGAAACAAACAGTGTCACTATATCGACCATACGGTAGCTTAGGGACACTTCCGGTGTCGATATATCGACCATAAGCACGGAAAGAGTTAAGATGTCTATGCTGTTTTCATTTTATATGTGAACATAACTTAAGATGTCTGTGTTATTTTCATTTTATATGTGAACATAACTTATACAGATGTCTATGCTGTTCATTTTATATGTGAACATAACTTATACAGATGTTTATACTTTTTTCATTGTATGTGAACATAACTTATACAGATGACAGCTGTGTATTTTGTATGTAAACATAACTTATACAGATGATTGCTGTGTATTTTGTGTGTGAACATAACTTATACAGATGACTGCTGTGTATTTTGTATGTGAACATAACTTATACAGATGACTGCTGTGTATTTTGTATGTGAGCTGTAACATGTATGACCTGTTGCAGGGTTTCACAACTAAGTGTACTGTTCTAAGTATTTGTTTTGCCCAACATATGTTTAATTTCCAACATGTTACTAAGTGTATCATTCCAGATATTTGTTTTATACTAAATTTGTATAGATGTTCATTCCAACACATATTACAAAGTGTATCATTCCAAACATTTGTTTTACACTAAATTTGTATAGATGATCATTCCAACACATATTACAAAGTGGTATCATTCCAAACATTTGTTTTACACCACATATGTATACTGTGTTCAGTCCAGTGTTATTTCAAAAACTGTTTTATCCATAACATGTTGCAGATATTTATTGTTATATTATATGTATTTCACTTCATTCTGCATCTGATTAACTTACTTTCAGATCATGTTTAACAGTTTATATTTTGTGTATAAGACTGATAAATGTTACTTTATTTCTCTAGGACACTGCTAAATCTGGCCAGAGTATTGTGGGAGAAGAATGTGCCGTTGCTTGTATGCAGATGTTATGGTTTAATTGGATATCTTCGTATAGTGGTCAAAGAACATACAAGTAAGTATTCTTCTAATAGTCAAAGACCACATTGGTACACATTGTTCTAATGGTCAAAGAACACATTGGTACACATTGTTCTAATAGTCAAAGAACACATTGGTACACATTGTTGTAGTGTGAAAGAACACACTGGTACGCATCGCTCCAATGGTCAAAGAACACACTGGTACACATTGTTCTAATAGTCAAAGAACACATTGGTACACATTGTTGTAGTGTGAAAGAACACACTGGTACGCATCGCTCCAATGGTCAAAGAACACACTGGTACGCATCGCTCTAATGGTAAAAAAACACATTGGTAAGCGTTGTTCTAATGGTCTAAGAATGCATTGGTACACATTGCTCTAATGGTCAAAGAACATATTGGTACACATTGTTCTAATGGTCAAAGAACATATTGGTAAGCATTGTTCTAATGGTCAAAGAACACATTGGTACACGTTGTTCTAATGGTCAAAGAACACATTGGTACACATTGTTGTAGTGGTCAAAGAACACATTGGTAAACATTGTTGTAGTGGTTAAAGAATGCATTGGTAAACGTTGTAGTGGTTAAAGAACACATTGGTAAACATTGTAGTGGTCAAAAAATGCATTGGTAAACGTGGTGGTCAGAGAACACATTGGTACACATTGCTCTAATGGTCAAAGAATGCATTGGTAAACATTGTTGTGGTGGTCAGAGAACACATTAGTAAACATTGTTGTAGTGGTCAAAGAACACATTGGTAAACATTGTTGTAGTGGTCAAAGAACACATTGGTAAGCATTGTAGTAGTGGTCAAAGAACACATTGGTAAATGTTGTAGTGGTCAAAGAATGCATTGTTAAACATTGTTGTAGTGGTCAAAGAACACATTGGTAAACATTGTTGTAGTGGTCAGAGAACACATTGGTAAACATTGTTGTAGTGGTCAGAGAACACATTGGTAAACATTGTTGGTGAAAGAACACATTGGTGAATGTTGTAGTGGTCAAAGAATGCATTGGTAAACATTGTTGGTGAAAGAACACATTGGTGAATGTTGTAGTGGTCAAAGAATGCATTGGTAAACATTGTTGTAGTGGTCAAAGAACACATTGGTAAACATTGTTGTAGTGGTCAAAGAACACAAGGTATATGTTCCCACTCTGTCTGTTGACTAGAGCAAACTTTTTTTTTTATCATTGTTATCTTCACAACCATCAGACATAATGTATGCTTCCAAATTCTATTTGTACATTATTATCATCATAACCATCAAACATAATGTATGCTTCCAAATTCTTTTTGTACGTTATAGTCATCATAACCATCAGACATAACATAATGTATGCTTCCAAATCCTATTTGTACATTATCGTCATCATAACCATCAGAATAACATAATGTATGCTTCCAAATTCTATTTGTACATTATCGTCATCATAATTATCAGAATAACATAATGTATGCTTCCAAATTCTGTTTGTACATTATCGTCATCATAACCATCAGACATAACATAATGTATGCTTCCAAATTCTTTTTGTACGTTATCGTCATCATAACCATCAGAATAACATAATGTATGCTTCCAAATTCTTTTTGTACGTTATCGTCATCATAACCATCAGACATAACATAATGTATGCTTCCAAATTTTCTCTTCTATAATTAAAAATTTGTACATTATCATCATCATTCTCATCATTATCATTGTCATGATGATCATCAAAGAATACACAGGTATAACATTTTAGTTTTCACTTTGTTTTAAGATCAGAGTGTATTCATCATCATCATCATCATCATGAAGCTGTCAGTTTTTCTTGTAGTTGTTTAGATAATGAATATTGTTTTCAGTCTTCTTCCATTATTTTCACTATCTGCTGTGAGGTCATCATCTTTACTCATTATCTTCTCTGTCTGCTGTGAGGTCATCATCTTTACTCGTTATCTTCTCTGTCTCATATGAGGTCATCATCTTTACTCGTTATCTTCTCTATCTGTTGTGAGGTCATCATCATTATCTCGTTATCTTCTCTGTCTGTCTCATGTGAGGTCATCATCTTTGCCTCGTTATCTTCTCTATCTCATGTGAGGTCATCATCTTTACCTCATTATTTTTTCTGTCTCATGTGAGGTCATCTTTACTTCATTATCTTCTCTATCTGCTGTGAGGTCATCATCATTACCTCGTTATCTTCTCTATCTCATGTGAGGTCATATTTACCTCATTATCTTCTCTATCTCATGTGAGATCGTCATCTCTAAATCAGGCTGATATTCTCTGTCTCATACATCTTGTTTCTTCTGAGGGTATTGTCTCATTACTTTCTACAGCTTAACACAACATTTTTTCTGACCTAAAAGTTTTTATTACTGTGTGCAGATCAGTCATCTTTCCCTGCGTACAAGTGTTTATAACTGTTAAAGACATGCAGCCTACTGTGCACAGGGATACTGTTATTGCTTGCCTGCTTACTTTACTTTTCTCTGAAGCAAGAGCTATAGTGTTGGGTTATGGAGATCCTAGAGTGATTTTCATCACATTATGATTCTTCAGATTGTAACAAGTTTGTTCTAACAAAATATATTTTCCTTACTCTAGATTGTACATGGCTGGGTTCTTTATAAAAGTCTATAAAAGCTGAATCATCACATTTTCCTTACATTAATGCATACATGTTAGAGACTTTCAAAATGTTTTTTAACTGCTTTTTTGGTTCTTCTCTAAATGAAGTATATTGCGAAGCAAAAGAGTTACATGCTTTTTTTTTTTTTGACACATTATTGCTATAAATAGTTGTGATGAAATGCACGCACGGTTGACGTGATTAAATGTTATACTGTTGTTGATGTGAGCATTTTCTTGCAGTCATTGAGTCTCACCCAGATAATACTCATGAAGATCTCAGACTAGATCGGCCGTTTGAAGCCCTGGAGAGATACTGCAGCACACTCGACCTGGATGCCATGAGTAAAAAGGTGATAGCATACACATTTTGCCGTTGAGATCAGAATAGTTTCTAAGTTGTGAGTTTGCCATTGATATCAGAATAGTTTCCAAGTTGTAAGTTTGTCATTGAGATCAGAATAGTTTCTAAGTTGTGAGTTTGTCATTGATATCAGAATAGTTTCTAAGTTGTGAGTTTGTCATTGAGATCAGAATAGTTTCTAAGTTGTGAGTTTGCCATTGAGATCAGAATAGTTTCTAAGTTGTGAGTTTGCCATTGAGATCAGAATAGTTTCCAAGTTGTAAGTTTGCCATTGAGATCAGAATAGTTTCTAAATTGTATGTTTGCCATTGAGATCAGAATAGTTTCTAAATTGTAAGTTTGCCATTGAGATCAGAATAGTTTCTAAGTTGTAAGTTTGCCATTGAGACCAGAATAGTTTCTAAGTTGTGAGTTTGCCATTGAGATCAGAATAGTTTCTAAGTTGTAAACTATCTTGTAGCATGTAAAGCCCACACATGTAATTCAGTGATATGCAGTATATATTGTTTTTATGTTCACCAGCTATAAATTATAATATTGCTTCTGATTTTTCCTTCAATATTTTTGCCCACATAATACACTGACATCCTTGAGCACAGTGTCTTTGGTGTGCCTCACCTTACAGATATTTCAACACCACACATGTCTGAACCCAGGAAATCGGGGATGGAATAACACTGTAAAGAGGATTCTTATCTTATCTTATATCCTTCCCGTGCCGTTAAACGTCACATAGGGCTCGCAAAGTAGTTTGCCAATGTAAAGAGGATTACAGGAGGAGAAATCTTGGGAGACTTGTAGGAAACTTGTAAGATTAGATTTGAATCAAAGGTCCTTGTCTTAGGCAGCAGGCACTCCAGTCATGTGTAATTTTAACTCTTGTCACTAGCAGAAGTGAACAGTGTGACTTATTATTGGAGGAGAAAAAACGCGAACCAACAGTTGAAGAAGTTTTATGGGCAATAAAGAATCTGAAAAATGGTTAATCACCAGAATGTGATGAGATAACAGCTGAACTTATTAAAGCAGGAGGAAAGGAATGTGCAACAATCTATCATGCACTGTGTAAAAAGATATGGCATTCAGGTATTTGGCCAAAAGAATGGAAAAGAACTGTATTCACACCACTGCCAAAAAAGAGTAACGTGAAATTATGCAAAAACTACAGAACTGTTGCCTTAATTGGTCATGCCAGTAAAAGTCTGTTAAAAATCATAATGGGTAAACTTCGTAAGAAAATAGAAGAAGAAGTCAATATGATCCAAGCTGGTTTCAGGCAAGGAAGAGGATCAAGAGATCATATATTCAATATAAGATTAATAATAGAGAAATGCAGAGAATTTAATGTGAGTCTATATTTATCTTTTATAGACTATTCAAAGGCAGTTGATTGTGTACAACACCAGAAACTTTGGGAAATAATGGGAAAAAAAGGGATTTCCAACACATTTGATACAATTAACATCACTACTGTATCTAGACCAACAAGCAGCAGTGAGAATAAATGGTGAAACAACAACTTGGTTTGACATAAAACAAGGGGTCCGTCAGGGGTGCATATTGTCGCCTTACTTATTTAACTCTTTCCGTGCATATGGTCGAATTTTCGACACTTCCGGTGGTCCTGTGCGTGCGTATGGTCGAAAATTCGACAATCATTGTTCCATTAAAACAGGCGGTGTAACATTTATATTGTACGGATTTTGTCCGCAATTCCTGTGACACTTTCAAAATGGAGAATGCGTGCCTAGTTATGAGCGATGCCAAGCGAGAGGACGCGAAGCATGGAAATTTTTCAATTTTGGACGATGTAGATAGGGGTATGGACATAGCCTATGGCCACCCCGCTGCTCTTGAGTGTTTTCTAAGTAGATTTAGACATATTTAGACGACTGGAGAAGTAGTTAGGAGGTTATTTCAGACATTCATTCAGCGAAAATGCCATACGGAGTCACAATACGAGATCGATAAGTAGATCTACACATCTTAGATGGTAAATAGGGGTAAGAAGTGTGAATCTAGACCTAGCCGATGGTGAGCTGGCCACAGTCAGTGTCTAAAAACATCACATTACTTCTTTTTTCCTAAAAAACTCTGGATTTCTGAAATTTTCATTCATTTAGCTACACTTTGACACATATTACGTATACGGAAGTAAATGGAAATACTTTTTTCCTTCCCATTTTACAACTAGACCCCCTTACAGACAAGACCCGCATTTTACTCCCGCACGCAACGACACGTCCGTGTTTCTTCCTCCAGCACGGAAAGAGTTAACTTGTATACTGAAAATATAATAAGGAATGTTAGAGAAGATGTAGACAAAGAATATTACGATGCCATAACAATTGGAGATTATGAAATACCAGAGATTAGATATGCTGATGACACAGTATAACTGTCCACAACACAAAAAGGAATGGAAAAACTAATTATGTCAGTCTGTAAGAATAATGAAGAGCAAAACATCTATCTTAATGTGAAGAAAACTAAATTGATGATAACTGACAAAACAAATAAGGCAGCTGAAATATGTATCAATGAGGAAACATTGGAAGAGGTGGAGAGTTTTGAATATCTTGGATCATTACTAGTTAATAATGGTAATAATGTAGTTTTTTGTGTGTTTGTACAGGATCATTCGCACACCCCATGGCTGGGTATCTTGTACAAGTTTCTGCATGACTGGAAGCAGCAGGTATGACTACATCATTTTATTTTCTGTATCCACAGGGTGTATATAAGTGATTTCTGTATCCTAAGGATGTATATAAGTGTTTTCTGTATCCTAAGGATGTATATAAGTGTTTTCTGTATCCTAAGGATGTACATAAGCATTTTCTGTATCCTAAGGGTGTATATAAATGTTTTCTGTATCATCAGGATGCATGTAAGTGTTTTCTTTGTTCTCAAGATGTATTTAAATGTTTTTTTGTGTTTTCTGCATCATCATGATATATTTAAGTGTTTTCGTGTGTTTTTTGTACCATCAGGATGTATATAATTATTATCTTGTGTGTTTTGTATCTCCAGATGTGTATAATTATTATCTTGTGTGTTTTGTATCTGCAGGTGTATATAATTATTTTCTCATGTTTTCTGTATCCCCCAGTATGTATAAAATTATTTTTTTTTTAACATGATGTGCTTCCAGCATTGTGGCAGATGGCCTGACAGTTACAAAGATAAGAATGAACTGAAAGAATTGATCAGGCTAGGTAAGTACATTAGGCACAAACATATTTACTGCATAGTGAGGTACACTAGGTCACAGATTACACACAATTCTCTGTCAGCTTATGAAAATAGAACATCTTATAAAACATACGTTTTTGTTGTGAGACAGCACTCATGTTCTAAATGGATGAATGAAAAAAAAGACATTATTGTAAGAAGTATAACTTGACAGTTTTATCATTCTCTTTTGTCCTGGATAATTGTTGCATTTTTGTGAAGGGTGATTAGACAGTTTTCCAGGTGAGAAATACAAAGAACTGCCATGTTTCAAATAATCTCCAGCATAGTGAGTGGCAGGCATGATTTTGTTTGTTTTAAAATACTCTTTCTGGTTCTTGGAATTTGTGAGCTTTTTTTGTTATTTCTTTACTTGGTAATGCAGTTAGGCACATGATGATGATGATGAGTAAATGTATGACGTGTGCAGGTCTGGCTCTGGTTGTTCAGTATCAGTGTATGTTTTTGGTACTTGAGAGACTGGAAGGAAATGACAGAATAATGAGTCATATAGGTAATAATTACTGCAGAGGTAATAGCATGCGTTTAGGTTGTGACTAGACCCGAAGTAAGCTTATTTTGTTTGTGTATATAAATTGTATCTGTTGACAGGTATACGAAAAAATGAGGATGGAATTCCAGAGGATGAAGAAAACTTTGATGAGGCAATCAAGAGTGTTAACTCTAGTCTACATCTGACAACAGTGAGTTACCAAAGCTCATTTGTTAGCTTCCGATAAATGAGGTGTCATAGTTGTTCTAAATCTTTTTTTTTTTTTTTGTCTGTGGATTTCCTTGAGAACAGTTCATTTTGGACCTCTAAATAGAACCCAGATAATGCTAAGATTTGGACCTTTAAATAGAACCTAGATTGCTAAGATTTAGACCTCTAAATAAAACCCAGATAATGCTAAGATTTGGACGTCTAAATAGAACCCAGATAATGCTAAGACTTGGACGTCTAAATAGAACCCAGATAATGCTAAGATTTCTTTTTAATCAAGCCTATCCGTTTTCTGGTCAGTCAGTCAGTCATTTGCATGTCTCTTGCAGAACTTTGCCTCCCTAACAGCTCTCCTGTATGTCTCTCGGTTATAAGCAAGCTGCCCTGCTGCTGATGCGTCCATTCATAGATCATCAACGATGACTTGCAGCCATCTTCACCTTGGTCTTCCTGTCTTTCTTTTTCTCATATTATTTCTGGTCAGTAGACTCCCAAAATCATGTGTACCTCTTGTGTGTGAGGAGAGCATTAACTTTAGGCAGAGTGAGGAGAGCATTAACTTTAGGCAGAGTGAGGAGAGCATTAACTTTAGGCAGAGTGAGGAGAGCATTAACTTTAGGCAGAGTGAGGAGAGCATTAACTTTAGGCAGAGTGAGGAGAGCATTAACTTTAAGGCAGAGTGAGGAGAGCATTAACTTTAGGCAGAGTGAGAGAGCATTAACTTTAGGCAGAGTGAGGAGAGCATTAACTTTAGGCAGAGTGAGGAGAACATTAACTTTAGGCAGAGTGAGGAGAGCATTAACTTTAGGCAGAGTGAGGAGAGCATTAACTTTAGGCAGAGTGAGGAGAGCATTAACTTTAGGCAGAGTGAGGAGAACATTAACTTTAGGCAGAGTGAGGAGAGCATTAACTTTAGGCAGAGTGAGGAGAGCATTAACTTTAGGCAGAGTGAGGAGAGCATTAAATTTAGGCAGAGTGAGGAGAACATTAACTTTAGGCAGAGTGAGGAGAGCATTAACTTTAGGCAGAGTGAGGAGAGCATTAACCTCAGACAGAGCAAGTTGTTTAAAAAGTTGTACGTTTTTTTTTTTTTTATTGCCAGTTTAAACTGGGTATAATGATGATGTGATGGTTAATAACATGTCATGAAAACTTTTCATTGATTCCTGATATATTAGGTGATTAAAGTAGGTAAAGGACTGAGTGAGGAAAAATGACTGAAGAAGATAAAGAGTTAAATGAAATGCATCTCCTGAAGTATGTTTTCACTATTTACAAATCACATGTATTGATATTAAACCTGTATGATTGCTATTAACCCCTTATGGTTGGTCCTCGCTTAGTCTATTGACATCCAGAGGAAAGGAAGCAGTATTCTTGTTTTGTTGTTTTGTATTGACTTTTTTTGTTTATATTTTTTCATAAATGTAAATGTTTCTTGTCTTTGTAATAATTCAGGTGCTATTTTTTGCACTAATTCAGGTGCTGTTTTTGCAATAATTCAGGTACCATCAGAGATTAAAGCTTTGTTTGATGATCCATCATGTCTGAATCTGAACTCAGATGTAAGTGAAGTTAAGTTTATTGTTTTGGTTTGCACCAGTTAGATAAAGCTTACTCTACATATATTTGTATACAAGATGTATAGATTTATACATAGAACAAGAATGACATGGTAAGAGCTGAGAAGATATGTCTGGGAATGTATTACACAGTGTTTTGTTTTTGCCTTAAGCTTTCTTAAATATCTTATATCCTTCCCGTGCCGTTAAACATCACATAGGGCTCGCAAGATAGTTCGCTAATTTTTCCTGTCTTTAGCGAGCCTTTCAACCTCATCAAGGGATTTTATGCCTATTAATTTGGCCTCTCTTAACAAGGTCCTCTTCAGGTCTGCCTCTTTTTCTTTGGCCTGTTGTGTTCCACTTGATAGCTTGTTTTGGGATTCTCTGACTATTTCTTCTCATCAAGTGACCAACATATGTCCATCTCCTTTTCCTGATCACCCATGAGACAGGTTATTGATCTGTCTTATCTCTGCATTGTTCTTGAATTCGTTCCACTTGATGCCAAGCATTTTCCTTAGGCATTTGTTTTCAAAAGTCTTCTTGTCTATTTCTTTAGTTGTTTTCCAGCTTTCACATCCATAAATGAGGGTGGATATTACATTTGAATTGAAGTCTTAACTTGGTTTTTGTGCTTATAACTTTTGAATGCCATATGTTCTCAAGATTCTTGAAGATCGATGCTACTTTTGCAATTCTAACTCTAACTTCCTTTCTAGTGTCACCATCCCGGTCTATGTAGCTGCCAGGGTATGCAAACTGATTGACTTCTTCAATATCTCTTCTACATGTATTTTTCCATTTTGATTAATAGGAAGTTTCATTATTTTTGTTTTCTCCTTGTTAATTTCAGGTCCTATTTTGCTAGCCAGTGAAGACAGGCTATATGTTTTTTCTTGCATGGAATTCACATTGTTACTGATAAGAGTTATGGCATTAGCAAAATCAAGATCTTCTAGTTGAGACAGTATATATCCTTGTTTCACACCTGTTTCAGTCTGGAACCACTCACTCATCCCTTCTTCTGTTTTGACTGCACAAACATATCCATTGTATAAGTCCTTAATGATGTTGACAATTTTAGATGGTATTCTATATAGACTTGAAATTCTCCACAATGAATCTCAGTGTATGCTATCACATACTTTTTTAGAGTCTATGAAGTTCAGTATTAATGGTTTCTGCTTTTCAATATGTTCTTCAAGTATTCTTAGAGCAAAGATCTGGTTGAGACAGCTTCTCCCTTTTCGAAATCCTGCTTGTTCTTCTCTCACTGCGGTATCCACTATATCTTTAAGTCTATTCAAATGACCTTTGCAAAATACTTTTGACACAACTGATATAAAGGTTACTCCTCTCCAATTGTTACAGTCACTAAGGTTGCCTTTTTTTTTGTTTGTTCATAAATATGATATGGAATAATAATAGTAATAATGTGACAAAAGAACAGATTCCACAGGAAGAGACTGAACAGAGATCAGTGAAACATTAATTAAAATACATGTCAATAGGACATAGTGCCCAGAAGTGCAGGGAAGAGACTGACATGTAGAAGTAAAAAACAAGGAAGATATGGGAAGGTTTGGCATAAACAGTACAGGAAGAAGATTGTTGTCAGTGTCCTTTCCTCACATGGGACAAGATTCAGTGATCGCGTTAGGATTTTCTGAAACTAGTACAAATGCCCTTGTCTTTCGCCTCGCACGAAGTACTTTCTAAAATACCTGTATTCTCTATACAACATTCAGTACTTTGTACTTATTTTTCTAATGTACAATTAAACAGACTTTACAAACATCTTATCTTGTCTTATATCTTATATCCTTCCCGTGCCGTTAAACGTCACATAGGTCTCGCAAAGTAGTTCGCCAATTTTTCCTGTCTTCGGCGAGTCTTTCAACCTCATCAAAGGATTTTATGCCTGTTAATTTGGCCTCTCTTAACAATGTCCTCTTTAGAGTTTCATGCGGTCTGCCTCTTTTCCTTTGGCCTGTTGTGTTCCACTTGATAGCTTGTTTTAGGATTCTCTGATTATTTCTTCTCATCAAGTGACCAACATATGTCCATCTCCTTTTCCTGATCACCCATGAGACTGGTTGTTGTTCAGTCATCTGTACAAACACCAACAGAAATTAAATGTTATTTTGTGGTGTGACATTTCTCTTACTTATTTGTTCTTTACAAAATGACCACAAACTGAACCAAAGTCAAATTTAACTGATTCTCTTTCATGCAAATTGACCATCATCATCCTGCTGACCTGATTATCCTCCAGTCAGTTTATCTGGTTGTTTTTGACTAGGTTTTTTATAATATAGACTGGTTACAGTAACCTGCAACAGTTTTGGTTATTCTTGTTTTTTTATCGGTAATTTACCAGTCATTTCCAGTTAGCATGATCGCTGAAGAAGTGAGCTCTGGAGCATGGAGAACAGAAGTAGGCAGTGGAGAATGCTTTGTTTTAACTTGATCTTTGGGGAGTCAGAAACAGAAGTAGGCAGTGGAGAATGCTTTGTTTTAACTTGATCTTTGAGGAGTCAGAAACAGAAGCAGGCAGTGGAGAATGCTTTGTTGTAACATGATCTTTGGGGAGTCAGAAACAGAAGTAGGCAGTGGAGAAAACTTTGTTTATTTAATTGATTTTAGTTCTGAATACTTTTTTTTTTTTTTTCCAATCTTATAGAAGTTTCCACCTCAAATCTGAATGAGTATTTATGATTTTATTTGAAGATATGAAACATAATTTGAATGCATTCATATGATGCATTGTTAGCATTGTCAGCTATAGATAAACTAAGAATCTCCATACCATTTGTATGTACTTGACTAGTTAGTCAAGTTAGAAAATGGCTATGTTTATCTGATGGTGTGGAAAAGCTTGACAAGTGAAAGTTAAAAAAAAAAAAGTGAAGGTAAGCAAGACCTAACAATATTGTGATGATTGATGGGTTACTGATAAGTATTCTAGGGCAAAATATCATCCAAGTCATACTAGTATACCTTTTCTTGTCAGAGTAAAAACTTTTGGGTGATGGTTCGAGCACTGAAAGAATTCACAGAGAATGAAGGTCAAGGTAAGCCATACGTCATGATTCATATTTTTTAAAAATGTGAAACATTCACTCATTGTGAACTTGGACTTGATGGATGTGCAATGACGATGATGGTGAAATGTTTTAAACATTGGCTAACCTATGGAGATCTTTACTCTAAGAATAATACTTGAAGAACATATTGAAAAGCAGAAACCATTAATGCTGAACTTCATAGACTTTAAAAAGGCACAAAAACCAAGTTAAGACTGTTCAATTCAAATGTAAGATCCACCCTCATTTATGGATGCGAAAGCCAGAAAACAACTAAAGATATTGACAAGAAATTAGACTCTTTTGAAAACAAATGCCTAAGGAAAATACTTGGCATCAAGTGGAACGAATTCAAGAACAGTAGATTTATACAGTTGTATGGATAACTAATATTGAGGTAGATTTATATAGTTATATGGGTAACAAATATTGAGGTAGATTTATACAGTTGTATGAGTACAACATCAGAGACTTTGGGAAATAATGGAAAAAAATGGGATTTCCAACACATTTTATACAATTAATATCACTGCTGTATCTAGACCAACAGGCAGCGGTAAGAATAAATGGTGAAACAGCAACTTGGTTTGACATAAAACGAGGGGTCTGTCAGGGGTGCATATTGTCACCTTACTTATTTAATTGGTATACTGAAAATATAATAAGGAATGTTAGAGAAATTGTAGACAAAGAATATTACGATGCCATAAGAATTGGAGGTTATGAAATACTGGAAATTAGATATGCTGATGACACAGTATTACTGTCCACAACACAAAAAGATATGGAAAAACTAATTGTGCCAGTCCGTAAGAATAGTGAAGAGCAAAACATCTATCTTAATGCAAAGAAAACTAAATTGATGACAACTGACAAAACAAAAGAGGGAGCTGAACTATATATCACTGAGGAAAAATTGGAAGAAGTGGAGAGTTTTGAATATCTTGGATCACTACTAACTAATAATGAAGATACAATGAGGGAAATTAAAAGGAGGACATCTATCGCTCTTCAAAAAGTAAAACAACTAAAGAATCTGTGGAGAGGAGCAGACAGAACTATAAAAATAAGATTTTTAAGGGCATGCATCTTTGCCATTGTAACACATGCCTGTGAGACCTGGACACTTAACAAAATAGCTGAGAAACACATAAATGTCTTTGAATGTAAATGCTACAGAAGAGTTCTTCAAATATCATGGGTGCAGAAAAGAACAAATATATCCATACTACAAGAACTTAATATTGAAGAAGGCTGGCTAGTAAAGAGGATTTAACAGAGAAAACTTATTTAGGGCACATTAAACGTCATGATAATCTAGAGAAGACCATCTTGGAAAGGTACATAATGAGAAAAAGAAAGAGAGGAATACCAAGGTGAAGATGGCTGCAAGACATTGTTGATAATCTGCAAATGGATGCATCAGCAGCAGGGCATGTTGTTTACAACCAAGAGGCCTACAGGAGAGCTGTTAGGGAGGCAAAGTTCTGCAAGGGACATGCAAATGACTGACTGACTGATGAGTAACTAATATTGGGGCAGATTTATACAGCAGTTGTATGGGTAACTAATATCAGGATAAATTTATACAGCAGTTGTATGGGTAACTAATACCAGGATAGATTTATACAGCAGTTGTATGGGTAACTAATATCAGGATAGCTGTATACAGTTGTATAGGTAATAATATCAGGATAGATTTATACAGTTGTGATACACAAATTTGGATGTAGGGTATATTCAGTTTTATGTAATTTTAATTACATTTATTATTAATTACAAGATATGTTCTATCTCCTGACCTTTTCTCTTAGTACGACGAAAAAATAATGAGGAATATAGAGAGCTAGCCAGGAGTATCAGTTGGCTAGTACAAGCTTAACAACTTAAGATACGCAGACGACACAGTTCTGATTGCTAAAAGTGAAGGGTAGCTACAGGCCCTTCTGGACATCGTGGTTCGTGAAAGTAAAACTAAAGATCTCAGCCTAAATAAAAAGAAGACTGAAGTGATGGTCATCTCAAAGAAAAGAATACCACCAAAATATAGCATATGGCACAAATCTGAAACAAGTTGATAGATTCAAGTACTTAGGAATGATTATAACAGCTGATGGGAAATGTCACAATGAAATAAAAAGCAGACGTGCTCAGGCCAAGTCAGCATTCTAGAAAATGAGAAACATCTTGTGCAACAGATCCATATCAATGGAAACAAGATTCCGAGTATTTAAATGTTGCATCGAGCCAATTTTGTTTTATGGGTGTGAAGCATGGTCCATGAATAAGAGAGTACAGCAAGAAATGGAGGCCATGGAAATATGGTTCATAAGAAGGATGTTGAAGGTACCATGGACAGCTAAGAAAACCGACAAAGAAGTCTTAAGAAAGGCTGGAGTTAAAAGGCAAATTACAGTAAAGATCAGAGGCAGACAAGTGAGATTTGTAGGACATTATCTGATAAGAGGAAAAATTGGAACACATTGTGGCAACTGGAAAAATTGAGGAAAGAAGAGACAGAGGAAGACAGAGAGAGAAGTTACTGGATGGGGACTGTCAGTGTGGCTAGGAAGAAAGTCACCGGCAGATCTCATAATCAAGTCTAAAGACAGGGAATTGTGGAGAGAAATGATCGCTTACACCATGCAGCACAGCATTTGATTGATTGATTGATTACATATTAATTTAGTGTCTTAATTTTAACAATTTTTCATAGCTTTGTAGTATAAGATATGTTCATTAAGCTTTGTAGTTTTAAAGTATAAGATTTATAGCTTGGTAGTATATGTTCATTAAACTGTGTAGTTTTAAAATATAAGATTTGTAGCTTTATAGTATATTTTCATTAAACTAGTTTTAAAATATAAGATTTGTAGCTTGATAGTTTATGTTCATAAAACTAGTTTTAAAATATAAGATTTATAGCTTGATAGTATATGTTCATTAACTCTTTCCGTGTCACAGGAAGAAACGCGGACATTCAGTTGGGTACCAGAGTAAAAGTGCGGATATATATAGGGGGTATAGTTGTAAAATTGAATGAAACACAGCATTTCCATGTATTTCTGTGTACCTATTATGTTTCAAAATATAACTAAAGATCTCAGCCTAAATAAAAAGAAGACTGAAGTGATGGTCATCTCAAAGAAAAGAATACCACCAAAATATAGCATATGGCACAAATCTGAAACAAGTTGATAGATTCAAGTACTTAGGAATGATTATAACAGCTGATGGGAAATGTCACAATGAAATAAAAAGCAGACGTGCTCAGGCCAAGTCAGCATTCTAGAAAATGAGAAACATCTTGTGCAACAGATCCATATCAATGGAAACAAGATTCCGAGTATTTAAATGTTGCATCGAGCCAATTTTGTTTTATGGGTGTGAAGCATGGTCCATGAATAAGAGAGTACAGCAAGAAATGGAGGCCATGGAAATATGGTTCATAAGAAGGATGTTGAAGGTACCATGGACAGCTAAGAAAACCGACAAAGAAGTCTTAAGAAAGGCTGGAGTTAAAAGGCAAATTACAGTAAAGATCAGAGGCAGACAAGTGAGATTTGTAGGACATTATCTGATAAGAGGAAAATTGGAACACATTGTGGCAACTGGAAAAATTGAGGAAAGAAGAGACAGAGGAAGACAGAGAGAGAAGTTACTGGATGGGGACTGTCAGTGTGGCTAGGAAGAAAGTCACCGGCAGATCTCATAATCAAGTCTAAAGACAGGGAATTGTGGAGAGAAATGATCGCTTACACCATGCAGCACAGCATTTGATTGATTGATTGATTACATATTAATTTAGTGTCTTAATTTTAACAATTTTTCATAGCTTTGTAGTATAAGATATGTTCATTAAGCTTTGTAGTTTTAAAGTATAAGATTTATAGCTTGGTAGTATATGTTCATTAAACTGTGTAGTTTTAAAATATAAGATTTGTAGCTTTATAGTATATTTTCATTAAACTAGTTTTAAAATATAAGATTTGTAGCTTGATAGTTTATGTTCATAAAACTAGTTTTAAAATATAAGATTTATAGCTTGATAGTATATGTTCATTAACTCTTTCCGTGTCACAGGAAGAAACGCGGACATTCAGTTGGGTACCAGAGTAAAAGTGCGGATATATATAGGGGGTATAGTTGTAAAATTGAATGAAACACAGCATTTCCATGTATTTCTGTGTACCTATTATGTTTCAAAATATAACTAAATGTATGAAGATTTCATAAATGCAGAGTTTTTTAGGAAAAAAGAAGTAACGTGATATTTTTAGACAATGATTGTGTCCAACTTACCTTCGGATAGGTCTAGATCCACACTTATGTACCATCTGAGATGTGTAGATCTACCTGCCGATGTCATATTGTGATTCTGTGTTACATTATCGCTAACATAATGTCTGAAATAACCTTCTGACTACTTCTCCAGTCGTCTAATATGTCTAGATCTGCTTGGGATACATTCAAGAGCAGTGGTCTGGTCACAGGGTATGTCCATCTACATCACCAAAAATTGAAATTTCTCAATCAAAAACTTCACTTTTTGATGCTTGACATCGCTCGTTACTAGGCACTCTTCAGCTACGATGGAAAAGGTCATGGGGCATGCGCACTAAATGTTTACAATCTAAATGTTACACCGCAACAAACCAAATGTCCCAATTTTTTACGTGCCCCCCCCCCCCAATGAGAAACTGGAAGTGTCAGAAGTCTGACGTCTGACTCGGAAAGAGTTAAGCTTTGTATTTTAAAATATAAGATTTATAGCTGGGTAGTATAAGATTTTTTTTTTGCTGGTTTTATTTTACATACAAAAAGTGATCTTTTAATGATAAACACAATGAAAAAAAAATTACATTTAGTTCAGTGGACATGAAAAACAACAATGGTGAGGTCACTAAAAAGGATGCAGTGGTTAAATTTTAAAAAAAGAAAAAGAAAAGTACAAAATAATGTGAACATAACATCTGTCTCCAGCAACACTTCATAAAAAAAATTAATGACAATTTTGATAGGAATAAGATAAAACTGTATAACATGGTTTTATCTTTTGTTGAGAGGTGGGGAGGTGGAGTTCACATAAACCAGAAACCCTCACTTATATAATCAGCCATGTTGTAAACAAAAAGTTAAAAATGTTTACTTAATAATTTTTCAAGAAAGAAAGAAAAAAAAATGAGATGTGTTCTTTGGTATAGAAATAGTGAAACCTAGGGGCTGTGAGATGTGTTCTTTGGTATAGAAATAGTGAAACCTAGGGGCTATGAGATGTGTTCTTTGGTATAGAAATAGTGAAACCTAGGGGCTGTGAGATGTGTTCTTTGGTATAGAAATAGTGAAACCTAGGGGCTATGAGATGTGTTCTTTGGTATATAAATAGTGAAACCTAGGGGCTATGAGATGTGTTCTTTGGTATATAAATAGTGAAACCTAAGGGCTATGAGATGTGTTCTTTGGTATAGAAATAGTGAAACCTAGGGGCTATGAGATGTGTTCTTTGGTATATAAATAGTGAAACCTAGGGGCTATGAGATGTGTTCTTTGGTATAGAAATAATGAAACCTAAGGGCTATGAGATGTGTTCTTTGGTGTATAAATAGTGAAACCTAAGGGCTATGAGATGTGTTCTTTGGTATAGAAATAGTGAAACCTAGGGGCTATGAGATGTGTTCTTTGGTATATAAATAGTGAAACCTAGGGGCTATGAGATGTGTTCTTTGGTATATAAATAATGAAACCTAGGGGCTATGAGATGTGTTCTTTGGTGTATAAATAGTGAAACCTAGGGGCTATGAGATGTGTTCTTTGGTATATAAATAGTGAAACCTAAGGGCTATGAGATGTGTTCTTTGGTATAGAAATAGTGACACCTAGGGGCTATGAGATGTGTTTGTGTTCTTTGGTATAGAAATAGTGAAACCTAAGGGCTATGAGATGTGTTCTTTGGTATATAAATAGTGAAACCTAAGGGCTATGAGATGTGTTCTTTGGTATATAAATAGTGAAACCTAGGGGCCAAAGAAAGACATGATAGAAAATATAAAAAATGTTCACCAAAAGCTGAATATTTATGAAAGTGCTATTGAAAAAAAAACAATCACCCATAATTCTATCCCATTGTTTGTGTGTTACAACAAAGACAGTGCAAAAGCATCAGTTTTGGCAGGTTGTATAGTACAAGATATGTTCATTGAACTGTCTAATTTTAAAACATATTTATAACTTGAAAGTGTAAAGTGTCTTCATATAAGTGTATATCTTTAAGACATAAACTCTGTAACTTTAGACTATACATTTATTAAACTGTATAGTTATAAAATATAAACTTTGTAGCTTTAGAATACAAAGCATCTTCATTAAACTATGCACTTATTGTGTAGCCTAGAAGCATAAGGGATGTTCATTGAACTCAGTTTAAACTTGCAGAGACTGAAATCTTTGCTGTCCTCATGACAACACAGGTTTACTCCCTTTGCGCGGGTCTATCCCAGATATGACGTCAGACTCGGAACGTTACATCCAGCTTCAGAATGTATATAGAGAGCAAGCGGAGATTGATGCCACAGCTGTAGCAGGTCATGTGCATGCATTGCTGCATAGTATCGGACGGGTATGACACCATTTACTTTACAGCCCATCTTAATTTTACTCATTTTGTTAACCTATAAGCTACATGTTAGTAACAAAGCTGATACAATCTAAATTTGATTAGGTGGGGTATGCTGTGTGTCAGTTTAGAATAGGAGCTTATCAGAAGGATGTAGTATGTAATAGTTGCCTTTTTTTTATGTTCAAAAATAGAAATGTTTTGTGTTTTTTTTTTTACATTGTATCCAGAACTTTAGCAATAAAAAAAAGTGTTGAGAAAAAACACACGTGTAGATTATGTTCTGACCTTCACTTGACTGCCAGGCAGATACAGTGAAGCACATCTTTGAGAAGAGGAAGTAAGACTAAAGGTGGGCTCTGTGTTCTAGAAATGTACATTTTAAAAATGATGATATTGAAAATGTGAATTAGTCTTGACCATCCATACACAAGCTAGAAGCAAGCAACAAAACAATGTGGCTTACTTTGGGGAAGATGTAATTCTTGATAGTTTGTAACTTTTCACGCATATACTTGTATAATATTCTATTAATAACATACACACACATGTGCTATCAAATAACACACTCACACGCTATCAAATAACACACACATGCTATCAACTAACACACACACACGCTATCAAATAACACACACATGCTGTCAGTTAATACACACACACATGCTATCACATAACACACACACACATGCTATTAAATAACACAAAATTGTTAGGATTTGAGAAAGAAGAGATGCTGTTATAGAATATACACAATTGTTAGTATTTGAAAATAAATGTTTGACAAATAAACTCCTTGTAATATTAAAGTGACAAACTACATATGTTGTTTAAGTGGCGAATAAACTATATGTAGCATGAAATTGACTGATAAAACGCATGTATTTTTAAAGTGACAAATAAACTACATGTTTGGTTAAAGTGACAAATAAACTACATGTAAAACTAAATTTACTAATAAACTATATGTAATACTGAAGTTAGAATTCGAATTGCAAAAGCAGCATTGACCTTCAGTAATCTTGAGAACATATGGCATTCAAAAATTACAAGCACAAAAACCAAGTTAAGATGATTCAGTTCAAATGTACAAGGGGCGTTCAGAAAGTAATGCACCACATCATTTTTCTCAGGAGCTGTTTATTCAAAAAGCATGAAATTTATACACAGTATACATGGATATGTCATGTAAAGATTGGTATTATTCAGCATAATCCCCATCAATCTGTACGGCTTTACGCCAGTGTAAAACAAGTGCATGTATTCCTAGCCCATACCAGATTTTATCTTGATTATGTAGCCATTTCTTCGCTGCATGAATCACTCCCATGTCATCTTCAAATCTTACTCCTCGGAGTGCATCTTTAAGTGGACCAAACAGATGGAAATCAGAGGGTGCCAAATCGGGACTATAGGGTGGATGGGGTAGTACAGTCCAACCCGGTTTGGTGATTGCTTCCCATGTTGCCAGACTTGTGTGAGGGTGTGCATTGTCATGAAGGAGAAGCAAGTCTGCTGGATTCTTGTGTGGCCGAACTCTGCGAAAAGTTTCATCGAGTTTTTTCAATGCCTTAATGTAAGCTTGTGAACTGATTGTCTCTCCTCTTGGCATAACATCCACAAGAATCACACCTTCAGTGCCCCAAAAGACAATGATCATGACCTTTCCAGCAGAAGGAGTTGTCTTGAATTTCTTTCTTCGTGGTGATTGTGGATGATGCCACTCCATTGACTGTCTTTTTGTCTCAGGTTCAAAATGATGTGCCCAGGTTTCATCACCTGTTACAATCTTAGCCAAAAAGTTCTCTCCCTCAGCATCGAAATGCTCCAACAATTCAGAAGAAATTGCTTTTCTATACAATCGATGGTCATTTGTGAGACTTTGAGGAACCCACTTAGAAAATCTGAGAGCTTTTATAACTGCATTTGCATTACCATTGCTGACTGACAGTTTTAAGGCCAATTGTTGAGAAGTGATACGCCTATCAGTAAGAATAATGCCCTCAGCGCATTTCAACATTTCTGCCTTAGTGGCTGTGGCAGGACGTCCACACCGCGGCCGATTGTGCAACTCCTTATCTCCACTTATTGATTCTTTGATTCTCTGAACCCAGCGACTGACTGTACTCCTGTCGACTGCAAAACTTCCATACACACCACATAGACGCTTGTGAATGTTCACAACAGTTTCCTTCTCTGCAACGAGAAATTCTATCACAATTTGCTGCTTATACCGCAAGTTACTAAAACGCTCCATTTCAATGGTTAGTACAGCCATATTCTTTGGCCGGTTGGGGTGCAATTTGGTTCACGCAATCGGCACATGCCATATTTAAAGCGTGCAAAATTTCATACTTCTATCTCCATTATTAGCTGAAAAAAAAACGATGTGGTGCATTACTTTGTGAACCCCCTCGTAATATCCACCCTCATTAATGCATGCGAATGCTGGAAAACAACTAAAGAAACAGACAACAAATTAGACTCTTTTGAAAACAAATGAGGAAAATACTCAGTATAAAGTGGAATGAATACAAGAGCAACGCAGAGATAAGATAGATGAGCAAACAACAACCTGTCTCATGGGTGATCAGAAAAAGAAAATGGATATGATGAGAAGAAACAGTCAGAGAATGTCAAAACAAGCTATTAGGTGGAACACAACAGGCTGAAGAAAAAAATAGATCGACCACGTGAAACTCTAAAGAGGACATTGTTAAGAGAGGCCAGTTTAGTGAGCATAGCATCCCTTGATGAGGTTGAAAAGCTCACCAAAAACAGGAAAACTTGGGAAACTACCATGCGAGGCCTATGTGATGTTTAATGGCACAGGAAGAGTGTAAGAAGATGTAAGAATACTGAAGTGACAGATAAACTACGTATAGTGTTAAAGTGACAAGTAAACTATATATTTTGTTAAATATATACATAAACTACATGTTGTATTAAATTGACAAATAAACTACATTTAGTCCTAAAGTGACAGACATACTACTTGCTCTGTTTTATCTGACAAACTACACGTAGTATTAAATTGATAAATAAGCAACAAAAAGCTTTAAAATGACATATGAAGTGTTATAGTGATAGATAAATTACATATGGGGTTAAAGTGACAAAAACAATCGTCACAGAAAAGTGAGGCAAAAATAGTGACATTCTTATAATTGTCCTTTCTCTTATAGGACGAACTCCTCAGTCATGCTAGGACAAACAAGGTTAGAACTTTCATCTTACGAGATGACTGGTTTTTGCTTGGCTGTTGGTTGGTTTAGTCCTTCAGTTTAACTCATAGACCACCATTTGTTTCATTTTAAGTCATACATCACCATTGACTGAATTTGGTATAGTTACTTTGACCAGAATTGTTTTATTCAGAAAATTGTTGCTGTCTGGTCAGTATACTGTACAAATTACATCACTTTAATTTTAGCAAAATATTATAGTATAGTTTTAGGGTTTAAAAATTCTATTTATAAAACTAAACTTTCATTGGTAGCTGTTAACATCATGTGACCAGTAGTAATTTTGTGATGATAAATTATGGGATCTTTTCAGGATTGTGACTGTGATTGCGTTATGTTTCACCGCACCAAATTTTACCCCTAACTCCTACATTCTGGACAAGGATGCTGATTCACAGTTGTCGGGAGCGAAGTCTGTTACAGAATAGCATTTGGGATAGCAGTTCATATCGTTGCCTGCCCTTCCTCTAGCACACTCACTGAGTCTTAAGTCTCTCATGATGGATAGTGGTTCATATCGTTGCCTGCCCTTCCTCTAGCACACTCACTGAGTCTTAAGTCTCTCATGATGGATAGTGGTTCATATCGTTGCCTGCCCTTCCTCTACCACAATCACTGAGTCATAAGTCTCTCTTGATGGATAGTGGTTCATTGCCTACCCTTCCTCTAGCACACTCACTGAGTCATAAGTCTCTCTTGATGGATAGTGGTTCATTGCCTACCCTTCCTCTAGCACAATCACTGAGTCATAAGTCTCTCTTGATGGATAGTAGTTCATTGCCTACCCTTCCTCTAGCACAATCACTGAGTCATAAGTCTCTCTTGATGGATAGTAGTTCATATCATTGCCTGCCATTCCTCTACCACAATCACTGAGTCATAAGTCTCTCTTGATGGATAGTGGTTCATATCATTGCCTGCCCTTCCTCTACCACAATCACTGAGTCATAAGTCTCTCTTGATGCCACAGTTTAATCTTTCAAACCCAAGTTCTCACAAAAAGGATCAAGATTTTTCACTTCCTAAAATGCATCTAAATAGGATCATGGATCTCAGATCAACAACATAGTCTAACTTGACCACTAGTTGTGTCAAACTACTAACATTTAGAATAATGCAGTCTTCATTTGGAAAGTCAGGATCACTGAGTTATAATTAGATCTCAGTGAGTGGCCATACTTTCATCCATTCACTTCAAATGATGATTGGAATTTATGCAGAAATTTGATTCTGCCACTCAGAAGATTTTGATTACATAAGGTACAAGCATATTTTGCTGTAATGTTTTATTATTATATGTTGTTATTAAAGATTATGAGCAGTTGGTCTTAGGTATTTTTCTGGCTGGAAAATAACATCTGAAATATCTGGTATTTAGGAGATATAAAATACTGAAGTATCTTGCATTTATCTTATATATCTTATATCCTTCCCGTGCCGTTAGACGTCACATAGGGCTCGCAAAGTAGTTCGCCAATTTTTCCTGTCTTCGGCGAGTCTTTCAACCTCATCAAAGGATGTTATGCCTGTTAACTTGGCCTCTCTTAATAATGTCCTCTTTAGAGTTTCACGCGGTCTGCCCCTTTTTCTTCGGCCTGTTGTGTTCCACTTGATAGCTTGTTTTGGGATTCTCTGATCATTTCTTCTCATCAAGTGACCAACATATGTCCATCTCCTTTTCCTGATCACCCGTGAGACTGGTTGTTGTTCAGTCATCTGTCTTATCTCTGCATTGTTCTTGAATTCATTCCACTTGATGCCGAGTATTTTCCTTAGGCATTTGTTCTCAAAAGAGTCTAATTTCTTTTCTATTTCTTTAGTTGTTTTCCAGCTTTCGCATGCATAAATGAGGGTGGATATTACATTTGAATTGAATAGTCTTAACTTGGTTTTTGTGCTTATAACTTTTGAATTCCATATGTTCTCAAGATTCTTGAAGATTGATGCTGCTTTTGCAATTCTGATCCTAACTTCCTTTCTAGTGTCACCATCCTGGTCTATGTAGCTGCCAAGGTATGCAAATTGATTGACTTCTTCAATATCTGTCCCTTCTATGTGTATTTTTCCATTTTGATTGATGGGAATTTTCATTATCTTTGTTTTGTCCTTGTTAATTTCAAGTCCTATTTTGCTAGCCAGTGAAGATAGGCTATCTGTTTTTCTTGCATGGAATTCACATTATTACTGATAAGAGTTATGTCATCAGCAAAATCAAGATCTTCTAGTTGGGTCCCATGTACCCAGTCAATACCTGTGTTACCTGTGCAGCATTTTGTCATTATGAAGTCTATTGTAATCCCAAAAAGTAAAGGAGACAGTATACATCCTTGTTTCACGCCTGTTTCAATCTGGAACCATTCACTCATCCCTTCTTCTGTCTTGACTGCACAACCATATCCATTGTATAAGTCCTTAATGATGTTGACAATTTTAGATGGTATTCCATATAGACATAAAATTCTCCATAATGAATCTCTGTGTATGCTATCAAATGCCTTCTTAAAATCTATGAAATTCAGTATTAATGGTTTTTGCTTTTCAATATGTTCTTCAAGTATTATTCTGAGAGTAAAGATCTGGTCGAGACAGCTTCTCCCTTTTCGAAATCCTGCTTGTTCTTCTCTCATTGCAGTATCCACTATATCTTTGAGTCTATTCAAAATGACCTTGCAAAATACTTTTGACACAACTGATATTAAGGTTACTCCTCTCCAGTTGTTACAGTCACTAAGGTTGCCCTTTTTTGGTATTTTAACAGTGATTCCCTTCTTCCAATCAGAAGGGAACCTTTTCTTCTTTCCAAATCTTGTTAAACATTCTCTGTAGTTGTCTCATGTTGTCACTATTGATAGCTTTTAGCATCTCGGCTGTTATTTCATCTTCACCTGCAGCTTTGTTGTTAGCCATTAAATTCACTGCTGCTTCAATTTCATGCAATTTAATTTCATCTAGATTGACATTTAGTTGTGGGGCTGGTAAGTCAGTTTCAAGGATTAACAATTCTTTTGGGTGTGGTCGATTGAGTATTTCTTGGAAGTGTTCAGCCCATCTTTGCTTTTGGTCTTTATTTGATGTTAATAGTGTTCCAGTTTTGCTAAGGATTGGTCTTTCTTTAGATGTAATAGTACCTGTTAGCCTCTTTTGTATGTTATATAAAGTTTTGCTGTCTCCTGTTTTTGCTGCTTTTTCTGCCTCTTTCGCCATATTGTCTATGTATTCTCTTTTATCCCTTCTAGCTGAACTTTTTACTTTCCTGTCTATGTCTTTGTATTTTGCTTTTGACGAATCTCTTTCATGATCTGCTTTTGCATTCAACATGTTTAATTTGGCTGCTCGTCTTTCATGTATATACTTCCATGTTTTATCTGATATCCATGCTTTTCTATTTGGTTTTTCCAATCCAGCACTTACTTTTGCTGCTGTGATTATGGCTGTGCTGTACGAATTCCATAACTCATCTATACCTATCTCCTCAACTTCACTGGGTGTTTTGGAATGATTGGCAAGTTCCTGATTGAAATTAATATTAGTATTTTCTTCTTGTAGGCTGTGGATGTTTATCTTTCTGTGTGCTGATTTCTTGTGTTGACTTTTCAATTTTAGTTTTATTTTCCCTATGCACAGGTTGTGATCACTGTTGACATCTGCACCCCTATAAGCCCTTACATCCATGAGAGATGTTCTGTATTGCTTTCTAATACAAAAATGGTCTATCTGGTTTCTAGTTCTATCATCTGGAGATATCCACATTGTTTTATGTATCTCTTTGTGTGGGAATATTGTGCCTCCAATGACCATGCCCTCTGTTAGACATATTTCAATTAATCTTTCTCCATTCTGATTAACCATGTCAATTCCTTCTTTCCCCATCACTTTTTCAACGTCGGTATTATCCTTCCCTACCTTAGCATTGAAGTCCCCCATAGCAATTAGGATGTCGTGTTTAGGGACTTTGTTGATGATTTGTTGTAGTTGGTGATAGAAGTCGTCTTTCACATCATCATCTGCATCATTCGTGGGTGCATAACACTGTATTATTGTCATTCTTGCATTTAGGAGATATATAAAATACTGAAGTATCTTGCATTTAGGAGATATATAAAATACTGAAGTATCTTGCATTTAGGAGATATATAAAATACTGAAGTATCTTGCATTTAGGAGATATATAAAATACTGAAGTATCTTGCATTTAGGAGATGTACCATAACACTTCATTGTCTTATATGTCCATCATCGCACATCATTGTTCTCATCTGTCCTTCATAGCACATCATTGTTCTCATCTGTCCTTCATCGCACATCATTGTTCTCATCTGTCCTTCATCGCACATCATTGTTCTCATCTGTCCTTCATCGCACATCATTGTTCTCATCTGTCCTTCATCGCACATCTTTGCTGCTTATCCACTATCTCTTCATGGTCATTTTCCATAAGAAAACATTTGTGTTTTAACAGACTGGGGGGAGATTTCATGTTCCAAGTTAAGAAGTCAAGTGTTGTATGATTTCATTTTTCTCCATTGTGATGACTTATGGATGGCTTTTATGTCAGGGCCTATAAGAGTAGTTTCTGTATTAGCTGATAATATGTACAAAACTCTTTCCATTGATAGAGTATGCTCATATTGAGTCGTGAAAGAAAATTCCCCAAATTTATTAAGCATGTAATAAGTCATGGAAGAAATTAACTTTAATTAACCGTGCATGTTATGATTAATGGCGGAAATTCCTCTAATTTATTAAGCATGAAATAAGTCATGGAAGAAATTAACCGTAATAAATCATGCATGTTATGATTAATGGAGGAAATTCCCTTATCATACATATGAGTCATGGAAGGAAATTCCCTCAATTGATCATGCAAGTTATATAAGGAGATTCCACTAATGGGTCATGCATATTAAGAGTCATGCAAGGAATTCCCCCACCTCCCACCATTGATTACGCATGTAATAAGTCATGGAAGAAATTACCTTAATTAATCATGCATGTTATTATTCATGGAGGAAATTCTCGTAAGTTATCATGCAAGCCATGGTAGGAAATTACCTCAATTGATCATGCAATTTATAGAAGGAAATTCTTCTATGGATCATGCATCTTACTCTAATGGGTCATGGAAAGAAATTACTCTAATGGGTCATGGAAAGAAATTACTCTAATGGGTCATGCATGTTCTGAGCCATGAAAGGAAATTTCCCTAATTGATCATGCATGTTATAGAAGGAAATTACCGTAATGTTGTAAGAAAAATTCCCCTAATTGATCATGCATGTTATAGAAGGAAATTACCATAATGTTGTAAGACAAATTCCCCTAATTGATCATGCATGGTATAGAAGGAAATTACCGTAATGTTGCAAGACAAATTCCCCTAATTGATCATGGATGTTATAGAAGGAAATTACTGTAATGTTGCAAGGCAAATTCCCCTAATTGATCATGGATGTTATAGAAGGAAATTACTGTAATGTTGCAAGGCAAATTCCCCTAATTGATCATGGATGTTATAGAAGGAAATTACCGTAATGTTGCAAGACAAATTCCCCTAATTGATCATGCATGTTATAGAAGGAAATTACCGTAATGTTGCAAGACAAATTTCCCTAATTGATCATGCATGTTATAGAATGAAATTCCCGTAATGTTGCAAGACAAATTTCCCTAATTGATCATGCATGTTATAGAAGGAAATTACCGTAATGTTGCAAGACAAATTTCCCTAATTGATCATGCATGTTATAGAAGGAAATTACCGTAATGTTGTAAGACAAATTCCCCTAATTGATCGTGCAGGTTATGGTTCTGTAAAGAAACTGTCACATGTGCTTAGACATCTTGAGAATGCTATCCCTCTCCCCTAAAAAAAAAGTGACTTCAACAATTCCTAATAAATAAAATATCATATAGAACCATGTTATAATGAAGACTTGCATTATCAAACTTGTATTTTATCAAACACAGCGATACAGAACTTGTATGTGTCAGAATTCTGTGCATGATTTTATCTTGTTGAACTATAGAAATGTGGGAAAATTGAGGGAGAGATGGAAAAATTAAAACCCCCCCAAAAACGCTGAAAAATCTGCCCCACTTTTCAAGTATTTAAAGAGAACATTTTTGTCCAGTTACATGAAATGAGTATTTATTGATGTAGAACCAGACCTATGTGTGAGCGTAATTAAGCCAGTGCACATTTTGTGACATGGCTCTTTTTTTTTAAAATCATTAAAATGTATGATTTCTTATGCTATTTAAGCTTTCATATGTTTCATTGTTTTCCCGAAAGAATGAGGCAGCTGCTGTTTCATGGGATGGTAGTTTCTTAATGAAACATTAATAGATAAATATTTATAGTTATCTGACACACAGCATAGAGCAAGTAACGCCACAGTTAGTTAAGCTGGAGATAAATCTAAAGATCAGGGGTTCTCAAGCAGTGGGACATTTTAGGGTTTGAGAAGGAGGGAAGACAATTGAGACCAAAGATTGACAGACTTAAACTGCTGGAATATTACATGCATGTTATTTGAAATGCATCTTTTGAGTCAGGTAATCTGTGGGGGTGGAGGAGTAAGACTGACATTCATAATGAAAGGATTCATGGGGCAGAAAAGCTTGAAAACTTCTGATGTTGATAGCTTTTACATGCAACATTTTGTTCCTTTATTTTTTATGTATATAGTTTATAGATAGAACACTTTTAAATATTGATAGGTTTAATTTAAATTCAGTTTGATGACATTTTTTCAGCCAGGGACTATCACAGATTCAGAGATCAGAACATTCTGTGAGTATTTATTACATCATATATTAAAATAGCCATAGCTTATCAGTAAGATGTGATTCCAAGACTTGTTTCGCTTCAGCTGCTACAGAAGTAGATTTAGTGGTTTTCTTGTACCGATAGTTCTTTGACTTTATAGGTAATATCTACAGTTTCATACAGTTACAGTTCATGTTGAGTTTTTGTCATTCTGTATAGAGAGACCAGGGCTGCTAGACCAAAGTTGACCAGTATCTTCCCACACTTCTCAGTATTTTTATCTCTCCACATTGAGAGTAGAGACATACACCATGCTTAGTAAACCAGAACTAACAAAATCTTGCTTCACTTTCTTGATATTCATCTTGGAAACAGGGTGTACCACAACAAGGTAGTGACCGGCATGGCCCTTGTCTGTGTGGAGCTCTGTAGCATGCTGGGAAGGTGTCATCTCACCCTCATTTGTGTGCCTCGGCATGAGAAATGCTATGACAATCAACTATTTTTATCATTGTTCAACCCCAGTACTGAACAGATCATTCAGATGAGCAGCGCCCTCGTTTTTGTCCACAGGTCGAAATGCAGCATTTTTGACAATGATCCGCTGTAGGAACTTTGATGAGGAGTATGAATCAGCAACAGCCAACGTGGAGGAACTTGGTACGTGAATTAATGTCAGTGTCTCGGAGATGTTGGTGGCACATTACCTCTTCCAGTCTTGTTTTTCTCAAAGTTCTAAGATGACTGAGTGACTGTTATGATGTTTACTGTCTTACTTAGGCATAGTTCAAATTGTCATGATGTTGTCTTACTTAAACATGGTTCAAATTGTCATGATGTTGTCTTACTTAAACATGGTTCAAATTGTCATGATGTTGTCTTACTTAAACATGGTTCAAATTGTCATGATGTTGTCTTACTTAAACATGGTTCAAGTTGTCATGATGTTGTCTTACTTAAACATGGTTCAGGTTGTCATGATGTTGTCTTACTTAAACATGATTCAAGTTGTCATGATGTTGTCTTACTTAAACATGGTTCAGGTTGTCATGATGTTGTCTTACTTAAACATGATTCAAGTTGTCATGATGTTGTCTTACTTAAACATGATTCAAGTTGTCATGATGTTTGCTGTCTCATTTTTTGTTTCATCTATATGTGGTTGGGGTGCCATAATGTTTAGATTCATCTTTATGTGGTTTAGGCTGTCATGAAGTTTTGTCTCACATTATGTGGTTGGGGTGCCATAATGTTTAGATTCATCTTTATGTGGTGTAGGCTGTCATGAAGTTTTGTCTCACATTACGTGGTTGGGGTGCCATAATGTTTAGATTCATCTTTATGTGGTGTAGGCTGTCATGAGGAGTATGAATCAGCAACAGCCAACGTGGAGGAACTTGGTACGTGAATTAATGTCAGTGTCTCGGAGATGTTGGTGGCACATTACCTCTTCCAGTCTTGTTTTTCTCAAAGTTCTAAGATGACTGAGTGACTGTTATGATGTTTACTGTCTTACTTAGGCATAGTTCAAATTGTCATGATGTTGTCTTACTTAAACATGGTTCAAATTGTCATGATGTTGTCTTACTTAAACATGGTTCAAATTGTCATGATGTTGTCTTACTTAAACATGGTTCAAATTGTCATGATGTTGTCTTACTTAAACATGGTTCAAGTTGTCATGATGTTGTCTTACTTAAACATGGTTCAGGTTGTCATGATGTTGTCTTACTTAAACATGATTCAAGTTGTCATGATGTTGTCTTACTTAAACATGGTTCAGGTTGTCATGATGTTGTCTTACTTAAACATGATTCAAGTTGTCATGATGTTGTCTTACTTAAACATGATTCAAGTTGTCATGATGTTTGCTGTCTCATTTTTTGTTTCATCTATATGTGGTTGGGGTGCCATAATGTTTAGATTCATCTTTATGTGGTTTAGGCTGTCATGAAGTTTTGTCTCACATTATGTGGTTGGGGTGCCATAATGTTTAGATTCATCTTTATTGGTGTAGGCTGTCATGAAGTTTTGTCTCACATTACGTGGTTGGGGTGCCATAATGTTTAGATTCATCTTTATGTGGTGTAGGCTGTCATGAAGTTTTGTCTCACATTACGTGGTTGGGGTGCCATAATGTTTAGATTCATCTTTATGTGGTGTAGGCTGTCATGAAGTTTTGTCTCACATTATGTGGTCTATCAACACAGTAACATTGATCAAGGCAATGAAAGATAACATCTTGTACCGTCTCAGTGGATGGCAAGAGAGTGGCTCATGTTTCCGTTTCCCTAAGGGTGTGTCTTATGATTAACCAAGTGTGATGCACTGGACAAGCAAGGGCGACACACACAAGCGCCGTCAAGGACTTGGTCACAGTAATATGAGACAGCTTATTGAAATCCACCATACAAACAACTAGGAACATTGACACATTACAGACGTGAAAATTCAAAGAGTATCTTCAGCCTTGTGAAGTGGTTATAACCAACTCACAGACCTTGGGAGTCATGACCCAGAGGGGCCCCAACTCCTTTAGAGCATCAGAAGTTTAAAGGGCCAAAACGCTTGGCCGGTAGGGGTACTTCTCTGATGATCTGAGAAGTTGTGTTGTTTTGCTTTCTGCATCAGTTTCCTGCCTATGGTGTGGCTTGTCACGATGTTTTCTGTCTCACATATATGTGGTGTAGGTAGATGTTACGATGTTTTCTGTCTCACATATATGTGGTGTAGGTAGATGTTGTGATGTTTTGTCTCACATATATATGGTGTAGGTAGATGTTATGATGTTTTCTGTCTCACATATATGTGGTGTAGGTAGATGTTGTGATGTTTTCTGTCTCACATATATGTGTGCAGGTAGATGTTATGATGTTTTGTCTCACATATATGTGGTGTAGGTAGATGTTATGTTTTCTGTCTCACATATATGTGGTGTAGGTAGATGTTATGATGTTTTCTGTCTCACATATATGTGGTGTAGGTAGATGTTATGATGTTTTCTGTCTCACATATATGTGGTGTAGGTAGATGTTATGATGTTTTCTGTCTCACATATATGTGGTGTAGGTAGAAGTTATGATGTTTTCTGTCTCACATATACGTGGTGTAGGTAGATGTTGTTTTCTGTCTCACATATATGTGGTATAGATAGATGTTATGATGTTTTCTGTCTCACATATATGTGGTGTAGGTAGATGTCACAATATTTCTCACATATGTGGTGTAGGTAGATGTCACAATATTCCTCACATATATATGGTGTAGGTAGATGTCGCAATATTCCTCACATATATATGGTGTAGGTAGATGTCACAATATTCCTCACATATATGTGGTTTAGGTAGATGTCACAATATTCCTCACATATATGTGGTGTAGGTAGATGTCACAATATTCCTCACATATATGTGGTGTAGGTAGATGTCACAATATTCCTCACATATATGTGGTGTAGGTAGATGTCACAATATTCCTCACATATATGTGGTGTAGGTAGATGTCACGATATTTGTCACATATATGTGGTGTAGGTAGATGTCACAATATTCCTCACATATATGTGGTGTAGGTAGATGTCACAATTTTTCTCACATATATGTGGTGTAGGTGAACGTATCGTGGAAGCTAAAAAGTTTGGGAACCTGATAAATAATTGTATAAAATCTTGAAAACATATTTTAGAAAATGAACGTTTTACTTTGTCTAGGTCGGCATATTATGGAGGAAGAAGAAGATTCACATGATGAAGGTGACGATACTGTCCTCTATATCTTGCTCCGTGCCGCCGACAGATTTTTTACTGAGTACAACAGATATCCAGGATACTTTGATAACACAGTGGAGGCTGACATTCCAAAATTAAAGGTTGGTAATACAGTGTGAAGTGCCAAGACATTCAAGAATTAAAGGTTGGTAATACAGTATGAAGTGCCAAGACATTCAAGAATTAAAGGTCTGTAATATAGTATGAAGTGCCAAGACATTCAAGAATTAAAGGTCTGTAATACAGTATGAAGTGCCAAGACATTCAAGAATTAAAGGTTGGTAATACAGTATGAAGTGCCAAGACATTCAAGAATTAAAGGTCTGTAATATAGTATGAAGTGCCAAGACATTCAAGAATTAAAGGTCTGTAATACAGTATGAAGTGCCAAGACATTCAAGAATTAAAGGTCTGTAATATAGTATGAAGTGCCAAGACATTCAAGAATTAAAGGTTGGTAATACAGTATGAAGTGCCAAGACATTCAAGAATTAAAGGTCTGTAATACAGTATGAAGTGCCAAGACATTCAAGAATTAAAGGTCTGTAATACAGTATGAAGTGCCAAGACATTCAAGAATTAAAGGTTGGTAATACAGTATGAAGTGCCAAGACATTCAAGAATTAAAGGTTGGTAATACAGTATGAAGTGCCAAGACATTCAAGAATTAAAGGTCTGTAATATAGTATGAAGTGCCAAGACATTCAAGAATTAAAGGTCTGTAATATAGTATGAGAAACCATTAATACTAAACTTCATAGATTTTAAAAAGGCATTTGATAGCATACACAGAGATTCATTATGGAGAATTTTAAGTCTGTATGGAATACCATCTAAAGTTGTCAGCATCATTAAGGACTTATACAATGGATATGTTTGTGCAGTCAAGACAGAAGAAGGGATGAGTGAATGGTTCCAGATTGAAACAGGTGTGAAACAAGGATGTATACTGTCTCCTTTACTTTTTGGGATTACAGTAGACTTCATAATGAAAAAATACTGCACAGGTAACACAGGTATTGACTGAGTACATGGGACCCAACTAGAAGATCTTGATTTTGCTAATGCCATAACTCTTATCAGTAATAATGTGAATTCCATGCAAGAAAAAATATATAGCCTGTCTTCAATGGCTAGCAAAATAGGACTTGAAATTAACAAGGACAAAACAAAAATAATGAAAATTCCCATTAATCAAAATGGAAAAAAACACATAGAAGGGACAGATATTGAAGAAGTCAATCAGTTTGCATACCTTGGCAGCTACATAGACCAGGATGGTGACACTAGAAAGGAAGTTAGGATCAGAATTGCAAAAGCAGCATCAGTCTTCAAGAATCTTGAGAACATATGGAATTCAAAAGTTATAAGCACAAAAACCAAGTTAAGACTATTCAATTCAAATGTAATATCCACCCTCATTTATGCACGCGAAAGCTGGAAAATAACTAAAGAAATAGACAAGAAATTAGACTTTTTTGAAGACAAATGCATAATGAAAATACTCGGCATCAAGTGGAACGAATTCAAGAATAATGCAGATATAAGACAGATGACTGAACAACAACCAGTCTCATGGGTGATGAGGAAAAGGAGATGGACATATGTTGGTCACTTGATGAGAAGAAACGATCAGAGAACCCCAAAACAAGCTATCAAGTGGAACACAACAGGACAAAGAAAAAGAGGCAGACCGCGTGAAACTCTGAAAAGGACATTGTTAAGAGAGGCCAAATTAACAGGCATAAAATCCTTTGATGAGGTTGAATGACTCGCCAAAGACAGGAAGAATTGGCGAACTACTTTGCGAGTCCTATGTGACGTTTAACGGCACGGGAAGGATATAAGATAAGAATATAGTATGAAGTGCCAAGACATTCAAGAATTAACTCGGATGTTCAGATGGGTACCGGAATAAAAGCTTGGGCCTTGATCTGTATAGGGGGTATAGTTGTAAAATGGAATGGAAAACAGTATTTACATGTACTTCCGTGTACTTATTATGTTTCAAAGTATAACTGAATGTATGAAAATTTCATAAATGCAGAGTTTTTTAGGAAAAAATAAGTAATGTGATGTTTTTAGATAATGACTGTGCCCAGCTCACCATCGGCTAGGTCTAGATCTACACTACTTACCATTTGAGACGTCTAGATCTACTTGTCGATCTCGTATTGTGATTCTGTGTTGCATTCTTGCTAAATTAATGTCTGAAATAACCTCCTAACTACTTATCCAGTCGTCTAATATGTCTAGATCTACTTGCGATACATTCAAGAGCAGTGGGGTGGTCACAGGCCATGTCCATACCCCTATGTACATCATCAAAAATGGAAAATCTTCAATGTTTCTCTTCCTTTTTCTCGCTTGGCATCGCTCGTAACTAAGCACTCTTTCACCATTTTGAAAAGTGTCACCGGAAACGTGTACGAAATATGTATAATCTAAATATTACACCGGTTGTTTTATTGAAACAAATGAATTGTCACTATAACGATTATGGCACGCAACTCAGTATCCGGAAGTTCTCACCAAAGCGACAATGTTACGGAACGAGTTTAAGGTCTGCAGTATAATCTTTAGCAAAACCGGCACCCATGAAGTAAAGACCAGAAACAAAGATGGGCCGAACACTTCCAAGAAACAACCGACCACACTCGAAAGAATTGACAGACCTTGTAACTGACTTACCAGTCCCACAACTAAATGTCAACCTAGATGAAATTACATTGAATGAAACTGAAACAGCCGTGAACATAATGGGTAACAACAAAACTGCAGGTGAAGATGAAATAACAGCCGAAATGTGACATGAAATCTACAGAGCCAACATTTAATAAAGTCTGGAAAGAAGGTCTCTTCTAAATGGAAAAAAGGAATCATTGTTAAAATACCAAAAAAGGCAGCCTTCTCAATAACGAGAGAGGAGTAACCTTACTATCAATTGTGTCAAAAGTATTTTACAAAGTCATTCTGAATAGACTTAAAGATATAGTAGATACTGCAATGAGAGAAGAACAAGCAGGATTTTGAAACTGTCTCAACCAGATCTTTACACTAAGAATAAGACTTGAAGAACATATTGAAAAACAGAAACCATTAATACTGAACTTCATAGACTTTAAGATGGCATTTGATAGCATACACAGAGATTCATTGTAAAGAATTTTAAGACTATATGGAATAGCATCTAAAACTGCCAACATCATTAAGGACTTCTACAATGGATATGTTTGTGCAGTCGACACAGAAGAAGGAATGAGTGAATGGTTTCAGATTGAAACAGGCATGAAACAAG
This sequence comes from Achatina immaculata, assembly GCA_009760885.1. NCBI lineage: Eukaryota > Metazoa > Mollusca > Gastropoda > Stylommatophora > Achatinidae > Lissachatina > Lissachatina immaculata. The sequence continues at coordinate 46,188,448 of CM019716.1, forward strand.
GATGTATATTATCTCCCTACCTTTTTGGAATTGCCATAGACTTCAAAATGAAAATTGTTGCACAGGTAAAATGGGCATTGATTGGGTACATGGGACCCAATTGGAAGATCTTGATTTTGCAGATGACATAACTTTTATCAGTGACAATGTGAATTTGATGCAAGAAAAAAACAGATTCCCCGTCTTCACTGGCTAGTAAAATAGGACTTGAATTTAACAAGGAAAAAAAACAAAAATAATGAAACTTGCCATTAATCCAGAATGAAAAATATGTGTAAAAGGAACAGCTGTTGAAGAAGTACACCAGTTTGCATACCTCAGCAGCTACATAGACTAGGATGGTGAAACCAGAAAGGAAGTTAGAATTGCAAAAGCAGCACTGACTTTCAAGAATCTTGAGAACATATGGCATTCAAAAGTTATAAGCACAAAAAAGCTAAGATTATTCATTTCAAATGTAATATCCACCCTCATTTATGCATGCAAAACCTGGAAAACAACTAAAGAAAGAAACAAAATATTAGACTCTTTTGAAAACAAATGCCTAAGGAAAATGCTCGGTATAAAGGGGAATGAATTTAAGAACAACATAGAGTGAAGACAGATGAGCAAACAACCTGTCTCATGGGTGATCGGAAAAATAAGATGGACATGTGTCGGTCATGTAATAAGAAGAAACAATTAGAGAATCCCAAAACAAGCTATCAAGTGCAACATAACAGGCCGAAGAAAAAGAGGTTGCCCACGTGAAACTCTAAAGAGGACATTGTTAAAAGAGGCCAGTTTAGTGTGCTTAACATCCTTTAGTGAGGTTGAAAAACTCACTGAAAACAGGAAAACTTGGCGAACTACAATGCAAACCCTATGTGATGTTTAGCGGCATAGGAAGGATGTAAGATGAAGCATAAGTTTTAGAATTAAAGATCTACAGTATAAGTTCTGAGACAGACATTCCAGAATTAGATATCTGCAGGATAAGTGCCGAGACAGACATTCCAGAATTAAAGATCTGCAATAAATTCCGAGTCTACTATGTTTTCAAGAAACTCACCATGAACCACCCATCATCTGACCAGTTTCATTCATGTTATCTTTGATACTAAATGTATTACTAGCATTGTATACGCAATAGTTTTTTGAATGAGGAATGACAAATGTGAAATAAGAAGGGTAAATTTTACCATCATCATGTATCAGAATATTCGTCCTATGATTTCCACAGTCATGTTTAAAGATTGTGCTGTAGCTTTTATCCTACCTCCACAGTCATGTTTAAAGATCGTGCTGTAGTTTTTATCCTACCTCCACAGTCATGTTTAAAGATCGTGCTGTAGTTTTTATCCTACCTCCACAGTCATGTTTAAAGATTGTGCTGTAGCTTTTATCCTACCTCCACAGTCATGTTTAAAGATCGTGCTGTAGTTTTTATCCTACCTCCACAGTCATGTTTAAACAAACTGCTGCATGACTGGGGGCTGAGTGTGAACATCAAGGATGACTACATACAAGAGATGTAAGTAGACACACCAGTCATAGTTTACTGAAGTTGCTGCTGCTGGCACTAGTGTATCCGCGTAGTGAAAGCTCTTGGTTAGTGTTGGTCATTTTTTAAGAACTTTTTTCAAAATAATTTTATGAATGTAATATTTTGCAGTATTTTTTTGTTCTAATGAAGTATTTATTTTAAATTGATGTTTTTTTTTCCTCCAAGCAATAAATGTTTACCTGCAGTGAGTGTCCTGGTCAGAGTTTGAATTAAATTTATTTTATTAGAATGCTGACAAACTGATTGCATGATTTGGTCCCATCTCTTCAGGTTGTGTCATATTGTTTGTTTGAGGATGTCTTTAAATGACGTGTATGTGGGAATCTATAGCAGTGCCAGTATTTGTGGGAAACATTTTGAAAAAGTTTTCTGGAACTTGTCCTCTCTCGGAAGCTCCACTCTCATTATTTTTAGTTTATCACCAAACACTTACTGGGTTTAACGATATGTCTTCTTATTGCCAGGTGCCGTTATGGTGCTTCAGAACTGCACACAATGTCAGCATTTATTGGCGGAGTTGCAGCACAGGAAGTTATAAAATTACTGACGGGCCAGTTTGTGCCGATAAACAACACCTTCATCTACAATGGTCAGCGGCAGACGTCGACTACAATCAAACTCTGAGCTTGCCCTAATATTTTATTATTTATAGTGTATGGCAGATGAGTGCAGTTTTTGTGGTTGTGAGTGCATGCATGTATTTTTAAAAAAAATAATAATTATTACTGACTTTTTTATTTCTGTTATTTTGGTATTGTTAGTAAACATTTTTCATAGTTTGGTGCATTTGAAATTGTTACAAAAATTTTGAGTACTTTCACAGCAGTCATACAATTTTGTTGAATGTTTTGATGTAAAATTTTCATTGTTGACTGCGTTGCTGTACACTGAACATACAGGATCTGTTGAAATCTGCTTAAAGGTTTCGTTGGTTGCAGTGTCATTCCATAAACTATCACGTGTTGGCTGCTTATTCATCCAAAAATGGACACAAAATGGTCAAGATTGAGGAAAGACAGATTCTGAAATTCTCCATATTCTTTCTACAAGCAGATATAAAAGGCAAGACCTGACATGAACATGATTTAAAAATTTAATATAATTCATTGAACAGTACAACAGAACAGTATCTGGCCAGCTGTTAACATTTAAAATGTAGCTTTGCCCAAGTTCTTATTGTAAGAAATAAAATACATCAACCCAAAAATCTGGCTCAATTTCTCTGTTAAATGATGTATTGTTCTAGACAAATATGTCAGTTGTTTCCATGATATCACTAAATGATGTATGGACCTTTAATTTCAACTGTAAAACTAAAGAAGGATATGGGAACCTTTAATTTCAACTGTAAAACTAGAGAATGTGTGAATCTATAATTTCAACTGTAAAACTAGAGAAGGATTTGTGTGCCTGCAATTTAAACAGTAAAACTTCAGAATGATGAAGTGAGATTCTTTTCCCACTTGAAAGAAGAAATTCCAGTGACAGTATGACAGCAGAAACATTGCAAACTTAAACATAAAATGTTGGCATTTTAATATCTCACACTTTCTGTCTGCTACACATTTTCATTATCATCACTTTACTGATAATTAAACCTCATCCTCTTTTGTTGGTAGCAAACCTGCATCATTCTCTGTTGGCAACCCTGTCACATCTTTAGAAGCTGAAGGTAACCCTCCTTCATCCTCAGTTGCTGGAGGCAACATTTCCTCATCTGCTGGTGGTAATTCTATCTCATCATCAGCTACTGGTGGAAGTTCTGTTTCACCTTCAACCGCTGGAGGCAACCTTTCCTCACCCTCATCTGATGAAGGCAAATCATCTCCATCTAGACCTTCTCCTTTGTTTCTGCTCTCCTGATCTGCTTGCACTTTGGCTGCCTCTTTAAGTTTTTTCTCAGCTGCCACTCTCATGTCTGCAAAATGAAAAACTGCTAATGTGAAAATCCTCATGTTATTTAACAAATGCAACAAACTATAGTTGAAAACCAACAAAATGAAATATTTGAATATCAAATATAAGATCTAATGGGGTGTGAGGGTTGGGTTGAAATAATTGTTGTCCTAGTCAGTTTTCTGGTCATAAACACTGGCCTTTCCTCAATATTTCTCCCAAAACTTGTCAACCATGGAGCACTTAGCATAATGTTGAGGGGGTATGCAGTACCATTTCTCATCGGATCTGGTATGTTCATAACAAGATCTTCATATCAATTACAGTTAGAATTCCAGGTTGACAAAAAGGAAAAATGTAAACTTTGTCCCATGAAAAGAACCTTAAATAAATTCCAATATTCATTAATAAGAATTCTAACCAGATTACAGCTGAAAACCTTTGCTACAATAACTCTTCACAACTACAGAAAAGCATCACTTACTGATTTTTTTGAGATCTTCTCCCAACAGCATCAGAGCATGAGCACGTTCATTTCTTGACCCGAAACATCTGACAGAATTTTTGCCTCTCCACCCACAGAAGACCACCTCGCAGTTCGGAGATGGCTCTCTGAAAACATTTCAAAAGTTTCTCAGAAGACTTTCAGCTGCGACAGCTGAGAAATGAAGATTGCCAGACAACGGGTAAAAGAAAAGTATATTTAATTAAAGCATGTGACAGCAATGAACATTCACTGGACATATCAAAACAGACGAGCTTATACACCTAAACTGAACAATTTAATGAGAAAAGAAACGGAGGAAAGCAAAACGAGAAGACGCGGACAGTCTGACATGATAATAAATATCAAAGAACTAACACAGATTGGCTGGCTCTTCCAATGTCACAGGCAGACAACCACCAGATTGAGCTGATGCTGTTAATGTGCTCTGACAGATAGGTAGAGTGGAGCACTTCAAGAGCAGCAAATCCACACTGATGCTTAGACGGACAGCTGGGAGTATAGACTGGCACGACCAGGATTGAGAGGCATACTGGACGCAAGTGGGAACTTGTCAACCAACAAAGAATGGGCACTACCATCTGCAGGACGCTGATGGATTTGTTGAGGAGGGATTTGAGCAGCTATGGACCTGTCTGGAGTGCAATGATGATGACCCAGACCACAAACATGGTAAACAGATCCATGCAGAAACACATCATTTATTCTCATCACAACAGCATCCCACTATGACCATCTTTACTTGGAAACATTTTGAAAATGACACTTCATACATTCATGGATTATGCCAACGAATGAACTAGGGGCTCATGACATTCTATCTTTTACAAGATCCACTCTATAAAACATGAAGATATTTCTCAAATGTTCTAATGGGACAACACATATGGACTTACTTCTCTGATGGAGTAAACATAAAAACTGTACTCCCAGGTGCTGAAAATTAAAGAAACAAAACAAAATCATAAATGTACATAACTTTATGTTGGAATGCTTCAAGTCTTTCACATATTCTGCAACATCAAGTTAATCCCAAAATATAGTTCCTCATTATCATACATTAAACTGAAGACACCGTAACTCTTTCCCTGCCATCGTCGATACCGTGATAACTTCCTGTTAGTCTAGTGACTGCCATGTTTGCTATAGCGATTTTGTTTCATTGCAACGTAAAACTATTGTAAAACTTTCTATCGTACACGATTTATCTGCGCATGTCTGGTGACCTTTCATAGTTCAATCAAAAGTGTGGCTAACAACCGAGCGAAATAGTTGTTTTACCGGAGAAATTTCAGTATTTATTGTGATTTCAGAGGCATAAGGACATGTCCTATGACCCGACCACTGTTTCTGAATGTACCCCAAGTACATCTCTCTCTCTCTCTGAACCTTAAGTGCCCAGGGCACATGGGGCTTCCGCAAGGGTTTTCCACAAATGCCTGTCTTTCGCCTTTTTTTCTGCTCTTGCCCAGGTGAGCCCCAAGTACATCTAGACCTATTAAATGGATTGGAGAAGTAGTTAGGTTATTTCAGACACTATTTTAGTGAGAATGCCACCACACGACGAGATTGGATGAAAATTTAAGTAGATCTGGAAATCGCTGATGGTAAACACTGCACATCTAGGCATCACTGATGGTAAGACTACACAATTATCAGCTAAAATTATCACACTACTACTTTTTTCCTAAAAAAACTCTTCATTTATGAAATCTTCTTACATTTACAACTATTTTCATGCATAATATGTATACTTTGTACATTCACTTTTACAACTATACCCCCTATACATATCAAGACCAGCGCTTTTTGTGTGGCACGAACAGGAACTTCCCCGTTTTTTTCTGTGGCATGGGAAGAGTTAATAACTGTTCACTGATAGAACTGTGGCTGCGATATTACAATATCTGATGAAAGTAAATGTCAAGGAGAAGTAAAGACACGGGTGAGAGTTGAGGAGAAATAAGAACATCTTACACATAGCCTGCAGTTGTGCTTGTGTTTCTTCACTGAGTTTGCTGATGAAAGGATTCTCTTGACTGATCGCGATTATGGCATCATTCTTTGTGATTTTCACTCTTCTGTTGGTCACATCAGCAAGCAAAGTGCCCAGAACCTGAAAGAAGACAGGTACACTTTCATTAAAGTACAGAGGATCTACTAGGATATTTTGTATGCATCAAGCAACGTTTCAGGAACCTACAAGAATACACATTTAATATTTTTCTGTAATTCTGGAAACTGATGGAACTTAAACTCAGGCAACAAAATTCTTGCAGAATCACACATTTTGTGAAGGTAATGACTGAGTGTTTGTTCTGAAAGACACATCCAAGGGGATGTTCCCTCTCCTGAAGGTAATGACTGAGTGTTTGTTCTGAAAGACACATCCAAGGGGATGTTCCCTCTCCTGAAGGTAATGACTGAGTGTTTGTTCAGAAAGACACATCCAAGGGGATGTTCCCTCTCCTGAGTGTCACATACCTGTACATAAATATCCCACATTCCCCTTCATGTTCTGATTGTCATGTGTATTGTGTATTCTGGTGTGCTTCAATTTCAGAGGCAGTTCCCTGTGACATGAATCTGGAAGATATATTTACAGCAAGGTTGACTGGAATGAGGAGCCAGTCCACAACCACCTACTAGCAAGGCTGACTGGAACAAGCAGCCAGTCCACAACCACATTCTCTTCATAGTTTGTTAATAAAGCTGTATGCTTGGTCTCATTCAGGCAGTAATAACTCACATACTGAGACTTCAAATATGCAGGAAGAAAAGAAAATGAGTATACTGGCTGTAATAAAGAACGGACACTGAGAACATGACTAACGAGCTACAAAGATGAAGATGGGAATGGCTGGACCACATACTACAAATGGAAAAAAAATCAAGATGCTCCTACACTGCCTTGACTTGGAGACCTCAAGGAAAAAGAAAGAAGGGCAGACCATTATGAACATGAAGAACTACAGAAAGCAAGAAAGACATGGCTTGAGGTATTCTGACTTGCTCAAGACAGGACTGGCTGGGGAACCTATGTTGATGCCTTCTGCTCTACTAATGATGTAACAAAGAAGCAGATGTGAGCCATGTAAAAACTTGGCAGCCTGTGAAAGTCTCAGTTAACAACCATCACTTCCACAGAATGAATTATACCAGGCCACAAAACACTTCCTCTTTAGAACATAAAATGCTTTCACTTTTACACAGCAGTCTGTCATTTTCCTACAGCTCCTATTACTGGAGGATAATGCCATGAAAGTGCATCAGTGTATGATGACAAAATGCCCTCTACTTGGTAAATGATGCTACCAAATGAAACTTGATGTCTTCCATTCTATTTTCTCACTGAATCTCACTGAATAAAATAGTTGTCCAGTACCTGTTTTCAATTTGCATAGTTTTCCTACACTTATGTTTTATAATTTGCATCATTTTCATACATTTATGTTTGATAAACTTCGCTTCACAAACTATAGTGTGGTTTAATCAGAATTTGTCACAGGCTCTGAAGAGAAATTGTTCTGAAGACTGCGAACATAAAGCTGACATGTATGTTTAATGTTCTCTTAACCCTTTCACTCCCATTTTTAAAAGCAAAACTGAAGATTTCCTGTAGTATTCAATTTCTTCATGTCTTTATTTTGTCAATCTTTAGAAAGATAATTAATTTGAACAAATATCTGTTTCCTTTACACGACTGAAACTGAAGACTGTTTTTTTAAATGAAACACTAGTCACTTGATGAAAACATACAGGACTGAAATAAAACATTCCTTAAAAAAAAAAAAATGATAAGCAAGGGCTAAATATAGTGCTAAAATACAGAAAAAGATCCCTACTCAGAATCCTTACACAAAACTTGAGACAATATTTAACAAAACTGGTTACCTCTTGCGTTATTCTGAAATCACAATCTGGAACAATGGGAGACGGACTTCGACTGAAACCTTTCACTCCCATGTTGATGAACTGGACAAATAAACAAACAAAAAATTACTGTGAGAGAACACACGCTACATACATATGTAAGGAAGCAATGTGACTAACGTAAGTGATGGCACAGTTGTCAAGCCAAAACTGGCCAATGTCTCATTTGTGGTGTTTCTTAGATCTGACTGACCATGACCTCTCTGACCTGGCATGACCTAGTGGTGCTGGCATCTGCTGAGAAACTTGCTTGTGTCCACTTTGGGTCTTCAACCCAGCCACTGTAACCTACACCCAATCTGACGTGCGTGTCTCAAAATCATTGAGTGGATATATGTATGTATATGTCATCATCTCGTGCTGTCTTCCCATGGAAGGTTCACTGCAGGGAATCTCCACTCTGCTCTGTTTCTTGCCTTTGTAGCGCACTCGGCCAAGCTGGTTCCTGTCCGTCAAGATGCTGTCCACCCAACTCTGACAATGTCGTCCTCTTCCCTTCGATCCTGCCCTCAAGAAGGATCTTCAGTATAAAGTTATGCCTCTTGACATGCCCAAAGTATCTTAGTTATCTTGTTGTTTATGATTTTCAATATTTCCCTTTTCACTTCTAGGTGGTTCTTGTTTTCTTGTATGGGCTATTCTTCAGTATAGCCACAGTGTGTATTTAGGGAAGAAACCAACGATCCCAGCTCAGAGTTATGTTTGTAAAGCCGGTACTGGAGTAACAGCTAGTGACTGAAGGCTGGCACCTGGCAGATGTGCTTCAAATCAGTTTCTCAGCTTTAGCAATCTGTTTTTCTCTATGCTATATAGTATTCTACACAGCAGCAGGAAAAGTATCAACTCTGAAATTTCTAAAATATCAAATTATTCTCAGATTTGTGAAGCTAACCAAAATAAACAGATGAGCTAAATTACTTAACTGTGTGTCTACAAAGACAAAAGATTTCTGTAGCAGGTTTCTATACACAGATGAGCTAAATTACTTAACTGTGTGTCTACAAAGACAAAAGATTTCTGTAGCAGGTTTCTATATACAGATGAGCTAAATTACTTAACTGTGTGTCTACAAAGACAAAAGATTTCTGTAGCAGGTTTCTATACACAGATGAGCTAAATTACTTAACTGTGTGTCTACAAAGACGAAAGATTTCTGTAGCAGGTTTCTATATACAGATGAGCTAAATTACTTAACTGTGTGTCTACAAAGACAAAAGATTTCTGTAGCAGGTTTCTATATACAGACTAGCTAGGAGGAGTGATTGATAAGTTCTCGGCCTAAGGTACAACGGATTATTTGTGGACAATCCCCTGGGAACAACTGTGTTAAGAGCACACTTATCTTAACATAGTGTTTGTGAGACAGGGAACATAGATCTGTTTGCTTAAAAACTCTGACCTACCTCTGTAGCCCAGAAACTTGTAGCAATCAACACTAATTGTAATTGTAATTGTTATTTTTGCAAAATGTAATGTCAGGTTGGTGGATGGATGGGGACATGGAGATCTCTGGCGGGGATGAGGGAAGTCTGGTGTGAAACCAATGAATCCAGGACGTGACAAGCCTATGGGTCTTTACAACAATGGCTATCAGAATGATGTAAACAAAACAGAGCCAGTAGACTATAGGTGGCGGGGAATGGATATCGTTGAAGCACTCATCAGGTTCCTCATCTCAGAGTCAGAGTGTCTTTGTGGAACTGTCTCAAACCATCTGACATGGAGAAGGGGCTTAAGTACAGCCACCAGAGGCTGGAAAACAAAGTTTTGGCCAGGCCAGCCACACTGTCTTCATGGCAGTCCGAGCAAGACCACAGTCTGCCCTAGCAAGGAAAGGTGCTGAAGTCGGAGTTACCCAGCCAAAAGGCGCATCGCAAAAATCAGGGTAACACGCATTATCGCTAATGAAATGTCTATATCTACAGTTTTCAAACATGGTGCTCGCCCTGTGAAGACTAACCAGGCAGGTGCAGTGCCGGGCCCCCTGCCTCGAAAGGGTCCACCCAATGCTACTGGAGGTCCTCTCAGTTTGTCTTGTGGAGTCAGGAGACACGAGAGTAGAGCTACTGGCCAAAAAATACAACAGAAGAAAACAGCCAAAAAGCAAGAACTTAAAATAATGCAGTGGAATGCTGAGGGTGTCAGCAGTGTTAGAGATGGCTATAGCAAAAAGGTTGAACTAGAGAACATACTTTTTGCAGAGCAGGTAAGTATATGCTGCATACAGGAGACACACCTAACCAAAGATGCCGCCTTTAAAATCAGAGGCTACCAGTGTTTTAGATCAGACCGACAGGACAGAAGAAAAGGAGGAGTACTCACACTTGTTAAGAATAACATCAGCGCATGTCAGGTGGGAGTGTACATGGAAGGAGCCGAATACCAGATGATCCATCTAAAAAGTAGTAATACAGATTTCCACCTCCTTAACTATTACTGTCCTAATGACCGCCCACTTGCTTTAGGAACAATCCCACACAAAGAGAGACTGATGGTCTGTGGTGATTTTAACAGCCATTCCCAGAGCTGGGGCTATGACCACATAGACAAGAGAGGAGAGGAAGTTGAGAGCTGGCAGGATGATAATGGACTTCTCCTGATCAACCAGCCAATGGATGCCCCAACATTTTACTCAAGGGCTTGGCGTACAAAATCAACACCAGATCTGGCATTCCACTCTCCAGATCTGAAGTGGAACATTACACGTGAAGTTGGAAAACAACTTGGAGGTAGCGACCATCGACCAGTCTTCCTGACAATAGAAAATGAACTCCTTAACACCAGTAACCCTCTCCCCAGATGGAACTATAAAAAAGCAAACTGGACAATGTACAGACATCGTACAGGTATCCTGGTGGGACAGCTGTCCATAGAAGGTAAGGATATTAACAGCATAGTGAAGGAATTCAATGCTTGTATCCTTCAGGCCGCTCGTGAAACCATTCCCAGAGGAGCTCGCAGGGACTATAAACCATACTGGTCTAGTGAGCTGGGAAAACTCCATGATGACGTGGAAGCAGCTCGAAAGCAAGCAGAAAATAGACCATGCCAAGAACACCACAATAATTACCAACATTCTAAGGCCAAATTTCAGAGAGCAAAGCTGCAAGCCAGACGGGAAAGTTGGAGAGAGAAAACAGAGTCCCTAAACTTTGAAAAGGATGGAAGGAAACTGTGGAAACTAATCAAACAGTTAAATGATGAGAGTACTGGAAGAAGTACAAAGATTACACTAATAGAGGATGGGAAAACTCTTACAGGTAAGCAGGTAGCAGATCACTTTGCTCGCATGTTTGCACAGGACTGCAACATTGATATCCATCCAGAGAAGGAGCGTACAGTGCGCATCGAGCCACAGAAAGAGGAGGAACAAGTCAGAAAAGTGGAGGTCATGGATGCACCAATCACACGCAGTGAGTTAGACCTAGCAGTTAGTAAACTGAAACCAAGGAAATCACCAGGACCAGATGGAGTGTCCAATGAAATGATCAAGAACCTGGGAATGGCAGCAATGGGAAAGCTGTTGGATATTTTCAATATGTGCTGGAGCACAGGTAAGTTACCTCAAATCTGGAAGGAAGCAAGCATGGTACCACTGCTAAAACCAGGGAAAAACAGTGATACTGCCTCCAGCTACAGGCCAATCAGTCTCACTAGCTGCCTATGCAAAATGATGGAACGCATCATTGACCTGAGGCTAAAATGGTACCTAGAAAGTGAAAACCTTCTCGTTCCACAACAAGCAGGATTTAGGCAGTACTACAGTACGGAAGATCAAGTGACCTATCTCTCTCAAGAGATTGAGGATGCATTCCAAGAGAAAAACCTTGTACTAGCAGCGTGGATAGACCTGAAGAAAGCCTTTGATAAAGTATGGAAAAAAGGTCTGTTGTGGAAACTAAGAAACTGCAATGTGAATGGAAGACTGTACAACTGGATAAAGTCCTATTTACACAATAGAAGAGCTAGAGTAGTAATGGATGGACACAAAAGCCAGAAAGTACTTCTGCGACACGGTGTACCACAAGGAGGAGTCCTTTCGCCTACACTATTCCTTGTATTCATTAATGACCTGGTCAAGGAACTTCCCTATGGAATCAAAGCAGCACTGTATGCAGATGATCTGGTCATGTGGTGTACAGATGAATATGCGACAGTTGCTACACAGAGACTCCAAAGAGCAGCAGACATCTTGACATCATGGACAAACAAATGGTGTGTAAGTATCAACACAGAGAAATCAAGCACCACTCTGTTCACCCTCTCATCTAAACAGAAAGCAGGTAAGATCTTCGTAAATGAAATACCCTTAAGGATGGACAACCAACCCACTTACTTAGGAGTGACTCTTGACTCAAAACTGACTTGGAAGCAACACATCAACAGTGCAGAAGCAAAAGCCAGAAGAAAACTAGCCATATTAAGAAAATTGAGTGGGACTACATGGGGAGCTAGTGAAAGAATCCTCAAGAACGTATATCAGCAAAGTATTCTACCACACTTAGAATATGGCTCAACATCTTGGTGCACAGCATCAAACACTACGCTGCATAATCTAGACAAGGTTCAAAATCAGTCACTACGGATTATCACAGGTGCCATGAGGTCCACACCAATAGTAGAAATGCAGAAAATAGTTGGTGTTCAACCGCTAAAGGAACGTAGAGACACAAAGGTCATGACCATGGGAGAAAAATTCCTTAGCTCTGTAAGCCATCCCCTGAAGGAGAGATTCAATAACTTGGCATTAGGACGGCTTAAAAGAAGCAGCTTCATTCATCAGGCCAAGCGTATGCGTAAGCTGATACCTGACCTTCCAACTGTAGTCACTCCATTATCATCTGTACCAGAGCATACACCATGGAAAGAAGCAGATTATACACAAATAACTATTCAGACTGAAGTGAAAGGTGTGCAGAATGGTGAGATGCAGAGCAGTCTTGTAAGATCAACAGCCACACTTAGTGTTCTAGATGACAAATATCCATGTGACACCTGGATACGTGTGTATACAGATGGATCTGCACATAATGCCATAAAGAATGGTGGGTCAGGAGCATATATTGAATATCCAAACAACACCATTGACAAGATTTCCATACCCACTGGTAAATACTGCAACAACTTTGATGCAGAAGTTAGGGCAATTATTGCTGCAGTTGAAAAACTATCAGACTCCAGAATTGATACATGTCCTGTAGTAATTCTCACAGATGCAAGATCAGTACTGGAGGCTCTTCAGTGCAACAAACTACCAGACCTTAAGGATGCCTTGTCAAAAATTGGCTTACAACATGGAGTCACTTTGCAATGGATTCCCTCCCACTGTGGGATACCAGGCAATGAGAAAGCTGACCATCTGGCCAAAGAGGGCACTGAAATGGAGCAACCAGACATACCAGTCACCTATAATCAGAAGAAAAGCATGATAAAAACCTACAGGAAGCCACAAACACCACCACATGATGACTATCACATGCTAAACAGAAAGGAACAAGTCACCATCTTCCGTCTCCGAACAGGACACAGCCGACTCCGAAGTCATATGTATACAAAGTTTAAGGTTGGTACTACTAATCTATGTACATGTGCCCAGGTGCCCCAAACTGTGGAACATATCCTCCAGAACTGCATCAACTACGAGACACTGAGAAATAATTACTGGCCCAGTGAAACCACTAAAGAAGATAAGCTCTACGGTTCCATACATGAGTTACAAAAAACAGTGAAATTTATCCAAGAGACAGGACTGCAGATATAGACAGACAGTGCGAACGAAGAAGAAGAAGAAGAAGAATTTGTGGACAACTTTTTTGGCTTATTTCTCACCATAGTCCCTTTGCAAGTTTATGTTCTTAGTCCAGCAATCCTGGAGCATATGGATCCCTTCTTTGTAAAAGTCAGCATCTTGTGCCAGTAGAAAGTGGTCTACAGCATGAATGACGTCATCATCTGAAGCAAATTTGCGACCACTGAGCTCCTTTTTTAGTTTGGTAAACAGGTAATAGTCCGAAGGGGCCAAATCTGGAGAATAAGGAGAATGTTCAAGAAGCTGGAAGCCGCATTCAAGAATGCCATTGCCACTGCTGATTTGTGAACTGGAGCACTGTCTTGCTGAAAGGTGGCTCCTCTCGTCAATTGCCCTCAATGCTTTTCCTTCATTGTGATCCGCAGTTGCTTCACAAGATTAGTGTAATAGGCCCCGGTGACTGTTCTGCCCTTTTGAAGATAGTCTACCAATAGCACACCTTCTGAATCCCAAAAGATGGAAGCCATCACTCTGCCTGCAGACAGAACCACCCTTGCTTTCTTTGGAGGTGGAGATCCATGATGTTTCCACTGCTTTGACTGTTCTTTGGTTTCTGGTTGAAAATGATGAACCCAAGTCTCATCCATAGTCACAAATTGCTGAATAAACTTTTTCAGGATCTGCAGAAGAATGGCCAAGATCGTCTCTTGACATGTTGAGATGCTGTCATCTGTGATAAGCTCCAAGAAGTTTCAGGACCCATCGAGCAGAGACCTTTGTCATTTGAAGATCATTGTGAATAATGGCATGAAAACATCCCTAGGAGATTCCCAACTCAGTAGCAATGTACCGCTCAGTCGTTGATTCTCCATTATCATGTCACAGATTCTGCTGGTGGTTACCGTTTTGGTCTTCCTGGACGGAGATCATCTTCCAGACTCTCCCTTCCATGTTTGAACTGAGCTGCCAATTTCTTCACTGTGCTGTAAGAAGGGGCACTCTCCCCTAGAGTCTCTACCATATCCTCATGGATCTCCTTCGATGATAAGCCCTTGATGCAGAGGAAGCAAATGACTGCTCGATGAGAAATTTTATCCATTTTCTCAATTTCTGCCACCCCTTACCACTTCAGTAGCCTGTAAAAAAAAAATTGGTTGCAGTTAATTTCTTGAAACTTGGTGTTTAATCTTACATTAACCTGATCTACAAATGCACCTAATATCAACTGTGTGTTTCAAGTATTTGTACCTTAGGCCAAGAACTTATCAATCACCCCTCGTAACTACTCAACCGTATGTCTTCAAAGACAGAAGATTTCTGCAGCAAGTTTCTATACACACACCAGCTACGAAAGCAGACTAGACTTACCTTGATCCTGCCTTCATTGTGTCTTGTGATTTCTCTAATTGCTTTTGATACATAGTACAGAGTTCTCTTCCCTTGCAGAGATCGGAACAGAATCTGGTTGACAGGAAAGTTTTCTGGAAGGCCAAAAAAGTCCCTGAAATATACAGTTTTTTTTTTTTTTGTTAGCCATGTAAGTAAAAGTGATTTTTAACCTTTTTTTTTTTTTTTTTTGCAATGGATGTTTTCCACCCGAGAACTGTGGATCCCCTTTCTGGCCTGAGAACAGATGTACCCCCTTTCTGGCCTGAGAACAGCTGTGGACCCCCTTTCCGGCCTGAGAACAGATGTACCCCCTTTCCGGCCTGAGAACAGATGTACCCCCTTTCCGGCCTGAGAACAGCTATAGACCCCCTTTCTGGCCTGAGAACAGATGTACCCCCTTTCCGGCCTGAGAACAGCTATAGACCCCCTTTCTGGCCTGAGAACAGATGTACCCCCTTTCCGGCCTGAGAACAGCTATAGACCCCCTTTCTGGCCTGAGAACAGATGTACCCCCTTTCCAGCCTGAGAACAGCTATAGACCCCCTTTCTGGCCTGAGAACAGATGTACCCCCTTTCCGGCCTGAGAACAGCTATAGACCCCCTTTCTGGCCTGAGAACAGCCTTGGACCCCCTTGTTGAAAACAAGCAATAGAACCCAGATTATGCTAACTTTTTTAAAATGAAGCAAATCCATTTGCTAGTCTGTGGACCTCCAAAAATAGCTGCACACCGAATAAAAAACACTGGAAATAATTTCATGTGTCATTTGAGAAACAAGATCACAGATTAACAAATGTTTTTTTTTCTGCTATTTGTGAATAAATACATATGTGTGTGTTTATATTTAAAATTAATTTGCTCTGTGACATAAATCTCTCTTAAAAAACTTTAAGTATGAAAAAAGCAAAGAAGGCACACACACACAGGCAGCACCAATACAGTAAGGCGTCAAAAACCTTATTATCTAGACATAACTGTACGGCGTCAAAAACCTTATTATACAGACCTAACTGTATGGTGTCAAAAACCTTATTATACAGAACTAACTGTATGGCGTCAAAAACCTTATTATACAGACCTAACTGTATGGTGTCAAAAACATTATCTAGACATAACTGTATGGTGTCAAAAACCTTATTATCTAGCCATAACTGTATGGTGTCAAAAACCTTATTATCTAGACATAACTGTATGGCGTCAAAAACCTTATTATACAGACCTAACTGTATGGCGTCAAAAACCTTATTATACAGAACTAACTGTATGGTGTCAAAAACCTTATTATACAGACCTAACTGTATGGTGTCAAAAAACCTTATTATCTAGACATAACTGTATGGTGTCAAAAACCTTATTATCTAGCCATAACTGTATGGTGTCAAAAACCTTATTATCTAGACATAACTGTATGGCGTCAAAAACCTTATTATACAGACCTAACTGTATGGTGTCAAAAACCTTATTATCTAGACCTAACTGTAATGTATCAAAAACCTTATTATCTAGACCTAACTGTATGGTGTCAAAAACCTTATTATCTAGACATAACTGTATGGTGTCAAAAACCTTATTATCTAGACCTAACTGTATGGTGTCAAAAACTTTATTATCTAGACCTAACTGTATGGTGTCAAAAACCTTATTATCTAGACCTAACTGTATGATGTCAAAAACCTTATTATCTAGACATAACTGTATGGCGTCAAAAACCTTATTATACAGACCTAACTGTATGGTGTCAAAAACCTTATTATCTAGACATAACTGTATGGCGTTGAAAACCTTATTATCCAGACATAACTGTATGGTGTTGAAAACCTTATTCGAACTGCTGCATATCAGTGACATCCAACTTGACATCTCGTAATGCTAGAAGAAGCATGAACAATGCAAAACAGTCTGGCAGTTTCTCAACCTACTCTACCTGATTGATGGCCAGATAGGATCACTTTCTTCCATAAAAAGAAATGGGTCCTCTTTGTAGCCATACAGTTTTTTCTTCTTTGATTTGGAACTGAAACAATAAATGTTACAAAATGTATAAATAAATGAAAGGCCAGAAATACAGGAAAATACTTTAATTATAGATACATAAAAGTGCCAGAACTACAGGAAAATATTAATTATAAATACAAAGGGCCAGAAATACAGGAAAATACTCTAATTATATAGGAAAATAACACTACAACAGCTTAAGAGTATCTTCGACTGTTATGTAATGGCATTCTGAAGGGATTCCTTACATTAAAACAACTCACACTGAGGTGGCAGAAGATGTCATACTTAAACTGCATGACTTGTTGATGACTGGTTAGGGTTAGTTAGCCATAGCTGACCACTGGCACCCTTGGCAGTAGATGTTAGTTTCAGTGACAGGGATAAAATGGGAAGGGGAAACTGGTTCCCGAAAAATATAAACTGGGCCAAATATGGATGTGTGAGACCAAAGTGTGCAGATAACGCAGCCCTGCTGAAATTGTGATATAAGGCAATAACCGTCTTTTCAGGGTGCACAAATATACAACTTTTTGCAAAATTTAAACACAGAATCATTATACAAGACTTACCTGTTCGCAAAGCTTAAAACAATTTTAGCCAAATATACAACAGATACCATTGAATCTAACAGCTAACAACAAAGCTGCAGGTGAAGATGAAATAACAGCCGAAATGTTAAAAGCTATTAACAGTGACAACATGAGCCAACTACAGATGATGTTTAAAAAAGTTGGAAAAGAAGAAAAGGTCCCTTCTAAATGGAAAAAAAGGAATCATTGTTAAAATACCGAAAAAAAGGCAACCTTTGCAACTGCAGTAACTGGAATTGGAGAGGAGTAACGTTACTATAAATTGTGTCAAAAGTATTTTGCAAAATGATTCTGAATAGAATTAAAGATGTAGTAGATACTGCAATGGAGTTCAAAAAGGGAGAAGTTGTCTTGACCAGATCTTTAAGAATAATACTTGAAGAACATACTGACAAGCAAAAGCCATTAATCCTGAACTTCACAGACTTTAAAAAGGCATCTGACAGCATACACAGAGATTCACTATGTAGAATTTTAAGGCTATGCAATGGATATGTTTATGCAGTCAACATAGAAGAAGGAATGAGTGAAAGGTTCCAGATTGAAACAGGCTTGAAAGAATGTATATTATCTCCCTTGCTTTTTGGAATTGCCATAGACTTCATAATGAAAAAATGTTGCAGTGGTAAAACGGGCAATGATTGGGTACATGAAACCCAACTAGAAGGTCTTGATTTTGCAGATGACATAACTCTTATCAGTGACAATGTGAATTCCATGCAAAAAAAAAAAACAAACTGATACCCTGTCTTCACTGGCTAGCAAAATAGGACTTGAAATTAACACTTTCTGGAGCACAGTTATTTACCCTGAAACCCCCCCCCCCCCCCCCCCCAAGTTCCCAGCCATTTTTCTGAGAAATGAACTTTTTTGAGTGGACTTAGAAAAACATGCATATCTCTACTCACCATTGAGATAAATTAATCCAGGTTGGTAGACAGACTCCCAGGACCCTCTAGTACTTCTTGAGTGTGTGATATCTTGTGAAACAATTATCTGGATGCAATGGGACTTGACAACTTTTTAAAAAAAATTTTGTTTCTCTCTTTTTCTCATTGACCAAGCACACTCTGCACTTCCTAGATGATGCTTTTTTAGTCCCTTCATCCTCAGGCTTCACCAGGACACAATCCTTTGCTATTCCAGATAATCACTGTTGTGCATTGTTGATATCATGTGGATAAGTCTTTTGTCTTTCCTTCATCAGTCGAAAGCTGCTGCTTCGGTTTATACAACTCTTGAAATTTAGGCAAAAAATAATCCAGCAGAGGTTTTATTTTGCTAATTCTACCTGTTTCTGGAAGTGTCTGAGAGTTGCCAGAGAAATGCAGAAGTGTCAGAAGATGCTCAAATTTAGCTCTGCTCATTGTTTTTGAAAATATTGACGTTTCCAGAAGAGGGTCTGTTGTCCATTACTCTTTCCAGTGTGGCTTCCTAGTCTGGCCCATCAAAATGATCAATCCAAAGAATTTGTTCATGTCTGAATGTGTTATATTTTCAGACAGCAGTCGTAGTTATATTTTTAATCCGATCGCCGTCACAGAAATCAATTTGAAACACATCAATTTCATTACTAGAATCATTAAACAGTGATTTTTATTCATTACTAGGGTAGTCTGACAAAAAATTCAGGGCATAATTCATTGTACAATCGCAGTATCATCGAGCATAACGTGTTCCCAACAGCTAAAACCGCGAGATTTCTATTTTTTTTTAAGTTACGAAGATTAAAAACAATATTTTATTATATTAACTTTGTAGTAAAAATACAGACAACCAAAAATTACTTTAAATAACACGATAGAAACAGTTTAAATAAGACGACCATCAAAACGGCAAATCTGCCTTTTGGCCAACAACGCACGGAAACCGGAAAAACAGATTTCCTTGTCTTTGGTCCGGGAAGTGTTAATAAGGAAAAAACAAAAAATAATGAAACTTCCATTAACCATGAAGGAAAAATATACGTAAACGGAACAAATGTTGAAGAAGTAAGCCAATTTGCATACCTCGTCAGCTACATAGACCAGGATGGCGACACCAGAAAGGAAGTTAGAATTTCAAAAGCAGCAATGAAATTCAAGAATCTTTGAGAACATATGGCACTCAAAAGTTATAAGCACAAAAACCAAGTTGAGATTATTCAATTCAAATGTAATATCCACTCTCATAAACAAAAGCTGGAAAACAACAAAAGAATTAGACAACAAACCTTACTTTTTTTAAAACAAATGCCTAAAAAAATACTCGGTATAAAGTAGAATGAATTCAAGACCAACACAGAGATAAGGCAGATGAGTGAACAACAACAACCTGTCTCATGAGTGATCAGAAAAAGGAGATGGACATATATTGGTCATGCGATGAGAAGAAACAGTCTGAGAATCCAAAAAACAAGCTATCAAGTGGAATACAACAGGTCAAAGAGGCAGATCATGTGAAACTCTAACGAGGACATTGTTAAGCGTGGCCAAATTAGTAGGCATGAAATCCTTTGATGAGGTTGAAAAGCTCGCCGAAACAGGAAAACTACCATGCGAGCCCTATGTGATGTTTAATGGCACAGGAAGGGTGTAAGGAGATACAACAGACACCTGCTAGCACAGCTTCTGTTACCACAACTTAAAACAATTTTAATCTAATAAACTTTACCCTTCTTCACCACCAGATGCTTTCCTTTTGTTGGAAACCCCAGCAGTAAGACTGTCTGACTGATTGTCCTGTTGGCTCACTCCTGAGTTAGCCTCCACAGTTTCTTTATCTGAAGTAAGATATTTTAAGATGGAGAAAGAAAGCAGCAGCCATGATTATAACATTTTATTTTCTTAGACTTACTACAGCAAGCAGAGATAATGTACTGGATGTCTGAGTGGTGAAGTGGCTAGTGCACCGGTCTCTCATGGCGAAGGTCGGGGGTTTGAATCCGGCCGGAGGCACCCCAGTCACCCAGCTGTACAAATGGGTACCCGACTTCTGGAGTTGGGGAAGGAAAGGCGGCCAGGTGTTATACTTACCATATCAGCCTCTAGTGTGCTGACAGGTTAAGGAAAATATGGACACTAACACCATATCCCTATGTGCCTCTAAGGCATGACAGGATTACCTTTTCCTTTTTTTTTTTTACTTTTGCACTATGATAGAGATAGTTGAAGGTAACGTGATGATGATGATGATCATCATCTGTATACTTTCTGCAGGCTTCTATACTGCATACAACTACAGCTTCCGCAGGGAATATGCTGATCTTATAAGGAGCTTTAAAACAAATACAATCTGATGTGTTACAATCTACACTAAAGGCTGAAATCTGGCCTAGTAGATATATGTGCCCGCAGCAAAGAGTCACTGATAGCACAACATATTCTCCAGTGATGCCAGCTCCACAACCCGCTCAGGAAAAGGACCTGGCCAGGCCCAGCTCCCTGCAGGAGAAGCTCTACGATGATGCATACAATTACAGACCAACTGACATACTTGTGAGAGAGACTGGCATCAACGTCTCAGACAGATATTTTTCATGCAGTCCTGACACATCATTACCACCAAGTCCTTTCTGTCACTGACCTTACTCATCATTGCCAACAAGTCCTTTCTGTCACTGACTTTACTCATCGTTACCATCAAGTCCTTTCTGTCACTGACTTTACTCATCATTGCCAACAAGTCCTTTCTGTCACTGACCTTACTCATCATTGCCAACAAGTCCTTTCTGTCACTGACCTTACTCATCGTTGCCAACAAGTCCTTTCTGTCACTGACCTTACTCATAATTACCATCAAGTCCTTTCTGTTACTGACCTGACTAAAGTCACATAAATCAACAATGTCATGTTCTTTAGCACAAACACAATCAGCTCTCACTTGTTCTGGCAATTTCTTCCAACCTGGCCTCACGAGATGATGGCAAATGCCTCACTTTCTGGAGAGCTGCCACAAAGAAACCTCCCGTGTCTTGGTGATGAGGAAGGATGCGCATGCTGAACAAAGAGAGATAAACAAGAAAAAAATCATGCAGTAAACCAGCACAGCCACATATCTGGGATGTTCTGGTAATTCTGCGACTGCATTTATGACAAAAATGATGAATAAGAAACTGAAGAGCAAAATATTTGATTTAAAGTAAATAACTGAAAGTAAATGTTTAAGACACTTTATGGTAAGACTAAACCACAAACAGGTGGCATAAAAACACCATCTTTCATGAACACAAATGTTTAGCACACATTAAGAGAAGAATAACCTGAAAACACAAAAATACTCACCATCTTTCCAAGTGAAACTTTTCAGCTTCTTCGGGTGTAGGGGGGAAGACGGTGTGTTTAAACTGTGTTTGCATGGGGGCTGGGATCTCAGCTGGGCTGTCTATCCACTCTCCGGTCTTTGTCATCACCTTCATTGTGTAAGAAAATATGAGTGGGTGACCACGCCAGACATTTGCTATACTCTGCTGCTGCAGTGTTCCACTTCAGTGGCCTCAAGGAACACGACTGTACGCAGGCATCGAGTGACGGGCCACATCTAAATCAACTAGTTTTAGCTAACTTACGCACAAATGTGAAAAAGTAAAAGTGAAATGATCGTATGTAACTGGCTTTTCAGGTCTTTTAAAAATATTTTTTATTAAACAGGTTTTAAAGACAAGAATTTATGCAACTGCACTTTTGAAGTTAAATTTTTCCTGCTATCTTTTCTATATTTACAGGTGGAATTATGCTTCTACTGTTACTCAACATGGAAAGAGTTATGCTTCTACTGTTACTCAACATGGAAACAATTATGCTTCTACTGTTACTCAACATGGAAAGAGTTATGCTTCTGCTGTTACTCATGTGGAAAGAGTTGCTCTTCTAATATTATTCAATATGGAAAGAGTTGTACCTCTAATGTTACTGTATCACAACAGTGCCTGTTTCTCTATAATCCATGCAGAATCCAGGAGGGTATATTTTCTAGTTTATGTACATACACATTTCTGTGTACAGCTTCTTGTACACTTCTAATATGAATGACTTTATATTCTTAGCAATATTTTCTTGTGACAAGTAAGATAAGCACCAGTCTGCTACATAACACAGCTGTCTTCAGCCAAGGTACCGAATTTTCTACACACCGTTATTCTCAAGAACATGATTTGCTAGTGCTAATAATAATCAGTCACAACCCTACTAATTCAAAACAGAGAATGCTGGGGTCCTAGAATTTGCTCATTCCAATTCAAACAAGATGTCTGTTTCCAGGATGGACTGTCAGGTATCTCCAATTATGGAGAAATCAGAGTCTATATAAAAAATAACATACACCCAACAAAGAGATAGATATCCCATCCAGCAATAAACAGAGAGATCAATATCCCATCCAACAATAAACAAAGAGATCAATATCCCATCTAACAATAAACAAAGTGATCAATATCTCCCTCAATAGTAAATAATGATTAAAAATTTCCACTGATGAGTAAACAAAATCACCCAAAAGTAAACAAAATAACCAGCCTTCCACCCAATCTCTAAGCCCTGTTGTATTTGCACGCCATAGGGATGTGAAATGTTAGTGCCTTCACATTTCTAGGTCACTATAGCATTTCAGGTTAGGGATGCCAGCACCTTCCTCGCTGCCTTTGTTTTCTTAGGGAAACTGGTGCCAGTCCATCTGGAAAAAAACATCCACCCGAGTGTAAAATCGAACCAGAGGTCTTCTGATCAGCAGGCGAGTGCACTAACCACTACGTCACTGTGACACCACTTCCATCCGATAGTAAACAAAATAGCCAACTTTCATCCCAATAGTAAACAAAATAACCAACCTTTCCACTCAATAGTAAACAAAATAACCAACTTTCCACCTGATAGTAAACAAAATAACCAACCTTCCACCTGACAGTAAACAAAATAACCAACCTTTCACCTGACAGTAAACAAAATAACCAACCTTCCACCTGATATTAAACAAAATAACCAACATTCCACCTAACAGTAAACAAAATAACCAACCTTCCACCTAACAGTAAACAAAACAACCAACCTTTCATCTGATAGTAAACAAAATAACCAACCTTTCACCTGATAGTACACAAAATAAACTAACCTTTCACCTGATAGTAAACAAAACAACCAACATTTCACCTGATAGTAAACAAAATAACCAACCTTTCACATGATATTAAACAAAATAACCAACTTTCCACCCGATAGTAAACAAAATAACCAACCTTTCACCTGATAGTAAACAAAACAACCAACCTTCCATCTGATAGTAAACAAAATAAACCAACCTTTCACCCAACAGTAAACAAAATAACCAACCTTCCAGTGTGAAACCCCTTTAGTAAACTTCAAGCCAGGCAACATGTCATGGATATCAACCAACTCCATAGCACCCTCTGAACTTCTCAACATCTCTGCAATGACGGCCTCATCTTCGGCAGGGTTCAGAGAGCACGTTGAGTAGACAAGGCGGCCATTCTTCTCCAGCAGCTGACAACCTCGGCGCAGTATCTTCAGCTGAAGTCTGACAGAAAATGCTGTAACATGAACAAGTCTGGCAAAACATAAACAATTTTGGCACAACACAAATTCTGTGAACAATTCTGGCAGATGCAATCTAGAAGCATTCTTTTAGTGCCCCATTAAGCACAGAACATGAACTCACAAAGCAGCAGTTTTTAATGAAGACAAAAAATACATTTAAATCATGGCCAACCTCCTGTGGCATGGATAAATAATTTTTGAACTCAAAGTAAAAATAAAGTCTGTACTTTAGATAAGTACATTAGATAAATGATTGTTGTTACAGAGATGGCATAGAGACCATACCAAGGAAAAACTGGAACAAAGCAGGGCCATTATAATTTTTTTTTTTAATGTGCTTGTCCTTGCGTCTCGTTATAATTGTGATCTCGAGTCTACTGCTGTAGTGGCATAAAGAACTTGAAACAAAGTTGGACATGGAGTGGGTGGATGTGCTCTGTTTTGATTCTTTGGAAGCAGACTCTACTATCACGTGAATATGTCAACTTCTAACATGTTACACAGACTCTACTATCACGTGAATATGTCAACTTCTAACATGTTACACAGACTACTATCACGTGAATATGTCAACTTCTAACATGTTACACAGACTCTACTATCACGTGAATATGTCAACTTCTAACATGTTACACAGACTACTATCACGTGAATATGTCAACTTCTAACATGTTACACAGACTCTACTATCACGTGAATATGTCAACTTCTAACATGTTACACAGACTCTACTATCACGTGAATATGTCAACTTCTAACATGTTACACAGACTGAAATACAACAGCAGCCTGTTTCAGGAATACAACTACAAAGTAAGATGTACACAGCTCTAAACAGAGCCATGTTTGCTCTCATGATATCCGATATAAGCAAGGAACTACAGATAAAGCATGAAGGTAAATATGTCAAAGCACTAAAGAGAACATGACAATAATCCTATAACAACACAATCATGAACTGAACAAGTAAAATATTTACATGGACCATCTAGAGCCAGCCTACATCACTAAGCTTGACAATGTGGCCAGTATTTTGTCTCAGGCACATCATGTGAGAGACAAAGGTCACATGGGACCATATGCCACACCCATGCTTGGCTCAAGAAGCACTCTAGTCTTACCCATGCAGGTTTGCACCTTGTAGGGGATGCCACTTGTTCCACACGTCAAAGTTCTTTCTCATGGTCCCATCACCACTACATCAAACAGAGATAAGTTCATTCACATAATCAAAAGTTCATTCAGATAATCAAAAGCTCATTCAGATAATCAAAAGTTCATTCAGATCAGCATCTGATGTGTTCTGTCATACAAGATTTTTTAAAATCACATAAAGCCAATGAGAACTCAGAACATGTCCCTTATTGGTGGGACTGAATTTCGTGCGATATCGTTGTCCTGTCACTGACATAAATAAGTCCAGTGTGTCTTGCTATGCAGGTAGATATTCTGTCTTCATTGATTGGTTTCCCCAAAACTAATATGCTGTGTACTCATTTTTATGCCTAGTATGACTGGAGGGCACTGGTTATGGGTTTCAAACCTACACTATTCTGGTGTCAGTATAATGTTGCCTTCTCATACCACTTACTTTAAATTACAATAAAGGCTTAGATCTTGACTCTTCATGTCAACTCATACCACCTACTATAAATTACAATAAAGGCTTAGATCTTGACTCTTCATGTCAACTCATACCACCTACTATAAATTACAATAAAGGCTTGGATCTTGACTCTTCATGTTGATAAAAGTTATTTCACCTCTTACACAAACGAAGGCCCATGTACCAGTTGAAAATCCAAACCTCAGAACATTTACTACAAGAACAGAGCAAGTATTTACTTGAATCTATTTTGTACCTTTGAACAGTGTGTAAACAGTGGAGGCGATTGATTTTGTACCTTTGAACAGTGTGTATACAGTGGAGGAGATTGATTTTGTACCTTTGAACAGTGTGTAAACAGTGGAGGAAATTGATTTTGTACCTTTGAACAGTGTGTAAACAGTGGAGGAGATTGATTTTGTACCTTTGAACGGTGTGTATACAGCGGAGGAGATTGATGGTACAGGTGTTTTCAGAAATCTTCCTGCACAGGACAGTTCAAGAGATGGTGAAGTACATCTTCTTCTGTGCATCTTCTTTGTACGCACACTGGCGATGATGCATGGTATCTTGATTTTTGCGATGTGATTTTAGGCTGAGTACCTTCGACTGTGGTCTTGCTTGGACTGCCATGAAGATAGTGGTGTAGGCTGGCCTGGCCAAAACTTTGTTTTCCAGCCTCTGGTGGCTGTACTTAACTCCCTTCTCCACGTCAGATCCAGCATGCAATGCTGGCTGGCCAGACGGCTTTGAAACAGTTCCACAGACACTCTGACTTTGGGATGAGGAATCCTCAATGATATCCATTCCCTGCCACCTATAGTGTGCAGGCTCTGTTTTGTTTACATCATTCTGACAGCCACTGTTGTAAAGACCCATAGGCTTGTCACGTCCTGGATTCATTGGTTTCACACCAGATTTTCCTCATCCCTGCCAGCAATCTCCATGTCCCCATCCATCAACCAGCTTGACACTACATTTTATATAAGTAACAGTTACAATTAGTGTTGATTGCTACAGATTTCTGGGCTTCAGAAGTAGGTCAGAGTTTTTAAGCAAACAGATCTATGTTCCCTACCTCACAAAGACTATGTTAAGATAAGTGTGTTCTTAACACAGTTGTTCCTGGGGGGGGGTCTTCTGTACATAAAAGCGCTGACAATATAATATGTGGTTCAATTATTTTGTTTGGTGAGGCTGGTGCCCCTAGTTCAGAGTCTGAATATTCTCTGCACTTTCTGTGCTGATTTATGTAAAAATAAAGACAATACAAAACTCACAACAGAACTAACAAATTTTAAAATTATGATTACAACTCACTCAGTTTTAAGGACATGATAATCCATAACACTCACTTTTAATAAGAATCTTACATTTCCAAATATTAATGTCATATTTCCCACTGTATAAGATGCACTTCAAGGAATATTTAGGAAAAAAGTAAAACCTCACAATTTTCACAATCTTCATAGCCTTAACTTCAAAACTGCTTTGGTCAAAGATTGAATGTCACTATATACTCTCCTACTGAATTTCTTAAAACATACAATTAACTTATACAATACAAGCTGGCATATTCGCACTTGTAGCTAACCTGCATGGACTAACTTGCTAAAGTTCATCAACTAGTACAGTACATAAAGTACACCACTGGTGAAGTGGTACAGAGCTATGCATCTATCACTCATGAAACCTCATAAACATTGGTATTTAAGTGCTGAGTCTAGTACAGCAACCTCTACACCACACTTGACTGTTGGGTCTAGGATGCAGAGTGATTTTTGACGTTCTGAAGGAGTTTTTTTTTATTTTTAAAAGTGTGTCTTATACAGTGGGGAATACAGTATTTATCTTTCTAATGTTTACTGACCTGCACGGAACATCACAGAGAATGCGATCAAAGAAGTGAAACTCGGGATTACTGTCCTTGATGATGACAAAAAATACATACGTTACAAGCAATGAACATGAAACCTGGCCCACATGTGGCTGCATTATGTGCTTATCTTTGTCGTGATAATTAGTTTTCATAATTACAAATAAAAGTATGCACCAGTAATTTTATTCACCACACATCTAAAATAAACTCACGCATAAATAACTTATATAAACTGACATAAACCATGTAACAATTAAATTCACACAACTGATCTCCCATTTCAATAAACTCATCCTAATGTCACAGAATAAGACCTGGTAACCAACATTTTTCAGCAAACAGCCATTTTCATTATTCTGAACTTTTTACTAGTCACACATTTTACAAACTGGCATATTTAAATTTACTGACATAAATAACAACACTTTCTCTACAAAATGCAATATTTAAAAAAAATAATTTAACTGTAATGAAAATGCAATGACAAAGTTAATATTTGTTAAATATGATGTACACAAGGAAGATTTCACCTGAAAAACTAAAGTTGAATCATGAAGTCAACTTAAACACACACACAAATCAAAATTCTAAAAATTTTATTCTAAAATGGCTTTCTTTCTGTGGCACATTTTATCATAGATTACTATTACCAGCAAGCAATGGAACTATTCAATGTTTGTGATACATTCACTTATGCAGTCTCATTTTTTTTTTTTCTCATCTCTGGACTTGAACGTTGTCAATGGACTGATGTTTACATATCTTACATCCCCATCATGCACTGACTGTCCTGCATAAGGTGTAAACTTACTGCGCCTTGCTCTGCAGACAAAAATTCAGTTTTCAGAGAGTTTTTCTAACACTAGTTTGTGAGATGACAGTATGAGACCTTCAACTGTCAGCATCACATGAGAAGAAAGTTCACTCTTAATGAACTACTCCTGCTCTTGTGCAGCTCCTTAAAAATAGCTTACAATAAGCAAGAAAAAAGCTGAAAAACACCCACCAGTCTTTAACACTTCTCGGGCTATAGATGAGAAAATCTGTCTTTCGGTTTCCATGCATTGTTGGCCGAAAGGCAGATTTGCCATTTTCGATGGTCATCTTATTCAAACTGTTTCTAGCTTGTTATTTAAAGTAATTTTTAGTTGCCTGTATTTTTACTGCAAAGTTAATAAAATAAAATATTGTTTTTGATCTTCTTAACTTAAAAAAAATTGTATTCTCGTGTTATTAGTTGTCGGGAACAACGTGTTTTGTGAGATTTCGCAAGTCGATATTTTTAGAAATTGTGGAGCATGCTTCTCTCGATGGCACCGCTGTTGGCACTGATGATTTGTTGTCAGACTGCCCTAGTGATGATGAAAAATCACCGTTTAATGATTCTTGTAATGAAAATGATGTGTTTCAAAGTGATTCTTGTGATGGCGATAGATAAGACCTATGATAACTAGGCACAGGGTCACTGTGTCAGATAGTGAAAGTTCTAGTTACAGTGATTGTGATTCAATTTCAGGATATAATGCTCCAGCAGCAGGTATTTTACATATTTCATGTGATTAGTTGGCATTGATATAGTTGGCAGACATAGTTGGCAGCGATATAGGTGTGTGGAATACCACTGATTCTACACCAGTTCTTGAAAAATTTCTAGGAAACCCTGGTGTTTCAGTGAATGTAAACAAACCAGACAGCATAGAGAAAATTTTCAGTATGATGTTTGGCAATGATTTTTTTAAACTGTTAGCTCATCATGAAATTTTATACCATGCACAGACCCAACAAATGAACAAACTTACTGTCTTTTTGTCTGAAAACACAACACATGCAGACATGAAAAAATTCTTTGGATTAATCATTTTGATGGGCCAGACTAGGAAAACATACTGGAAAGAGTACTGGACAACAGACCCTCTTCTGGAAACACCAATATTTTCAAAACAGTGAGCAGAGCTAAATTGGAGCATCTTCTGACATTTCTGCATTTCTCTGACAACTCTCAGACACTTCCAGAAACAGGCAGAATTTGCAAAATAAAACCTCTGCTGGATTATTTTTTGCTTAAGTTTCAGGAGTTGTATAAACCAAAACAGTAGCTTTCGCTCGACGAAGGAATGATTCCTTGGAGAGAACTGAAATTTAGGACATATAATCCTTCAAAGTTGATAAAGTATAGGATCCTTGTGAGACTGGTGTGTGAGAGTGACACATGCTACATACTAAACATGGAAATATATATAGGAGAAGGAAAGAAGCTACAAGAAACAGTACTCTCTGTTCTGAGCCCCTATCTTGGAATGTGAAATCATGTATATCAAGACAACTATTACAACAGTGTGTCAATGGCTTAAGTTCTGAGCCCCTATCTTGGAATGTGGCACCATGTATATCAAGACAACTATTACAACAGTGTGTCAATAGCTGAAGTTCTGAGCCCCTATCTTGGAATGTGGCACCATGTATATCAAGACAACTATTACAACAGTGTATCAATGGCTGAAGTTCTGAGCCCCTATCTTGGAATGTGGCACCATGTATATCAAGACAACTATTACAACAGTGTGTCAATGGCTGAAGTTCTGAGCCCCTATCTTGGAATGTGGCACCATGTATATCAAGACAACTATTACAACAGTGTGTCAATAGCTGAAGTTCTGAGCCCCTATCTTGGAATGTGGCACCATGTATATCAAGACAACTATTACAACAGTGTGTCAATAGTTTAAGTTCTGAGCCCCTATCTTGGAATGTGGCACCATGTATATCAAGACAACTATTACAACAGTGTGTCAATGGCTGAAGTTCTACTGCAAAACAAAACCAGAGTCTGTGGAACAATTAGAGAAAACAGAGGACTGCCAAAAAAGTCTGAAAGCTGCTGCCAAAGGAATAAAGAAAAGTGAAAGCACATTTTGCTGGAAAGACCACACACTGCTTCAGGTCTGGAAAGATAAAAGAGTTGTCCGCACGGTATCAACAACGCACAATTCAAGAACAGTTGCTACTGGGAAGACTGATAGAAAAACTGGACAGCCACTAATGAAACCAATTTGCATTGTTGATTATAACAAGCACATGAAGGGAGTAGACAGGGCTGATCACTATCTTTCATACTACAACATCTTGAGGAAGACAGTGAAATGAAACAAAAAAAGCAGGATTCTATCTCACTAATTGTGCATTATTTAACTCATACATAATCTACAGAGCCTTAAATAAGAACAAGAAGACCTACAAGCAGTGTTTGGTTGAAGTAGTAAGATTCTGGCTCTCTGAAACCAATTCTACTGTTCAAGAAATCTTGGAAGCAGGTGTTGAGAATGAACCCCCTACCAAACAGCTCAAAAGGGCTCCAAGCAAGGATCCTCCAGGAAGATTATCTGGAATAGTAAAGGATCATGTCCTGGTGAAGCTTGAGACCCCCAAGCAAGGATCCTCCAGGAAGATTATCTGGAATAGTAAAGGATCATGTCCCGGTGAAGCTTGAGACCCCCAAGCAAGGATCCTCCAGGAAGATTATCTAGAATAGTAAAGGATCATGTCCTGGTGAAGCTTGAGACCCCCAAGCAAGGATCCTCCAGGAAGATTATCTGGAATAGTAAAGGATCATGTCCTGGTGAAGCCTGAGGCCCCAAGCAAGGATCCTCCAGGAAGATTATCTGGAATAGCAAAGGATCATGTCCTGGTGAAGCTTGAGGGTCAAGGCACTAAAAAACCACCATCTAGGAAGTGCAGAGTGTGCTTGGTCAATGGGAAAAGAAGTGAAACAAGATTTATTTGTAAAAGTTGTCAAGTCCCACTGCATCCAGATAATTGTTTCACAAAATATCACACACTCAAGAAGTACTTGAGGGTCTTGGTTGGGAGTCTGTCTACCAAGCTGGATTACATTCCCTAAACGGTGAGTGGAGATATGCATGTTTTTCAAAGTCCACTCAAAAAACTTAATTGTTCAGAAAAATTGCTGGGAACTGCGGGTTTTTCAGGGTAAATAACTGTGGTCCACGAAACTTACATCAGAATTGGCTCGGATCTTTGGGAAGCTTGTACCATCATGGTTGACAATCATACAACACGGACTCTGCAAACGCTTGACTTGATGAACCATGAGATAACACCTTTTATTGTCCGAGTCATTTGCAATGACATAACCAGTTGGCAATTCACCTGAAACAGAGATTAAGATACTGCACAGTAAAGTATGCATCCACTGACAGTATACTATGTGCACAACTCTGAGTGCAGACCAACTTCTGTATATAATTGCTTTATTCATAGACATCATGCAGTTTTTATCTCTGATCTTGCCACCATCATAAATTTTTTGTTTTGCCAGCTGTCCTCCAACTTTTACCAGTCTTTTGCCAAAACTTGTCTGCGTCACACATAAAAATCACTAACAACCTGGCAACATCAAGGTTAGAAGTCTTTACATACTGTAACGTAGTGGATAATCTTCAGGTCAACACTGTCATGTGATGTGGATAACCTTCAGATTAGCACACAGACATGTGATTACTGTAACCATACTGAATTTAAGGAGATGGAGATAGCTAAAAAAAAAAAATACTCTTCTTAGACCAACTGTGAAATATACTGAAGGCTAGTGAGTAGAGCAGTTACCAGCTCTTCAACAATGCCAGGTACTCCTTGCTGACAGAAACAAGATGATGCCAGAGCTTTATTACAACCTTTTGCTGTGCCTTGAGTAAGAGCAGCAATGTGCTCTTGCATTACTCGAGTCAGACACTCTTGCATTACTTGAGTCAGACACTCTTGCTGTGCTCTGAGTAAGAGCAGCAATGTGCTCTTGCATTACTTGAGTCAGACACTCTTGCATTACTCGAGTCAGACACTCTTGCATTACTTGAGTCAGACACTCTTGCATTACTTGAGTCAGACCCTCTTGCATTACTTGAGTCAGACAAACAAGGTGATGGTAAAAATATTCATCATGGTGGTGGAAAGTTTACCAGCTTGGTTCACTTTTAAAATCTAAAACGATGTCTTAAATCTCAAGACCTATCCACGGAGTCAGCCGCAGACGGCTCAAAGTAGCAGATAAATATAAAGACAAAATCGACAACACAGACACGTTTTTAATACCCTCAGGGCTTGCGCTATGAAGGTACTCTATCAGCTGTGCGGTCTTGGAGCCAGGGGCAGCACACATATCTAATATCTGGATGAAAAGGAGAAATTAACCTGTACGTGTTTACATGGACTAAACCTAGTCCTAAAAATGTTTCAGTCATTTGCCCCTTGCGGAACTTTGCCTCCCTAACAGCACTCCTGTAGGCCTCTCGGTTGTGAGCAAGATGCCCTGCTGCTGACGCGTCCATTTGCTGATGATCAATGATGCCTTGCAGCCATCTTTGCCTTGGTCTTCCTCTCTTTCTTTTTTCCCATTATGTACCCTTCCAAGATGGTCTTCTCTAGATTATCATGTTTAATGTGTTCAAAATATTTAAGTTTTCTCTCTTTAATCCTCTTTGCTAGCCAGCCTTCTTCAATATGAAGTTCTTGTAGTATGGATATATTTGTTCTTTTCTGTGTCCATGATATTTGAAGAACTCTTCTGTAGCATTTACAATCAAAGGCATTGATGTGTTTCTCAGCTGTTTTGTTAAGTGTCCAGGTCAGAATGTAAAACTGTTTACACAGACTAGTTCTAATAGCAAAGACAGACTTGAACATGTGATGTAACATAACAAATATGTGATATGTCAACAGATGGTGAAGTCTGGGCAGCAGAAAACTGTGTCTCTTCATTTTTAACATCACACCTTAATATCACTGTTAACATCCCAACTCTGTTGTGTCTCTTCATTTTTAACATCACACCTTAATATCACTGTTAACATCCCAACTCTGTTGTGTCTCTTCATTTTTAACATCACACCTTAATATCACTGTTAACATCCCAACTCTGCTGTTGTCATAAAATCTTCACCGATAACATGCTTAAATTTGAAGTTAACATTACATCTTCACTGATAACATGGTAACTTTACTGTTAACGTCATATTTTCATTGTTAACATCAATTTGAATGTTAACACTTTATCTTCACACCTATCAGAAACTGTCATTTTGTAAATATAAGTTTACAGTAAAAACTTCATATCAGACTTCCCAACAACTTAGTTCTCTTGATACATCTGTCCAGATATAGACAATTTCTTACTAAAATGTTTGGATAAATACATGATATGATGTCACTGGGCCAAATGATGGCCTCACTTAACATCACTAAACCAACCTTGTGATGAGATTTGATGTCTAGAACTAGAGGCGGGATCATGCTCACAGCTTCCTGGCGACTGATGGCACCCTGACAAACAGGTCAAACAAACAAGGATATAAACAAAGAATAAAACAATAATCTCAAGTATTCAAAAGACTGATCCATCTGTTAGTCTTTCTGTTGGTTTTTTTTTTTTTTCATATTAATGAGAACTTGTATATCAGGCTGCTGTTACAGTCCTGTTGCTTTCTTTCTCCATGGAAATGTGACGGACTTCCCCTGAGACAGCCCGAGCTACAGTATCTTGAGGCATCTATGCAGGTCTAGAAGAACTGTCCTGGCACCTAAATTTGAAGGTTCTTACATGCCAGAGCCCCCCACAAAATACAAGCGTTACAGAGTCAGACTTTGAAAGAAGAATCTATGTCAGAGAAATTTATGTGCAAATAATTTCTCAGAACAGCTCTCAGAGTTGTACCAGAAGTTATACTTGCACATAACAGAGATGGCAGTGATGATGATTCTGACAGTCTGGGTAAGGAGGTATGAGAACATACTGGACAAGCCACTAGGGGATGTAACTGTAAAAAAAAAGTTAAGAACTGTACGTGTTTACATGGACTAAACCTAGTCCTAAAAATGTTTCAGTCATTTGCCCCTTGCGGAACTTTGCCTCCCTAACAGCACTCCTGTAGGCCTCTCGGTTGTGAGCAAGA
Organism: Achatina immaculata; assembly: GCA_009760885.1. NCBI lineage: Eukaryota > Metazoa > Mollusca > Gastropoda > Stylommatophora > Achatinidae > Lissachatina > Lissachatina immaculata. The sequence continues at coordinate 46,223,028 of CM019716.1, forward strand.
TGCCCTGCTGCTGACGCGTCCATTTGCTGATGATCAATGATGCCTTGCAGCCATCTTTGCCTTGGTCTTCCTCTCTTTCTTTTTTCCCATTATGTACCCTTCCAAGATGGTCTTCTCTAGATTATCATGTTTAATGTGTTCAAAATATTTAAGTTTTCTCTCTTTAATCCTCTTTGCTAGCCAGCCTTCTTCAATATGAAGTTCTTGTAGTATGGATATATTTGTTCTTTTGTGTGTCCATGATATTTGAAGAACTCTTCTGTAGCATTTACAATCAAAGGCATTTATGTGTTTCTCAGCTGTTTTGTTAAGTATCCAGGTCAGAATGTAAAACTGTTTACACAGACTAGTTCTAATAGCAAAGACAGACTTGAACATGTGATGTAACATAACAAATATGTGATATGTCAACAGATGGTGAGGTCTGGGCAGCAGAAAACTGTGTCTCTTCATTTTTAACACCATACCTTAATATCACTGTTAACATCCCAACTCTGCTGTGTCTCTTCATTTTTAACACCATACCTTAATATCACTGTTAACATCCCAACTCTGCTGTGTCTCTTCATTTTTAACACCATACCTTAATATCACTGTTAACATCCCAACTCTGCTGTGTCTCTTCATTTTTAACACCATACCTTAATATCACTGTTAACATCCCAACTCTGCTGTTGTCATAAAATCTTCACCGATAACATGCTTAAATTTGAAGTTAACATCATATCTTCACTGATAACATGGTAACTTTACTGTTAACGTCATATTTTCATTGTTAACATCAATTTGAATGTTAACACTTTATCTTCACACCTATCAGAAACTGTCATTTTGTAAATATAAGTTTACAGTAAAAACTTCATATCAGACTTCCCAACAACTTAGTTCTCTTGATACATCTGTCCAGATATAGACAATTTCTTACTAAAATGTTTGGATAAATACATGATATGATGTCACTGCGCCAAATGATGGCCTCACTTAACATCACTAAACCAACCTTGTGATGAGATTTGATGTCTAGAACTAGAGGCGGGATCATGCTCACAGCTTCCTGGCGACTGATGGCACCCTGACAAACAGGTCAAACAAACAAGGATATAAACAAAGAATAAAACAATAATCTCAAGTATTCAAAAGACTGATCCATCTGTTAGTCTTTCTGTTGGTTTTTTTTTTTCATATTAATGAGAACTTGTATATCAGGCTGCTGTTACAGTCCTGTTGCTTTCTTTCTCCATGGAAATGTGACGGACTTCCCCTGAGACAGCCCGAGCTACAGTATCTTGAGGCATCTATGCAGGTCTAGAAGAACTGTCCTGGCACCTAAATTTGAAGGTTCTTACATGCCAGAGCTCCCCACAGAATACAAGCGTTACAGAGTCAGACTTTGAAAGAAGAATCTATGTCAGAGAAATTTATGTGCAAATAATTTCTCAGAACAGCTCGTGCGCCCCGACAACTCTCAGAGTTGTACCAGAAGTTATAATGGCACATAATAGAGCTGGCAGTGATGATGATTCTGACAGTCTGGGTAAGGAGGTATGAGAACATACTGGACAAGCCACTAGGGGATGTAACTGTAAAAAAAAAGTTAAGAACTCCTGTAGTGAATGATGATGTGATCAGTATCACTTCTGCCTACCCTACCTCCAGAAGGAATCAGTTATTCCTTTCTACAGCTGTAATATCACTAAGGTTTGCCAAAGAATGCATCAACAGTAGCAGTACTACACACATGTAAAAAAAAATGACCGTCACATTAGTAAGAAAGATAAAAAACACATATACATTCAGTCTCTGCTATAAGGAAGTCACATCAGTAAGAAAGATAAAAAACACATACATTCAGTCTCTGCTATAAGGAAGTCACATCAGTAAGAAAGATAAAAAACACATATACATTCAGCCTCTGCTATAAGGAAGTCACATCAGTAAGAAAGATAAAAAACACATACATTCAGTCTCTGCTATACGGAAGTCACATCAGTAAGAAAGATAAAAATAACTTACACATTCAGTCATTCCTTTGCTTGTCCCTTGCGGAACTTTGCCTCCCAAACAGCACTCCTGTAGGCCTCTCGGTTGTGAGCAAGATGGCCTGCTGCTGATGCATCCATTTCCAGATCATCAACGATGTCTTGCAGCCATCTTCGTTTCGGTCTTCCTCTTTTTCTTTTTCCCATTATGTATCCTTCCAATACGGTCTTCTCTAAATTATCATGACGTTTAATGTGTCCAAAATATTTAAGTTTTCTCTCTTTAATCCTCTTTACTAGCCAGCCTTCTTCAATATTAAGCTCTTGTAGTATAGATATATTTGTTCTTTTTTGTGTCCACGATATTTGGAGAACTCTTCTATAGCATTTACATTCAAAGGCATTTATGTGCTTCTCAGCTGTTTTGTTAAGTGTCCAGGTCTCACAGGCATATGTTGCGATAGGAAAGATGCATGCCCTTAAAAATCTTATTTTTGTGGTTCTGTCTGCTCCTCTCCACAGATTCTTCATTTGTTTTACTTTCTGAAGAGCAATAGATGTCCTCCTTTTAATTTCCCTCATTGTATCTCCATTATTAGTTAGTAGTGATCCAAGATATTCAAAACTCTCCACTTCTTCCAGTTTTTCCTCATTGATACATATTTCAGTTGCCTTGTTTGTTTTGTCAGTTGTCATCACTTTAGTTTTCTTTGCATTAAGATAGAGGTTCTGCTCTTCGCTGTTCTTGCGGACTGACATAATTAGTTTTTCCATTCCTTCTTGTGTTGTGGACAGCAATACTGTGTCATCAGCATATCTAATCTCTGGTATTTCATAACCTCCAACTGTTATGGCATCGTAATATTCTTTGTCTACATCTTCTCTAACATTCCTCATTATATTTTCAGTATACAAGTTAAATAAGTAGGGTGACAATATGCACCCCTGACGGACCCCTTGTTTTATGTCAAACCAACTTGTTGTTTCACCATTTATTCTTACTGCTGCTTGTTGGTCTGAATACAGCAGTGATGTTAATTGTATCAAATGTGTTGGAAATCCCATTTTTTCCATTATTTCCCAAAGTTTCTGGTGTTGTACACAATCAAATGCCTTTGAGTAGTCTATAAAGGATAAATATAGATTCACATTAAACTCCCTGCATTTCTCTATTATTAATCTTAGATTGAATATATGATCTCTTGATCCTCTTCCTTGCCTGAAACCAGCTTGGACCATATTGACTTCTTCTTCTATTTTCTTTCGAAGTCTACCCATTATGATTTTTAACAGAATTTTACTGGCATGACTAATCAGGGCAACAGTTCTGTAGTTTGTGCATAATTTCAGGTTACCCTTTTTTGGCAGTGGTATGAATACAGTTCTTTTCCATTCTTTTGGCCAAATACCTGAATGCCATATCTTTTTACATAGTGCATGATAGATTGTTGCACACTCCTTTCCTCCTGCTTTAATAAATTCAGCGGTTATCTCATCACATCCTGGTGATTTACCATTTTTCAGACTCTTTATTGCCCATAAAACTTCTTCCATTGTCGGCTCGGGTTCTTTCTCCTCCAATAATAATTCACACTGTTGATTTCTGCTTCCACAGTCGGTTGTTTCATACATTCTTTTGCAATATTCCTTCCATCTTTCCAGAATTTCCTCTGTCTCTGTCAAGGTATTCCCCATCTCATCACAAATTACATTTAGCTTAGGTGTGACATTTCTCGTCAATGTCTTCATTTCTTTAAACATTTCACTATCTCTTCCACACCTCTGATGTTCTTCTATTCTTTCACAACAATCTTGTATGTATTGTTTTTTGTCTTTTCTTATGTTTCTTCGTACTTCTTTTGTTAAAGATTTATATTTATCTTTGTTGTTGTTTGTCACTCTCCATTGCGTCTTCATTTCTCTACATTGTTTTATCAGTTCTAGTGTACCTGCTGTGATCCATCTATTCTTTTGTGTTTTCTTTACTGGAACCATGTCTTTAGCTGTTGTTACTAAGATATCTTTGGCCTGCGTAGCCAATTCATCTGGTGTCATCTCTTCCTGTACAGCCATCAGGATTTCGAAACGGTTCTTCACTTCTATACCGTATTGTTCTGGTATATTTGTAAGGTCAAAGCGGAGTGGTCTTGATCCCATAACTATCTTTTTTATCTTTATCTTCATGTCTGCTATTAATAACTCATGGTCCGTGTCACAATAAGCACCTGGTAAAGTTTTTGCTGATGTTATGCTTGACCTCCACCTTCTCTGCACTAAAATGTAATCTATTTGATTCCTGGTTTTCCCATCAGGTGATGTCCATGTGTAAAGTCTTCTTGGATGTTGTTTAAAAAGTGTGTTAGCGATCATTAGCTCATTTTCCATACAAAACGCCATTAGATTGTCACCTGCCTCATTTCTGTGTCCTATGCTAAATTTCCCTACAACATGTCCTTCATCTTCTGCTCTTTCTGTACCAATTTTTGCATTAAAATCACCCATTATAAATACAATATCATTTTTCTGTACCTGGTCCATTGTCGTCTGCAGTGTGTTATAAAAATGTTCTACTTCATCTTCTTCTGCTGCTGATGTAGGTGCATATACCTGGATGACTGTTACATTTCTAGGAATGCCCTTAAGTCTGATTGTTAGGATTCTATCACTTACTGGATTGTAGCCTAGTAATGCTTTTGATGTTGATTTGTCCAAATAAAAAGCCACTCCATTCTTTCCTCCTACTTCTCCGCCAGAATATATAAATATATTATCATTCTCGCTCTTAAAGTCCTGTTGCTTTCTTTCTCCATGGAAATGTGACGGACTTCCCCTGAGACAGCCCGAGCTACAGTATCTTGAGGCATCTATGCAGGTCTAGAAGAACTGTCCTGGCACCTAAATTTGAAGGTTCTTACATGCCAGAGCCCCCCACAAAATACAAGCGTTACAGAGTCAGACTTTGAAAGAAGAATCTATGTCAGAGAAATTTATGTGCAAATAATTTCTCAGAACAGCTCTCAGAGTTGTACCAGAAGTTATACTTGCACATAACAGAGATGGCAGTGATGATGATTCTGACAGTCTGGGTAAGGAGGTATGAGAACATACTGGACAAGCCACTAGGGGATGTAACTGTAAAAAAAAAGTTAAGAACTGTAGTGAATGATGATGTGATCAGTATCACTTCTGCCTACCCTACCTCCAGAAGGAATCAGTTATTCCTTTCTACAGCTGTAATATCACTAAGGTTTGCCAAAGAATGCATCAACAGTAGCAGTACTACACACATGTAAAAAAAAATGACCGTCACATTAGTAAGAAAGATAAAAAACACATACATTCAGTCTCTGCTATAAGGAAGTCACATCAGTAAGAAAGATAAAAAACACATATACATTCAGTCTCTGCTATAAGGAAGTCACATCAGTAAGAAAGATAAAAAACACATATACATTCAGCCTCTGCTATAAGGAAGTCACATCAGTAAGAAAGATAAAAAACACATATACATTCAGTCTCTGCTATAAGGAAGTCACATCAGTAAGAAAGATAAAAAACACATATACATTCAGTCTCTGCTATAAGGAAGTCACATCAGTAAGAAAGATAAAAATAACTTACACATTCAGTCTCTGCTATAAGGAAGTCACATCAGTAAGAAAGATAAAAAAACACATATACATTCAGTCTCTGCTATAAGGAAGTCACATTAGTAAGAAAGATAAAAATAACTTATACATTCAGTCACTGCTATAAGGAAGTCACATCAGTAAGAAAGATAAAAATAACTTACACATTCAGTCTCTGCTATAAGGAAGTCACATCAGTAAGAAAGATAAAAATAACTTACACATTCAGTCTCTGCTATAAGGAAGTCATGTAAACTAGAAAGATGCTCGCTAGATCTCACAGTCTTGCGAGTCAGGTCAATCTGCCAGCCCAGTCTGTTTGGATACCTGTAACAATGCAAGCAGACATTCAAGACAAGGACTACATGCGACCTTCCTTCGTAAGACAATCTGTTCTTCTAACACTTCCTTGCAACAGATGATCATGGCTGCAGAAACTCCAATAAAAAATTGATGAAGCATGTCCTATCACAGCACAAGTGAATCAATACTGGCCTTGACCTTATCACTTGGCAACAGAGTTTCATAACACTACAAACTGAGCAGCATTCATTCATTCCTTTGCTTGTCCCTTGCGGAACTTTGCCTCCCAAACAGCACTCCTGTAGGCCTCTCGGTTGTGAGCAAGATGGCCTGCTGCTGATGCATCCATTTCCAGATCATCAACGATGTCTTGCAGCCATCTTCGTTTCGGTCTTCCTCTTTTTCTTTTTCCCATTATGTATCCTTCCAATACGGTCTTCTCTAAATTATCATGACGTTTAATGTGTCCAAAATATTTAAGTTTTCTCTCTTTAATCCTCTTTACTAGCCAGCCTTCTTCAATATTAAGCTCTTGTAGTATAGATATATTTGTTCTTTTTTGTGTCCACGATATTTGGAGAACTCTTCTATAGCATTTACATTCAAAGGCATTTATGTGCTTCTCAGCTGTTTTGTTAAGTGTCCAGGTCTCACAGGCATATGTTGCGATAGGAAAGATGCATGCCCTTAAAAATCTTATTTTTGTGGTTCTGTCTGCTCCTCTCCACAGATTCTTCATTTGTTTTACTTTCTGAAGAGCAATAGATGTCCTCCTTTTAATTTCCCTCATTGTATCTCCATTATTAGTTAGTAGTGATCCAAGATATTCAAAACTCTCCACTTCTTCCAGTTTTTCCTCATTGATACATATTTCAGTTGCCTTGTTTGTTTTGTCAGTTGTCATCACTTTAGTTTTCTTTGCATTAAGATAGAGGTTCTGCTCTTCGCTGTTCTTGCGGACTGACATAATTAGTTTTTCCATTCCTTCTTGTGTTGTGGACAGCAATACTGTGTCATCAGCATATCTAATCTCTGGTATTTCATAACCTCCAACTGTTATGGCATCGTAATATTCTTTGTCTACATCTTCTCTAACATTCCTCATTATATTTTCAGTATACAAGTTAAATAAGTAGGGTGACAATATGCACCCCTGACGGACCCCTTGTTTTATGTCAAACCAACTTGTTGTTTCACCATTTATTCTTACTGCTGCTTGTTGGTCTGAATACAGCAGTGATGTTAATTGTATCAAATGTGTTGGAAATCCCATTTTTTCCATTATTTCCCAAAGTTTCTGGTGTTGTACACAATCAAATGCCTTTGAGTAGTCTATAAAGGATAAATATAGATTCACATTAAACTCCCTGCATTTCTCTATTATTAATCTTAGATTGAATATATGATCTCTTGATCCTCTTCCTTGCCTGAAACCAGCTTGGACCATATTGACTTCTTCTTCTATTTTCTTTCGAAGTCTACCCATTATGATTTTTAACAGAATTTTACTGGCATGACTAATCAGGGCAACAGTTCTGTAGTTTGTGCATAATTTCAGGTTACCCTTTTTTGGCAGTGGTATGAATACAGTTCTTTTCCATTCTTTTGGCCAAATACCTGAATGCCATATCTTTTTACATAGTGCATGATAGATTGTTGCACACTCCTTTCCTCCTGCTTTAATAAATTCAGCGGTTATCTCATCACATCCTGGTGATTTACCATTTTTCAGACTCTTTATTGCCCATAAAACTTCTTCCATTGTCGGCTCGGGTTCTTTCTCCTCCAATAATAATTCACACTGTTGATTTCTGCTTCCACAGTCGGTTGTTTCATACATTCTTTTGCAATATTCCTTCCATCTTTCCAGAATTTCCTCTGTCTCTGTCAAGGTATTCCCCATCTCATCACAAATTACATTTAGCTTAGGTGTGACATTTCTCGTCAATGTCTTCATTTCTTTAAACATTTCACTATCTCTTCCACACCTCTGATGTTCTTCTATTCTTTCACAACAATCTTGTATGTATTGTTTTTTGTCTTTTCTTATGTTTCTTCGTACTTCTTTTGTTAAAGATTTATATTTATCTTTGTTGTTGTTTGTCACTCTCCATTGCGTCTTCATTTCTCTACATTGTTTTATCAGTTCTAGTGTACCTGCTGTGATCCATCTATTCTTTTGTGTTTTCTTTACTGGAACCATGTCTTTAGCTGTTGTTACTAAGATATCTTTGGCCTGCGTAGCCAATTCATCTGGTGTCATCTCTTCCTGTACAGCCATCAGGATTTCGAAACGGTTCTTCACTTCTATACCGTATTGTTCTGGTATATTTGTAAGGTCAAAGCGGAGTGGTCTTGATCCCATAACTATCTTTTTTATCTTTATCTTCATGTCTGCTATTAATAACTCATGGTCCGTGTCACAATAAGCACCTGGTAAAGTTTTTGCTGATGTTATGCTTGACCTCCACCTTCTCTGCACTAAAATGTAATCTATTTGATTCCTGGTTTTCCCATCAGGTGATGTCCATGTGTAAAGTCTTCTTGGATGTTGTTTAAAAAGTGTGTTAGCGATCATTAGCTCATTTTCCATACAAAACGCCATTAGATTGTCACCTGCCTCATTTCTGTGTCCTATGCTAAATTTCCCTACAACATGTCCTTCATCTTCTGCTCTTTCTGTACCAATTTTTGCATTAAAATCACCCATTATAAATACAATATCATTTTTCTGTACCTGGTCCATTGTCGTCTGCAGTGTGTTATAAAAATGTTCTACTTCATCTTCTTCTGCTGCTGATGTAGGTGCATATACCTGGATGACTGTTACATTTCTAGGAATGCCCTTAAGTCTGATTGTTAGGATTCTATCACTTACTGGATTGTAGCCTAGTAATGCTTTTGATGTTGATTTGTCCAAATAAAAAGCCACTCCATTCTTTCCTCCTACTTCTCCGCCAGAATATATAAATATATTATCATTCTCGCTCTTAAAGTGTCCTGATCCTTCCCATCGATGTTCGCAGATTCCCAAAATGTGTATCCGCGTTCTTTTCATCTCGTCACTTATTACTTGATATTTTCCCTCATACATACTTCTTACATTCCATGTTCCTACTCTTATTTTTCTTTTTAGTTTGATACAGGGGTTTTCCTTGGTAACACCGTCAGGATTTTGTCCGTCATCACAATTACTAGTACCGACCTCTGCCTCACACTCTTCCCCAGTGTTAAAATTAGATCTATCTGGCCTGGGGGACTCACCACCAGATCTTTTTCCTATTTGACTTTCCATGATTGCTGCTTGGGTTTCTTGGTATGTTTCCAGAAGGTAGTTTACCATTGCTTTCCTTCCTGGCAGTGACTGTACTAGTCAGTGATCGTAGCCATTGTCCCTACATTGAGATCATCTGCCTACCATCATAGAATGGTGACCATAACCAACATTATCTGTCAGCTGCTCTCCCATTCCATCCACCACCTGCTCCCATGGCTTCACGTCACCCTGATCGGGGGGCTATACGGGTACTCCACCTTGCCCAAGGGTGTCCCGTAGACTGACGGAGGTAAGGAGGCGTCTTACTTCTCCTTTGATAGGGGATACCCCTACCCCGCTAACCAGAACTGAGCAGCAGGATTGGGAATTTATATATTCCTAGGCAAGGTGCAGCAGGATTGGGAATTTATATTTTCCTAGGTAAGGTGCAGCAGGATTGGGAATTTATATTTTCCTAGGCAAGGTGCAGCAGGATTGGAAATTTATATATTCCTAGGTCCTAGGCAAGGTGCAGCAGGATTGGGAACTCTGATCAAAGTTAGCATGTTAACAAATGATATGCTGGAACTCTGATCAAAGTTAGCATGTTAACAAATGATATGCTGGAACTTTGATCAAAGTTAGCATGTTAACAAATGATATGCTGGAACTTTGATCAAAGTTAGCATGTTAACAAATGATATGCTGGAACTTTGATCAAAGTTAGCATGTTAACAAATGATATGCTGGAACTTTGATCAAAGTTAGCATGTTAACAAATGATATGCTGGAACTTTGATCAAAGTTAGCATGTTAACAATGATATGCTGGAACTCTGATCAAAGTTAGCATGTTAACAAATGATATGCTGGAACTTTGATCAAAGTTAGCATGTTAACAAATGATATGCTGGAACTTTGATCAAAGTTAGCATGTTAACAAATGATATGCTGGAGTTCTGATTAACTGTAACTGTAAAAAAGGGCCAGCTCTGTTGCTGGTCCTGGGTAGTGACCTCACTACACACAGGGCCTGCCCCCATGAGTTTAGCCGTTGACATCAGGAGTACCGTTGACATCAGGAGTACCTTCAGTGATTTTAGAGAGATGATTCAAGATTAAAGCTAACAATTTATATGCTGGAGTTTTTTAATTAAGAGTTACTACACCAACAACTGATATGCTGCTGTTCTGATTAAGAGTCAAGAAGCTAACAATATCAGGTGGCCGCTCTGGCAAGGGTCTGTGAGTGACAGCGTGTCTGGTGAACCGTGCAGAGATCCATGTGTAAAGTCTTCTTGGATGTTGTTTAAAAAGTGTGTTAGCGATCATTAGCTCATTTTCCATACAAAACGCCATTAGATTGTCACCTGCCTCATTTCTGTGTCCTATGCTAAATTTCCCTACAACATGTCCTTCATCTTCTGCTCTTTCTGTACCAATTTTTGCATTAAAATCACCCATTATAAATACAATATCATTTTTCTGTACCTGGTCCATTGTCGTCTGCAGTGTGTTATAAAAATGTTCTACTTCATCTTCTTCTGCTGCTGATGTAGGTGCATATACCTGGATGACTGTTACATTTCTAGGAATGCCCTTAAGTCTGATTGTTAGGATTCTATCACTTACTGGATTGTAGCCTAGTAATGCTTTTGATGTTGATTTGTCCAAATAAAAAGCCACTCCATTCTTTCCTCCTACTTCTCCGCCAGAATATATAAATATATTATCATTCTCGCTCTTAAAGTGTCCTGATCCTTCCCATCGATGTTCGCAGATTCCCAAAATGTGTATCCGCGTTCTTTTCATCTCGTCACTTATTACTTGATATTTTCCCTCATACATACTTCTTACATTCCATGTTCCTACTCTTATTTTTCTTTTTAGTTTGATACAGGGGTTTTCCTTGGTAACACCGTCAGGATTTTGTCCGTCATCACAATTACTAGTACCGACCTCTGCCTCACACTCTTCCCCAGTGTTAAAATTAGATCTATCTGGCCTGGGGGACTCACCACCAGATCTTTTTCCTATTTGACTTTCCATGATTGCTGCTTGGGTTTCTTGGTATGTTTCCAGAAGGTAGTTTACCATTGCTTTCCTTCCTGGCAGTGACTGTACTAGTCAGTGATCGTAGCCATTGTCCCTACATTGAGATCATCTGCCTACCATCATAGAATGGTGACCATAACCAACATTATCTGTCAGCTGCTCTCCCATTCCATCCACCACCTGCTCCCATGGCTTCACGTCACCCTGATCGGGGGGCTATACGGGTACTCCACCTTGCCCAAGGGTGTCCCGTAGACTGACGGAGGTAAGGAGGCGTCTTACTTCTCCTTTGATAGGGGATACCCCTACCCCGCTAACCAGAACTGAGCAGCAGGATTGGGAATTTATATATTCCTAGGCAAGGTGCAGCAGGATTGGGAATTTATATATTCCTAGGCAAGGTGCAGCAGGATTGGGAATTTATATATTCCTAGGCAAGGTGCAGCAGGATTGGGAATTTATATATTCCTAGGTCCTAATAGCAAAGACAGACTTGAACATGTGATGTAACATAACAAATATGTGATATGTCAACAGATGGTGAAGTCTGGGCAGCAGAAAACTGTGTCTCTTCATTTTTAACATCACACCTTAATATCACTGTTAACATCCCAACTCTGTTGTGTCTCTTCATTTTTAACATCACACCTTAATATCACTGTTAACATCCCAACTCTGTTGTGTCTCTTCATTTTTAACATCACACCTTAATATCACTGTTAACATCCCAACTCTGCTGTTGTCATAAAATCTTCACCGATAACATGCTTAAATTTGAAGTTAACATTACATCTTCACTGATAACATGGTAACTTTACTGTTAACGTCATATTTTCATTGTTAACATCAATTTGAATGTTAACACTTTATCTTCACACCTATCAGAAACTGTCATTTTGTAAATATAAGTTTATAGTAAAAACTTCATATCAGACTTCCCAACAACTTAGTTCTCTTGATACATCTGTCCAGATATAGACAATTTCTTACTAAAATGTTTGGATAAATACATGATATGATGTCACTGGGCCAAATGATGGCCTCACTTAACATCACTAAACCAACCTTGTGATGAGATTTGATGTCTAGAACTAGAGGCGGGATCATGCTCACAGCTTCCTGGCGACTGATGGCACCCTGACAAACAGGTCAAACAAACAAGGATATAAACAAAGAATAAAACAATAATCTCAAGTATTCAAAAGACTGATCCATCTGTTAGTCTTTCTGTTGGTTTTTTTTTTTTTCATATTAATGAGAACTTGTATATCAGGCTGCTGTTACAGTCCTGTTGCTTTCTTTCTCCATGGAAATGTGACGGACTTCCCCTGAGACAGCCCGAGCTACAGTATCTTGAGGCATCTATGCAGGTCTAGAAGAACTGTCCTGGCACCTAAATTTGAAGGTTCTTACATGCCAGAGCCCCCCACAAAATACAAGCGTTACAGAGTCAGACTTTGAAAGAAGAATCTATGTCAGAGAAATTTATGTGCAAATAATTTCTCAGAACAGCTCTCAGAGTTGTACCAGAAGTTATACTTGCACATAACAGAGCTGGCAGTGATGATGATTCTGACAGTCTGGGTAAGGAGGTATGAGAACATACTGGACAAGCCACTAGGGGATGTAACTGTAAAAAAAAAGTTAAGAACTCCTGTAGTGAATGATGATGTGATCAGTATCACTTCTGCCTACCCTACCTCCAGAAGGAATCAGTTATTCCTTTCTACAGCTGTAATATCACTAAGGTTTGCCAAAGAATGCATCAACAGTAGCAGTACTACACACATGTAAAAAAAAATGACCGTCACATTAGTAAGAAAGATAAAAAACACATATACATTCAGTCTCTGCTATAAGGAAGTCACATCAGTAAGAAAGATAAAAAACACATATACATTCAGTCTCTGCTATAAGGAAGTCACATCAGTAAGAAAGATAAAAAACACATATACATTCAGCCTCTGCTATAAGGAAGTCACATCAGTAAGAAAGATAAAAAACACATATACATTCAGTCTCTGCTATAAGGAAGTCACATCAGTAAGAAAGATAAAAAACACATATACATTCAGTCTCTGCTATAAGGAAGTCACATCAGTAAGAAAGATAAAAATAACTTACACATTCAGTCTCTGCTATAAGGAAGTCACATCAGTAAGAAAGATAAAAAACACATATACATTCAGTCTCTGCTATAAGGAAGTCACATTAGTAAGAAAGATAAAAATAACTTATACATTCAGTCTCTGCTATAAGGAAGTCACATCAGTAAGAAAGATAAAAATAACTTACACATTCAGTCTCTGCTATAAGGAAGTCACATCAGTAAGAAAGATAAAAATAAATTAAGCGGCATTCACGATTTTGGTAAAAAAGAAAAAAAAAGTGAAATGAAACTCAGAAAAATGGGTAATTTTATTATTACTGACAATCATACTTAGATTTTGAAAATTACGCTGGTTATATGCCCCCCATTACTTTGCCGGATATTACAACAAATTTGGGATCTAGAAAAAGCCCTAGAGGAGTGGAAAACTGGGTTTATAGTAAAATTACCAAAGAAGGGTGACCTCAGAGATTGCAGGAACTGGAGAGCCATTACCCTACTGCCACTCACCACTAAAGTATTTTGCAGAATAATCATCAACAGAATTGTACCAACACTTGAGGAAAAACTTTGGAAAGAGCAGGCAGGATTTAGGAAAGGAAGATCACGCATAAACCACATATTTGTACTTAGACAAATATTAGAACAGGGAAATGAGTGGCATAGCACAACATATGCATTGTTCATAGATTTTGAGAAAGCCTTTGACAGTGTCAACAGAGATGCACTGTGGAAAATCCTAAGATGGCATGGCCTCCCCCATAAAATAATAAATGTAATCAAAGCCCTATATGAGGGTTTTCAGTGCAAAGTTATCTGTGGAGAACATACCTCCAGCAGCTTTAGGGTACAAACAGGAGTGAAACAGGGATGTGTACTATCACCAACATTATTTATCTTGGCACTACACTGGTTAATGAAGGAGGCAACATCAGACAAACGCAGAGGATTACAATGGACCCTTGACACAGTGCTGGAGGACCTTGACTTTGCAGACGACATTTGTCTATTATCAAGCAGTCACAAAGATATGCAAGATAAAATAAACAAGCTAACTCAGAATGCAAACAACATAGGACTAAAGATCAACGTAGGAAAGACAAAGTTAATGAAGCAAAATGTGAACAACAGAAATGTACTCAGAGTAGATAGCAAGTTAGTGGAGGAGGTCAACGAATTTGTATATCTTGGCAGTAGAGTAGTAGAAAATGGAGACAGCACAGAGGACATCAACAGCAGACTTACTAGAGCAAACCAGGCTTTTGCAGTGCTGCAGACTATATGGAAATCAAAAAAACTAAGCATAAATATGAAAATCAGGATATTTAAGAGTAATGTTCTAAGTGTACTACTCTATGGAAGTGAATGCTGGAAAATCACCAAAACCATAGAAAACAAGTTGAATTCTTTCCAGACTAAATGTTTACGAAGAATTAGAAAGATATTTTGGCCAAACACCATAAGAAATAACATCTTATTGGCAGAAATGCAAATGATGCCACTGACAACAATTATTGAGGAAAGACGCTGGCGATGGTTGGGACATGTGTTCCAAATGACTGACAACTCACTACCAAAAATAGCACTAAGAACAGAAGTAAGGGTAGACCAAAAGAGACATGGAGAAGAACAACAGAAAGGATGTTGAGCAATAGAGGGCTCACCTGGGCAAGAGCAGAAAAAAAGGCGAAGGACAGGCATTTGTGGAAAACCCTTGTGGAAGCCCCATGTGCCCTGGGCACTTAAGGTTCAGAGAGAGAGATATGCCCCCCATTACATTTCATACATTCAGCCAGGCATCTGAAAAATTCCTGCATAACATCATTTAACATATTCAAAGGGATATTTTGAATGCAGTATTGTATTCGATCCTTTGGGTCTGCAACTGGCTTTGATCAACTAGCATACACCGTGTTCCTGAGATACCCTTACAAAAAGAAGTCTGTGGCTGATAAATCTGGTGACCTTGCCAGCCAACGAATATCCCCAAATCTGGAAATAAGATGATTGGGAAATGCTTGTAGCAGCATGGCCATGGATTGTTGTGACAGTTTGTGATCTGAGTGGATTCTTGTTGTGACAGTTTGTGATCTAAGTGGATTCTTGTTGTGACAACTTGTGATCTAAGTGGATTCTTGTTGTGACAGTTTGTGACCTGAGTGGATGCTTGTTGTGACAGTTTGTGACCTGAGTGGATGCTTGTTGTGACAGTTTGTGATCTAAGTGGATGCTTGCTGTGACAGTTTGTGATCTAAGTGGATGCTTGCTGTGACAGTTTGTGATCTGAGTGGATTCTTGTTGTGACAGTTTGTGATCTGAGTGGATTCTTGTTGTGACAGTTTGTGATCTGAGTGGATTCTTGTTGTGACAGTTTGTGATCTGAGTGGATTCTTGTTGTGATAGTTTGTGATCTGAGAGGATTCTTGTTGTGACAGTTTGTGATCTGAGTGGATTCTTGTTGTGACAGTTTGTGATCTGAGTGGATTCTTGTTGTGACAGTTTGTGATCTGAGAGGATTCTTGTTGTGACAGTTTGTGACCTGAGTGGATTCTTGTTGTGACAGTTTGTGATCTGAGTGGATTCTTGTTGTGACAGTTTGTGATCTGAGAGGATTCTTGCTGTGACAACTTGTGATCTGAGTAGATGCTTGCTGTTCCTATCGTGCTGTGTTTTTGCTTGTATTATATCACACTTTAGACTATTTCACTCAACAGTGTAGCAGACTCTGTTAAGAAGAATAACAACAACCACTGTCTAATACCAGGGTAAACTCTTGGGAGAGGGAACCTCTTCTCCATCAACTTTCACATTCAGAATGTTACTGAAAAACTTCCCGTCTATGTTTCTGAGCAGCTCCTCTGACTGACTGAAATATAAATAAACAAACAGCAATGAATATAAAGCTAAATAATAAGGACACAACTTTTATCTGGTGGACTTCTGATTAAGATTTAACATTAACAAATGATATGCTGGAGCTCTGATCAAAGTTAGCATGTTAACAAATGATATGCTGGAGTTCTGATTAACTGTACTGTAAAAAAAGGGCCAGCTCTGTTGCTGGTCCTGGGGAGTGACCTCACTACACACGGGGCCTGCCCATGAGTTCAGCCGTTGATATTAGGAGTACCTTCAGTGATTTTAGGGAGATGATTCAAGGTTAAAGCTAACAATTTATATGCTGGAGTTTTTTAATTAAGAGTTACTACGCCAACAACTGATTAAGAGTCAAGAAGCTAACACTATCAGGTGGCCGCTCTGGCAAGGTTTGTGAGTGACAGCGTGTCTGGTGAACCATGCAGAGATCAACAAATCTTCAAAGTTGAGCTCACTGACAAGTCTGGCAGTAAGCAATACACATTCTAGAACATGAAGAAAGTCATGACATACCACTGTTACCATTATCACAAAAAACAAATTTAGTTACTTCTTATTTAGTTGTCTGTAATATATATACTACATTATTCTGACTGTAATATTTCACATATACAGGGTCCGGCATAAAGCATAGCTCGGTAGTTAAAATGGAAAATAAATTAAGCGGCATTCACGATTTTGGTAAAAAAGAAAAAAAAAGTGAAATGAAACTCAGAAAAATGGGTAATTTTATTATTACTGACAATCATATTTAGATTTTGAAAATTATGCCGGTTATATGCTCCCCATTACTTTGCCGGATATTACAACAAATTTGGGATCTAGAAAAAGCCCTAGAGGAGTGGAAAACTGGGTTTATAATAAAATTACCAAAGAAGGGTGACCTCAGAGATTGCAGGAACTGGAGAGGCATTACCCTACTGCCACTCACCACTAAAGTATTTTGCAGAATAATCATCAACAGAATTGTACCAACACTTGAGGAAAAACTTTGGAAAGAGCAGGCAGGATTTAGGAAAGGAAGATCATGCATAAACCACATATTTGTACTTAGACAAATACTAGAACAGGGAAATGAGTGGCATAGCACAACATATGCATTGTTCATAGATTTTGAGAAAGCCTTTGACAGTGTCAACAGAGATGCACTGTGGAAAATCCTAAGATGGCATGGCCTCCCCCATAAGATAATAAATGTAATCAAAGCCCTATATGAGGGTTTTCAGTGCAAAGTGATCTGTGGAGAACATACCTCCAGCAGCTTTAGGGTACAAACAGGAGTGAAACAGGGATGTGTACTATCACCAACATTATTTATCTTGGCACTACACTGGTTAATGAAGGAGGCAACATCAGACAAACGCAGAGGATTACAATGGACCCTTGACACAGTGCTGGAGGACCTTGACTTTGCAGACGACATTTGTCTATTATCAAGCAGTCACAAAGATATGCAAGAGAAAATAAACAAGCTAACTCAGAATGCAAACAACATAGGACTAAAGATCAACGTAGGAAAGACAAAGTTAATGAAGCAAAATGTGAACAACAGAAATGTACTCAGAGTAGATAGCAAGTTAGTGGAGGAGGTCAACGAATTTGTATATCTTGGCAGTAGAGTAGTAGAAAATGGAGACAGCACAGAGGACATCAACAGCAGACTTACTAGAGCAAACCAGGCTTTTGCAGTGCTGCAGACTATATGGAAATAAAAAAAAACTAAGCATAAATATGAAAATCAGGATATTTAAGAGTAATGTTCTAAGTGTACTACTCTATGGAAGTGAATGCTGGAAAATCACCAAAACCATAGAAAACAAGTTGAATTCTTTCCAGACTAAATGTTTACGAAGAATTAGAAAAATATTTTGGCCAAACACCATAAGAAATAACATCTTATTGGCAGAAATGCAAATGAAGCCACTGACAACAATTATTGAGGAAAGACGCTGGCGATGGTTGGGACATGTGTTCCAAATGACTGACAACTCACTACCAAAAATAGCACTAAGAACAGAAGTAAGGGTAGACCAAAAGAGACATGGAGAAGAACAACAGAAAGGATGTTGAGCAATAGAGGGCTCACCTGGGCAAGAGCAGAAAAAAAGGCGAAGGACAGGCATTTGTGGAAAACCCTTGTGGAAGCCCCATGTGCCCTGGGCACTTAAGGTTCAGAGAGAGAGATATGCCCCCCATTACATTTCATACATTCAGCCAGGCATCTGAAAAATTCCTGCATAACATCATTTAACATATTCAAAGGGATATTTTGAATGCAGTGTTGTATTCGATCCTTTAGGTCTGCAACTGGCTGTGATCAACTAGCATACACCGTGTTCCTGAGATACCCCTACAAAAAGAAGTCTGTGGCTGATAAATCTGGTGACCTTGCCGGCCAACGAATATCCCCAAATCTGGAAATAAGATGATTGGGAAATGCTTGTAGCAGCATGGCCATGGATTGTTGGGCTGTGCGGGCAGTTGCTCTATCTTGCTGAAACCATATTAGTCTCTTATTTCTATTGGCCAACTCTGGAATGAAGTATTCAGTTAGCAACTGAACATAAAGACTGCCATTAACAGTAAGAGTATGCCCATTTTCATCTTAAAAAAAATATGGGCCAATGACGCTGAATGATGCAACACCACACCACACTGTTACTTGATCACTTTGGAGCGGTTTCTCATGCAGTAATTGTGGATTTTAAGCTGACCAGGATCTGAAGTTTTGTTTTTTACTACCTGACAACTCAAAATGTGCCTCATCAGACATTATGAGGTTATTGAGCACATTCGGATTTTCTTCAATGCTTGCTAGAAAATCGTTAGCAAAGTCAAGTCTGTAAATTTTATCTAAATCATTCAGCTGCTGCACAACTTGCAACTTATAAAGGTGGAAATGTAGATGATTATGAATGATGCGACGCAGCGAGCGATCCGACATACCTAGTGCCAAAGCGTGCCTATCAGCTGATCGCAGAGGCCTATGAAGCATTGCATTGTGGATTTCTTGAATTTGTTCAGGCATCTGTTGAGGTCTTGGACAACCAGTAGACTTGTTACTGAAGCAATTAGTGGTTTCCTTAAATTTTTTGACCCATCTCAAAATTGTTCTCCAGTCAGAAACATTATCATGGGGATGTAATTCAAAACGGCAATGAAACTTTCGTTATACAGTAACAGACGATTCTCCACTTTTAAAATAAGTTTCAACAGTAAATGCACAATGTTGTGTTTGCCAAGAAGCTATTGTTAAAAATGACTGTTTGTTTGCTGCATCTCTGATGTCATGGTTTTTTACACACATATTCAATTTCTGCGCACTACATCAGTTAAATCCAGCTACGCTTTATGCCGGACCCTGTAGTTCTGACTGTAATATTTCACATATAGTTCTGACCTACCTCTTATAACCTGTTATTCTGAATGTAACTGGCAGAGTTTTCTTTAAGGTCTCATAAAAGTCATCCCACTCTCCATCTGGAACAATGCCCTGGCCCTTTTGTCAAGAAATACATAGAAATCCTTCAACAAAAATTGTCAGGGACATGTGGAGAGAATGGAAGACAACAGATTGTCTACAATCAAGAAATAACATGGATGAGATCAAGAGGTAGACAAAGACAGAGATGTAGCGACAAACTAGAAAATGACCTACAAGAGACGACAGGGATGAGATCAAGAGGTGGACAAAGACAGAGATGTAGCGACAAACTAGAAAATGACCTACAAGAGATGACAGGGATGAGACAAAGAGGTAGACAAAGACAGAGATGTAGCGACAAACTAGAAAATGACCTACAAGAGACGACAGGGATGAGACAAAGAGGTAGGCTATGACAGAGATGTAGCGACAAACTAGAAAATGACCTACAAGAGATGACAGGGATGAGACAAAGAGGTAGACAAAGACAGAGATGTAGCGACAAACTAGAAAATGACCTACAAGAGACAACAGGGACGAGACAAAGAGGTAGACAAAGACAGAGATGTAGTGACAAACTAGAAAATGACCTACAAGAGACGACAAGGATGAGACAAAGAGATAGACAAAGACAGAGATGTAGCAACAAACTAGAAAATGACCTACAAGAGACGACAAGGATGAGACAAAGAGATAGACAAAGACAGAGATGTAGCAACAAACTAGAAAATGACCTACAAGAGATGACAGGGATGAGACAAAGAGGTAGACAAAGACAGAGATGTAGCGACAAACTAGAAAATGACCTACAAGAGACGACAGGGATGAGACAAAGAGGTAGACAAAGACAGATGTAGCGACAAACTAGAAAATGACCTACAAGAGACGACAGGGATGAGACAAAGAGGTAGACAAAGACAGAGATGTAGCAACAAACTAGAAAATGACCTACAGGAATGATCTAGCAAGAGAAGGTCAGAACAGAAGTGAGAAGATCTTTATCTGCAGTCATAAGTTTTCATGACTCTAAAATCTAAAGATGATCTCACTTGGTAAAGACAAACTTGACTGCTACAAAAATAATCTTGCTTGCTGATGTAGCATAAATATAAACCTGCTTACTAATGTAGCACAAGACTACAAAAACATAAATTTGCATGCTAACATGGCACAATGTAGCACAAACTTAGAAATTCCAAAGAACTGTACATTTTACCTGATGGATTTATGTTATCTTGATATTTGACAAGTGTCCTCCACATGATCAAAGATTTGCTATAATTTGGTTTTTTTTTTTTTAACCCCATTAACATTTCTGTCTACCACATTGCAATCAAACTGTTACTAATGATAGTACATATGCACACACATACAGAACACAACAGTTAGCAGTTACTACTACATCTTACTTTGTAGTACTTAGCAAAAAGTTCATTGTCTCGTCGTCCCAAGTCATAACCTTCTCCAACTTTACCACCACCTCTGCTGAACTTCTGTCAAGATAAAAGTTAGTTAATATAATGCATATATTTCAACAGAATATGTGCAAAAAAATTATCATATCTATAACAATGTTACCATATCTACAAATACAGTAATAACTCTTTCCATCCACATGGACACTTAACAAAACAGCTGAGAAACACATAAATGCCTTTGAATGTAAATGCTACAGAAGAGTTCTCCAAATATCGTGGACACAAAAAAGAACAAATATATCTATACTACAAGAGCTTAATATTGAAGAAGGCTGGCTAGTAAAGAGGATTAAAGAGAGAAAAGTTAAATATTTTGGACACATTAAACATCATGATAATTTAGAGAAGACCATATTGGAAGGATACATAACGGGAACAAGAAAAAGAGGAAGACTAAAACGAAGATGGCTGCAAGAAATCGTTGACGATCTGCAAATGGACGCAGCAGCAGCAGGCCATCTTGCTCACAACCGAGAGGCCTACAGGAGTGCTGTCTGGGAGGCAAAGTTCCGCAATGGACATGCAAATGAATGAATGAATGAACCTGCATTACTTCCAAAATGTTCCTTAGTTTCTGACGACATGGACATTTTGGAGAAGGGGTCCCTGTGTAAAAGATATTGTACCGAATTAATTCCATGATCACCACGTGTGTATCACACATTAAAATAAGTGGAAATGAATGAAGATTCCATAAATGAAGTTATTTGTCATAAAAAAAAAAACAAAGAAAAGAAAAAACTGGTGTGAAACGATGGAACGATTTTTGGCACTAACAAAATTTTAGGGCTGAACAATAAAATCTACTTTATACTTACCTTAGCTGTGTCATAATCCAATATAGAATATGTAGTCATTCAAATTTCAACACAGAAAAATCAATATTTATGGATTTTTGTGACATCCACTAAATCTAAGAGATCTACAGCTACTAGAAACACATATAGTAAGCTAGATCTAGTCGGTTGGTGTGACCATTCTACCACTCAATCTCGAAATAAACTTGAATTTTACCCCCTATCTATGTATCAAAAATGGCGTCTTTATCCCCCATGCTTAAAACACTAGTTTAACTTTGAATCCAGAAGAGTTCTAACTGGTTAAATGAAAAGTAACATCATGTTTTCAATGAATGAAACTCTGATATCACATAGGGCTCTTGAGGGTGCCACTGCTAAACCGCAAAGATCCTTATGGGGCTCGCGCGAGTGGAAAGAGTTAAATAAAGTGTTGCAGAAGCACCATCACCGCACTTAAGTCCAAATGTGCTCTCATCTCCTCCTAGGAAGAAAGTTCTCAGGACAGGTGCATGCACTCTGCAGCACCAGCAAGAATCTTTATGAACTGGATGGAACTCAATGTCTTTAGCCTAAGAAGTCGTATCACTATTCTATCCTTATAAGCATAGCTTTCCACAATTGTGACGATATACAATACGAATAGGAAGAAAAAAAATAGTAGAAAAAAAGGATAGCACTTAACTTAGCTCTGACTTATAAGAAGTTGCACCCAAGAGTGCATGTGGTGGAGTATTGTGAACGTCTGAAAGGTGTGACAGGTTAGTAGTAAAGATGGGGTGGGATATAATGGTAATGAAGCTGAAAAAATGGTGGGTGGAATAGAAGAATGTGGTTGATGCAATCTTAACTCTTCCCGTGCCATAGTCGCCATAGTGAGAATTTCTGGTTAGTGAGTTGCGTGCCATAGTCGTTATAATGACAATTCATTTGTTTCAATAAAACTATGACAATTTATTTGTTTCAATAAAACTAACCGGTGTAACATTTAGATTGTACATATTTCGTTCGCGTTTCCAGTGACATTTTTCAAAATGGTGGAAGAGTCCTTAGTTACGAGCGATGCCGAGCGAGAAAAAGGAAGAGAAACATCGAAATTTTTCAATTTTTGACGATGTAGATAGGAGTATGGACATGGCCTGTGACCACCCCACTGCTCTTGAATGTATCCTAAGTAGATTTAGACATATTAGATGACTGTAGAAATAGTTAATATATTATTACAGACATTAATTTAGTGAGAATGCAACCTCGAATCACAATATGAGATCGACAAGTAGATCTAGACATCTCAGATGGTAAGTAGCGCATATCTAGACTTAGCCAATGGTGAGCTGGGCACAATCATTGTCTAAAAACACCACATTACTTCTTTTTTCCTAAAACAACTCTGCATTTATGAAATGTTCATACATTTAGTTATGCTTTGAAACATAATAAGTACACAGAAGTACATGTAAATACTGTTTTCCATTCCATTTTACAACTATACCCACTATACAGATCAGGACTCGCGCTTTTTGTGTGGCACGAACGGGAACATCCGCGTTTTTTCTTGGGCACGGGAAGAGTTAATACAGTGAGGGTTCTGGAAAATAAGTACCAGGTGAGGAAGGAGTAGAACTTAGTAGAGAAGGAATATGATTGTAGAGAGGAATGTTAAGTGTAGCTGAACTTCAAGTTCAAACCATGTGGTTACAGCATCCCATATTCCTGTAGGGAGGGGTTCTCAAGCACCAGATGGCTCCTGTCATCAGGGTGACATTGTTTGCTAGCCGCTACTAGAAAATCAGACCTGCCACTGTGGTTGAGGTCACTTAAATGATTATAAAGTGGCTTAGAAGCATGCTGTGAGATGTCATAAAGATATTTCTGCATGCGGTCACCTTTGTTTTGTTATTCTGTGACAAGTCTCTCCAATATAAGTTATCTTACACTTTTCACACAAGGGCATATATTATGATGTGAAACTCGCATGCAAATCCTTTATTTTTCCATTGCGAGGATAGTTTTTGGGAGTTAAATAGGCAATCAGTGACTCACTGTTGATATACTAATGTCAGGGTTAGCAAACCATAACCGACCAAGCCCTGTCCCATCTCTCTGGTGGTACCCCCAGTTGCAGGCCTGGCCTGGCTAATGGGGCAAGGACTGCTGTAGTCCCCATGGTGGTGGTGTCTGCTAAAGAAGTATTACACACCTCCTGCTTCTTAGCTGCACTCCAGAACTGAAAAGTAGCTGCCACAACCCGCTCCTACAATACTGTGCCCCAATACCTTCACAGCATTGGCTGCAAAGAACCCAGCTCGCAGTTACAGGGAGACAGAAGATAAGACACAATGCTAAGACATGTACAACTATAGGAAATATCCTCAGAAAGTTTTACGCCTGCTTCGCACACTGAATTGCAACAAGCTATTGGATGAATCGCACAGATATGCATCTTTACCTTTTGCTGATTGGCATTTTTCCTTTTCCTTCCCATTGTTTCAGCTCTCTATCTCTAGCTATTCCGATCCAATATGAGAATCTCACGTTTCACGTCTGCACAATGTGCAATATATCATTCTGTAGTACTTTGTGCTGCTAAAATAACAAAAATTCGGATTAAAATGTTACGAAATCCTTAATAGATTAATTTAATAGTAATTAGAATAATTCAAAACACAAACTCACATAACTTCCATAGTATTTAAATATGTATAAGGTAAATTACTTTTTGTATAAATTTACATTTGTAGCTTAATGATGGACAAATTAATTTCGTGAAGTTATATGGTACTTGTTTTTTATATGTCACACAAAGAGAGTCTTCAAGCGATTAGCTGATACTTTTAAGAACTGGCCAATCAGCAACTACGTAACAATAGATGTTTTTGCAACCATGGTAACGTTGTTGAGATTGTGTTGGTGTTGGCGATGTGTACAATTTTACACCTTGCTATCTAATTTTGCATAGCGTACACATTATCCGTAGGTATTCATGTTAATTTATAGCTAATTTGTATCTGTCTGTCACGCCTTCTTTACCTCTATCTGGGGTATTGGCCATCAACAAAAATTCTCCATTTTTTTTCTGTCCTGGACCGTTTCTTCCACCCATTTCCAGGCGTAGTCAATCTTTTTTTTATCTCTACTTCAAGACTCTTGGCCAGGTGTTTCTAGGTCTTCCTTCTTTCTTCTTTCCTTGGGGATACCAGGTGAGAGCTTGTCTGATATATCTATGGTAGGCTTACGAAGTATATGTCATTTATGCCCCCACCATCTTCTCATCATTTCTTTCACGCCATAGCTCTGATTGCTGATGGTATCTGATCATCTGATCTGGAGGATTTTTCTTAGACTTGTGTTAACATAGGTCTGCAATTTGTTGGTTATTTTGGCTGATGCTATATTTCTGATCCATACAACATGACCGATTTAACATTTGTATTGAAAAGCAGGCCGTCTTACTCACAACCGAGAAGCCTACAGGAGTGCTATTAGGGAGGGAAAGTTCAACAAGGGACATGCAAATGAATGAATTGAAAAGTCTAAGTTTTATTAGGGATATTCCCTTGACCTTCCAGATGTTTCTCACCTTGTATACCAATTTTAATTATAATAGTGCCAGTACTTGCATGCAACTTATACAGAAATAATGATTAGCTTCTGTGACAGATGTTAACTACCTTGAAGCAGATGTGAGATCAGCCAGACTTTCCATGGTAGACTTTTGATTTATTTCATTGAAAAAGAAAAAAAGAATAATTATGGATATATGGTTATTTAAAAAATGCTACAAGTGACTTTTCTTTAAATAAAGACACTGCTTGGACAAGTTCAGCAAGGCTTGGTTATGGAGTGTAATGGAATATAATCTGGAGTCCATACAGCAGCAGGTATAACAAGGTTTTATTATAGTGTGATAGAATATAAAAAACATTTTTAAGTAGTGTCATCAGCTCTCAAATAGTGTATTGAGCTTTACGAAGCCACCAATCCCAGGGAACTCAATATTTAGGGCCCCCTATCATCAGAAATTTTTAAACACTTGGCCAAAGAGAAAGAAGAAGAATGTGTAGTTGTTTTGCTGTTTAATGTAGAGTTACTGGGCTAACTATTACTGGGATTGGAACAAATGTTTTGAGTTCAAGCTTCTGCTTTTTTGTTATTTAAATATGAATATTGCTCCATATCCGAAATATCAAAAAGACTTTTAGAGTCTCCCCATTAAATAAATATAGAACATTTTATATCACTTTCAGCACCATGCCACTGGGACCATTTGGTGAAATCTTGGGAACCACTGGGACCCTAGAGTCCCTTGGTCCAAATACTCAGAAATACAAGTCCAAAGTGACAGCCCCACGCAATCCAAAGCTTGTGAAGCAGAATGTTCCTGACAAATATAAGGTTTGTTGTGCTAGTTATCACATGTCATAAATTACGTTTTGCTTTTGTATCACCTTTTCTCTCTATATATGTATATATAATTTTATGCAGGAAAGACAGAAGAGAAAGAGAAAGGTGAGAGCAGAACATATTAAATAACTAACCAAGTGACACAAGAAGAGAAAGACAAATGATCTGACTAAAGATGCTAAGAGGGGAAGGTGAGAGAAGAACACATGAAATGACTAATCAAGTTACACAGGAAGAGAGGCAAATGATCTAAATGAAGATGTGAAGGATGACTAGAAAATAAGAGGCATAATTGTCAATGCATTTTGGACATGGCACTTGATTGCATATGTTTTTATACATTTACAATTACATTTGTATCTATAATTTCTATCCATTGTTTTCTTGTTATTTTTTATGTAAAATAATATTAGCCCAAATTTTTTCAGGTTGCTTTGTATCTGTGAGATTAGTTTGCTATCCTCACTTTGTTAAGTCATTGCTCACCCAATCAGAATACAAAGTTTCATTCTCTTCAGCTACTTTCCTTTCTTTCATATCTTCAGTGCTTTGACTTCATTTCTCCGAGTTTTGTCAACATTTTTTGGGTTTACTCACAAATTTAATGATTACTTTTAAAGCTCTATGCACTGACGTGATTGTTAAATAAATTTCCAGATGACCCCAAGCAAGTTTTTGTTTGACATGTCACTGACCACAGAACAGAAGCTTGCAAACACGCATGTCATGAACATTCCGCTTAAGACCGAACTGCTGGACATGGGAGATACATCACTACAGCAGGTATTACATTCAATTTTGTAGTTAAAAAAATGTGTTTTGTTAAATTTTCCAAATTCACTTTTGACTATATAGCACTGACCCGGTATGTCTGCTCTGGTGACATGCCTGGTGAACTTAAACCAGTTAAAACTTGCTCCAGGTCATCCTGTAACTCCCAGGAAATATCCTGATAATCAAAGTAGGGATTAATGTAATTCATTGTGTGGTGGAGCCTTCTAAGAAGCAGGGAATGTATCAACTCGACTCTTATGCACTATGGGATTAAGGGAAATCTATGATATCATAACTACTGTCAATAATCTACCAGATTACTGTAATCTACCAGATTATTGTGGCATTCACAACAAGAAAAGGTTCTAAGGACTGTTATAGCCGGAGGTGGGTGGGGGATACGCTCTCCACTCCAATTAAATGACTCCAAGGCATACATCTCAAATAGCTTCTGACAGTCCAAGTCCAGCTCCTGGCCTTCTTGTGGTGGAACTGTACAAACTGACAGGAGAAGGGGCAAAGGTGAATATCTGGCGCCTGAAAACCAGACGCTTTGGGTAGATGAGAGTCTTGTTTGG
This sequence comes from Achatina immaculata, assembly GCA_009760885.1. Classification (NCBI taxonomy): domain Eukaryota; kingdom Metazoa; phylum Mollusca; class Gastropoda; order Stylommatophora; family Achatinidae; genus Lissachatina; species Lissachatina immaculata. The sequence continues at coordinate 46,250,691 of CM019716.1, forward strand.
TAGCTCATCTACCATTGCTGGCCAGATTCTTCAGCTGCCATGTGTGAGATGAAACTCCCCCCGGCCAATGAAGAAAAATGTGATTAGGGTTGCTGCGCAGCGCCGCCATGGAAAAGGTGAAGGAAAGGATTAAGTGAAGTAACCAGTAGTCTCGAGGTCAAGACTACTCAAATCACGGCACTTCTGCTCTAGAGGCTGGCCATGTCCTTTATACACACATGCTGGGGCAGATTGCCTAAACCGGCTTAACCCAGGGGTTAAACTAAGACACTGCTGGCGAGATTCTTCGGCCACTGCCACCGCGCATGGGATGAAACTCCTCCCAGCCAATGAAGAAAATACAAAAATGCAATTAGGGTTGCTGTGCGGTGATGCTGTGAAAAGGTGATAAAGTGAAGTTTAATCGGTTTGTCCAGTAGTCTCGCAGCGATAGCTACTCATACCATGGCACCTCTGCTCTAGAGGGCGGCCACGTCCGATATACGCCCATACTGGTGAAATATGCCTAAACCGGCTTAACCCAGGGGTGAAACTTGATGACTGCTCATGTCACGGTACCTCCGCTCTAGAGGTCAGTCACATCCTAAACACACTCATACTAGGATAATGTGCCTAAACCAGCTTAACCCAGGGGTGAAATTTACTAGTGGCGTGGATTTGTCCGTCTGGACAAAAGCTCCATCCTGGTCACAATCTAGGAAGGGTAGCAGCCACGACCACAAAATGCTGAAGTTGGAGACACTGGACAGGTGCAGTCTAGATAGGCAACTACCTCTCATGAAAACCACAGTGTCATGCAATCCCGCTTCTGCGACCCAACGAGAATATAGGCCCAAGCTCCACGATACTCTGAATCTCTTGTGGTCCTTTTGGGGATCTCTTGTGGTCCTCTCAGGGACCACAGGACCTATCAAGGACCACAGGAGTAAATTCAGTAGGATCACGGGGGGGTTTGGTGGTAGAAGCGAACAAAGAAGAAGAAAACAACAAGAAAAGTTTAAATGAGGCAGTCACTAAATGTAGGAAATCTGTTCATACCAGTGCTCATTATCTTATATCAGTGCTCATTATCTTATACCAGTGCTCATTATGTTATAATACACAACTTAGGTTGTTTTCATAACTGATTTATATTTGAGATTAAGTATTGCTATACAAGTTCTGAATGAAGCAACACAGCACAGCATCTAATTAATGAACAAGTTTTAGATAGCACTTTGAAAACTTTACCAGAATTGATTGCAGAGAGGGATGTTAGCCTTCTTATTCAGTTTCTTTAAATGCCAGATGAAAAATGTTCTGTGTCAAATAATTGTGCTAAAAACATGGGTACAATGATATTTAGGGACCATACATGACAGTAATTTATTAGTAAGATTATTATCACTTACTGTTTTTGTATTAAGTTTTGTTTATGTCAGTGGATCTCTAATACACTCTTGTCTCTTGCCATTATGTCACCTCTAAGATGCTTTGATTCCTAACAGTTGAATAACTCATTGATTACTTACATATGCTTAAATGTTTGATTCCTTACACTTGTTTAAACTATTTGATTATTTACATAAGTTTAAATTCCTTACATTAATTTGTTGATTCTATAACAGCAAAGAGACAAGTTTACTGCAAGGCCAAGCAAAATATGTTAACAATTCTCTTTTCCACAGTTCTCCAAAGTGAACATTGATGAGCCTCTATTTCAGCCATTCCCATCAGAAGTATACTTCCAGAACTTTAACCCTTTTGAAGTTTATGAAGTTCCTCTCATTTTCAGAAACAATGACAAGGTGAGGCTTTGTCTGGTGTTTAGTTTGTGTCCAAGAATCTCTGAAGGGAAAAATAGTACAAAGATCTTCTCTCTCTTCTTATTTGATCTTCTTGTAATTGTAAGGTGCCACAGTGGTGTAGAGATGAGTGCGCTCACCTGCCAATCAGAAGGTCCTGGTTCAATTTAGCACTTGGATGGAATTGGGGTCAACCCAGCCTACAAAAAAAAGGGTTCCTGAGGTTTTCCTATGAAAACCGAGGCAGCAAGGACAGATGCTGGCATCCCTACCTCAAATGCTGTAGTGACCTAGAAGAGTAAAGACACAAACACTTCACATCCATAAGGCATGCAGGTGCCATGGAACATAGAGAGACTATGCAGCCTGTGCTGCATACAACTGACACTGGGATGGTTGATCTTAAAGGTTAGATGAGGAGTGGTTAGAGTAGCTTTCATGGGGATCCTGAACATGCCCAAGAAGCACACATCAGCAGACTCTAGCATATCTGGCACTAGGCAGAGCTTTACACTGCTTGTCAAACAGAAAGATCACAACAGTCAATTTTAGGGAGCACCACAAAAAAAATGGGGTAGGACCTTGGTTTTTCTGGCTTGTTAGTTAACTGCATCATTCATCAATGGCTTTCAAAGTAGGTTACATTGCCCCCTCCCTCTGGTGGAGGTGGGAAGATCTGAAGAGGAGAGGGGGCTGTGAGGGAGCAGGAAACAGCAGGGGATATCAGACTCAGATTGGGGTAAAAAAAAAAAGACTCTTTTAGGGTGTTAGAGATGTGGCCCAGGAGGCAAGTTGGTGGCAGACCAAAAGATTTTGAGAATCACTGCACCAGCACAGCCATCTTTGCTCTCGGGAAAGGAAATCATGATAGATAATTTCATGGTGCTGGATATATTTATTATAACAACAGGAAAAATAGAAGGAAGAAGATCAAAAGGAAGACCAAGAGAAATGATACTGGACAGTCTGACAGGATGGTGTGAGAGGAGATCACCAACTGAGCTGATGGCCTGCATGAAGGATCGTGTACTCTGGAGAAGCATAATAGCCAATGCCAGTTGGCATGGCACCTGATGATGGTGATGATGACAATGATGTATATATATATATATATATATATATATATATATATAATATATATATATATATTATGTTTTAAATATTTAAATTTTAAACATTTAATTGGTGAATGGTCTCCCTGTAACTGCAAACTATTCTTTGTAGCCAGTGTCATGGCAAAAATTAGAAATAAAAACACTGAATTTAATGGGTGGTGGGTTGTGATAGTTTTATTTGTAGTTTTAATCAGCTATGGGCTGAGATAGCTTTATTTGTTTCATTTAAAATTAAAGAAGCAAACTGTTTAATATGTCAGCATCTTGTTAAGCAACAAACCTCATTTACAAGACTGAACTAATGCAATATTTTGTTTATGAGGGATAGAATATTAGTTTAGCCATGTGTAATCTGTGACTATGATAACTGCATCATACCTCTAACAAGGTAGCTCTGACAGCACCATCATGGCTCTGCCAAAGTTACCTTGCTAACTGCATGATACCTCTACCAAAGTTACCCTGATAACTGCATCATACCTCTACCGAAATTACGCTGATAACTGCATCATACCTCTACCGAAATTACCCTGATAACTGCATCATACCTCTACCGAAGCTACCCTGATAACTGAGCCATGCCTCTACTGAAATTACCCTGATAACTGAACAACAACAAAGAGAAATATAAATCTTTAACAAAAGAAGTACAAAGAAACATAAGAAAAGACAAAAAACAATATATACAAGATTGTTGTGAAAGAATAGAAGGACATCAGAAGTGTGGAAGAGATAGTGAAATGTTTAAAGAAATGAAGACATTGACCAGAAATGTCACACCTAAGCTAAATGTAATTTGCGACGAGATGGGGAATACTTTGACAGAGACGGAGGAAATTCTAGAAAGATGGAAGGAATATTGCAGAGGAATGTATGAAACAACCGACTGTGAAAGCAGAAATCAACAGTGTGAATTATTATTGGAGGAGAAAGAACCCGAACCGACAATAGAAGAAGTCTTATGGGCAATAAAGAATCTGAAAAATGGTAAATCACCAGGATGTGATAAGATAACAGCTGAACTTATTAGAGCAGGAGGAAAGGAATGTACAACAATCTTTCATGCACTATGTAAAAAGATATAGTATTCAGGTATTTGGCCAAAAGAATGGAAAAGAACTGTATTCATACCACTGCCAAAAAAGGGTAACCTGAAATTATGCACAAACTAGATAACTGTTGCCCTGATTAGTCATGCCAGTAAAAAATCATAATGGGTAGACTTTGTAAGAAAATAGAAGAAGAAGTCAATGTGGTCCAAGCTGGTTTCAGGCAAGGAAGTGGATCAAGAGATCATATATTCAATATAAGATTAATAATAGAGAAATGCAGAGAGTTTAATGTGAATCTATATTTAGCTTTTATAGACTACTCAAAGGCATTTGATTGTGTACAACACCAGAAACTCTGGGAAATAATGGAAAAAATGGGATTTTCAGCTGAACCATGTCTCTACCGATGTTACCCTGATAATTGCACCAAACCTCCACTGAAAGTACCCTGATAATTGCATCACACCTCTACTGAAGTTACCCTGGTAACTGCACCATACCTCTACCAAATTTACCCTGATAACTGCACCATGCCTCTACTGAAGTTACCCTTATTACTGCACCATTCCTCTACCAAAAATACCCTGATAACGGCACCATTCTTCTACCTAAGTTACCCTGATAACTGCAACATCCTCTACCAAAGTTACACTGATACTTGCACCATGCCTCTGCCAAAGTTACCCTGATAACTGCTCCAAACCTCTACCGAAGTTACCCTATTATCTGCACCACATTCCTATCCAGTTCTCCTGATAATTGCACCATACCACTACCAAAGTTGTTATACTGATAACTGCATCATACTCCTACAGAAATTACCCTGATAACTTAACCTTATCCCTACCCAAGTTTCTCTGATAACTGCACCATACCTCTACCAAATTTACCCTGATAACTGCACTAGACCCATTCCGAAGTTACTCTGATAACTGCACCATACTTCTACCAAAGTTACCCTGATAACTGAACCATGCTTCTACTGAAATTACCCTGGTAACTGCACCATACCTCTACCGAAGTTACCCTGATAACTGCACCATACTCCTACTGAAGTTACCCTGAAAACTGTGCCATACCTCTTTTGAAGTTACACTGATAAGTGCACCATGTCCCTACCAAAGTTACCCTGATAACTGCACCATGCCCATTCTGAAGTTAACTGATAACTGCACCATGCTGCTATTGAAGTTACCCTGATAACTGCATAACATCTACCACAGCTACCTTGATAACTGCATCCTCCCTGTACAAATTCTACCTTAATAACTGCATCATACCTCTACCAACGCTACCCTGATAACTGCACCATACCTCTATCGAAGTTAACCTGATAACTGCACCATTTCTCTACCAAAGTTAGTCTGATCACTGCACCATTCCTCTACTGAAGCTACTCTGATAACTGCACCATACCTCTACTGAAGTCACCCTGATAACTGCCTCATATCTCTACCAAAGTTACCCTGATAACTGCAAAATACCTCTACTAAAGTTACCCTGATATCTGCATCATACCTCTACCAAAGGTATCTTTGCTCCAGTACAATCTTCCACATTCTGAAAGGAAAGTTGTTCCCCTTTGATGATCTGAGGAGTTGTGTGGCTGTTTTGCTTCATGTGGCAGACTTTCCTGTTTATGAAATACATTTTTCAGTTTTTTTTTTTTTTGGTTTTTACCTGCAGGTTCCACGTCTGATCAAAATAAGTCAAGAGAATTCTCCATATTTCAAAATAATCAACCCACATGATATTGGACATAAGGTTGGACCTGGACTGCCAACAACTTTCAAGATTCAGTTTAAGCCTGATGAGAAAAAGGTATGAAATACTGAGCTTTATGCTGTGATAAACCAGAGTTCACTCTGTGATGTGTGATTTATGGAATAAGGCAAAAGTCATGGCCAGATTTTTCATCAACATTAAAAAAAACTGTAATAGCCAGAGGAGGGGTGGAGGATAAGCTATTCACGTCAATTAAATATCTCCAAGGCATGCATCTCAAATAGCCTTTGACAGTCCAAGTCCAGCTCCTGGCCTTCTCATGGAAGAACTGTTTAAACTGACAAGAGATGGAGCGAAAGGCGAGTATCTGGTGCCTGAAAACAAAACACTTTGGGTAGATGAGACTCGTTAGTCTTGGTTGGTAGCTCATCTAGGAGAAGGAAAACTCTGATTTCAAACCCCCTGCTGCCTTGTAGGGTAGGCTCTGGCCAGAGTCAAAGGCTAGTGGAGTAAACCATAAACAAACCGGTGGAAGGCAAGGGGAAACCAATACTGTACATTCCCAAGAACAGTCATGACAATAATAAGAAAAAGAATTGTTGAAAGTGATATTAATTAAAAAAATGACCAGAGAGGAAAGACCTGCAAGCATCATAACAACAGCAAAGACAAATGGGAAAAGAGGCAGAAGAAAAGAAGACTAAGAAAGAAGCTAATGAACTTTTATAGTCAGGTAGAAAATCAGCAAATGCGCTCTTGGAAAGCATTATCGTGTTGTGGAAAAGCATGATGGGTCTTATACAAATGGAAATAGAGTGTCCCAAAATAATGTACTCACACTTTATCACTCATTTATTTTACAACTCAAAGATTTATACAATTTCTTGTGGTAGTTACTATACAGTCACAAATGTTCAAAATGTCTACCAACAGCACCAGTGTAATATTGATAATGATGTGCAACAGATCAAGTTACAAACTGTAATTTACATTTGCAGTTACTGCTGCAGAAGGAAATAAATGTCAAATTAATGATATGGTGATAAATATAAGTTTGATTACTGATACAGTGGAAAAAAGACATCTGCTGTACCTTAAAAAAAGGTCTATTTTAATCAAGCCAAAAACAAATATTTGTCAAATGTTAATCTTCCATTTTCCAGGACTACAAGCATGAACTTGTCTGCATCACAGAAAGAGAAAAGTTTGTTGTTCCAATCAGGGCCATCGGAGCACGCGGAATCCTAGACTTCCCAGACAACATACACTTCCCATCTTCCTATGTGAAATATTCCAACACAAAGACACTTTTGGTCAGAAACATTGGCAACAAGGAGGCCAAGTTCAGTCTGAAAGCTAAACCGTAAGTACTATTTCATTCTGGGGATTAATATGTGGTGAACTGGTTCTATTTTTCATATGATGTTTTTTTTAAAATTATTATTTGACTTTTCATGTTCTCTGTCTGTTACCTCGGGCATAGATCCTGACGATACAGCCCGTGCCAAAATCCTCAAAAAAGAGAATCACTGTCTCTCTTAGCTTGATTTTTTTCCCCTTGATCTGCCCAGCTTGGGAAGGTTTTCTGGTAGCTGCATTACCACCAGCATAACTCCCAAGTTCTGGAGCACTTCCTAATACTTGTCCCAGAATGTATCCAGAGATAGTCAGGAACCAAGATGAAAGGAGACAGATTGTATAAGCAGTGATCCATCAAGGTCAGGAGTGCTAGAGAGAGAGAGAGAGAGAGAGAGAGAGAGAGAGAGGTAAGAAGAAGAAAATAGAAAGAGAGGAAGAAAGAGAACAAGAGAGGGAGGGAAAAAGAGAGAGGAGGAGAAAGAAGGAAAGAGAGAGAGAAAGAGAGAAAGAGGGAGAAAGAGAGAGGGATAGTTGAGAGAGAGAAAGACAGAAAGTGAGAAATGGAGAGAATGGAAAGAGAGAAAGAGAGAGAGAGAGAAAGAGGGAGAAAGAGAGGAGGATAGTTGAGAGAGAGAGGAAGGCAGACAGTGAGAAATGGAGAGAATGGAAGAAAGAAAAGAAGAGAGAAAGAGAGGGGGGATATTGGAGAGAGAGAGAAGGAGAGAGAGAGAAGGAGAGAGAGGATGGCCTCGTGGCTGCAGATTAATTCATCTTTTATTACAGTGTTAAATGCTGCACTTATAAATTATTTTTTGTTATTCCTAGCCATTTTGGTAGCTTGTGTAAGTTTTAATATATTATGTCTGTGTTATCCTTATGTAAGTTTTCATATATTATGTCACTATTATTCTTGAGTAAGTTTTAATATACTGTGTCACTGTTATGCTTGTGCAGGCCATTTTCTGTGACCCCTGACATTGGTTCACTTGGTGTGAATGAAGGCTTACAAGTGACTGTAGAGTTCAAGCCCCTTCAAGCTATGGACTATACAGGGACGCTGCTTCTGTCATACAATACTGGTAAGGACATGTTAAAGGTGCAAGCTAAAACCATGGATTTTCACTCAGTAACAGTTGTGTACTGAAAACCACAAATATGCTAGAATCATGTCTTTGCTTTCAACAAAGATTAGATTGTGTGTCAGATTGGGTAAGGGTCACCAAGTCTGTCATGCTAGGCAAGTCTGTAACTGCTCCTATCTCATCCTTAACTATTACTCAGTCAGTAACTATAGCTAGTCATGGAGTTGAGCCTGTTGGCAGCCATGTTGTGACAGATTTGTTGTGAATGAAGTAGGCATTCTTTTGGCACTTGTCACTGTGGGACTGCTGAGAAGCCTAGCATGGATTCTTCTTGCTTCTGTAAACCTTTGGAAATGGTGCTACCATCATCGTAACAGGGTTTAGAGCAGTCATTGACTGCACGGTAGATTTTTGTTGTTGTTGAAAACTCTTAAGCACTAAATTCTACAAAAAATTTTGGTAGTCTTTTCTACAAAATTATAAAGTCATGTATGTAAACTTTTCATTAACAATTGCAGAAGCATTTAGACGTAATAATTTCTAATTTCCTGTTTGCTCTGCAGGTGAGGAGGTAGTAATTGATCTGTATGGCTCTGCACAAGATGCTAACATTCGTTTGGACAAAAATTCCATTCGCATTGAAAACACATACATATCCATGGCAAATCAGCGTACTATTGTGATTACGAATCACAGTGACCTCATTGCTCACTTCAGATGGACGCAGTTTGCCACTAGTGACGATGAAGATCAACATAAACTTTTGTGAGTGACCTGAATGGCTTTGTTATCAGTGTTTTAGATGGAAAGAGACTGAATGTGAGATATGTCAAGAAAGTTTTCTGGTTCATAAAATGACAAATACTCTTTATCAGAGTGATTGCCCCTCTGTCACATGAATTATAAGCTAAGAAGTTAGCACAAATTTTTGCATGTTTATTTTCAGCAGTGGTTTCCAGAATATGTACTACTGCTCCCATGGGAGTGGTGGCTACATCTGGGGGAGGGAGCTGATGAGAGAAAATGGAGTAACAGGAGCATCAGAACCAAATGAACGAAAAAGTAGTTTTTGAAGCATTAGGGATGATGATTAGGGATTAGGTCAAGAAGGTGGCAGTGTGAAAAATTTTGGAAACTATTGATGTAGAAGAACACTAGGAAAGTTACTTTTCATGACTATTTTACAGCATCCCTGTGTAACAGTATGTCTTTTAAATTGTTGTTGTTGTCTCCTTGAAAATGCAAGTATGGACTTAGCAGACATTTGTGAAGATATGGAACATAAGCATTGTGTTGAGTTGCTAATGTGTTATGACGTGTTAATCAAAGATTCTACATGGACACAAAAAGCAAGTTTCTTACAGATTCTGTGTACCACGCTGGAGACCACAGTAAGTCCTTCCTCACTTGCCAGACCTAGCCTGCTTTTAGGAGCATCAGCAGAGAAGAAGATCAGGATCAGGGTCTTGGCCAGCTGTGATTCAAGGGCTCTGATAACTATTCATAGTTATCTTTGCTCCCATCTCTGTAATTTAAAAACAAAATGACTGGAAAAGTTTAAAAGAGAGATTTGCTTGAGAGTAGCACAGCAGCAGTGACCAAGCTTCTAAAGTTTGGGTGAGGAAGGAGGTGGTTGTAGTTAATTAGGCTCAAATATGTTCTGGGTGACCCAGTTGTAGAACTGAGTACCTGGCACTTGTGTTAGGAAATTTTATTTGATAAAATCAAGATTACCTGCCTGCAAAGTGAGAGTCACTAGAGGACACTGAACATGACAGTTGTGTTTATGGGACAACGCCTGATTGGAAAACAGGCAGATTAAAACAAACAAAAAAATGATGAAAAGCATCTGGAAAATAAGTGCAACATTTTATGACAATTTTGAAAAATCAAGCATTATGATTCTGACATTTAACTGACAAGCAACATCTCATTAAAAAATCTGGGATATATTTATTCCAAAGTTTAGACACAACTCTTTGTCTCTGAAGTGAAAAATAAAAGAACACAAAAACAACATACATTTTTTAAAATGGCAAATGCATAAATTTGTTCCATTATTACAAGAAAACAGTTTCTCTGAAGTTGAAAATGGTAGTGCTATAGTAAAAATAAACACAACATTACGGAGAGTTTCTTCTCATTCTCACTGTTCTATTAGTTGATGACATTTTTCTTGGAAAGCTGGCTGGCTGCAATAAAAACAGCATGTTTGTGCAAAGAGGTCTAGTTCTGTGTGCACTCTGAACCTCTTTTCCAGCTCAGTTTGGCCAGCTCACCTGTGTGGATTTGTTGTCACTCTCGATGTAACATATTCTTTCACCAGGTCTTCATGTACTAGTAACTGTGAGAGACATTTATCATGGATGCCTTGGACATATCTCTCTATATATCTCAGTCTTTATGTACCTTCTGGCCGGATCTTTTCTTATATTTGTTATACAAAACTTGGATATGCCATCTTATCTTAAGTTTTCACATTTTACATCTTATGTTTCCAAGTGTTCCAAATGATCAAAGCTGAGCATATTCAGCTGTTCTAAAATGGTTTGTTTTTGCAGCAGTATTCATTATTTTGTAGTGGACATTTTGTTGTTTTTTTTTTAGTAATTTACCTATGTTTCAGGTTAGTTCAAGAGAAACTTAAGTGTTCAAAGCTCTTATTTTTAGTGTTAATTTTACTTTATGCCTTGTGTCCTTTTTGCATGGTTGTTACAAAATTAGTTTAGTTTTTAATATGTGAATTAAGTATTCTATTCATGTTATTGTTGGCTTACTCTGTTTATGATTTAAAATATTGTTTTCATGAATGTCTTTAATAAGACAACAAATCGAGCTAGACAGAGAGGAAAACAGTGATACTGACAGGTTCTTGGAAGAGTGCGTATGCGATCCCATGCTTAGGGACAAACTTTCCATTCTTTCAAGAACATTCCAGAACAGGAAGAAAGTATGTACAATGTTAATGCTTTTTTTTTCACACCTTCGTATTGCATAACATATATTTTTAAAATTTTTTTTTTCACATCTCTGTATTGCATGACAGATATCTTTAGAGTAAAAGGTAAAATACCATTTCCATGATATATATTAACCCATATTGGGGATACGGTGTTAGCCCTATATTTTCCATGACCTTTGGCACATGAAAGTGTGATGTGGTCGGTATCACACTTGGCCACATTTACCTGGTACTCATTTTTAGAGACTGGGTGGACCATGGCACCTTTTTTTATGTGTACCAGAAAAAAATCCCACTTCTGGGACTTGAACTTTATACCACCAGATTAGTAAAGTGAGCTCTTAACCACTCAGCTAACCAGATTGCTAGATATCCTTAAATCTGATGATAAATCAAGATAAAGATTATTATGCAAGTAATGTTAGGACAAGGATTCTACAGCACTAGAAATGCTAAAATAAGACAGCAGAGACTGCCCTAGAGACAACCGAATGGTCTTTATTGTAGGATATTATGATGAACTGATCATGTGTGTCAAAGACTTGGATTAGTTGAATCAAAGATGTTCAAGATCTTTTCCTGCCAGTACATTTCTCCTTATAACAATATGTTGAGTAGTGGATTAGGGATTGACATTCTCTTCGTAATGGTGGAGCCAAAGAGAAATGGCTTCTTAAATGCATTTATGAAAAGTAAAGAAAGCCACAGTAGCATGTGGTCCTTCAGATTTGATGTCTTCATTACAAGATCTTCACCATGCCCAAAGCTTTCAAGAGCTTGTTAGCTCCAAGTAGATCCTACAGCAGAATTTTTAAAAAAACAAAAAACATGATAGTTAAATTTCTGATATAACAGCCATGTCAAATTTATAATGTGATAACTGTGTTAGATTTAGAATGTGACAATCATGTCATATATTTACTTTTGCAGGCTGTAGAGAATGACTCACTCCTGTTCCAAGATGACATTATAAGCATTGAACCCACAGAAGGTGACATCTGGCCAAATTCCAACTTTGAGATCATTGTAGTTTTCAAGCCAAGGGAAGCAACCTCCTATACTCGCACTGCATATTGTGACATTACTGGAAGAGAAGATCGGTTGCCTCTTCGAATCCGTGGTGAAGGAATGGGACCCAAAGTGGACTTTTCCTTTGATTATTTGGAAATGGGCAACATTTTCATTGGTTCAAAACACACATATGAGATTGTGATTGCAAACAAAGGAGACATTGATGCTATTTATAGGTATGTTAAATAAAGTTCTGTTTTTTTCACTGCTCTTAATTCTAAAGGTCATTGCTATGGATATTTTTCCAAACCACATTCTTCCATTCATCTTTGTTCCGGTCTCGATGCTGTGATTTCTGAAAAGCCAGCAGTAGAAAGAAAAACAGACACAAATCTTCCATCACTTGTTCATTTGTTGTTTTGTCTTTATTATTTTCCCTGAGTCAAAATATTGGTTTGTTTTTTTAGGCATTTAAAAAAATCTTTTCTAATATTTCTTATCTGATCTTGCAAGGAACAGTAAAATGTACCATACACTTTTTGTGCCTACTTACTTCATAGTATCATAGTATCTGTATTACAGCAGTAATTATTATGTTCATATACCACATGCCTGTGAGACCTGGACACTTAACAAAACAGCTGAGAAACACATAAATGCCTTTGAATGTAAATGCTACAGAAGAGTTCTTCAAATATCGTGGACACAAAAAAAGAACAAATATATCTATACTACAAGAGCTTAATATTGAAGAAGGCTGGCTAGTAAAGAGGATTAAAGAGAGAAAACTTAAATATTTTGGACACATTAAATGTCATGATAATTTAGAGAAAACCGTACTGGAAGGATACATAATGGGAAAAAGAAAGAGAGGAAGACCAAAATGAAGATGGCTGCCAGACATCGTTGACAATCTGCAAATGGATGCAGCAGTGGCAGGCCATCTTGCTCACAACCAAGAGGCCTATAGGAGTGCAGTTTGGGAGGCAAAGTTCCACAAGGGACATGCAAATGAATGAATGAATGAATACCACTGTTGTATTATGGGGCATGTCAGATAGCATTGGTGGTGATGCTTCTCCAATCTGTGTGATACTTGGTGTTTCCAGTCAGTTTAAAAGCTTTAAATTTACCATGCCACTTGGTCAGTCTGCTGAGATATTTTTCTCATGGTCCTTTTTCCCTTGAATTTTCCAGTGATTACCAAGTTACTTCTGTCTTACCATGACATGTTCATTATGTGCCATTGGTGTGAAGTATAAACAAGCTTAGACATCCAATTCAACGTACTCTTTGTGTTTTTCTGGTGTGAAGTGATATAAATCTACAGTGACTTAGTTTTGTAAACTGACATGAAGCTAAAGTGACTTGGTTGTTTTATGAAACAACATGAATCTAAAGTGACTTGGTTTTTAGTAAAGAGATGTGAATCTGTAGTGACTGTGCTGTTTAGTAAGGAGATGTGAATCTGTAGTGACTGTGCTGTTTAGTAAAGAGATGTTAATCTAAATTGGTGATAGGATTAGCTGAATTGAGAGGCATGCAGTCTCTCAGTCTCAGATCTTGGGCATGGGATTGAACCCACCCACCACTCCTGTTCATCATGCTTCTCATCAGTGCTACAGAGAGCGTGCTCTGTGCCGAGATCCTCATTCAAAGGAGGAGACTGGAGTATTTATGGACTTGTCTCAAAATGCAGTAATGATAGCTCTTTAACATTTTGTAAACATGAATCTACACTGATTAAGTTGTAAAGTAAAGTAACTTAAGTTTACATTGACTTATTTGTTTAGTAAAATCTACATTGACTTAGTTGTTTAGTAAAATCTACATTGTTTAGTAAAATGAAATGAGTCTAAACTGATTTGGTTGTTTTGTAAGTGACATGAGTCTAAAGTGATGTCACTGTTTGGTAAAGTGACACAAATATCCAGTGATTTGATCTGGCCAAAAATCACACACAGTCTTTCATCAGTTCTTTCTAGTTTTTGTGGATGACTGAACAAAAAAAATCTCTCATGGATGCCACACAAATATCATGGTATCATAATTTTTGTCTGCCTTTTGACCTTCTTCCTGCCAGAAGTTAGTCATGTAATATTTGCTGCAGGATACTACTGTCATTGAAGGATGCCCCAGCCATCTAAATCTTCTGCTGCTGAGTGTTTGCTATCATTTATGTAAGCTTAGCACACTGCAGAACCTCACAATTAGTTATTTTTCTTGTCACCTAAAGCTCAGTATTTAGTGAAAGCAATGAAGGTGGAAAATGTTACGTTTTTTTCCTCATACCTTGATTAAAGTATTCATCTAAGGCACTGCAGAGTACACATATCTGATAATCAAAAACATTTGTTTGACAATATACTCTTTCTCAAATCTGCTAATTACCTTTCCTGTTCATCATTTTATTTCTTCACCTAGAGAGAATGTATACCTACTTAATCTTTTGGCTGATTCTAAATGGCTTCTGTATGCATCTATATACTAGTTGGTGCAGATGCAGCTTGTTCATGAGTTTTTGTCAGTGACAATAATTTATAGTCTCCAGCCATGTTGTTAATCATATGCTTCCGTGCGTCATCATCCCTTGACATATTCATGTGTTTCAGTGGCACTTCACGATGACTTTATCATATGCTTCAGTGCATCATCATCCCTTGACATATTCATGTGTTTCAGTGGCACTTCACAATGACTTTATCATATGTTTCAGTGCGTCATCATCCCTTGATATATTCATGTGTTTCAGCGACACTTCACAATGACTTTATCATATGTTTCAGTGTGGTTCACAACAACAGCATATTCAGTCCATGTTTTGCCTTCAATCCTGCTGAAGGGATTGTAATGCCAGGAGGTCATCAGGCCATTGAGGTGGCCTTCAGCAGTCCTTACTTGGGAGATTTTGAGGAGACATTTTGTGTCCAGGTTGATGGCCAGCCCCGACAGTGTCCTATTAAATTCAGGTAGGGTGCTAAGAATAGTCCATCATTTCATTGTGTTTTACATAGCTTTACTTTCTGTTGTTATTATTACAAAAAAAATTACCTGCCGTTTTTCAATGGACTGTGCTCTTATCAGAAAAAGAGTATAGTTTGGTAAAGCTACATACCTAGGTTAGTTAATTTGAACTCAAGTCCCTTTGAGGCTTCTACATAAGCGATTTTCAAATTTTTTCTTCTGTGATATGTTTTGCACATATACTAGTTATTTTTGCTAGTGACAGAGATCTATTTTAGAATATATTAGTTATTTTATTATGTTGCCAGAATTATGGACTGAAGTCATTCACCTTGAATTGAAATTGGAATTGGACTCAACCCTAATCATGACTTGAAGGTAGTGACTTGTGACTTGAGTTTAGATTTGTTTTCAAGGACTTGAGTGTAAGACAATTTAGCTTGTTTATCATTTCACATATTTTGTGTTATTTCTCATTAAAAATGACAGAAATGTGGAATATATGTTTTTACTAACTCCTCAGTGGTCGAGTTGTTGGTCCAACATTCCACTTCGATGTTCCCAAGCTGAAATTTGGTACAGTAGCATTTGGTTTTCTAAGTTCTCAGGTCTGTATATAGTTTTTCATATTATTATTATTATTATTAATTTGTGCCATGCCTTACAGCACTGGTGATCATGCTTCTCCATCTTGTGTGGTCTTTGGTGTTTCCAATCACTTCAGATGCTTTTCTTTTTTCATGCTACTTAGTTGACTGAGATTATTTTTCTCTTGATCTTCCTCTCCTCCTTTCTCCTTTGAATTTTCCTGTTCTTCTGCCATCAGATGCAGATGGTGGAACAACATTTAGATACAGAGGTCAGCTGTGAATATCTGAATAATTAGCAGCAGACCAAAACAGGTGCCCTGCTGCCTTGTGGGTCAGTCTCTTTTGACAAAGGCTAGTGGAGAAACTGTATACAAACCAAGCAGAAGGCAAAAGAAAATTTCTGCCATATATCATTTCCTTGTCAAATTGTGTTTTGCAAATTTTATTTATAAAATCAACAATTTTTTTTTAAAACTGTAAAGTAAAATCACAGAAAAATGTAGCATTTAGGCATGGTAGTTTTGTTGTGTAGTTCAGACTGACATTAGAATGATAAATTATAGGATAACATTTGTTGTATTTGTTCATAAGTTGCTCTAAGATAAAAATGATAGGAGCAAGCTTTGTTTACAGTGGCAAGACAACATTTGTTTCTAAGTTGCTCTAAGATAAAAATATTAGGAGCAAGCTTTGTTTACAGTGGCAAGACAACATTTGTTCATAAGTTGCTCTGAGATAAAATATTAGAAGCAAACTTTGTTTATAGTAACAAGACAACATTTTTTCGTAAGTTTTTCTAAGATAAAAATATTGGGAATGAGCTTTGATTACAGTGACAAGACAACACTTGTTCATAAGTTGCTCTAAGATAAAATATTAGGAATGAGCTTTGTTTACAGTGGCAAGACAACATTTGCTCATAAGTTGCTCTTAGATAAAATATTAGGAACGAGCTTTGTTTACAGTGACAAGACAACATTTGTTCATAAGTTGCTCTAAGATAAAATATTAGGAACGAGCTTTGTTTACAGTGGCAAGACAACATTTGTTTATAAGTTGCTCTAAGATAAAATATTAGGAACGAGCTTTGTTTACAGTGGCAAGACAACATTTGTTCATAAGTTGCTCTAAGATAAAATATTAGGAACGAGCTTTGTTTACAGTGGCAAGACAACATTTGTTCATAAGTTGCTCTAAGATAAAATATTAGGAACGAGCTTTGTTTACAGTGGCAAGACAACATTTAATTCGCTTGTATGTGCCTCACAGAAAAATACCTAAAGTAAAGAAATAAAGAGGCAAGCTTGGAAATGCAAGAGAAGAGCAGACACTGAGAAACTTTACAATAAAATGATCACTCTGCAGAACTCTACAGTAAAATGATCACTCTGCAGAACTCTACTGTAAAATGATCACTCTGCAGAACTCTACAGTAAAATGGTTACACTGAGAAACACTACAGTAAAATGGCCATGTTGCAGGATTCTACATTAAAATGGTCATGCTGATTGTAGTTGAATTCAGTATAGATGAGAATGATGCATAAAAGTGGTCTTAAATAAAATATAGATTTAATCTTTGGTTTTTTCCTATAAATTTGGCTCAGTTTTCACAAGGAAAGCTAAAATGAGAATAGAAGCTCAGTAACTGAAACAACAGGCATTGCTGCTTTGATTGCAGGTGTGTCACCTTATCAACACGTCCTTGGTCCCCATGGTGTTTCACCTTCGAGTGCCCAGTGATGGAGTCAACAAGAGTGTCTTTTGTATTGAAGACATTGAAACTTCCCCCATGGATGTTGGACCCTCACCAGCAAGTGATCCTAAAGAATTTGAAATCATTCCTTCACATGGTGTCATTATGGCACAAAGTCAGATTCAGGTTAGGGCAGTTTTTGTATGTTTAGACTAAGGGAATAAAGTTATACATTGTGGCAACAGAATTATTGTCTTACAACTTTCTTTTATTACGCAAAGATAATAAAGATATACATTACAGCAATATAGTTTTATAATTTTTTATTACACAAAGAGAGTGAAAGATTTACATTAAAGCAATATAGTCTTATTTTATTAGATTAACTCATCCCGTGCCATTGTCACTATAGTGTGAATAGTGTGAACTTCCGGTTACTGAGTTGCATGCCATAGTCGTTATAGTGACAATTCATTTGTTTAAATAAAACAACCGGTGTAATATTTAGATTATGCATATTTCATCTGCGTTTCCGGTGACACTTTTCAAAATGGTGAAAGAGTCCTTAGTTATGAGTGATGCCAAGTGAGAAAAAGGAAGAGAAACATTGAAAATTTTCAATTTTTGATGACGTAGATAGGGGTATGGACATAGCCTGTGACCACCCCACTGCTCTTGAATGTATCCCAAGTAGATCTAGACATATTTAGACGACTGGAGAAGTAGTTAGGAGGTTATTTCAGACATTAATTTAGCGAGAATGCAACATAGAATCACAATACGAGATCGACAAGTAGATCTAGACATCTCAGATGGTAAGCAGTGTAGATCTAGACCTAGCTGATGGTGAGCTGGGCACAGTCATTATCTAAAAACATCACATTACTTCTTTTTTCCTAAAAAACTCTGCATTTATGAAATTTTCATACATTTAGTTATAATTTGAAACATAATAAGTACATGGAAGTACATGGAAATACTGTTTTCCATTCCATTTTACAACTATACCCTCTATACAGATCAAGACCCGCGCTTTTATTCTGGCACCTGTCTGAACGTCCACGTTTCTTCCTCTGGCACGAGAAGAGTTAAGAGAGTGATAAGGATACAATTATAGCAAAAGTTGATGCCTGTTTTACCTGATGAGTAATATGGAGAAAAATTCTTTGCCTCTAACACACACACACTGCTTAACTTAGCTTATAAGCTCCATACATTTGACAGAGCAGATTAAGAAATGTGACAGTTATGAAAGAAGTGATTAGATCTCTCTAGAGAGTTTTAATTTGCATCACAGAATGATCTAGGTCATGTCATACACTGAAAGTGGAAGTAAAAAGCTTCCAGACTAGTAAAACTGTCTATAAGAGATGAACTATTTTTTTTCAAATTTACTGTTCACATTTGGGCCAGGATTTTTGTGATGAAGTGCTCAATCTTGATCTTCTGAACAGTTTTGACTAGTATGGAGATGTTTCCTTCATCGGACAAGCTTGTTGAAATCCAAGTATGTGTCCTTGTTATGAGAGGCAGGTATGCACTCAAGCAGAAACAGGGATACCCCCAAAAACTTGAAGAAAAGATTATGAGAAGAACAGAAAGAGACTGGAGGGAACACAATTTAAAATGGAAGAAATTGGCACAGAAAGACAAGAACATGGAAGAGATTAGAATAGAAATACAAGAACATGGAAGGGATTAGAATAGAAATACAAGAACATGGAAGGGATTAGAATAGAAATGCAAGAACATGGAAGAGATTAGAGGAGAAATACAAGAACATGGAAGGGATTAGAACAGAATTACAAGAACATGGAAGAGATTAGAGGAGAAATACAAGAACATGGAAGAGATTAGAGGAGAAATACAAGAACATGAAGAGATTAGAGCAGAAAAGACAAGAAGATGAAAAGATATTTTAGCAGACTGCCAAAAACTGAGAATAGATTGGTCTCATACAGTCATCTTAGGGGTGAATAATAATCATGAAAAAAATTCATTTATAATATTATACTTTTATGACATGAAGAGCCAGTGGTTCAGTGTTTCATATTTTGCTGTGACTAGAGCCAGAGTGTAAAGAAAGAATTTCCATTAGATTTTGTGTATTGTTTTTGTACTGTCATAATGTTACATTGGTGTACATAAAATTTCTTTGCAATAATTTTCAGGTGACGGTCAACCTGGTTCCTAACACAGTCAGAAAGTATCAGGTTGCCATTGTGGTTGATGTTGAGAGGGTTGGAGAGGAGCTCATATCACTGCCAATTTCTGCTAGGTAACTATATGATCAGATGCTTCAGTCAAACTTTCATTATGTCTTTCTCAGGTTGCTCACAAATTAATTTGGTATTCTTAATTCATTAAGAGACTCACTTTCTTGTTTCTTTTTCAAAGAGTAGGAGATATTTTGTTATGTTATGCTTGTGGACACAAAGGTGATTGCTGTAATGATTTGGCAGGCAAAGTTATCAGGGTTGAGTTAATCAGAGCTAGTAAAGATTTCATCATGATGCTTCTAGAAACAAAATGTTGCATTCATTGATGCTGGGATTGATGTTTCTCTTGGGTGGCAGAGTCTGCTTCCTTAGTTTACCGCAGACCAGTCTCATTTGATGTCTGTGGAGGCAGTCACAGCAGCGGCGGCTACATGCCTGACATGCTTAGTTAAAAGATCTTTAGCCAGTCAGCCAATGTATTCCGCGTGTCCATTATTTCTTTGACCTTTCCCAGGAGTCAGGTTCCAGAAATCAGCATCCCCAAACAGATCCTCAACTACGGGAGATGCTTTATACATTATCCGTATGAGCTCTGCATCAGCCTGTACAATGAAACGGATCTTGATGCTAAATATGAGATTTTCCCACAAGCTGAGAATAACTTTGAAAGCTCACCCATTTCCTATAGAAGTCCAAAGCCAAAGGTTAGTACTGAACTTAAAAAAAAATTTTTAGATAAAAATCCTTACTATCACATATATATTTTGATTCCATATGTGAAAATGTATACGGAACTGAATATAAAGTGTTTATGAAACTTTACACATCCTAGTCTATGCTATGATACACACATTCAGAGCAGGTTAGGAAACATAACTGACACACTGCGTGATCTTAGTTGAGATGTTAGATTACAGAGCAGGTACATATAGATATAATATATAATATATATATATATATATATATATATATATATATAAACAATGTGATCTTTATTTGAGATGTTAGATGACTGAATGGATGGATAAACTGCACGATCATATATGAAATGTTAGATGACAGAGTGGATAGATAAACTATGTGATCTTTGTTTGAGATGTTAGATGGTCAAGTGGATGTATAAACTATGTTGATCTTATTTGAGATGTTAGGTGGCTGAGTGAATAGTGGATAGTCTTTCTGTGGCTAGACATCTGCTTGTCTTGAGTCTGTGGGTTGAGTCAGGATCATTCTCTTGCTATTTTTCTTTCTCTCATGTCTATAAAGTGCTTTGTCTACTATTTTTGAAAGATCAATGATACAACTTCATAATAGACTTCATAATGAAAAAATTCTGCCCAGGTAACACAGATATTGATTGGATACATGGGACCCAATTAGAAGATCTTGATTTTGCTGATGACATAACTCTTATCAGTAACAATGTGAAGTCTATACAGATATCTTGTCTTCACTGGCTAGCAAAATAGGACTTGAAATTAACAAGGACAAAACAAAAATAATGAAACTTCCCATTAATCAAAATGGAAAAATACATGTAGAAGGAAGATGTTGAAGAAGTCAGTCAGTTTGCATACCTTGGCAGTTACATAGACCAGGATAGTGACACCAGAAAGGAAGTTAGAATTAGAATTGCAAAAGCAGCATCGATCTTAAAGAATCTTGAACATATGGCATTCAAAAGTTATAAGCACAAAAACCAAGTTAAGACTGTTCAATTCAAATGTAATATCCACCCTCATTTATGCATGTGAAAGCTGGAAAACAATGAATAGACAATGAATTAGACACTTTTGAAAGCGAATGCCTAAGGAAAATACTCGGCATCAGTGGAACGAATTCAAGAACAATGCAGAGATAAGACAGATGACTGAACAACAACCAGTCTCATGGGTGACCAGGAAAAGGAGATGGACATATGTTGGCCACGTGATGAGAAGAAACAATCAGAGAATCCCAAAACAAGCTATCAAGTGGAACACAACAGGCCAAAGAAAAGGAGGCAGACCATATAAAACTCTAAAGAGAACATTGTTAAGAGAGGCCAAATTAATAGGCATAAAATTTCTTGATGAGGTTGAAAGACTCGCCGAAAACAGGAAAAATTGGCGAACTACCTTGCAAGCTCTATGTGATGTTTAATGGCATGGGAAGGATATAGGATATAAGAAGAATGATACAACACATTGCTAGATCACTTTACCAATCATATTTGAGGAGACATTCAAACTCCTGATTTCACAGAAATTCCCACTGCCCCAAATTTACAAGCTATTGTGAGTGTGAGATGCTGGATTTTTGTCTGCACATTCTTCCATGATGTGACCATTATTTCTGACATGCATTTTAACTCTTCTGCCACTTGGGATTGATGTTAGAAGTGTCAGCTTAAACTGGTTGAATTTTACTTTTTACATTTCTTATTGCACATGTTTCACATCCAGCATGGAGTTTTTCATACACCTTTTGCTAGATTTTTCAGTTTCGTGCATGAATCTCTATGTCCAGGTGCTGTTGTTTCATATACTGATGCCGTAGTGAATCCTATTGCTGCCACTTCTACAGCTGTTACTTTAACCTTGAATCCTGTCCAACTAGCTTACTGTACTTTTTTACCTTTAAACACCAACTGCTTCTCTACTCTAGTTTCATATAAGACCATGAACTTGATCATTGTTATGTCCTTCTTTGCTGCTGGGTACGCTACAATGTCTGGTCTTGATGACTGTATGGTATTCTCTCTTCTGCTAGGTAAGTTTCTTATGACATCAGTACATCATGTTGTAAGGAATGCCATCAGTTTTAATGTTTGATTTTTTTTTAAACACCAGTGCATTATTTTTTGCATGATCCATAATGACTGTTAGTTCTTGTAATTCTGTGCTGTGCTGCAATATGTAATGTTAGTTCTTGTAGTGCTGTGTTGTTCTGTGTTGCTTTTGTGTTACAGCATGTAATGTTAGTTCTTGTAGCACTGTCTTGTGCTGCAGTATGTAATGCTAAGTCTTATAGCATTCTGTTGTGCTGTGATAAGTAATGTTAGTTCTTGTAGCATTCTGTTGTGCTGTGATATGTAATTCTTGTTCTTGTAACATTCTGTTGTGCTATGATATGTAATGCTAGTTCTTGTAGCACTCTGTTTGTGCTGTGATATGTAATGCTAGTTCTTGTAGCACTCTGTTGTTCTATGCTATATAATGCTAGTTCTTGTAGCACTCTGTTGTGATGTGACAATTTACATTCTTGGGCTGATGGTACTTTACTTGCTTAAAACATGTGCTCCAAGTTTTTTTTTCATTACAATGTGAACAGTCTGAAGCTTCTGATACATACAATTTCTGTAGGTTTGCCCTGAAGGTATAAGGCCATACACAGCTGTAGCTCACAGGGCCACACACAGCTGTAGCTCAGAGGGCCATACACAGCTGTAGCTCACAGGGCCATACACAGCTGTAGCTCACAGGGCCATTCACATGTGTAACAAAACTGAAAGATGTGTGGGTCTGAATTATCAAATAGGAAAAAAAAATTTTTTTTGTGCATACTGAATGTAGAAATATATGTTAATTGTTATGTGTACATGTAACTGTATGTGTCTCTTCCAGGGCATAATTACTGCACATTCAACAGTAGATGTGCCACTGGTCATCACAGCAAATGTCTTACAGGATCAGGAAATCACTTGTTTAGTCAGAATATTTGGAAGGTCAGATCCCATTGTAAGTAGAGTAACATAATAACAGCATAGAATGATCTTTTCTTTTATAATATTGCATTCTTATAACATCACCAGTCATATTAGCCTTATGCTGGGTGGTGTTTTCATGAAGGATGACTACATTGTATGAGACAGTAGCTCAGAGTTGCTTACCTTATCCAGCATTTGATGTTTGTTATTTTGTGAAGTCAGCGAAGATGGAAACAGTTAATCTTATTTTTTTCTTATGTCTTGGATATATTGTCTATGTTATTATTTTTTCTCATGTCTTGGATATATTGTCCATGTTATTATTTTTTCTCATATCTTGGATATATTGTCTGTGTTAAATCTTTTTTTCTCATGCCTTGAATATATTGTCTATGTTAATTGTTTTTGTAATGTCTTGGACATATTGTCTATGTTAATTGTTTTTGTAATGCCTTGGACATATTGTCTATGTTAATTGTTTTTATAATGTCTTGGACATATTGTCTATGTTAATTGTTTTTGTAATGTCTTGGACATATTGTCTATGTTAATTGTTTTTGTAATGTCTTGGACATATTGTCTATGTTAATTGTTTTTGTAATGTCTTGGACATATTATCTATGTTAGTTGTTTTTGTAATGTCTTGGACATATTGTCTATGTTAATTGTTTTTGTAATGTCTTGGACATATTGTCTATGTTAATTGTTTTTGTAATGTCTCGGATATACCGTCCAAGTCTAAGATTCATTAACAAAAGATTGTTAATAGTACAGGTCTGATATGTAATGTCTGTGTCTCTCCTGTATGTGTATTGAGTTCTTCATGTTGAGAGAAGGTTGCTATGAATGTAGATTTGAAGAAACTGAATCCTTGCCACAAGTCTGAGTCTAACATTCCCTTATTTGTCATAATTTTGACATATTCAGTGGAGCTCTTCATGTCTGTATGTATTCATACTTGTTGTTCACTGGATTTAGGCCAACTTCACTGATTTGACTGTTCACATGCTGAAGAAGCAGACACACATAATCATATTGTGAAAAATCTGCTTACTGCATTGCTGTGCATTTGAAGGTACAACCAGGCTGTCCGTTATGATCTGTCATCTGCCAAAAATCCACATTCAGTCTCAATTTTATGCATAAAAAAATGAAAAAAAACTGTGTAAGGCTGTGGCCAGAGCCTAAGTTCTTCATTTCCTTTCCCTCACCTCAAACATGTAGTCTGTCCCCTTTTTATTCTAATATGTCTATGCATCACAACCACATGATTTGACCTCGGAAGAATTCTTACTTAATTTCAGTATCCAGTAAACAGTACAATTCATCTAAACCTGTAACTGGTTGATGTTGATTTTATGTGTGATAGTCTGCATTTGGGTTTCTTGGTATATTTCCAGAAGATAGTTTACCATTGCTTTCCTTCCGGGCAGTGACTGTGAGACCTGGACACTTAACAAAACAGCTGAGAAGCACATAAATGCCTTTGAATGTAAATGCTATAGAAGAGTTCTCCAAATATCATGGACACAAAAAAGAACAAATATATCTATACTACAAGAGCTTAATACTGAAGAAGGCTGGCTAGTAAAGAGGATTAAAGAAAGAAAACTTAAATATTTTGAACACATTAAACGTCATGATAATTTAGAGAAGACCGTATTGGAAGGACCATAATGGGAAAAAGAAAAAGAGGACGACCAAAACGAAGATGGCTGCAAGAAATCGTTGACGATCTGCAAATGGACGCAGCAGCAGCAGGCCATTTTGTTCACAACAGAGAGGCCTACAGGAGTGCTGTTTGGGAGGCAAAGTTCCGCAAAGGACATGCAAATGAATGAATGAATGAGTCTGTGTTTATTTGTAGAGTTATTCTGCAAGGCATGATTTTTGCCAGAAAGAAGTTGATGAGTTACAAGTGAGTTTTTGAGGATGCTGCTACTGTTTACTGTTGCACTGAGCATGTAATAGATCTGGTATGCTGCCAGGACATGGGCCTATTATTTCTTCATTTAAACAATAACAGACTGCCCCGTTATGGCAGTTTGAATCTGCGGACTATCTGTATGTTTCAGCCAAATTCTGGACATAGACTGTATGGGGTAGTAATCTAAATGGATGACTCACTCAGCTGAAGAACTGTTCCAATATTTTTTTTTTTTTAAAGCTTAACAAGCAGGCAATTGACGGAAATACTATAAACTTGGGAAACACTTCGACAGAACTCAAACTCAGCAAGGGAAATGAAACCAGCACATTAACAGATTTTGATAGTACAATGTTAGTTCTGGAAATGAAAGCACTGAATGAGATTCTTCCTGTATTGTATCTTGGAGAACCATGAGAAATTTTGAGTTTCTCAGCGCAAATTACACAGCTGCTGCATTTCCTAAAGATGCATATTGCTCTTCTTCACATATCACTGACCATTCCATCACAGTATTATCTAGTGACAGGAGTTTTTCTAAACTCAGATTAATATAAACTTACCTGAGGTCAACCGTGCTACAAGAAAGACTTGGCAATATTATCAATAGTTTGTGAAGAAGCCAGAAGCTTAGTTTAGATATAGTTTTAGAAGAATGTTCTGAAAAAAAGGCCACAAAAGTTCCTTTCACATGAACCTTTACAAGAAAGAAAAGTAGTAAGTCAGTTTTTATATAAATATTTAAATTGTAACTGTTATTAGCCCAGTTGTTTGAACTGCGACGTCATGGGCTCTGTTTATACAAATAAGTTATTTACATAAAACATTAATTTAAAATATTTTTGAGTGTTCCTGCCTTATTTAGTCTGTCCATCTGTCTGCCTGCCTGTCTGTCTGTCTGCCTGTCTATGTCTGCCTGCTTGCCTGCCTGTCTGTCTGACTGACTGTCTGTCTGCCTGCCTGTCTGCCTGTCTATCTGCCTGCCTGCCTGCCTTCTTGCCTGCCTGTCTGCCTGTCTACCTGCCAGCCTGACTGCCTGCCTGTCTGTCTGTCTGCCTGCCTGTCTATCTGTCTGCCTGCCTGCCTGCCTGCCTGTCTGTCTGTCTGCCTGCCTGCCTGTATGTGACCATAATAAACTTGTCAATCAGTGGAAGCTTGAAGCTGAAGTTGGTCTTTTTTCAACTGATGTGTGAGTGCACGGGCTGCCCGGCGAGCAATGTCATTGAATGTTGGAAAAGTTCAAGTGTATTGATTTGTTGGATCATCATCCATGGGTACTGCATAGCAGTATTAATTTTAAATAATTAACGTTAATAATACAAAGGGCGTTCAGAAAGTAATGTGCCACATTGTTTTTCTCAGGAGCTGTTTATTCAAAAAGCATGAAATTTATAGACAAAATACATGGATATGTCGTGTAAACATCGGTATTATTCAACATAGTCCCCATCAACTTGTACGACTTTACGCCAGCGTGAAACAAGTGCATGTATTCCTAACCCATACCAGATTTTCTCTTGATTATGTAGCCATTTCTTCACTGCATGAATCACTCTGTTATCTTCAAATCTTACCCTCGGAGTGCATCTTTAAGTGGACCAAACAGACGGAAATCAGAGGGTGCCACATCAGGACTTTAGGGTGGATGGGGTAGTACAGTCCAACCCAATTTAGTGATTGCTTCCCACATTGCCAGACTTGTGTGAGGGTGTGCATTGTCATGAAGGAGAAGCAGGTTTGCTCGATTCTTGTGCAGCCAAACTCTGCAAAAATGTTGATTGAGTTTTTTCAGTGTCTTAATGTAAGCTTGCGAATTGATTGTCTCTCCTCTTGGCATAACATCCACAAGAATCACACCTTCAATGTCCCAGAAAACAGTGATCATGACCTTTCCAGCTGAAGGAGTTGTCTTGAATTTCTTTCTTCATGGTGATTGCGGATGATGCCACTCCATTAATTGTCTTTTTGTCTCAGGTTCAAAATGATGTGCTCAGGTTTCATCACCTGTTACGATCTTAGCCAGAAAGTTCTCTGCCTCAGCACTGAAATGCTCCAACAATTCAGAAGAAATTGCTTTTCTATGCAATCAATGGTAATTTGTGAGACTTTGAAGAACTCGCCTTGTGCAAACCTTAGAAATTCCAAGAGCTTTTATAACTGTATTTGCACTACCATTGCTGACTGACAGTTTTAAGGCCAGTTGTTGAGTAGTGATACGCCTATCAGTAAGAATAGTGTGCTCAGCACATTTCAACATTTCTGCCTTGGTGGCTGTGGCATTACGTCCACAGCGCAGCCGATCATGCAACTCCTTATCACCACTTACTGATTCTTTGATTCTCTGAACCTAGCAACTAACTGTACTACTGTCAACTTCAAAACTTCCATACACATCATATAGATGGTTGTGAATGTTCACAACAGTTTCCTTCTCTGCAATGAGAAATTCTATGACAATTCGCTGCTTATACCGCAAATTTCTAACATGCTCCATTTCAACGGTTAGGGCAGCCATATTCTTTGACTAGTTGTGGTGCAATTTGGTTCACACAATCGGCACATGCCATATTTAAAGTGTGCAAAATTTCATTTTTCTATCTTCACTATTAGCTGAAAAAAATGATGTGATGCATTACTTTCTGAACACCCCTTGTACTATCAGTATAATGACCCTGATTATTACATATAAAAATACTAGCATAAAAATTTTTAAAAAGGGTCCTTCATTTGCATCTTGAATTGGACCCCATGCTTACTAAGACTGCGGCTGATGATAAGTCTTGATATTTGTATCTGTAGCCTCTGACAGTGATGTGTGTCGGGGAAGGGCCAGTAGTACACTTGAATCAGTACAGCATCGACTGGGGAGAGACTCAAGTCCTGGTTGACAGTGAGAGGACTCTGGTCATGACTAACGAGTCCTTTATTCCTGCTAGGTTCAAGGCTAATATGGTGAGTAGTAAGTTCTGTGTTTTGAAACTTATATGAGAAGTCAAGAAGTTCTGCAAATATTGTAATCATGTCATTTGATTCTTATTATTTATCCTGGTAAATGCTTGAGATCATGCAGCAGATCTGCTGCCTTCCTTTACCAATGCCACTAAGACAGTTTTCTCTCAGTCTCTTGTTTTTCTCGGAAGACTTCAAGCGGTGACCAGGTTGTCTAACTTGACAAAGATTTGTCTAGGGATAAAAGTATGAGAGTTATTGTTCTTTCTTTTTTATGTATAGTTTTTTGTATAGTTTTCTCTGCTAGTTTTCAGATGTTACATTTTCTTGTCTTCTTTTATTTTGTGTATTTTGCTGGTTTTCAGTAACTACACTCTAGTACCTTCCGTTGTTTTATGTATATCTTCACTAGTTGTGAGTGACTACACTCTTGTAGCCTTTCATTATTTTATGTATATCTTCAATGGTTGTGACTGACTACAGTCTTGTAACCTTCCATTATTTTATGTATATCTTCACTGGTTGTGACTGACTATAGTCTTGTAACCTTCCATTATTTTATGTATATCTTCACTGGTTGTGACTGACTACAGTCTTGTAACCTTCCATTATTTTATGTATATCTTCACTGGTTGTGACTGACTATAGTCTTGTAACCTTCCATTATTTTATGTATATCTTCACTGGTTGTGACTGACTACAGTCTTGTAACCTTCCATTATTTTATGTATATCTTCACTTGTCACCAGACACTAAAGTTGAGTAGCGTTCTATTATTTTATGTATATCTTCACTGGTTGTCAGTGACCACACTCTAGTAGCCTTCCATTATTTTATGTATATCTTCACTAGAACTACAAAAATAAGATTTTTAGGGGCATGCATCTTTCCCATCACAACATATGCCTATGAGACCTGGACACTTAACAAAACAACTGAGAAACACATAAATGCCTTCGGATGTAAATGCTACAGAAGAGTTCTTCAAATATCATGGACACAAAAAAGAACAAATATATCCATACTGCAGGAACTTAATATTGAAGAAGGCTGACTAGTAAAGAGGATTAAAGTGAGAAAACTTAAATATTTTGGACACATTAAACGTCATGATAATCTAAAGAGGACCATCTTGGAGGGGTACATAATGGGAAAATGAATAAGAGGAAGACCAAGGTGAAGGTGGCTGCAAGACATCGTTGATGATCTGCAAATGGATGCATCAGCAGTAGGCCATCTTGCTCACAACTGAGAGACTTACAGGAGAGCTGTTAGGGAGGTAAAGTTCCTCAAGGTACAGGCAAATGAATGACTGACTTCACTGGTCACCAGAGACTACAGTTTGTAGCTTTCCATCATGTCTGAGTAAACAAAACTCTAGTCTTCAGCTGCTGGTAGTCATTTTATGCATAAATATGTGAATATAGTTTTTACAGGACCATGCTTTTATCAAAAGTGCTGTATGTAAAGTGTTACATGTATTCCTCAGATCATGCTTTTATCAAAAGTGCTGAATGTAAAGTGTTACATGTATTCCTCAGCTGAGACCAAACACAGTTTTCAGGGTGAGTCCTACTGAGGGAGAGATACCTCCAGAACAAACTATTGAGCTCAAAGTTACAGTCAACCTGGATGACTGTGTCAGGTATTTTTATTGTTTACTCTTTTAACTAATTGTTTACTCTTTTAACTATCTTTGACGTAGTACAGTCTTTCTAGCGGTGCACTTGTTTCAGTATGCCTGTGCTGGATGCTGTTTGAGAATGTAAAAACTAGGAAAAAAGTAGGAACAGCTTTATTATTTAATGATAAAGCTGTTCCTACTTTTTCCTAGTTTATACATTTTGGTATCACAGCTTTACTGCAGTGTTTTGTGTATAGTTGTATGCATATACATTAATTATTGGCTGTTTGAGCAAATTAGTGGTGTTGCCATGGGAATGAAAATGGGTCTCAGTTATGCATGTCTATTTATGGGCTTTCTGGAAATCAAATTATGGGAAACCTACACTGGCAGACTTCCAGAATTCTATAAAAGGTACATCGATGATGGCATTGGAGTCATAAGTATGCCACAGGAAGAGCTAAAAAATTTATTAAATTTGCCAACTCACTCAATAATAGCATGAAACTCACTTATGAAACTTCTGACAAGTCTGTCAACTTTTTAGACATTAAAATTTCTATTGGCACAAACAGGCTTGTCACCTCTGTATTTTACAAGCCCACTGACAGCCAATTTACTTTACAACTCCTCCCATCCTGAAGTTTGTAAGCACTCCATCCCATACTCCCAACTCCTCTGTCTTTGCTGCATATGTCAAGATAATTTGGACTTTATAGATCAGTCCAACAAGTTATTAGAATTTTTCTGTCATCGCCACTAGGAGGTCCTTCGTGAAGCCTTCAACCGTACCCAACTAGTGAGCCGCAAAGAAATATTCAGGAAAAGGCCTGTTATTCCATCTGACAGAGTTAACTCTTTCCACCCGCGTTACTTCCAAAATGTTCCTTAGTTTCTTATGGCGCGGACATTTTGGAAAAGGGCGCGGACATTTTGGAGAAGGGGTTCCTGTGTAAAAGTTATTGTACCAAATTAATTCCATGATCACCACGTGTGTATCACACATTAAAATAAGTGGAAATGAATGAAGATTCCATAAATGAAGTTATTTGTCATAAAAAAAACAAAGAAAAGGAAAAAAACTGGTGTGAAACGATGGAACGATTTTTGGCGCTAAAAAAATTTTAGGGCTGAACAATAAAATCTACTTTATACTTACCTTAGCTGTGTCATAATCCAATATAGAATAGGTAGTCATTCAAATTTCAACATGGAAAAATCAATATTTATGGATTTTTGTGACATCCAATAAATCTAACAGATCTACAGCTACTAGAAACACATATAGTAAGCTAGATCTAGTCGGTCGGTGTGACCATTCTACCACTCAATCTCGAAATAAACTTGAATTTTACCCCCATATATGTATCAAAAATGGCGTCTTTATCCCCCATGCTTAAAACACTAGCTTAACTTTAAATCCAGAAGAGTTCTAACTGGTTAAATGGAAAGTAACGTCATGTTTTCAACGAAAGAAACTCCGGTGTCACATAGGGCTCTGGAGGGTGCCATTGCTAAACTGCAAAGGCCCTTATGGGGCTCTCGCGAGTGGAAAGAGTTAAGTTAGTACTGCCTTTCCACCCACATGGTCAGA
This sequence comes from Achatina immaculata, assembly GCA_009760885.1. NCBI lineage: Eukaryota > Metazoa > Mollusca > Gastropoda > Stylommatophora > Achatinidae > Lissachatina > Lissachatina immaculata. Next base: position 46,282,031 of record CM019716.1, read on the forward strand.
TGGTTAAGAAAATTCGTTATCATCATCTGCCGGTAATCCAACTCAACCCCGACACTCGCTACATTTTCTCAGATCCACACCTGTTAGCATACAAACGTGAGCCAAACCTTAAGGACATCCTCGTCCACAGCCACTTGAAGCAGAGCCTTACATATGTTGGCATCAGAAAATGTAACTGCTCCCATTGTGTTACCTGCCTGATAGTCTGAGAAACGAAAATGATCACCTTTCCCAAAACTATCCTCACTCTTCATGAGGGATTCACATGTGAGTCCCGTAATGTGATATATGTCATCGTGTGCAAAAGATGCAGGATAATGTATATTGGCAAGACTGGCCTCAGATTAGGGGACCGCATGTAAAAACATCTGTATGACATTGCCCAGCATGCTTCGAAACCAGTCCCAGATCATTTCAATGGCCCCAACCACAGAGGCAAATCTGATTTTCTGGTGACAGCCATCAAACAATGTCACGCAGATGACACAAGCTGCCTGGCACTTGAAAACCACTGCATTCAAAATTATGGGACGCTGGAGCCACATGGGTTAAACTCACTGTTCAGCTACACTTAACATTCTCTTCAATCACCATAGTACCTCTCCACTAAGCTCCACCCCCTTCTTACTTGTCACACATAGCTCAAAACCTCCTCACAGCATCACTTTGCAACCCCTCTTCCCTAATCATTTATTTCACCTTCTCCTGGCTAGGTCAGCATTGTATCACTCTCTCTCCCCTCCACGGTTCCTCATCCACCACCACCAGTTACAACCCACCAACCACATATCACATGTCTCAATTTAAACAGTCTCCACATTTTATAAATCCATTCCTGACACACACTGGCAGACAAGTCACATCTTACAATTTACAACTAAGTACTCTATTTAATTTTAAAAAAAATAGTATGGTCAGCTGATATCCTTGATGAATATTGATGGGTTTATTATTTACCTTAGGCTCTGTTACTAACTGCTGACTGGAATGATTTTGTGTGATAGCTAATCTCTTTATAGTTTCACTGTGTTGTTCCACTGTGGCTTCCATCCTTTGATAGTTTGTATGGTTCTGTATATGTTTAAGGAAATTATTGACTTCATTTTTTAGTCTCAAGCCAAAATTCATCAGGGGAGTACAGTAAGAGAAAGTGCTGAAGTTTGACAAGATGTACAAAGTCCGACAATTAAGTAATGAGACTGATTTCATTATGGCCAAGACAAAAATGCCATCTGTGAAGCAAAGCATGAAATCCAAAGAGGCAACCTTCATCTATGATCTGGCAACTTTTCATCGCTACCCAATAAGCGGATGACAAACAAGCCGTCATTTTGTTGACCTAGTTAGAGGTGCATTGTCACGTAATCAGCATGGAGCAAAAAGCTAACATTAAATTTGGTTTAAAACTCGGATAAAGTGCCACTGAGAGAGATAAATTGATGCAACAAGTTTATGGGGATAATTTTTTATCTCGTGCACAGATATTCAGGTGGTATTCACCATTCAAAAGTGGTGTGGAAGCGATTACAAATGCAATTAGACATGGACGCCCAATTTCTGTTCATAAAGAGGAACTCATTGCAAAAGTCAGAGAATGGATACAAAAAGATCGTTGTTTGACTGTGAGGATGATGGTAGATGAACTTGGTGTTAACCAAGATACCATTCGTAAAATTTTATTGGAAGATTTTGGCAAGAAAAAAGTTGCTTGCCGGTTTGTACCACATGCACTGTCTGATGACCAAAAACGCAAAAGACATCATCAAAATGTGTCACAGAAATAAACATTTCTTAAATGTGGTTGTTGCGGAGGATGAAACATAGATTTTCCACTATGATCCCGCAATTAAATGCCAAAGTGCTCACTGGAAGTCAACATCATTGCCAAAAGGCAAAAAATTTCATCTTCAAAAGTCGAAAGTGAAGACAATGTTGGTGTACTTCTACGACAGCAAATGAGTTATTCACAATGAATTTATTCCAGAGGGACAGACTGTCACTGCCAAAGTTTATTTAAGTATTTTTGAAACAATGCCTATTGAAAAGGATTCTCTGAGTCTGACCCGAGTATGCAACACCTGGCAGTTTTTTCCTTCTTCATGATAATGCACTGGCTCACCAGGCGGTAGTTGTACAGGAATTTTTGGCCAAAAAACAAGTGTGTGTTCTCAACCATCTGCCCTATTCCCCAGATTTGTCTCCCTGCGATTATTTTCTATTCCCACAATTAAAGATATCATTGAAAGGATGCTTCTTTGATGATACTGATGACATCCAAAGAGCTGTAACATCGAGTTTAAAGGCCATACCTACAGAAGAACTGCAGAGGTCATTCCAGTGTTTGTTAGATCGTGTCACTCACTGTATCAATGCACAAGGGGCTTACTTTGAATAAAATGCAGGTTATATCTTCAACTGTTGTTTATTTTATTTTTTTTGGAATTAGTTTCATTACTTAATTGTCTAACCTTGTATATATATCAATTTTGTTAGGTTCTCAAATAATGAAGCTCATATTCTTTATAAAATCTAAAATCTAAAATTGGAACACATTGGGGCAACTGGAAAAATTGAGGGAAGAAGAGACAGAGGAAGACAGTGAGAGAAGTTACTGGATGGACTGTCAGTTTGGCTAGGAAGAAAGTCACTGGTGGATCTCATAATCAAGTCTAAAGACAGGGAATTGTGGAGAGAAATGATAACCTACACCATGTGGCACGGCATTTGATTGATTGAAAATCTAAAATCTCTCTTCAAATACATTTTGAGGAGATTAACTAGATATCAGGCAAGAATATGTCATGGGGTTACTTGATGTTTATTCATCAAGTAATTTATGACATTAAGTAGACACTTTAACTGACAACAACAGATCACAAGGTTTCTCCACATGTGATCTGATGCACCTGCTGTCACAGCCAGAACATCATGTCTCTCTGGCCTGGCAGGCCGTCTAGTAGTCCCTTCTCACCTTTCCCACTTTTATGTTTAAAGTACTGCTATGTCATGTCATACAAGTTGTGGAGCTCTGTCAGTTATCAAAGCATCATCATCAGTTCCATCTTGTCTTGGTGTCTACATTCATATTCTGTCCTTTCTTATCATACTGCCACAGTTGTAACAGATTTGCAAGCTGATAATAGAATTAAGTTTTTTCGTACTGCATTATTATTCTTATGCATTGTAACTGTATGTTTTTCTATGTTAAAATATAATTAGCATGGATATTTATTAAAGGAGTTAAGATTGTTGTTCTGCTATACCATGCTTATGTGTTTTATGTAATAAGGTGTTACATTTCTCTGTCAGTTATAGTAAAGCTTAACACAGGACAATGTCAGTGGAAATGTGGCTTTACAGAAAGATACATCTGGGATGGCCAGGGAAAAAATTATAAAAAGTTCTGAGAGAAATACAGAACAACAAAAAAACTGGTTAAAATAACAAAGAAGAGAGTTAAAAAAATATATAACTTTGAAAATATAGAAGTTAATTAAAAGACTGGTAATCACTGGAAAATTCAAGGGTGGGAGAAGATGAGGGAGACCAAGAGAAGACTGCATTAATAGTCTGAACATCATGGTATAGGAAAATAAAGGCAGCAGCTCGGATAATGAAACCAAGGACAGAAAAAATAAAGCATGATGACCAACTCCAGGCACCTGATAAGGAAGACAGACATGACGAGTGCTGCAGGTGATAATAAATATTCCACAGGATGTTAAAAATATTTAAATTATATGGTATCCATGTTTCAGACAACATTACGTCATCCTGAAAACGACTTTCGAGAGTGTAGAACTTGTCTGCTTTCTTCCACAGATTTCAGGATAAGCTTAATATCAGCATTACAGACAGCCAGGCCAGGCAGGTCCCTCTTCAGGCTTTTGGGAAAGGAACAACCATTATCTCTGACCCACAACTTGGACCTATTCTAAACCTGGGACCCAATTTCAGGTTTTTTGAAAAAAAAAAAAAAGAAGACAATTGGCTAAATTTTTTTTTTTTTTTTTGGAATGGTATTGCTCTCCTGAATGCAAATTGTCAGCACTTCCTTTCCCTGGAGCTGCAAGCTTGCATTCTTTGCAGATGATGCTGTGAGGGTGTTGAGGCACAGCACCTTGTCAGCTTGGGAAAAGGTTATGGCAGCTATTTTTTTCAGTCCCTGAGACCAGCTAAAAAACCAGGGGGGGGGGTGTGCGCATGTTGTGTGTGTGCGAGCGTGCATGTGCACGCTCGCACAATATTTCTTTAGCAGATTCCACTGCCATGGGAACTATGGTGATTCCTGCCCCATTAGTCAGGCTAGGCTAATACTGGGGGGTACCATTGGAAGGGTGGGATAGAGTAATGGTCAGCTGTGGTTCACCAACCCTTGTGCCAGCATGTTTCTATGGGTTGCCGATTGCCAAACCTGGTAACGTCTTCCATTGTCAGCACTAAAAGGCAAAAACAAAAAGAGGTAAGAGGTGTAGTTTATTTGAAGACCAACAGAGGACCAAAAGAAACCAATACAAAAGCAACAAGAGGTAACTGAGGTGTTTTCTTAGAGGGCCAATAGAGATCAATACAAGAGCAACTGGAGGTAACTGAACTGTTTCTTAGAGGGCCAGTAGAGATAAGTGCAAAAAAAAAAAACCAACAAGAGATAACAGCTTTTCTTAGAGAAATATTACAAATGTCTTGAACAGTGAGTATAACTAATGAAGGTTTTCTGAGAAAAGCCAGTAAAACAAAATGAAAGAGAATAATCAACATTCAGTAGATAATAAAGGGGAAGGTCATGAAAATATTTAATTCAGCTTTAAAGGTAAGTGAAAAGACAGGCAGAGGAAGACTGAGAGAGAAAATTAAGGACAGTCTGACAAGACTGTGTGACAGAATGACTTGATGGAAAACATTAAAAATCGAGATATTTGGAGAAGCACGGTTGGTTTGCGGCTGTAAGCCTAAGCTTGTCAGCAGCTTGTGATGATAGTGGGCACTTGATGATGCTTCCAGGGCTGCTGGTGCTGGTTCATGAACAGAAAATTTGCCCTTAAAACTGGTCACTGTGTTAATTTAAGGAGAGAAAGAGAATCTCCAAATTAGCTTAATAATGATTAGAGATTATAATAGAAGAAAATATTAAAGATGATCTGTCTCATGTGGTAATTATTTCTATCCTGGATGCAGCAATAAGATACTTCAGAAGAAGTTTAAACTGACCAACAGAGGGCGCCGCATTCAGCAGCTGGTGTGGATGACAGAAGGATGTATGCATTCAGCAAGGGTTAAAAGAGAGAAAGGCAGCAGAACAAATCAAATTAATGGAAAATCAAAAGTAAATATTGCTCTTATTTACTGTTTGCATGAACACTCCTCTCCCTCCACACACGCACACACATGCAGGCAGGCAGGCACGCACACACATATGAGTAGGCAAGAACTTTTTCTTAGAGTCTTTCTGCTGATTTTCCTATAAGTTTACATCCTTAACCGTTGGCTGTCCCAAGCTACAATACAAATGCACATACACATACGCAAGTAGCAAGAACTTTCCTAAGCCACATACAAACATATTTTTTATGGTCATGAGTTAATATGTGAACTGAACCTCACTCTCACACATGCACAGTCTTTAAAACAAGCAATAAGTGGTGGTGGTAATGAATACATGATAGTGCTTTAACTTCAGCTTGTCACAATAAGTGGTGGTAATGAATACATGATAGTGCTTTAACTTCAGCTTGTCACAATAAGTGGTGGTAATGAATACATGATAGTGCTTTAACTTCAGCTTGTCACAATAAGTGGTGGTAATGAATACATGATAGTGCTTTAACTTCAGCTTGTCAGAAACTTCACATTCCTACTATGATGTTGAGAAGTCTTTAAAGTACATTCATAATAATTCCATCTTTATTTCTGCCCAGTCATCATCAACTGCATTGGACGTTAACCATCCAGTTTTCCAACTGTTGCCCAACCGTATGGAGCTACACCCGGGAGAGTCAATTGATTTCACACTGGAAGGATATGTTGATGGGTAATTCTGACGAATCTCTGGAACATATTATATACTAACACATACATTACCAATGACACAAATGAAAAACAAAGAGAATTATCTCTGGTTCATCTGAAATCCTTTTTATCCATGTAGTTTTTTTCCCGTTCTTTTTTTGAACTCTCTGGCAAACAGTCTGTTATGAGAGTTTGCTGATAAGTTATCGGGCTGAACTATGTCCCAAAATCAGAGCATAATTTTGTAACTGTAGTTGAGAAGAGTGTTATTTTATAATTTAAAATGTCATTTTGTGCGATCATAGTGCTGATTTTTTTTTCAGCTCAATGACAGAACCATTCCAACAAATGCTGTAGAAGTTTAAAGTATGGAAACTCAGTCTGTCATGAAGTTCTTAGTCCTGCAGAAGAATTATCTAAAGGAAATCCAGGAATGTATGCTGCAAACATTGAGTGACAAGTGCCCATCACACTCAACCATGACAAAATGGTGTGCTGACTTTCAGCATGGAGATTTCAAGACCAAACATACAGTCAGATCCAGAAGGCTTTCAACAGCATAAGTTCTGGAAATTATTGATTATGTGCTAAATTGTTGATTATGTGCATATCTGATTTTGACAGATCAATGAGTTTGGCTAAAACACTCGCCAAGACACAAGAGATATCCAGGGAATTTATTAGGTTGATAATTCATGAGCATTTGGGTATGCAGAGGCTGTCAGCCAAGTGGGTGCTGGAATGTTTGAATGCTGAAATTTTTTTGAATGCTGAAATGTGTGAATGCTGAAATGTTTGAATGCAGGAATGTTTGAGTGCTAATGAGAAACAAAATTGAGTGGACACCTCCAAGTTGATTTTGCAGCATTTTGAGTGATCTAGTGATAACTTTTTGAAACAGCTTGCCACTGCTGATGAAACATGGTTACACCACTGTGACCAAGAGACCAAGCAGCAGTCCCACCAGTGGTGGCACTTAAGTGAAAAAATATTCAAGACCCAAAAATCAGAGGAAAGGTTATGTCCCCTGTTTTTTGGGGCAAGGATGGTATTTTGATGACGTCTTCTGAAGGGCCAAACAGTTAATGGACAGTACTACTCTAATTTGCAGTTCCAGCTAAAGGATAAAAGCTCTGGGAAGCTGTTCTCTTTTGTACAGCTTTGCCTGCTCACAAGGTCCAACCTTTTCTTCCAGATCTTATTCTATGTGACTATTTCCTGTTTCACGGCCTTAAAAAATGTTTGGAAGGGAGGAATTTTTTCAATGATTCGCAAATTATAAAAGCAACAGAGCAGTATTTCAGTGACCAGATATCATATTTTATTTATTTATTTATTTTTTTGGAAGCGTTAAAGAAAGTTGAGAAATGTTTTGCCAAGTGTGTTGAACTCCTGGGTGAATGTGTGGAATAAATGATAAATTTCATGGCTTCAAGTCATTCCCTTCTTGGTTGGGTCAGTAACTTTTAACTTGTATGTTGCTTGAGTACTCATCACCCCCCCCCCCCCATGTGTTGGTTGAGTATTGGCTAAAGAGCTGAATATGTTCTACATGTTTATAAAACTAATTGTTAGTTCCATCATGAGATTTGGAGAAAGTTATTCATGTCACTCAGTTTAATATCTTCATTGTGGCATCAGTTGAAATAATGTGGGTACAAACAGAACATTATCCAACTAAAATCCTAAGGTAAATTTTTCAAACATTCAAATTTCTGATGTTCTTAGAAAAGTGGATCCACGGTGTTGTCTGAAAGCCTAACTCCTTAGATCATGTTTGTATAGATGTGCCTGCTTTCCTTATCTAGGACTGAAGCACAAACTTCTGCATGATTCTAATTTTTTTATGTGATGCATCCAGTGATGATATCATCAGGTGCCATTCTGGTAGATCATGCTTCTCCATATATCTCAGTCCTTGATATTTTCCATCAGCTCATTTGGTGAATTTTTCAAGTGTCTCTGTCCATATAACAAGGAGCACCAGATTATACTGTACACATGGCTGTTAGTGCATGATAGGAAGATGTAATATGAAAGTCATTTCATTACATAAGGGATAGCACTTGAGCTCATATCAGGTGAATATCATGAAAAGAACCCTGTAACTGTGATATATCATTAACTATGAAATATTCTTTCATGTCACAGACCACAGATTGTTTCTGAAACCATCATCTGTCATGCAATCATTGGGCGAGTAGGAGGAAAGATTCCAATCATCAGTGTCAATATTCGTGCTGAGTTCATTGAGCCCCTTCTCAACTTCTCAACCAAATGTGCTTTCTTCAGAATTGATAAGGTAAGCTTTAGCAACCTGAAGAGTCAGCCTGATTTTATGGTGTTATCTTTCATAAAGAAGTGCATCATTCTGTGCCATTTCCTCTGGGAAGGATGGCTGTGATAAATGTTCAGCTTAAAATAGTATTCACCTTAGCCTGAATCACCTTGGCCGGAATTCTCTCATATATAAGTCACACTTGTTGTAATGTGTAATTTCCTTCTCTATAATTATACTCTGCTGTATTAGCTGCAACATATAACATTGTGGAAATGTTATGTTCACACACTGGATACTACTTCTGCTTTTCTCAAGATATATGATCTTTTCTTCGGTTACTAGTTAGCACTAACTTTACTTCACTTAAAGTCGAGATTTCACTCTTTCAACTACAGTCCAGCTCAGTCTCTTTCTATGTCTGTTTAGCTACTCACTTCACAGACTTACTTTCCCTGGAACGATCATTCTCTCAGTGGCAAGTAGCAACAGAGTAGCAGCGATATTAAGTTATGAAGACTTTATTGGTGCATGGGGTGACGATGATGGTGAATGATGTGATGGGTATAACAGTGACAATATACAATCCAAGAAGAATGACAGGATGAAATTCTAACTCAAGACAACATAGAAATAATTCCAAGTGACTACTGATGTCCACAGACCTCATTGCCAACAGAACTTCTACTACATTTTTATTCTACTAATCTACCACACTACATAACTACATACTGTCACAGACAAACTAACTCACGAACTGCCCTATCTGAAACTCAAACTTCAGCTAACACAAATCTTCAGATTAATGGTTACTATGTAATTTTCAAGCTGTCTTGATTGTCCCTCATAGTTTCTGATCAGACAAATATTTAAGATTCGTTTCCCTCTTAGGTTCACAAATATTCATTAAAAATGAAAAGTTTGTCATTCGTCATTAATTTTTCAGTTTTACAGGGTTGCTGATACAGTGTACATTCTTGAATATTTTGCTTATTTGCCATTAGAAAGTCAGTCAAAATGCTGAATCATTTCTGTGTACGAAATATTTTGTTTACCTCAGGAAATGGGTCAGGAACTTATCCCTCAGCGGAAACAGCTAACAATGAACAATGTTTCTAGTCTGCCCTTGACTGTTGGACTCAAACTGGCATATCCCTTCAGCATGATCATCGATGACCAGAGAATCTGTGATACTGTAAGTGAAGCTCTTTTATATTATGCTTATTATAGTTATCAGCTTAAAAAATTGTAAATCTTATTTGACAGCTGTGCACATGCAAGTTAATATCAGCTTTATTATTATCTGTATCTGGGTGATCTCTGTAACATTAAGTGCCAGTTCTTTGTACCCAACACTTTATGTACACACAGGGGTCAAGCTGGATAGGGGGTTAGCTAAACTAGCTTTCTTATGTTCCAAGAGCAGATTATCAGGTGGCTCCACTACCATGGGGACATAACAGTACCTGCCTCATTGAGCAGGCAGAAGTAACGCAATGGCACCTCCTGTCTCACTGAGCAGGCAGAAATAACACAATGGCACCTCCTGTCTCACTGAGCAGGCAGAAATAACACAATGGCACCTCCTGTCTCACTGAGCAGGCAGAAATAATACAATGGCACCTCCTGTCTCACTGAGCAGGCAGAAATAACACAATGGCACCTCCTGTCTCACTGAGCAGGCAGAAATAACACAATGGCACCTCCTGTCTCACTGAGCAGGCAGAAGCAACGCAACAGACCCTGCCTCATTGAGCAGGCAGAAGCAACGCAACAGACCCTGCCTCATTGAGCAGGCAGAAGCAACGCAACAGACCCTGCCTCATTGAGCAGGCAGAAGCAACGCAACAGACCCTGCCTCATTGAGCAGGCAGAAGCAACGCAACAGACCCTGCCTCATTGAGCAGGCAGAAGCAACGCAACAGACCCTGCCTCATTGAGCAGGCAGAAGCAACGCAACAGACCCTGCCTCACTGAGCAGGCAGAAGCAACACAACAGCCTCATTACATGAACATCTGAGAGATGTGGTCTTAGCCAGCTTTGCAGCCACTGGCCTGATAAATTTATCTTCTTGTTGGTGATAACTTTATGGCCTGATAACTTTATCAACTTTATCCTCTTGTTACTGATAACTTTATCCTCTTGTTACTGATAACTTTATCCTCTTGTTAACCATTAGTTTCCTCTATCTTGATGATTTTTTTCCTGTTTTAGTCACTTTACATTTTTTTAAAAACCCAAATCCCATTAAACAGTATCAATGCCACATAAACATTTTTGTGATCAAATAACCCAGCTTAGAGTATTTATTCGCAAAAAGGGAACAAAACTGTGTGACTGCATTTGTTTTATTGGAACGTAACAAAAAAATAATGTACACATTCAACAGAAAGATAATAGTTAATCTCTGCTTTATTTTTTTTTTTTTGAGTTTTGTGCACTATTTTTTTTCTTCAGACCGTGTGTCTTCAAACTGGGGATGTATATGACCTGGTCATTGAGTTTGACCCCATGTTCAAAGATGATTCTTACATAAGAACAATTGATGAAGTCCTTTATGTCACATACAAGGAGCATCCACATGTTGTGAGTATTCATTCAGAGCTAAAGTCACCTCAGTTTGTCACTATCATCATGTGTTGTCCCCATACTTGGATGTTTACTCACATATGCACATGTTGATCTTCCTTTCTGAAAGTTCATATAGTCACATCCATCTCTTGACTGAACTATTTATTTGTTATCATTCTCATTTTATTGTTCTGTTGTTCTACATTTTCCCTTTACATGTTTTTTTTTTACAATTTACTCTCCTCTTCATTTGTTTGTCATATCAGCTTTTTGTTGTTGTAGTGCTTCTCCATTTTATTCATTTTTTATGTCTTTAAGTGAGCACAGTTCTTCTCTGTTATGTCTTTTTTTTTTAATTCTCATGTTAGCTCTTTGGTTTTCATTTCAAATTTCACATAGCTTGTTGTCTGAAATTCAGGATTTGTTCTGGCTCTAATATTATTTAGTAACATTCTAATAGCAGATGAACAGTTTGGATTTGTTGAAGGAAAGGGAACACACAATGCCATTTATGCTTTACGAACACTAACAGAAAGAGCTTTAGAAGTACAGAAAGATCTCTACTTATGCTTCATTGATTACACCAAGGCATTTGACAAGGTGAAACATAGTGAAATTATTAAAATGCTTGAAGACATCAATATAGACGGCAAAGACTTGAGGATTGTAAAACATCTATACTGGCAACAAGAAGCAGCAGTTCGAGTTGAAAATAGAATTGGAAAATACCAACCTATAAAACAAGGGGTGCGACAAGGATGTGTACTATCTCCAGACCATTTTTCTCTGTACAACGAGAATATTCTAAGAACAATCATCACAGAACCAGGCATAAAAATTGGAGGATACAATATTAACAACCTTCGGTATGCTGACGACACAGTACTGATAGCTGAGAACCAACAAGACCTGCAAAATCTCTTGGATAAAGTCGCCAAAGAAAGTGAACAGAAAGGCCTTACTTTGAACATGAAAAAGACAGAGACTATGGTTATATCTAAGAAACAGAATCCACCAGCATGCAGTATAAAATTAAACGGAACCATTCTAAAGCAGGTGCAGAAATTCAAATACCTTGGAGCACTAATAACTTCAGATGGGAAATGCAAAACTGAAATTAGGAACAGAATAGACCAAGCAAAGACTGCATTTCAGAGAATGAGAAACATATTAGCTAACACATCTTTATCAATGAATGTTAGAAAACGAGTCCTAAAATGCTATATTGAACCTATCTTGTTATATGGAAGTGAATCATGGACAATAGGCAAGTCTGCACAAAAATCATTGGAAGCAGCAGAAATGTGGTTTATTAGAAGAATGTTGCGGATCCCCTGGACAGCAAAAATAACTAATGAAGAATGTATGAGAAGAGCTGGAGAGACAAAAAACCTTGTCAGAAAGATAAGAGAGAGACGATGTACTTTCATAGGACATACAATGAGAAGAGGGGGCATTGAAAATATTATAACAACAGGAAAAATAGAAGGAAGAAGATCAAGAGGAAGACCAATAGAAATGATACTGGACAGTCTGACGGGATGGTGTGAGAGGAGATCACCAACTGAACTGATGGCCTGCATGAAGGATCGGGAACTCTGGAGAAGCATAATAGCCAACGCCAGTCGGCATGGCACCTGATGAATGTATCTTCTTGTTGGTGATAACTTTATGGCCTGATAACTTTATCCTCTTGTTACTGATAACTTTATCCTCTTGTTACTGATAACTTTATCCTCTTGTTAACCATTAGTTTCCTCTATCTTGATAATTTTTTTTCTGTTTTAGTCACTTTACATTTTTTAAAAAACCCAAATCCCATTAAACAGTATCAATGCCACACAAACATTTTTGTGATCAAATAACGCAGCTTAGAGTATTTATTCACAAAAAGGGAACAAAACTGTATGACTGCATTTGTTTTATTGGAACGTAACAAAAAAATAATGTACACATTCAACAGAAAGATAATAGTTAATCTCTGCTTTATTTTTTTTTTTGGTGAGTTTTGTGCACTATTTTTTTTCTTCAGACCGTGTGTCTTCAAACTGGGGATGTATATGACCTGGTCATTGAGTTTGACCCCATGTTCAAAGATGATTCTTACATAAGAACAATTGATGAAGTCCTTTATGTCACATACAAGGAGCATCCACATGTTGTGAGTATTCATTCAGAGCTAAAGTCACCTCAGTTTGTCACTATCATCATGTGTTGTCCCCATACTTGGATGTTTGCTCACATATGCACATGTTGATCTTCCTTTCTGAAAGTTCATATAGTCACATCCATCTCTTGACTGAACTATTTATTTGTTATCATTCTCATTTTATTGTTCTATTGTTCTACATTTTCCCTTTACATGTTTTTTTTTTACAATTTACTCTCCTCTTCATTTGTTTGTCATATCAGCTTTTTGTTGTTGTAGCGCTTCTCCATTTTATTCATTTTTTATGTCTTTAAGTGAGCACAGTTCTTCTCTGTTATGTCTTTTTTTTAATTCTCATGTTAGCTCTTTGGTTTTCATTTCAAATTTCACATAGCTTGTTGTCTGAAATTCAGGATTTGTTCTGGCTCTAATATTATTTAGTAACATTCTAATGGCTTCATCATATATTTTTATATTGGCTTGTTAACTTTTATTTTCTTTTTCTTAAATTACCAGATTCTGTGAGTTGTTTTTCTTGCAGTCCTTATTTCTGTCTTGTGTTGTCTGCTGAAGGAAGAGGGTCAAGAGATCATATATTCAATATAAGATTAATAATAGAGAAATGCAGAGAGTTTAATGTGAATCTATATTTATCATTTATAAGCTACTCAAAGGCATTTGATTGTATACAACACCAGAGACGTTGGGAAATAATGGCAAAAATGGGATTTCCAACACATTTGATACAGTTAACATCACTGCTGTATCTACACCAACAGGCAGCAATGAGAATAAATGGTGAAACAACAACTTGGTTTGACATAAAACAAGGGGTCCATCAGGGCTGCATACTGTCACCTTACTTATTTAACTTGTATACTGAAAATATGAAACTTAAATATTTTGGACGCATTAAACGTCATGATAATTTAGAGAAGATCATCTTAGAAGGTTACATAATGGGAAAAAGAAAGAGAGGAAGACCAAGGCGAAGATGGCTGCAAGACATCGTTGATAATCTGCAAATGGATGCATCAGCAGCAGGCCATCTTGCTTACAACCGAGAGGCCTACAGGAGTGCTGTTAAGGAGGCAAAATTTCACAAGAGACATGCAAATGACTGATTGACTGTTGTCTGCTGCCATGATGGGTTTCTGTCAGTGTTCATTTTCATTAAGAAAATCTGTCTAATTAGACGTGTCATGTCTTCACATTTTTTTTGGTTATGAATGTGTAAAATGGAGAGGTTTGCTTTGTGTCCAGTGTTGATGATAATGATGATGATGATGATGATGACAACGATGACGACGACGACGACGATGATGACGACGACAACGATGATGATGATGATGATGATGACAACAACAATGAATGAAGATGATGATAATGCAACTTGATAATGATGATGATGATGATGGCTGTCTTGTTTTTTTTTTCATGTTCCACAACATGCTCAGAGAAAAGGGCTGATCCCTACCTGGAGCTCCAGGTTTCTCAGTAACCTCCATCTTGACTGGGGACTATGTTTAGCAAGCTCTTGTCCCCATACTTGGATGTTTGCTCACATATGCACATGTTGATCTTCCTTTCTGAAAGTTCATATAGTCACATCCATCTCTTGACTGAACTATTTATTTGTTATCATTCTCATTTTATTGTTCTATTGTTCTACATTTTCCCTTTACATGTTTTTTTTTTTACAATTTACTCTCCTCTTCATTTGTTTGTCATATCAGCTTTTTGTTGTTGTAGCGCTTCTCCATTTTATTCATTTTTTATGTCTTTAAGTGAGCACAGTTCTTCTCTGTTATGTCTTTTTTTTAATTCTCATGTTAGCTCTTTGGTTTTCATTTCAAATTTCACATAGCTTGTTGTCTGAAATTCAGGATTTGTTCTGGCTCTAATATTATTTAGTAACATTCTAATGGCTTCATCATATATTTTTATATTGGCTTGTTAACTTTTATTTTCTTTTTCTTAAATTACCAGATTCTGTGAGTTGTTTTTCTTGCAGTCCTTATTTCTGTCTTGTGTTGTCTGCTGAAGGAAGAGGGTCAAGAGATCATATATTCAATATAAGATTAATAATAGAGAAATGCAGAGAGTTTAATGTGAATCTATATTTATCATTTATAAGCTACTCAAAGGCATTTGATTGTATACAACACCAGAGACGTTGGGAAATAATGGCAAAAATGGGATTTCCAACACATTTGATACAGTTAACATCACTGCTGTATCTACACCAACAGGCAGCAATGAGAATAAATGGTGAAACAACAACTTGGTTTGACATAAAACAAGGGGTCCATCAGGGCTGCATACTGTCACCTTACTTATTTAACTTGTATACTGAAAATATGAAACTTAAATATTTTGGACGCATTAAACGTCATGATAATTTAGAGAAGATCATCTTAGAAGGTTACATAATGGGAAAAAGAAAGAGAGGAAGACCAAGGCGAAGATGGCTGCAAGACATCGTTGATAATCTGCAAATGGATGCATCAGCAGCAGGCCATCTTGCTTACAACCGAGAGGCCTACAGGAGTGCTGTTAAGGAGGCAAAATTTCACAAGAGACATGCAAATGACTGATTGACTGTTGTCTGCTGCCATGATGGGTTTCTGTCAGTGTTCATTTTCATTAAGAAAATCTGTCTAATTAGACGTGTCATGTCTTCACATTTTTTTTGGTTATGAATGTGTAAAATGGAGAGGTTTGCTTTGTGTCCAGTGTTGATGATAATGATGATGATGATGATGATGACAACGATGACGACGACGACGACGATGATGACGACGACAACGATGATGATGATGATGATGATGACAACAACAATGAATGAAGATGATGATAATGCAACTTGATAATGATGATGATGATGGCTGTCTTGTTTTTTTTTCATGTTCCACAACATGCTCAGAGAAAAGGGCTGATCCCTACCTGGAGCTCCAGGTTTCTCAGTAACCTCCATCTTGACTGGGGACTATGTTTAGCAAGCTCTTGTGACACAGACTACTTTCAGGACTGCTTTCTGTGGGAAACAATGCAAGGGTCTTGGTCATCTATGATCTGGCAGTGCCACCTCTGCTACTCATAATACTCATAAATAAAATTGACTTAATTAATTAGCTAGAACTGAAGGGACGCGAAGTTAATATTTTTTGTTCAGCCTCATTCACTCGGAAGTTAACAAAGCAAATTGTTTTCTAATGTTCAGGATTACATTGCTCTGCGTGGTGAGGTTTACTTCCCAAACCTGGAGTTTGAAAAGAAGGCAGTGGACTTTGGGTGCATCCTGAATGACACAGAAGTCACTCGCTACATTAACATCACCAACATCAGCCCCATGAGTGTAAGTACTATACTTCTGCCTCGTTGTATAAAAATAATTTCCATCAAAAAGAGAATTTAAAAAAAAACTGGCAGATTTTTCAGTATAATATAAAAATAATTAACATTTTACCTAGTAAGCTTTCTTCAGGGAAAAAAAAAGTTCTGTTTCATAAAATAATTTAAAAATAGATCCAGATATAACAGAAAATTGTTAACCGACTTTACTAGGCAAAAATACCTCAGTTTTTTTTTTTTTTTCAAATTTAAATTCAGGCATAGACCTTGGAAACTGATGTTTAGATTTTTTAAAACAAGGTACATTCAGCACTTTTAACACTTGCCAAGTTACATAAGAATAGCATTTTCATGCTGTAGGGATATGAAGTGTTAATGCCCTCACATTTCTAAACCATTACAGCATTTGAGGTAGGGATGCCAGCACCTGTCTTTGCTGTCTTTGTTTTCGAAGGGATACCAGCTTTTAGAAAAAAGAGTTAAACTCAGTATGGGTACAAACATTTGTTTTTGGGACTTTGTGTTGTTTTCCTATTTTCTTTCTTCTTATGAAGCATAAGGCACGAAGTTCCTTCATATATAACTGCCTGGGGCTTTTCATTTCACTTAATCTTCCATTCTCAGTACAACATGCTGATTTCTATGTTTTATTATCAGTATGACCTGTCTGAATTTTCCAATCTCAGTACAGCATAGAAAGTTCTGTTCTATTCCTGACCCAGGTCATGATGTTTTATCATGTGGTCATTCAAATCAAACTGGAGCATTGACCATCGACAAAACCAAAACCAGGTTATCTTAAGAGCTTTCTAATGGAGAGGGAGGGTAATAGTAAAAAAAAAGAAAAGGCTGTTGAATCTTTTCTCTCATTTATATGTACATCCAAATGTTAGCAGCTAAATGAGACTAATGTTTTAGTAGCAGAGTAGAGAACACATATTTATAAATGCATGTGTACAGTCTTTATGGATCATTTTTGTAGAAATTGTTCCACGGTAAAAAGAAAAATGGCAGAAGTAGGCTTTGTGAATTTACTTTGTTGTTTGTTGATATTGCCAAGTACTTATCTAGTTACTTTGCTGTTTGTTGATGTTGCCAAGTACTTATCTAGTTACTTTGCTGTTTGTTGATATTGCCAAGTACTTATGTAGGACAGCTGCGGGTGGTGGATATGCTGGATTTTATTTTTTTCTTTTCTTTTTCTTTTTGTACCTTTCATGTATATTAAGCTGCTCTTACATTTTAAAAAACATCTGTTTGTACCACAGCTTTAGTGACCTCCTGTATATGTGTTTAGTTACATATATGTATGTATCCATAACTTTTGTATAACAAAGGGGATTATCATCAAGAAGACTGAAAATGTTTAATTGATATTTTCTACTGTTCTGCCCCAAGCTTGGTTATATCACATTTTATAAGAGGGACAAATGCTGTTATTGATTAGATTTTTTTTCTTATTTTTCTTCTCATATTTGTGTACTTTTTTGTGGAGTTTGCTTGCCAGTGAGGACATTTCTTCCCGCAGGTGCATTATCATTGGTCATTTCTTGTGGGAGATGTACCCACATCAGTAAAGAAGAAAACCCATTTTAAGATACCAGAACTCACAGATGTAGATGAGAAGGTGAATGCTGACGCAGACGTGTCTACAGATGTAGACGAGAAGGTGAATGCTGACGCAGACATGTCTACAGAAAACACAAAGGAAACTATGATTAGAAGGACAGGGACAGGCAATGATGAGAGAGAGAATCAAGTCACTATTGAGGTATTGTATGGTTTTCAATGTGAGAGATACAGTAATTCTTCACATTTTGAAAGTAAAAACCTTCAGTAGTGAAATGTTAGCATTAATTAATAGTTTGTGAAACCACGAGTAACCTCATATGTACAGAAGATACTCAAGTCTAAAGGGCAGAAATGCATGTGCACAATTTTTCATTCAAGAATGAAATCTGTGCTACCACCCAAAAAAAAAAAAATTCTGAAATTCAAAAGTATTGTAGAATCTTTATGACAGAAAAACAGAAATAAGAAATATTTGTGAAATGTTTATTATTAAAAGAAGATACTGAAATCAGACAGACAGTTTATTGCAGAAGTAATCAACAAAAGTGTAAGTACTGGAAACATCTATTAGCATATTTATCCACACTGTCTGTAAATAAGATGACAGAACAATGTATCACTGTCTGTATGTATGTGATATGTGTTCATTAAACCTGATGTGTTCTTAGTGATTTTCTATGGAAAATTTGACTAGTTGTACAGTTTCAGAATCTGGTTTAATTTTTACATGTGCAGGAACCTTATCTCACACAGAATGCTGATGTGGATAATGAGAAGAAAGAAGAATCAGCAGTGGATGATAACAGAAGAAACAGAGATTTAAATATTGATGTGGATATACCAGAAAAGGTGAACATATCATATTATTATCCTTACACCAAGTTACTGGCTAGAAATCTGGAATTTATTGTGGTATTTATGTTGTAATTGCAGCTTTTCAGAAAATTTTATACTAGGACTAATTGTATCCCATCAGATGTGATGGGAGAGGAAATGAAAATCTGATATTTACTTGAAACTTAAATTTAAAAAAAAAAAAAGGCTGTTGAATCTTTTCTCTCATTTATATGTACATCCAAATGTTAGCAGCTAACTGAGACTGTAATGTTTTAGTAACAGAGTAGAGAACACATATTTATAAATGCATGTGTACAGTCTTTATGGATCATTTTTGTAGAAATTGTTCCATGGTAAAAAGAAAAATGGCAGAAGTAGGCTTTGTGAATTTACTTTGTTGTTTGTTGATATTGCCAAGTACTTATCTAGTTACTTTGTTGTTTGTTGATATTGCCAAGTACTTATCTAGTTACTTTGCTGTTTGTTGATATTGCCAAGTACTTATGTAGGACAGTTGCGGGTGGTGGATATGCTGGATTTTATTTTTTTCTTTTCTTTTTCTTTTTGTACCTTTGATGTATATTAAGCTGCTCTTACATTTTAAAAAACATCTGTTTGTACCACAGCTTTAGTGACCTCCTGTATATGTGTTTAGTTACATATATGTATGTATCCACAACTTTTGTATAACAAAGGGGATTATCATCAAGAAGACTGAAAATGTTTAATTGATATTTTCTACTGTTCTGCCCCAAGCTTGGTTATATCACATTTTATAAGAGGGACAAATGCTGTTATTGATTAGATTTTTTTTCTTATTTTTCTTCTCATATTTGTGTACTTTTTTGTGGAGTTTGCTTGCCAGTGAGGACATTTCTTCCCGCAGGTGCATTATCATTGGTCATTTCTTGTGGGAGATGTACCCACATCAGTAAAGAAGAAAACCCATTTTAAGATACCAGAACTCACAGATGTAGATGAGAAGGTGAATGCTGACGCAGACGTGTCTACAGATGTAGACGAGAAGGTGAATGCTGACGCAGACATGTCTACAGAAAACACAAAGGAAACTATGATTAGAAGGACAGGGACAGGCAATGATGAGAGAGAGAATCAAGTCACTATTGAGGTATTGTATGGTTTTCAATGTGAGAGATACAGTAATTCTTCACATTTTGAAAGTAAAAACCTTCAGTAGTGAAATGTTAGCATTAATTAATAGTTTGTGAAACCACGAGTAACCTCATATGTACAGAAGATACTCAAGTCTAAAGGGCAGAAATGCATGTGCACAATTTTTCATTCAAGAATGAAATCTGTGCTACCACCCAAAAAAAAAAAAATTCTGAAATTCAAAAGTATTGTAGAATCTTTATGACAGAAAAACAGAAATAAGAAATATTTGTGAAATGTTTATTATTAAAAGAAGATACTGAAATCAGACAGACAGTTTATTGCAGAAGTAATCAACAAAAGTGTAAGTACTGGAAACATCTATTAGCATATTTATCCACACTGTCTGTAAATAAGATGACAGAACAATGTATCACTGTCTGTATGTATGTGATATGTGTTCATTAAACCTGATGTGTTCTTAGTGATTTTCTATGGAAAATTTGACTAGTTGTACAGTTTCAGAATCTGGTTTAATTTTTACATGTGCAGGAACCTTATCTCACACAGAATGCTGATGTGGATAATGAGAAGAAAGAAGAATCAGCAGTGGATGATAACAGAAGAAACAGAGATTTAAATATTGATGTGGATATACCAGAAAAGGTGAACATATCATATTATTATCCTTACACCAAGTTACTGGCTAGAAATCTGGAATTTATTGTGGTATTTATGTTGTAATTGCAGCTTTTCAGAAAATTTTATACTAGGACTAATTGTATCCCATCAGATGTGATGGGAGAGGAAATGAAAATCTGATATTTACTTGAAACTTAAATTTAAAAAAAAAAAGAAATGAATTGTTCCATACTGGAATTGAACATGCAAATTTTGTGTTCCCTGACCACAATTCACCACTGCACAAAGTGCTTTACTAAAGCTCTTAGTTCATCGATGAAATGGGAATTAAGAAGAAAAATACAAAACCATTTAAAGAGAAACTGGTCAAACAAAGGGCATCACTGACAACTGTGAATCAGCATCATTGTCAAGAATGAAGAACCTGGGAGTGAAATGGGGTGTTAAAAAATGAATGATTCATCAAAAGCTCCAGATGGATAGTCAACCAACAAAGAACAGGTGTCATCAGTTTCTGTAGACTGAAGAGAAGATTAGAGCACTTATGGATGTCTCAGAAGGGCATAGATGATGGGTCTTCCTAACTAATTAACATGAGTGAAAGAAAAACTAGAACTTACTAATTAGAAAATTGTGAGTGCATTATTTTGACAGTTATTTCTATTTGATCATAGAATGGTTCATGCAGTTGTAGAAACAGATTTAAGAATGTTTTTAGCTAGATTTAATTGCACTACTACTAAGAATATTGAAGAGAAATTTTAAATTAAAATTTTTACATTTTTAAAGTGAAATATCTCATCTGTCTGAGATATTATATGTGTAAGTTGTTGTCTGTATGAGATAATTATTAAATATTAACCATGTGAGAAATTGTAAGTATGAAGCATTACATGTGTGATGTCTTATGAGTAAGATATTGTCTATCTGAGATATTATCAGTGTGAAATATTACATAGGTGAGATGTTATCAGTGTGAACTATTATTTGTAAGAGACATTTTATATGTAACCTGCTGTAATTGTAAGATATTATCTATATCACTTTTTTTATCTGAGATACAAGGTGTGTCTGGTAAGTTATGAGACTTATTCATCCAATAAGCAGGGCCGTGGGGTAGATTCTCCCAGCCTGAAGGTTAGCAGGGGATGTTAGGTAAAGGGTCGATATCTCTTCATTTGTCTCTGAGCTTTTACGGAGTGTGGATCGCTTGCAAAGTGGACAGCCATTTAAGCGTCACATAACGATGGTCAAAATGCGGAGGATAATCAAGCAGTGATATGCGATAAAGTTTTGTGTTAAGCTTGAAACATCAGTGACCGAGACACTTGCTGTGATACAGAAAGCCTATGGTATGGATGCTTTATTGAAAGCACAAGTGTTTCGGTGCCACAAGATGTTCAACAAAGCAAGAGAGAGCATCGAGGATGAACAGTGTGCAGTCGAAGATGAAATTGATGCTCATTATCATTTTTAAACTCTAAAGGTGGTGTCCATAGGGAGTTTGTACCACCTGGACAAATGGTCAGCACAGCATTTTACGTGGAAGTGCTTAAATTACCAAAGAACAGTTGCACGTTACAGCCCAGAGATTGCCAACACCTGAGTTCTTCACCACGACAGTGCGCCGAGCCACGTGTCGCTGGTTTCTGGCGAAACAAACCATGGCAGTGCTGTGCCAACCTCCCTGCAGCCCGGACTTGGCCCCCGGCAGACTTCTTTTTGTTTCCTCGGCTCAAATTGAGCTTGAAAGACCACCATTTTGGGACTGTTAATGATGTACAAACTGCTGTGACAAGTGCTTTGACGGAGATCCCTGTTCAAGACTTCCAGGCGATCTATGACGCATGGCCCAAAACCGCTGGCAACAGTGTATTGATGCTCAGTGATGTTATTTCAAGGAATTTTAAGTATATGTAAGTATATCTTGCACTAAGATGGACACCACAGGGGAACAGAAGTAAGGGTAGACCAAAAGAGACATGGAGAAGAACAACAGAAAGGATGTTGAGCAATAGAGGGCTCACCTGGGCAAGAGCAGAAAAAAAGGCACTTAAGGTTCAGAGAGAGAGAAATATATCTTGAACAAACTGAATTTTATTAAATCACTCTCATTACATACTAGACACTATTAATTGTGAGCATTTATAAGTGTGAGATATTATTTGTATGAGATATTATATGCTTGAGATGCTATCTGTATGTACTGTTCTATCAAACTGCTGATGTTGCATACTTTATTTGATGCTGAAGGGTCAGCTGGACCAAGAGGAGAAGTTGAATGATGAGAAAGAGAAAAATTTTGTTGAGGAAGAGAGAAGGTCACGTGTTATAAGCCGAATGTCACTTCTAGAGAATGAGGAGGAATCTCTCAGATGTAACAAGGTTCTGACTGCATTGCTGGAGGATAGCGATGACACAGTGGCCATTGGCGTGGAAGAAGTGAGTTTCTCTTGTAACATCTTGAAATATAACACAGAATACATTTGTTGTGGAAGAAGTGAGTTTCTTTTGTAACATCTTGAAATATAACACAGAATACATTTATTGTGGAGGAAGTGAGTTTCTCTTGTAACATCTTGAAATATAACACAGAATACATTTGTTGTGGAAAAAGTGAGTTTCTTTTGTAACATCTTGAAATATAACACAGAATACATTGTTGTGGAAGAAGTGAGTTTCTCTTGTAACATCTTGAAATATAACATAGAATACATTGTTGTGGAAGAAGTGAGTTTGCGTTCTACCATCTTAATTGCTACAGTTATTTACTGTTTGATAGATTTTTATTTGATTTTTAAATTTTTAGAATTTTCAGATAGCAAAATTAAACTATTTTATTCCATGTTTGATCATGTTACATGACCTCTTGTGTCAAGGTCTTTGACATCCTGCCACTGTATGGATGTCTACAACCTGATGAAACAGAGCAGGTGACCTTTACCTTCTATGGCCATGCTGATATTTTGGGTGAGGTTCAAGCCATTTGTAAAGTTGAGGATGGACCCACCTATGAGATCAAGCTGACAGGAGAGGCTTCTGTTGTGGAGTATGCCTTCAGCAACAAAACTATTGATTTAGGAAAGGAGGTAGACAGTTTTCATTATTATGATATCATTATGGTCAGGTATGTTTTAATAGCATTTTGGTCCTCACATACTGTTTGTCTTGATCAGAGAAAGGGAGGATAATGTATTTAGCACCTTAGAACCAGATGCCTTGTCCTGATGAAGCTTTTTAACTTCTGATGCTCGCTCACCTGAAAGGTAAAGTGGGTTCCAGTTCTTTGCTACCTTCCTATATTATTTGTTAACTAGCTGATTACCCGGTGTTGCTCGGGAATTTTTAAATTATTAATACTGCAGAGTGGATTTGAGATGGCCATGTTTCTCCCACGAACAACCTTATGTTGCTTGCTCAAAGGTGGGTTCACCCAAGAAATTATTTATTCTTGCTTCTGAGGGTGAAACTAAAAATGTATATAATCAAGTTTTGAGTTAAATTAATATTATAGTGAATTTGTAAAAGACTTTATAATGTGTAGACTGCCCCTGTGACTTGTTGATCATGATCGAGAATGCAAGTCTCACTGGAAATTGCAATCTATTAAAATTAAAAAGGAGATCCATCGGAATGAGTGGTATCTGTGGGATAAAAACTGCTTCACCCTCTCCCTGTCCTGTTAAGATAGTCGCTTCAACTACATTGCCCAGCATCCTCTTTACACACAGCCTTCTGCCGTTGCAAAGTTTTTGCAGGTCGAGGTTCCATAGTAAAATAATTGGAGATCCCACCCTAATTTTCACCCCTCCATGCCGATGGGTGCTGAACTTGGATGTAAACAGCATCAGGAGTGTCACTATTCATCCCAGCTACCCCGAAAACTATGGACTCAACACTAATGTCAGTCGTTTTTTTATTATTTTTATATGTCACCCTCATCCTGCCCCACCCCTCTCTCACCCCCATGCCAATGGGGGCTGACTAAGAGACCATCAAAATTATTTGAACTTGCCGTCATCATCATCATCATCATCATCATCATCATCTTTCATTCCCCCGAGAGCATAGGCCATGGATAAAGGCTCTCCAGTCATCCTTGTTCTTTGTATTATTCTCTGCTTCTTCCATGTGCATCCCTTGTCTCTGAGCACTGTCATAATTTCTATTCTCCAAGTAAGTCTAGGTCTTCCTCGTTTTCGATTTCCTCGAGGATTCCATGTCAGTGCCTGTCTTGCTATTGTGGTGTCAGGTTTCCTCAGAGTGTGGCCAATCCACTGGCTTTCCTCTCCATGTTTCTGTAACACTCCAGTATTTTTATAGGGAACAGGTCGTTGACCTACCCCCCAACCTCCTTAGTCGCCTCCTACCACGTGCGTGGAAAGTGGCAGTGGTCCTATTCTTTTTTCCTCAGACTTAGATCTGGGCCCCGGTAACCACACGGGACTTGTCATGGGAGACTACAAATGCTGCTCTTAGACCAGCACCGCTGTATTTCGTGATTATCTCCCTTAGACCAATCTTTTTTTTTTTTTTTTTTATAGTATGAAATAGAAAACAAATGCCTAAGGAAAATACTTGGTATAAAGTGGAACAAATTCAAGAAGAACACAGAGATAAGACAAATGACCAAACAGCAACCTGTCTCATGGGTTATCAGAAAAAGAAAATGGACATATGTTGGTCATGTGATGAGAAGAAACAATCAGAGAATCCCAAAACAAGCTATTAAGTGAAACACAACAGGCCGAAAAAAAATGTCGACCACGTGAAACTCTAAAAAGGACATTGTTAAGATCATGCCAGTTTAGTGGGCATAACATCCCTTGATGAGATTGAAAAACTCGCTGAAAACAGGAAATCTTGGTGAACCACCATTTGGGCCCTATGTGACATTTAGTGGCATGGGAAGGATGCAAGATGTAAGATAGCACTTTGTGCTACAAATATTACTACTCCTGCTTCGATTCTACATTTACAAACACAATCACTACTACTGTCAGTGAATCAACAGCAAGTAAAATTGTAGAAGCAAATCTGTTGTATTTTTTATTAGTCATCTGTCTTTATCAGTTACAATTTTGATTGTTTATTTTTTATGTCATTATTTTTCACAGAGGATAAAGTTTTATACTGTTTAGTGTGATATTTAGTTGTACAGAAAATTCACAGACTTGAGTAACTGTTTCAGCTGTATGACAGTCTGGCAACATCCACCCTGACACTCTTCAACACTGGCAAGGTGGGCTTTGAATTCACAGCTGTCAACATGGACCCAGCATTAGAAACTCAACCCATTCCTGGCCAACTAGTCATGGTGCCACACGCGGTAAAATATAGATTTAATTTATTTATTTTGTGAGTATTCCACACTCGTATCCTCTTGCTTGATAATTGAAATATAGTAAAGTTAAATATTTGTAGGAATTTTCTGTCTCTTCTTTTCTCTTGGGTTTTTGGTTGGTTGGAGTGAAGGTGACAGCCAGAGATCATCAGAACACTTTTTGCTGCTCCTGGAAACAGGCTGTTCTAATTCTTCATCTTTGATGAATATAATATAGATAAATGAAGTCCCCATTGTGGTGGAGACTTCCATCATCATCATCATCATCATTGTCATCGTTGTCGTCATCATCATTGTCATCGTCATCATCATCATGTGCCTTGTCCAGAATGAAGGTCCGCGGTAATGAATCTCCAGTTCCCTCGCTCCCTTGCCTTGATGGTGCCACTCAGCCAGGCTGTGTCTTGTCCATTCTTGTATGTTATCTTTCCATCTATATCTCTGTCTCTCCTCTTGCTCTTTTTCCTTCACCTTTTCCTTCTAATATGATCTTCAGTATATTGTTATGTCTTTTGATATGGCCAAAGTATTTTGTTTTCTTCATCCTTATTTATTTGAGAAGTTCACATTGCACTTGATAAAAGGGATGGCGACTGCAGTAAAACTGGTTAATATAAATAAGGTAGATAGAGGTGTATGGTGCAGTTTTACAAAGCGAGGGAGGAAGTGAGCAAGGTGAGAAAAAAAACGAATATAAAGTATGAGAATGTATAAATGAAAAACATACAACATCCGATATTTCGGCGTGAGCCTTATTCGAGGATACATGCAAAAACAAAATACAAACATATATAACTTATCTGAAGCGTCTTGCTCTCAGCAAAGCTTAATTGTGTGTGGAAGAAGGAGGAGAAAAAAAAAAAAAAAAAAAAGTTTGAAGTACATAGGGGAAACTGGCTTACGGTTAGGAGATCTCAGTGATATTTCTAAGAGGGCCTGGACACCTGTGGCCAAACATTTTTGCCTTGGTAACCACAGGGGCAAACAGGACATTTCGGTTAGTGCGATCCGCTCTTGTTCCGCAGATGTACGATCTCGGAGGGTCTTAGAAAAGCGCCTTATTTTCCAGACTGGCTGTCTCCACCCAGCTGGAATTAACAATGTCTTCAGCTTTCTGTAACTTCTTTCTTTTTCCACTGGCCTTTTTTATACTCTAATTTCTTTCTCTATGCTACCCCTCCCTACCACCATCCTATTTCCTTCTCTGCCAACATATTGGTCTTGTCCCATTCACCAGTTTTACATTTCCTCCCTGTAGGTGTTTAAGTTCTTCATTCATTATCTCTCGCGTCCTCTTTTCTCTCCCCTTCCCCCCCCACCACCCCCCCACCATCCCCCCACCCGACACCTCTAGCGGCTATCATGTTTCTATTGCCTTCCTCTCTCTCCGCTTCTTCGCTATGATTGGCTATATCGGGAATCTTTTGTCTGTAGGCAATGTTTTTTTTTTTTTTCCTCCTCCTTCTTCCACACACAATTAAGCTTTGCTGAGAGCAAGACGCTTCAGATAAGTTATATATGTTTGTATTTTGTTTTTGCATGTATCCTCGAATAAGGCTCATGCCGAAATATCGGATGTTGTATGTTTTTCATTTATACATTCTCATACTTTATATTCGTTTTTTTTCTCACCTTGCTCACTTCCTCCCTCGCTTTGTAAAACTGCACCATACACCTCTATCTACCTTATTCACATTGCACTTGGAGCTGTTCTAAAATTTGTGCATTTGTTCTTTTCATTCTTCATGTTATATGAGCTAGTTTTCTGTAGAACCACATTTCTGCTGGATTAATCTTTCTCTTCCTCTTTTTGCTTAGAGTCCAGGTTTCTGCTCCTTACAGTAAAACAGAGCAGATATAACATTTTACAAATCTTAATTTTGTTTTTATGGGCAGATTTCTGGATAACAGCATTGTCTTCATGTTGCTGAATGTATGTTTTGCCATTCCTATTCTTTTTTTTTTTAATCTCCATCTCACATCTCCCATCTTCAGTTAATATATGTCCTAGCTTTTTCTGTGCCTTTTGTCACTATAGTGTCGCTTCTGGTTTTCTGACATGGTACATATCGTCACTACATTGACACTTGGTTTGTTTTATTAAAAAAACCGATGTAACATTTAGATTGTACATATTTCGGGTGACACTTTTCAAAATGGTGAAAGAGTGCTTAGTTAAGAGTGATGCCGAGTGAGAAAAAGGAAGAGAAACATCAAAAATTTCCAATTTTTGATGATGTAGATAGGGGTATGGACATAGCCTTTGACCACCCCACTGCTCTTGAATGTACCCCAAGTAGATCTAGACATATTTAGACGACTGGAGAAGTAGTTAGGAGGTTATTTCAGACATTAATTTAGCGAGTCTACAACATAGAATCACAATACGAGATCGACAAGTAGATCTAGACATCTCAGATGGTAAGTAGTGTAGATCTAGACCTAGCTGATGGTGAGCTGGGCACACTCATTGTCTAAAAACATCACATTGCTTCTTTTTTCCTAAAAAACTCTGCATTTATGAAATCTTCATACATTTAGTTATATTTTGAAACATAATAAGTACACGGAAGTACATGGAAATACAGTTTTCCATTCCATTTTACAACTATAACTCACTATACATATCAAGACCCGCGTTTTTACTCCGGCACCCAACTGAACATCCGCGTTTCTTCCTGTGGCACAGGAAGAGCTAGGTAGCGGTAGTCCTAGGAGACTTCTAGAAAGCCTTCATTAAAATGTCAGCTCTCAGTATTAAAAAAAGCCCTCTGTAACCCTTTCCAGTCCAGTCAGTGCGTGCTTTTCGAGAATATCGATACATCAGGGACTGCAAGAACTCAGATCACAGTCACACACATTTATTTAATCTCGAGCAGCCAAATAATGGTTTGTATATTGATGTGATATGTCACATATTGGCATTCACAAATAACTGCAGTTTACAAGAACTTCTTTTCATTTCAAACTGCCAAACAATTGCTTATACTTTGTTTTGATATACAGCATTTTGTTTTCACTAGCTCTGATTATTTCCACGTCCCACTGAACTTTCAAGACAGTATTCAAAATTTTACTGAAAATATTAGTGTTTTCATGTTTTTAACAGTGATGTTGTACAAATAATAGACAGAGAAATGAAATAAACTGGAACCACATGAAATATGGTTTTGGAGAAGGACGGAAATATTTATCAGAAGTACAAATGATAAAGTTCTCAGAGAAATTGCAGAATAACCAAAAACAAGAAATGTTAAAGACAGAGAAAACAACAGTAAAAACACTTTACATATTTCATGAGAAAACAGATTAGAAAATCTGATGGTCACTGGACACATCATGAGAAAACAGATTAGAAAATCTGATGGTCACTGGACACATCATGAGAAAACAGATTAGAAAATCTGATGGTCACTGGACACATCATGAGAAAACAGATTAGAAAATCTGATGGTCACTGGACATATCATGAGAAAACAGATGAGAAAATCTGATGGTCACTGGACATATCATGAGAAAACAGATGAGAAAATCTGATGGTCACTGGACATATCATGAGAAAACAGATGAGAAAATCTGATGGTCACTGGACATATCATGAGAAAACAGATGAGAAAATCTGATGGTCACTGGACATATCATGAGAAAACAGATGAGAAAATCTGATGGTCACTGGACATATCAGAAGACAAATAGAGATTATAAAATGTGACAGTCTCTGGAAATGTTATGAGAGAACAGGTAAAGGTAAACTTCCCGTTTCCATGCTGTTAAGGCATATTGGGGAATACAGTGTCAGACCCGTATTTTCCATGACCTTTGGCACATAAAAGTTTGATATGACCAGTATCACACCTGGCCACATTTGCCTTCCCAGATTTCTCTGGTATCCATTTTTATAGGCTGGGTGGACCCCAGGGCCTTTTTTTTCTTTGGCATATACCATAAAAAAATCCCACTACTAGGACTGAACCCTGTACCATTAGATTAGTAAACTAAGTGCCTAACAACTCAGCAAACCAGGCTGCTGCTGGAGATGAGAGAAGTTAGAGAACTGGAGTAATCGCTGGACATGGCACGAGAAGACAAACAGAGGTTATAGATCCTGACAATTACTGGACGTGTAATGAGAAGATAAACAAAGGTTATAGAACCTGACAGTTACTGGACATGTCATGAGAAGACATAAGTTAGGGAACTGACAATTACTAGACATGTCATGAAAAGATAAATGAAGGTTATAGAACCTGACAATTACTAGACATGTCATGAAAAGATAAACAAAGGTTATAGAACCTGACAATTACTGAACATGTCATGAAAAGATAAGCAAAGGTTATAGAACCTGACAATTACTAGACATGTCATGAGAAGACAGAAGTTAGAGAACCTGACAATTACTGGACATGTCATGAAAAGATAAACAAAGGTTACAGAACCTGACAATTGCTAGACATGCCATGAAAAGACAGAAGTTAGAGAACATTACTATTACTGGATATGTAATGAGAAAATAAAGAGAGGTTAGAGAACCTGACAATCACTGGAACATGTCACAAGAAGACAGAAGTTAGAGAACTTATCAGTTACTGGGAAACTCAAGGGAAATATAAGAGAGAGAGAGAGAGAGAGAGAGGATGGCAGAAAAATATATGAGCAGGCTGGTTATGTGGCACAACAAAAGAAAGGGAACTGAAATGAATAGAAACACTAATGAAGAAACCTGATTATTAAAACCTTTTCATACAGCACACAATGAATGAAAATCTTTTCATACAGCACACAATGAATGAAAACCTTTTCATACAGCACACAGTGAATGAAAACCTTGTCATACAGCACACAGTGAATGAAAACCTTTTCATACAGCACACAATGAATGAAAATCTTTTCATACAGCACACAGTAAATGAAAACCTTTTCATACAGCACACAATGAATGAAAACCTTTTCATACAGCACGCAATGAATGAAAACCTTTTCATACAGCACGCAATGAATGAAAACCTTTTCATACAGCACGCAGTGAATAAAAACCTTTTCATACAGCACACAGTGAATTAAAACCTTTTCATACAGCACACAGTGAATGAAAACCTTTTCATACAGCACACAGTGAATGAAAACCTTTTCATACAGCACACAGTGAATGAAAACCTTTTCACGCAGCACACAGTGAATGAAAACCTTTTCATGCAGCACACAATGAATGAAAACCTTTTCATGCAGCACACAGTGAATGAAAACCTTTTCATACAGCACACAATGAACGAAAACCTTTTCATACAGCACGCAATGAATGAAAACCTTTTCATACAGCACGCAATGAATGAAAACCTTTTCATACAGCACACAGTGAATGAAAACCTTTTCATACAGCACACAGTGAATGAAAACTTTTTCATACAGCACACAGTGAATGAAAACCTTTTCATACAGCACACAGTGAATGAAAACCTTTTCATACAGCACACAGTGAATGAAAACCTTTTCATACAGCACACAGTGAATGAAAACCTTTTCATACAGCACACAGTGAATGAAAACCTTTTCACGCAGCACACAATGAATGAAAACCTTTTCATGCAGCACACAATGAATGAAAACCTTTTCATACAGCACACAGTGAATGAAAACCTTTTCATACAGCACACAGTGAATGAACATGGTTTGTTTTTTTTTCAGGGGTTCATCAAGGCATTTGGAGAACAAAAGATTGAGGTTCGACTTATCCCTGGCATACCTGAGTCCTTCCAGAAGACATTCCAGATACAGGTGGCTCATTTTAAACCTGATACCATCACTGTTTCTGGTGAAGGTGAATATCAAGTTTGTTTCAGCATTAATTTGATTATAATTTTTGTTTCATGATTTCTTCAATTTTATTTTTTAGTTATTTTCGTAGATCTCATGGGAAGACTCTGACTTTCTTCCAGGTACATCTTTTGGCCCATGGATAGGAAGTAACAGGCTGTGCTCTGTCTCTTTGCATAGTTTAATGTAAATGTGTGAAGATGAAGTATGCAGTAAGCAGACGAACAGTGTCACACCTTGACAACAATTTTCTTTTGTTACACATGTGACGGAACCTGAGTTTCATATGAGCTACACATGATGACTTTCAGGGAAACTAGACATCTTGCTAAGTTCAGTAAACACTTTAATGATGACATTTGATGATGATGATGAAATTTTGATGTTGGTGGTGATGAGGAGCAGTAAGGCTGGCTTCAGATCACTCAAACTGCTGTAACACATCCAGGAAAAATAAGCACACACTGGCTGACAGTAACATAGGCCATTGGTTCTGCACTTTCATACAAAGGGAATCTCACAGACATGGTCATCTATCTCTTTGAGACGACAGTGGAAAACACAGCACTACTCTCTACATGAAAGTCCAAGGCAAGACAGTGTCAAACAGACTCTAATCCACATCTTTCAAATTACAAAAAAAATCAACCACAAAACTTTCTGACATTCCCAATGTTGTGGGAAAAACAGTTGCTACCACATGAATTTGTGTGTCTCAAAAGTTCTGCACAAAAGTTCAGCTCAGGGGGAAATCACCCAATAACTTTAACTGTGTAAATAATTAGGGGAAATAACATTTTACATCTAACTGTAGGGGAAGCCCCAGAAAAATCAGTATACTGTTACAAGGGTCATTTGAGTGTGAAAATCCAAAACAAACAAAGTCAGTGGACTAAAATTAGTATCCTTACTGTCTGGTGTCTTAGTCTCTCACTGTACACAAACCAACAGAAGACAGAGGGAAGTCATTGTCTTGTAGGTTAGTCTCTCACTGTACACAAACTAGAAGAAGACAGGGGGAAGTCATTGTCTTGTAGGTTAGTCTCTCACTATACACAAACTAGCAGAAGAGAGGGAAGTCATTGTCTTGTAGGTTAGTCTCTCACTGTACACAAACTAGAAGAAGACAGGGGGAAGTCATTGTCTTGTAGGTTAGTCTCTCACTATACACAAACTAGCAGAAGAGAGGGAAGTCATTGTCTTGTAGGTTAGTCTCTCACTGTACACAAACTAGCAGAAGACAGGGGGAAGTCATTGTCATGTAGGTTAGTCTCTCACTATACACAAACTAGCAGAAGACAGAGGGAAGTCATTGTCTTGTAGGTTAGTCTCTCACTGTACACAAACTAGCAGAAGAGAGGGAAGTCATTGTCTTGTAGGTTAGTCTCTCACTGTACACAAACTAGCAGAAGACAGAGGGAAGTCATTGTCTTGTAGGTTAGTCTCTCACTATACACAAACTAGCAGAAGAGAGGGAAGTCATTGTCTTGTAGGTTAGTCTCTCACTGTACACAAACTAGCAGAAGAGAGGGAAGTCATTGTCTTGTAGGTTAGTCTCTCACTGTACACAAACTAGCAGAAGACAGAGGGAAGTCATTGTCTTGTAGGTTAGTCTCTCACTGTACACAAACTAGCAGAAGAGAGGGAAGTCATTGTCTTGTAGGTTAGTCTTTCACTGTACACAAGCCAGCAGAAGACAGAGGGAAGCCATTGTCATGTAGGTTAGTCTCTTACTATACACAAACTAGCAGAAGAGAGGGAAGTCATTGTCTTGTAGGTTAGTCTTTCACTGTACACAAACCAGCAGAAGACAGAGGGAAACCACCAAAAAATCTTCTGGTTGATGGTACCGATTATCATCACTGCACTCCAGACATGTCAGTAGGTGCTCATATCCTTCCCTCAGCTGATGGTGCCTGTCCTGTGTTGGCTGATAAGTCCTCTTGTGCATCCAGTATGTCTTTCATTTCAGGCCATGCCAAACTATACTTCCAGCTTTCTCATTCTAAGCAGTGATGTGGGCTCACTGGTCTCGAAGTCCTCCACTCTGCCTATCTCTCTGAGTGCATTAATGACTTCATTACATAGTAAGACCATGCTTCATTGGTTTAGAATTAGGAGAATTACGAATCATACAGATTATACAGGGAAGATTCTAGTTGCTTATCATCAAAAGGAACATAGATAAATGTTCATATATACCTCTTGTATTGATGTTTATTGCAAGTTTGGTGTGAATAGTAACTTCAAGGTATAAATAAATGTGAGGAGCAAGCTTAATTGTTAGTGGCAAAGCAGTATATCAATTTACTAATGGAAGTAGCACATTGTTGTCTTATTACTGAAAGCAAGCTTGTTCTTATAGTTTCTTTCCTGTATTAAGCTGTACATCTCAGGATGTACTTTTTAAAAACAAATACATTACACTAATAAAAACAAATACATTACACTAATAAAAACAAATACATTACACTAATAAAAACAAATACATTACACTAATAAAAACAAATACATTACACTAATATACAGTATATATAATTTGTAGTTATGTTTTTGTGACTTAAATTTTTTTATCAGTTATTTTCAAAGATTTCTGAATGGCATCTGTTGATGAGATTATCATAAATGATGACAAACTTGACTAGCTATTTACTTGATGCAAGGTGACATTTTGTTTGGTTATGTGGCCTTCAAGATTAACATTTCCATCCACCAGGAGTTTTTCCTCGTGTATCACTGAACCTGCCCAGGCTAGGCGATGATGCCGGTGTGTATGCCTCGCTCATGAAAGAAGCTAGAGAGAACCTGGGGAGGCTGATCAAAGAGGAGCATCAAAAGGCAGTGATTTCTTTGCAGGAAGTTAGTGTTGAGGAGTTAGAAAAAGTCACCAGTGTAGCTGAAGTTGGCTTGAGTATAGAAGAGGTGATGAAGGGAGGTCCAGTCCAAGAATCAGAGAATGTAGTGAGTGCATATGTTAATCATCATCTTTGCTTAGTGTCATTTCAAAATTATATACAAGAAGCAGTCAATAAATACTAGGACAGAAAGTATGAGGAAAGAAAAGCCGTACTTTAGATGTTAGTGGCCACCATTACACTCACCGTAGACCCCTTCTGAGTCTTGGCAATGATCCCAGTGATGATGCTACTTTCAGAAGCATTCCTGGAAGTCATTTTCTCCTAGTGTGATGAGAACAGCCTGCAGCTCTGTTTGAATTTCCTCCACCATCTGAAATCTTCACTCCTTCATCTTCATTTTCAGTTTTGGAAACAAGATAAAGCCATGAGAACATAGGTCAAGGTCTGGTGAATAGGGAGTATGGGAGCCCAGATGTCATGTTGTTACACTAGCAAGTCTGGAGGGCAGCATGGGGTTGTTCCACCATTTGTCAGGTCACTTTCTTCTAATATTCTTTCACAGACATCTCAAGAGCTCGATGCAGAAAAAGAATTAACTGTTTGACCAGGAGGAACAATTTCCTTGTTGTCAAAAAATAAAACAAATCAACGTGGACTTGATGTTGCACTTGACTTGTCTCGCTTTCTTCAGTCAAGACTTTTCCATTTCCTGGATTGTCATTTGGTTTGTGTCATAGGCATAGACCCAGTTTTCATTACCTGTAATGACATTTGAAAGAAAGCTGGGGTCATCAGCAGCATGCACTCTGAGGTCAGAGCAAATGTCAAGATGTTGCTGCTTTTGATCAGTGCTCAGAAGTCTGGGCACAAACTTTGATGTGATGCATCATCAGATCCTCCACCACAGTTCTCTGACTGATTCCTACTAGTACACTGATTTCATCAATGGTTCTCACCTATAATCAGAAGAAAAGCATGATAAAACCTACAGGAAGCCACAAACACCACCACATGATGACTATCACATGTTAAACAGAAAGGAACAAGTCACCATCTTCCGTCTCCGAACAGGACACACCCGACTCCGAAGTCATATGTATTCAAAGTTTAAGGCTGGTACTACTAATCTATGTACATGTGCCTAGGTGCCCCAAACTGTGGAACATATCCTCCAGAACTGCACCAACTATGAAACACTGAGAAATAATTAGTGGCCCAGTGAAACCACTAAAGAAGATAAGCTCTACGGTTCCATACATGAATTACAAAAAACAGTGAAATTTATCCAAGAGACAGGACTGCAGGTATAGACAGACAATGCGAACGAAGAAGAAGAAGAGATCAATGGTTCAACAGTGGTCTTTGTGGATAATTTGACACACTGTCTCAATCATTTCTGGCATTGAACTGGACACTGGTCAAGCTGGGCATTCATCATCATCAACCAATATTCTACTTACCTTAAACCAGGAGAACCACTCAGATGTCTTTAAATAGCTTGCAGCCTGTTCCCCAGAAGCCATCTTCAACATCTGAGAGCATTCTGTAGCCGCTTTTCTTAACTTGAAACAAAATTTGATGCAAACGTGTTGCTCATGGAAATTCACTATGTCACAGATCACAGAGAGCACTTAACACATGTTTAAAAAAAACTTATGTTGCACACAAATTGTCCATTTTCAGCATACAGGTCAGTCATACACTGAGGGTCATGATCTTAGTGCCTGGTATCATATCTATTCTCCTTTAAGGCCCAGGAAATTCAGTCCTGGTATTTATTGACTGCACCTCATATTATTTATGTTTGTTTGTTACATAAAAATGATATAAAGGAATATCTGTCAGTAAATTTTATTTAAAACTGAAAATTTTCATTAGCAATTATTTTGTAACATACTGCGCCAAAGAAGCAGATCAGTGGTGAGTAGTGCAAGGCATGAGCAGGAAACTTGATTAAACAGCTACATCTCCTCAGATCATCAGAGGATACATTTCTCAGACAAAGAGTTTTGACCCCTGGCTGTCATATTTCCTTGATCTGACACAACTAGACACCCACACCTGGCTGGATTTTCTTTCTGAACTCTTAAGAAAAGTCAGGTACCCATTTCCAGAGCCAAATTGCCTGGAATGCCTCAGTACCCCATCACTGACTTCAGAAACAGGTTCATTATACTCTTTAACTGAAAATATATCATCTCAGTGTGGTAAGAATAAACATGATATCTCATTTGATATCATCATGGAAATAAAAACCTACAGAGATACAATGTTGCCTTTACCAAAGCTTTTGAAGAAGTAAA
The DNA here is from genome assembly GCA_009760885.1 of Achatina immaculata. NCBI lineage: Eukaryota > Metazoa > Mollusca > Gastropoda > Stylommatophora > Achatinidae > Lissachatina > Lissachatina immaculata. The sequence continues at coordinate 46,318,873 of CM019716.1, forward strand.
TGATTGCTGATTTTTTAAAAAGAATATTCCAATAATTAATCTTCATATTACAATTTGATCAGAACCAGAATTGTATCTTGAAGTAAAAAAGAATTGAAATTCTGAATAGCATTTCAAAGCAAGACATGAGATACATATTCTGTAATGTGTGTAATTAGAAACTAACATTTTATATATATATATATATATATATATATGATGGAGGCTTTGACTGAGAGATACAAATATCTTCATAGATATAGATTTAAAGGAATCAGAATATATTTAAAAAGTAATGATCTCAAGCTGTGACCAACAAGCCACCAGATGTAAGATTGTGATATCTCAGTCAAAATATTTTAACTTAACTAACCAATGACAAATTATTGATACTTCATTGTTCTTCATGTTATTGTTTTTATTGATACTGTATGGTATTATCTACTTCATTGTTCTTTAGTGTTTTTATTGATAGATACAGTATGATATTATCTACTTCATTGTTCTTCATGTTATTGTTTTTACTGATACAGTATGATATTATCTACTTCATTGTTCTTCATGTTATTGTTTTTACTGATACAGTATGATATTAAATTAAATTCATGTGGCTGTGCCATAACAGTAGCAAAGAATATAAGGACTGTCCATGTTTCCAGTCATCAGCAGTGAAGATAACTGATCAGTCAACCAAAGATAAAAAAGAGTCTGCAGAAATGTCTGAATCACTACATGAGAAACCTGTGGACTTGGAGGCCAACAAGGGAGATCAGCCTGATAAGCCTTCTGTGGTCAAGTCACTCAATGCTTCAGTCATAGAGGTATCCTCTGCTAGATTTAATTAAATTTCTTTGTAGCTGCTATTATCAAGTTGGAAGAATACTGTAGTACAGTTACTAGTGAACTGTCTTCTCATAAAAGGGCTGAAGCTCTGTTAATAGATAGTATCTGTTAGTCAGAGTTTTCAGAAGAGAGATGCACCAGATTTGTGGAGGCTTTGAGTGAGAGATACAAATAATGTGCCTCCATAGTAAAATTTGATCAGAACCAGAATTGTATCTTGAAGTAAAAAAGAATTGAAATTCTGAATAGCATTTCAAAGCAAGACATGAGATACATATTCTGTAATGTGTGTAATTAGAAACTAACATTTTATATATATATATATATATATATATATGATGGAGGCTTTGACTGAGAGATACAAATATCTTCATAGATATAGATTTAAAGGAATCAGAATATATTTAAAAAGTAATGATCTCAAGCTGTGACCAACAAGCCACCAGATGTAAGATTGTGATATCTCAGTCAAAATATTTTAACTTAACTAACCAATGACAAATTATTGATACTTCATTGTTCTTCATGTTATTGTTTTTATTGATACTGTATGGTATTATCTACTTCATTGTTCTTTAGTGTTTTTATTGATAGATACAGTATGATATTATCTACTTCATTGTTCTTCATGTTATTGTTTTTACTGATACAGTATGATATTATCTACTTCATTGTTCTTCATGTTATTGTTTTTACTGATACAGTATGATATTAAATTAAATTCATGTGGCTCTGCCATAACAGTAGCAAAGAATATAAGGACTGTCCATGTTTCCAGTCATCAGCAGTGAAGATAACTGATCAGTCAACCAAAGATAAAAAAGAGTCTGCAGAAATGTCTGAATCACTACATGAGAAACCTGTGGACTTGGAGGCCAACAAGGGAGATCAGCCTGATAAGCCTTCTGTGGTCAAGTCACTCAATGCTTCAGTCATAGAGGTATCCTCTGCTAGATTTAATTAAATTTCTTTGTAGCTGCTATTATCAAGTTGGAAGAATACTGTAGTACAGTTACTAGTGAACTGTCTTCTCATAAAAGGGCTGAAGCTCTGTTAATAGATAGTATCTGTTAGTCAGAGTTTTCAGAAGAGAGATGCACCAGATTTGTGGAGGCTTTGAGTGAGAGATACAAATAATGTGCCTCCATAGTAAAATTGGCTGTATAAAATGTTAATATGTCAAGGAGTTTTTCATCTTCCCTTTAGTTCATCTACTGTAAATATGGGGACTTGTCACTCAGTTTGTATTAATAAAACTGCTTGTGAAAACAAAGAATATCTGCCTGTAGGCCTATTTGCTCTGTTTGTGAAATGAAGATTGAACATTGGATAAAATCTGCCCAAAGAATATTGCAGCACACGAGTTCATCGTTCGAGGAAAAAAACACTCTGAAGCTTTTTTTTTTTTAAGCTAAATAGGCACTCATTATCCTGGCCAGAAAGTGTCAGCCAACAGGCACCTTATATACTCTTGTTTGTGACTGATCAAGGGTGACTTTTATCATGAAGAATGTGGAAGTTTTTTTCTTATCTACTGATTTTGGGTCATAGTGTGAGTTTTAAATATAACAGAAGATGTGAGAAATGAAGTTATGGCATTGTGGGGCATTGTGAAGTTGGGGGCATGACGACGGATATGATAGGGTTTTGGGGCATGATAAAGTTGTAGGACATGATAGAATTGTAGGGCATGATAGAGTTGTAGAACATGATGAAGTTCTAGGGTATGATGGGGTTGTAGGGCATGATGAGGTTGTGGAACATGATGGAATTGTAGGGTATGATGAGGTTGTGGAACATGATGGAGTTGTAGGGCATGATGAGGTTGTGGAACATGATGGAGTTGTAGGGCATGATGAGGTTGTGGAACATGATGGAGTTGTAGGGCATGATGATGTTGTGGAACATGATGGAGTTGTAGGGCATGATGAGGTTGTGGAATATGATGGAGTTGTAGGGCATGATGAGGTTGTGGAACATGATGGAGTTGTAGGGCATGATGACGTTGTGGAACATGGTGGAGTTGTAGGCTATGATAGACCTGTAGGGCAAGATGGTGTTGTGGAACATGATGGGGTTGTAGAACATGAGAGAGTTGTAGGGCATGATGGAGCTGTAGGGTATGATGAAGTTGTATGGCATGATAGAGTTGTGGGGCATGATGAAGTTGTGGAATATGATGGAGTTGTGAGGCATGACGGAGTTGTGTGACATGATGAAATTGTGAAATATGATGGAGTTGTGAGGCATGACAGAATTATGAGACATGATAGAGCTGGTCTAATGAGTACTAATCTTTATATGACTGTGAATTTTAGACAGTTACCTTCACATGTATTGTTATATCCACAAACTTATTCATTCAAAGTAATATTTCATTAGTGATACACTAGGCAATACAACCATTTGCCAAAGTAATCCTTTGATTGTAATATACCAGATAGTAATATGAAATTGATCCACAAGCACAATAATCCAAATGTTAGATTAATTCTTAGTTGAAATATGTAAGATCTTTAACCCCTCAGTTAAAGAAATGTTTTATTTGTCATAGAGAAGCTGGTTGTTAAAATGATCTTTACTTGTTATATGACAAGTAGGAGAATCCAGTTGTTAGACGAGTGTTTTGTTTGTGATGTGTCAGGTGAAAGATCCAGGTTGTTAAAGTGATCTTTCATTTTGTGATACACCAGGTGATAGAACCCAGTGAGCTTGAGCTACAGATGGAGATGGAGAGACTTACTGTGAGGAACTTTGTGCTTAAGCATCAGGAAGATAGTGGTCCACTGAGTACTACTAACAGCAAGGGAGAGAATGCACTTCTGCCAGTCAGTTCAGATTCCACTGTCTTCTCTTCAGAGCCACTGAGCAGCTCAAAGATTAAGTAAGTACTAGATTTATTCAAGATTAAGTGTGTATTCTATTTCTTTTAGAGGTGCTAGATCTTTTCAAGGTTAAATGTGGCTCTACAAATTGTGTTCAAAACAAGAACAAACTTTTGGCATAGTGACATAAATGTTATTTGATGACATTCTAAAAACCATCCCCTTCAAAGTAATACCCTCTGCTGGTGATACACCATTCCCAATGTTTCTTCCATTGTTGGAATACTTCCTGGAGCACACTTTCTGTGGTGGCGCACAGTTCTCTCATCATATTTTCCTGAATCTTTTCCATGGTTTGGAAACAATATCCTTTCAAGGAGGTTTTAAGTTTGGGAAACAGGAAAAAATCTGCGGGGACTAAGCCCGGAGAATAGGGTAGATAGAGTATGATGTTCATTTGATTTTGTGCTGGGACTAAGCCCAGAGAATAGGGTAGATAGAGTATGATGTTCGTTTGATCTTGTGCCAGAAAACTGTGGAAGTGGAGCAACAAGTGAACCAGAGTGCTGTCGGGTGAAACCTCCAAGTCTGATTTTCCCACAGTTCAAGCCTCTTCCTACACACAGCATCCTTCAGATATGCTAAAAATTCCTGGTACAACTGTTTGTTTACCATCTGACTATGTGGTACAAATTCATAATGGACAATGTCTTTGTAATAAAAAACACACAACACTTTGATCTTTGACCAACTCATTCATGCTGTTTTTGGTTGAGGAGACCCTTTCTCTACCCACTGTGAAGACTGCATCTTAGTTTCAACATTGTAGCCAGGAACCCAAGTCTCATCTCTGTTATGATGTTCTTAAGAAAGTTTCCATGACCTTTTGTGTTGGCAAAAAGTTCCTGACTGATTTCAGCATTGCTGTCTTTCTGATCATCAGTCAACAAAAGTGGCATGAACTTTTCCCAGATGCAGCACACCTGAAGTTTTTCAGTCAAAATTTGATGGGAAGATCCAATGCAGATGCCAGCTTTGTCAGCAATTTCTTGGACAGTTAAATGACAGTTTTCATGAACTCTCTCAGCATGGTCATTTTCTGTTGATGTAGAAGATCGTCTAGGCCCAAGATCTTCATTTACCAATGTTCTGTCCTCTTTAAAAATTGAAACCACTTACAGTACTGTGTTTGGCTTATACAGTCCTCCTGTATGCTTTGTTAAACAATTTCCCTATCTCTGTAGAATTTTTACCAAATTGGCAGCAAAATTTTACACACACACACACACACACACACACATGTTGTTCTTTGATCTTCTTCATTGTTACTTTGTCACTAACCCAGCGAACAGATTCACTTCAGCAATGTAGCCAGATGACTAATGTTTGTAACAGAATAGTGCAAATGGCAGTTTGTTGTCAAGACCTGCTGCCAGATGTGCTCAGTATTTGCACTGTTTGTGGTAGTTTGGCACTGTTTGTGGTAGTTTGGCACTGTTTGTGGTAGTGTGGCACTGTTTAAAAAGTTCACTTTGTTATTTTTTAACATACCATGTATTTCTATTAGATTAAGTAAGTCCTAGGCGGTCCCTATGTGATGTTTAGTGGCACATGAAGGATGACAAAAGGCTTATTCAAGGTTAAATTTGTGATCTGTTTCTTTTAGATTATGTAAGTGTTAGATTTATTCAGGTTACATGTGTGCTTTGTTTCTTCTTTAAGTATAAGCAATAAAAGGTAAAAGGTAAAATTCCCGTTTCCACGCCATTTAGGCAGATTGGGGAATACGATGTAAGGCCCGTATTTTCCATGACCTTCCGCACATGAAAGTGTGAAGTGGACAGTATCATGCCTGGCCGCTTTACCTTCCCAGATTTCTCTGCTACCCATTTCTAGAAAGAAGTGAGATCGGCCTGAACTGGTTGATTTCAGTGGAATTCTGCTCCTTGGGGATGTATACTCCGTTAGCCTTTTTCCATTCTTTACATATGACTCCTTTGGTCCATGCTGTTCGTAGGAGTTTATGGAGCTTCTTTAGTACTTCAGTGCATCTTTTGTATAGTATGTAAGGAACGCCATTTGGGCCTGGTGCTGACTTGCCTTTAGCTTTTCTTACAACGCTCTCTACTTCTTGTAAGGTTGGTGGGCTGCATTTGAATTTGCTGCCTGATGCACAGGGCCACACTAGACTTTTCATCTGCTCGAGAGGTGTATGCTGATTTTTATCAGAGTATGTCTTGCTCAGATGTTCCTCGAGCACCTCCTTACCTGCTTTCAGTGTACTTGATTTTGGCTGTTCAAATAACTGCTTGGCAAATCCGAAGGGATCTCTGTAGAACTTCTCTCTTGTGTATCTGGTTTCCCTCCTCCTCTTACATAGTCTTTCAGCTCTGCAAAGGGCATTGTGCTGGGATTTTAGATGCTTAGTCCTTCTTTTTCTGATTCATGTGCCTTCTTGAACATTTTCCGGGCATGGTTCTTCTGCTGTCTTATTGTTTCTATTTTCCTCTGTTTTCTGGACTTTCTTGGCGTCACTTTTTCTCTTTTTGCCTATTTGGTTCCAAACTCTTTGTGGCAGTGAAGATATATGATGTTACCAAATGCTTCCAGCTTTTGCTCCAGGTTTTTTACTCTTAGCTGTTTGTCCAGTTCTTTGCATAATCCTGCATCTAGGTTTTCCCATATGCTTTTGGCACTTGCTGGTGGAAAGTTAACATTGTCTCTGGTCTCGTCGGAGGGTTGCATTGCCTCCCTGATGCCTGACTCAACCTGAATATTCCCTGTACTGTGGATTATATCCTGACAGAGGTCTTCTAATGTCTTATCTGAGACTGGCGTCACAGTGCACTGTTGAGCATTGGGCAGCAAGGAACCACCACATCCCTTCTTCGTTCTGTGTATCTTCATGCCACGTTGAGTGTTAAATTTCCTGCCACAGATGCATGGATACTCCATCCACTGTTCTGAACTCGAATTAATTGGGGCGGGCATGGTCGTTTCCGTATAGTCACCTGTGGATCCATCATTCTCCCCCCCTTTCAGTGAATCCTGGGGCATTTCTTCTTTTTGGACTTTGTAGCAATAGTATGTTGGCTGACAGGGTTGCTGGCCCGGACAGCCCAGTTCAGGGATGCTTTCCCAGTGAGGATTCCTGTCTTTCCCAGTGTCTGTTGGTCTTTCCCGACTGTCCATCGGTCTTTCCCGATTGTCAATGGCATCACCATGCTCTGTATGCAGGAAACTCTCTACCATAGAGAGCGGAACAACAACACAACTCCTTCAGATCATCAGAGGAAGTACCCCCCCTCAGACAAGTGTTTCAGCCCTATTAAACTCCTGACACTCTAAGGGGGGTGGGCCCCTCTAGGTCATGACTCCCAGAGGTCTTGTGAGTTGTTGCTTTTTTTTTCTCATATTGATGTATAAAAGCTCCCATATGTGATGTCTAAAGCTATGAATATTATATTTAAAACTCAGGTTTGATGTGTAAAGTTCTCATATTTGATGTGTAAGCTCTCATATTTGATGTATAAAGCTGTGAATTTGATATTAAAACTCTCAGATTTGATGTCTAAAGCTATCAGTTTGATGATCTACTTGTTCTTCAACACCTCTGAAGAAACTGTTCACAATTTTGTGACTTGCTCACATAGTTATTGACTTAAATCTTTCTTTCTGTCTCTGCTCTTGTTTGGCATTCAGTCTTCTATTCCCTAGACAACACTTACTTGAATAGATCAAGGAAAAAATGCATATACATTTATTTAGTCCAAAGATTTAATGAAGACTTAGAAAAATTCAACTAAGATTACATTTTTTAAAATAAAAATGTTTGCACAGATTATATTTATAGCTTTCAGATTTGATGCATAAAGCTCTCAATATGCAGGAAACTCTCTACTGTAGAGAGCGGAACAACAACACAACTCCTTCAGATCATCAGAGGAAGTACCCCCCCCCCTCAGACAAGTGTTTCGGCCCTTTAAACTCCTGACACTCTAAGGGGGGTGGGCCCCTCTGGGTCATGACTCCCAGAGGTCTTGTGAGTTGTTGCTTTTTTTTCTTTTTTTTCCCCGGTCCCAGGATTGAACCCGTGATCTTCCAGTTGCCACTGCACTTTTTCTGAAGTGCGTCTTTAGCGATCCAGCCACAGAGGACTGGTATTGGTTGTGGCAAATGAAATTACTTATGTTCCCAATGTTTGTTTCGCATACTCGACAGCCAGCATGCTGTTTCTGAAAGGCTTCTCAATGCCCTTGCTCTTGCTTGTCCCTTTATGCCCAGTTGCTTACATAGGTCGTATGCTGATGTTGCTATGAATCCTCTTGCTCCCACTTCTACAGCTATCACTTTTGCCCTGACTCCTGCCCCCCTGCCTCAGTTGCTTGACCAGATCATTGTACTTCTCCAATTTGAATAAATGCTGTTCCTCTATTCTAGTTTCGTATGGGACCGTAAGCTCGATCATTATTAATTCCTGTTTTTCTGTGGAGTACACTACAATGTCCAGTCGCATTCCTGTGTTCTTGATGGCAGTCGGGTATTCTCTTCTTCCTGGAAGGTCCGCTATCACATCCCAGTCATTTGTACCATCTAGCAGTGATGGTAAGAGAATGTCCCTGATTTCAATATTTGATGTCGTACCAGCACCTATGAAGTATTTAGGTGGGACTTCAACTCTTTTGCTGTTATTTGCTTTATCTTTTGCCCTGTCTACGATGGCTACTAGTTCCTGCAACACTCTGTTGTGCCGCAGGTGTACCGTCCTTGCCCTAAAGTTACTCTACATGCTGACAGCACATGTTCCAATGTTTGCCTGTTGTTTCAGAGAGGGCACTTTGTATCTTCTGATACACCCCATTTGTATAGGTTGGAGCCTGTAGTCAGAAGGTCATAAGTAGCTCTGATGATGAAGCTGAGCCTCAAGGGTGCCATTTTCCAGATGTCATTCCATGTTAGTGATCTCTGCAGGACTTCCTCCCATGTTGTCCACTGGCCTTGTTGTGGTTGTTGGACTGCCTTCTGGACCCGCTTGTCATCCTTTGAATTCCTTACTTCGCTGATGATCATATCCCTTCTTTCCTTGCAGGAGGCCTTTGACCACCATTTGATTTTGCCATGACCAAATCCCCTTCTGTTGGTCTGGGTGTATCCTATTACTTCTTTCAGCTCCTGTGTTTCCCTGGCTGCTGTCACTTCCTCACTTACTTTCCATTTTCGTCCAGTTTTAAGTGTTGGCTGCACTTCTTGTACCACCGGATCTGTAGATTCTTGTAGCATCATTGCAAGTCTTGTTTTTCCTACCTTGTATTCTTCAACCCCAGATTTGAATGGTAGCTGCAGTTTGCTCTTCTTGCAGTACAGTGCTACATCAGTTAATCTTGGTGGTATGCACAGCCACTTTCTTATGGATTTATTTTTCTTTCTTTCGACTGCCTCTACTGTACTGGTACTTACTTCGTAAATGAGTAGTGGCCACATCAGTTTTGGAATCAGCATGAACTGGAGGCACCATATTTTGAACTTACCCAGTAGCCTGCTTTTGTCTATGATGCTCAGTCCACTATGCGCCATTTCTATAACCTGCTTCACACCACTTGAGTCCTTCATGGATGCATCATATACTCTGCCAAGGCTCTTCACTGGCTCTTCCCCTAAGTCGGGATTATTTGATTTGCCACTGTGTACGATCTTTCTATCACTTTCCCTTTCATGAGTGACAGGCTTCTTGACTTCTTTGGCTTGAAGCTCATGCGGCACCATATGATAAGGTTGTCCAAACGCTCTAACATCTTTCGTGCCTGTGCTTCACTGGTTGTTATTACTGTTGTGTCATCCATGAATGCTTTTAGTGGTGGCATTTGACATCCATTTCTGAATCTTGGGCCTTCTGCTGCTCCTTCTGCTGCTCTCAGGATTACTTACATGGCTAGTATGAACAGTATGGGAGATATTGTACAACCCATTGCAATTCCTACCTGGAGCTCGATCCATCTTGTAGTATATCCTGATGTTCCAAACCTCATGAGGAACCCTGTGAAGTACCTTTTCAGCATATTTGTGATTTCTTTTGGCATATGATACATGTCTAGTGCTAGCCATATCATCTGGTGCGGTACTGAGCCATATGCATTGGCTAGGTCAAGCCATATTACCTGTAGATCTTGCTTTCCAGATTTTGCCTGCTGAATAGCTTCCCAAATCATTGACGCATGCTCGAGACATCCTGGGAAACCTGGAATTCCTCCCTTCTGCACAGATATATCAATGTAACCATTGTCTAGGAGGTATGTTGTTAGTCTTTTTGCCATCACAGAGAAGAATATCTTTCCTTCCACATTCAGAAGTGAGATCGGCCTGAACTGGTTGATTTCAGTGGAATTCTGCTCCTTGGGGATGTATACTCCGTTAGCCTTTTTCCATTCTTTACATATGACTCCTTTGGTCCATGCTGTTCGTAGGAGTTTATGGAGCTTCTTTAGTACTTCAGTGCATCTTTTGTATAGTATGTAAGGAACGCCATTTGGGCCTGGTGCTGACTTGCCTTTAGCTTTTCTTACAACGCTCTCTACATCTTGTAAGGTTGGTGGGTTGCATTTGAATTTGCTGCCTGATGCACAAGGCCACACTAGACCTTTCATCTGCTCGAGAGGTGTATGCTGATTTTTATCAGAGTATGTCTTGCTCGGATGTTCCTCGAGCACCTCTTTACCTGCTTTCAGTGTACCTGATTTTGGCTGTTCAAGTAACTGCTTGGCAAATCCGAAGGGATCTCTGTAGAACTTCTCTCTTGTGTATCTGGTTTCCCTCTTCCTTTTACATAGTCTTTCAGCTCTGCAAAGGGCATTGTGCTGGGATTTTAGATGCTGCCAAACCTGTCTTCTTTTTCTGATTCATGTGCCTTCTTGAACATTTTCCAGGCATGGTTCTTTTGCTGTCTTATTGCTTCTATTTTCCTCTGTCTTCTGGACTTTCTTGGTGTCACTTTTTCTCTTTTTGCCTGTTTGGTTCCAAACTCTTTGTGGCAGTGAAGATATATGATGTTACCAAATGCTTCCAGCTTTTGCTCCAGGTTTTTTACTCTTAGCTGTTTGTCCAGTTCTTTGCATAATCCTGCGTCTAGGTTTTCCCATATGCTTTTGGCACTTGCTGGTGGAAAGTTAATCTTGTCTCTGGTCTCATCGGAGGGTTGCATTGCCTCCCTGATGCCTGACTCAACCTGAATATTCCCTGTACTGTGGATTATATCCTGACAGAGATCTTCTAATTTCTTATCTGAGACTGGCATCACAGTGCACTGTTGAGTATTGGGCAGCAAGGAACCACCACATCCATTCTTCATTCTGTGTATCTTCATGCCACATTGAGTGTTAAATTTCCTGCCACAGATGCATGGATACTCCATCTGCTGCTCTGAACTTGAATTAATTGGGGCGGGCATGGTCATTTCTGTGGATCCATCATTCTCTTCCCCTTTCGGTGAATCCTGGGGGCATTTCTTCTTTTTGGACTTTGTAGCAATAGTATGTCGGCTGACAGGGTTGCTGGCCCGTACAGCCAAGTTCAGGGACACTTTCCCAGTGAGGATTCTGGTCTTTCCCAGTGTCTGTCGGTCTTTCCCGACTGTCCATCGGTCTTTCCCGGTTGTCAATGGCATCACCATGCTCTATATGCAGGAAACTCTCTACCGTAGAGAGCAGAACAACAACACAACTCCTTCAGATCATCAGAGGAAGTACCCCCCTCAGACAAGTGTTTCAGCCCTATTAAACTCCTGACACTCTAAGAGGGGTGGGCCCCTCTGGGTCATGACTCCCAGAGGTCTTGTGAGTTGTTGCTTTTTTTCTTCTCACATTGATGTATAAAAGCTCCCATATGTGATGTCTAAAGCTATGAATATTATATTTAAAACTCAGGTTTGATGTGTAAAGTTCTCATATTTGATGTGTAAGCTCTCATATTTGATGTATAAAGCTGTGAATTTGATATTAAAACTCTCAGATTTGATGTCTAAAGCTATCAGTTTGATGATCTACTTGTTCTTCAACACCTTCTCTGAAGAAACTGTTCACAATTTTGAGACTTGCTCACATAGTTATTGACTTAAATCTTTCTTTCTGTCTCTGCTCTTGTTTGGCATTCAGTCTTCTATTCCCTAGACAACACTTACTTGAATAGATAAAGGAACAAATGCATATACATTTATTTAGTCCAAAGATTTAATGAAGACTTAGAAAAATTCAACTAAGATTACATTTTTTAAAATAAAAATGTTTGTACATATTATATTTATAGCTATCAGAAAATAATAGCTATTAGAAAAGAATAAATATGTTTGCAACTAAACCACAAGGTCAAGGTCAAATCACTTCCTTTGAACATTAAGCTGGTGAAGATTGTTCCTGTTCTCCATTAGTAAGGAACAGGAGAAAACAGTGGCAGTCAGAGTGCTCTCTCTAAAATGCAACAGGATATAAATTTTGAGCAGAAAAATATTGTTTGATTAATTTTTTCCATTGCTTTTTACTGCAGACCTGTGCTCCCAGGCTACCTCCTTGACTTTGGCTATGTCGTTCTTGGTACTGTACGCACACATGTTGTGCATGCTACCAACACTGGCTGGGTTCCTGTCTCATTCAAAATTGACCAGCATGAAATGCATGCTGCCGGATTTCGCACTGAGTTGGACCGTGTCCGAAATCTCCCTGGTTCCCCTGACAATGAAACTTTGGACTTTGTAATCACTTTTGATCCAAGAGGTGCAAATCTGCCACTTGGACCAGTAGAAGTACTGGCTCCAATCAATGTAAGTTGCTATGCCATTATGAAAATAAGTTTAATTTTGCATTGCAATAATAAATCATTATCATAAACAACATTTTTCAGTGCCACAGTTTATAGTTAACAAAGAGCACATTTTTATGTTTGTTAATGTCAATGTGATTATGTTTGTAGGAGACATAGAAGAGCGTCACTATGAGAGTAGTAACGCAGAAGTGTGGACTAGATTCTCATCCTACTTCAGTCACTCCAGCTGTAACACTGGATATCTGACATTGGCTCAGAGATCCAAAAATTTGTACTAGCAAGGAAAGTTCATTGATTTATGAAGAGAAAAGAAAGATTTTCACATAAAGTCACATAAAGGGCCAGTAATCACTAGACCAATCTAGGCATTTGCTTGTGGAAAGATCTCTAAGATGTGCGTTATACCTTTTAGGGACACTTTTCTACAGATTGTTTTTTTTTTCCTAAGCACATAATAGTATTCAACAATTTGTATTTTTGTCAAATTCGTTTATGCACAATGGAAGCACAGATACTGTTATGTTGATCAGTGCTGTGGGGACTTACATCCATAGCCCGGAGATTTCTGAAATCTGTGCTGCCATGGGTACTTATCTTCATACAGTGACAAAAATTCCTGAATAATATGCTTGATGTATCTCAAATCTGAAACTTTTATGGCACTAAAATGTTCACATCTCATTCTCAAGATTATTCAGAATGATTTGTTGTCCAAAAGGTTTTCCTGCTTCTTTGAGGAAGATAATTTTGTCGTTTTCTTACTCTTTGGTCTTAAAAATAAATTTTGCTCTTTCAGGTTGTCTTTTCATTTTTTTTTCTGTGAAACTTCTGTTTGGGAAAATTAAAAATCATATTTAAAATTTTTTTTTTATTTTGGAGCCTCATTTACAATGCCAAAATAGTTCTCCGCTTGCCCTGCCCATTGAGCCCAGCTACAGCTGTTGGTAACTCTCTCTCTGAACCTTAAGTGCCCAGGGCACAGAGGGAGCTGTTGGTAAACTCTCTTTCTGAACCTTAAGTGCCCAGGGCACAGAGGGAGCTGTTGGTAAACTCTCTCTCTGAACCTTAAGTGCCCAGGGCACAGAGGGAGCTGTTGGTAAACTCTCTTTCTGAACCTTAAGTGCCCAGGGCACAGAGGGAGCTGCTGGTAAACTCTCTCTCTGAACCTTAAGTGCCCAGGGCACAGAGGGAGCTGTTGGTAAACTCTCTTTCTGAACCTTAAGTGCCCAGGGCACAGAGGGAGCTGTTGGTAAACTCTCTTTCTGAACCTTAAGTGCCCAGGGCACAGAGGGAGCTGTTGGTAAACTCTCTTTCTGAACCTTAAGTGCCCAGGCCACATGGGGAGCTGTTGGTAACACACACACAAAAATTGTTAAAATTATACACTTTGCTTTCCTTTTTTTTTCAACATAAGAGAAGAGATGGATGTGATATCTTGATAAGATTTTAGATAATTGATATTTATATCTGGAAGATATCCAGTCTAAAACTTATAATTTAGATGCTGTTAGGACTTAAGAGAATCTTAATTTATTATCATCTCGATGTTTCCCAGATTGTTAAAGGACCTATGCTGACGCTGTGTCTACGTGCTTATGTTACCATGCCAGATATGAAAATATCTGCTGATGTACTGGAATTTGGCAAAGTCAAGTGTGGGGAGTGTAAGGTCATTACAGTCCAGTTACACAATCACCAGATGGTCAAATGCGATTGGGACTCTTCCATTCTTGAAGACAAGAAAAAGGTTACTAAAATAGTTGCCTCTCATTTATTTACTGAAGAAACCTATCTCTCATTTCTTTACTGCAGAAACTCATCTCACATTTATTTACTGCTGAAACTTATCCCCCATTTATTTACCGCTGAAAATTGTTTCCCACCTATTTCATCACCATCATCATGTGCTGTGCTGACTGGCAATGACTATTATGTTTCTCCACAGTACCCGATCCTTCATGCAGGCCATCAGCTCATTTGTTGATCTCTTCTCACATCATCTCTTTAGATTATTCAGTATCATTTCTCTCAGTCTTCCCCTGACTCTACTTCCCTCTGTTTTTCCTGTTGCTACATTATTTTTCAATGCTTCCTTTTCTCATTGCATGTCCTATGAAAATACATTGCCTCTCTTGTATGTTTTTGACAAGATTTATTTTTTGTTTTTCCAGCTCTTCTCATACATTCTTCATTAATTATCTTTGCTGTCCAGGGAATTCATATTCTTCTAATAAACCACATTTCTGCTGCTTCTAACTCTTCCCATGCCACAGAAAAAAATGTGGATGTTCCGATCTGTGCCAGACAAAAAGTGCAGGTCTTGATATGTATAGGGGGTATAGTTGTAAAAGTGAATTAACAAATTATTTCCACATTAAAAAGTATACGTATTATGCATTAAAATACCTGTAAATATAGGAGGTTTTTTTTAGGATAAAAGAAGTAGTGTGATGATTTTAGCTGATAATTGTGTACTACTTACCATCAGCGATGCCTAGATGTACAATATTTACCATATGCGATGTCCAAATCTACTTAAATTTTCATCTGATCTTGTCGTGTGGTGACATTCTCACTAAAATAATGTCTGAAATAACCTTCTACTTCTCCAGTCCATTTAATAGGTCTAGATCTACTTGTCTTTATGCCTCCAAAATCACAATAAATATTGAAATTTCTTGATTAAAAACATCAGTTTCACTCGGTTGTTAGCCACGCTTTGGATTGAACTATGAAAGGTCACCAGACATGCACAGATAAATCATGTACAGTCAGACGTTACACTGGTTTTACGCTGAAATGAAACAAACCTTGGTATAACGAGGATGGCAGTTACTAGACTAACTGGAAGACTTTGCTATAGTGAGGATGGCAGTTACTAGACTAACTGGAAGACCTTGCTATAGTGAGGATGGCAGTTACTAGACTAACTGGAAGACCTTGCTATAGCAAGGATGGCAGTTACTAGACTAACTGGAAGACCTTGCTATAGCGAGGATGGCAGTTACTAGACTAACTGGAAGACCTTGCTATAGAGAGGACGGCAGTTACTAGACTAACTGGAAGACCTCACTATAGCGAGGATATAGACCTTCTTATTGTCCATGATTCATTTCCATATAATAAGATAGATTCAATATAGAATTTTAGGACTTGCTTTCTAACACTCATTGATAAGCTGCAGAATCTTATCACCTGTCATTTCAATATTTTTTAAATTCCATTCCAACTTCAGAGGACTTTGTATATCATGCTGGATCTACATATTGTAGTTTTAACCTTTTCTACGTACTGTGTGTGAGTGTGTATGTGTGTGTTTTTTTTTTAAGAAAGCTGTAAAAATTGCATGATTGGTTGAAAAGTTTTCAATTTCACAAACATATTTATCTATATTTTCATTGATCAACTTTAAATACAGTAACTGTTGATCTTTGACACTAAATTTCACATGAAAAATGATAGTCTTGCTTTTTCAAATACTCCAGGAGTGGATGTGAAAGCAAAATTCATCAAGATGAATATTTCAGTAGCAAATTTGAAATAAATGAAACAAAGAAAACACAAACCATTATGGATCAGTGACTGAAACAACATGAGAAAGGTCATTACAGTCCAGTTACACAATCACCAGATGGTCAAATGCGATTGGGACTCTTCCATTCTTGAAGACAAGAAAAAGGTTACTAAAATAGTTGCCTCTCATTTATTTACTGAAGAAACCTATCTCTCATTTCTTTACTGCAGAAACTCATCTCACATTTATTTACTGCTGAAACTTATCCCCCATTTATTTACCGCTGAAAATTGTTTCCCACCTATTTCATCACCATCATCATGTGCTGTGCTGACTGGCAATGACTATTATGTTTCTCCACAGTACCCGATCCTTCATGCAGGCCATCAGCTCATTTGTTGATCTCACATCATCTCTTTAGATTATTCAGTATCATTTCTCTCAGTCTTCCCCTGACTCTACTTCCCTCTGTTTTTCCTGTTGCTACATTATTTTTCAATGCTTCCTTTTCTCATTGCATGTCCTATGAAAATACATTGCCTCTCTTGTATGTTTTTGACAAGATTTATTTTTTGTTTTTCCAGCTCTTCTCATACATTCTTCATTAATTATCTTTGCTGTCCAGGGAATTCATATTCTTCTAATAAACCACATTTCTGCTGCTTCTAACTCTTCCCATGCCACAGAAAAAAATGTGGATGTTCCGATCTGTGCCAGACAAAAAGTGCAGGTCTTGATATGTATAGGGGGTATAGTTGTAAAAGTGAATTAACAAATTATTTCCACATTAAAAAGTATACGTATTATGCATTAAAATACCTGTAAATATAGGAGGTTTTTTTTAGGATAAAAGAAGTAGTGTGATGATTTTAGCTGATAATTGTGTACTACTTACCATCAGCGATGCCTAGATGTACAATATTTACCATATGCGATGTCCAAATCTACTTAAATTTTCATCTGATCTTGTCGTGTGGTGACATTCTCACTAAAATAATGTCTGAAATAACCTTCTACTTCTCCAGTCCATTTAATAGGTCTAGATCTACTTGTCTTTATGCCTCCAAAATCACAATAAATATTGAAATTTCTTGATTAAAAACATCAGTTTCACTCGGTTGTTAGCCACGCTTTGGATTGAACTATGAAAGGTCACCAGACATGCACAGATAAATCATGTACAGTCAGACGTTACACTGGTTTTACGCTGAAATGAAACAAACCTTGGTATAACGAGGATGGCAGTTACTAGACTAACTGGAAGACTTTGCTATAGTGAGGATGGCAGTTACTAGACTAACTGGAAGACCTTGCTATAGTGAGGATGGCAGTTACTAGACTAACTGGAAGACCTTGCTATAGCAAGGATGGCAGTTACTAGACTAACTGGAAGACCTTGCTATAGCGAGGATGGCAGTTACTAGACTAACTGGAAGACCTTGCTATAGAGAGGACGGCAGTTACTAGACTAACTGGAAGACCTCACTATAGCGAGGATATAGACCTTCTTATTGTCCATGATTCATTTCCATATAATAAGATAGATTCAATATAGAATTTTAGGACTTGCTTTCTAACACTCATTGATAAGCTGCAGAATCTTATCACCTGTCATTTCAATATTTTTTAAATTCCATTCCAACTTCAGAGGACTTTGTATATCATGCTGGATCTACATATTGTAGTTTTAACCTTTTCTACGTACTGTGTGTGAGTGTGTATGTGTGTGTTTTTTTTTTTTTTAAGAAAGCTGTAAAAATTGCATGATTGGTTGAAAAGTTTTCAATTTCACAAACATATTTATCTATATTTTCATTGATCAACTTTAAATACAGTAACTGTTGATCTTTGACACTAAATTTCACATGAAAAATGATAGTCTTGCTTTTTCAAATACTCCAGGAGTGGATGTGAAAGCAAAATTCATCAAGATGAATATTTCAGTAGCAAATTTGAAATAAATGAAACAAAGAAAACACAAACCATTATGGATCAGTGACTGAAACAACATGAGAAAGGTCATTATAGTCACTACAATGTAACTAAAAGAAACAACCTGAGAAAGGTCATTATAGTCAATACAAAGTTATTGAGAGAAACAACCTGAGAAAGGCCATTATAGAGCAGTATTTGAGATTTTAGATGAAGTACAAGTCCAGAAGATGTTGAAAATTTGTTTTGTTTTTCATCAGATTGAGAAGCATGTTCCCATGCATCTTCGTCGCAAAAAGCGGCGTGAAAAAAAGCAGCCCAACAACTTCGAAGTCCTTCCGCCCACGGGCACGCTTTTGTCAGGACAAAGAATCAATGTGCAGGTCAAATTTATGCCAACTGAAGAGGTGAAGAGTCAGAAAAGTTGAATCTGTATTTAAGATATGAAACAAACTATATATTTTATAAGTTTTTTAAAAAAAATTTAGAGAGAAAGTTTTAGAAAAGTAAGGTACAGAAATTATGTGCTAGTGCACATATAGTTGTAACAGTTTTTTTAAAAAATGAAATTGGTAATGATAATAGTAGTAGTTCATCTCTACAAAAAAAAAAAAGAAAAAAAATTAAATAATTTCATGTATGATGTTTAACAGTAGTAGTATATTTATATACTACTGGACAAAAGTTAAGGGCCGGTTTTTCAATTCTTACAAAAACAAAATCAACTGTCTAACTAACAAGCCATTTGTATGAAAGAAAACAGCTTTTAAAACTGAACAAATCCAATCATTTCATTTGCAAATTGGAATAGGAATACACATACAGCAAGCTGGCAAAATCACTCACCCCTCATCCAAAAATTCACAAGTGTGATCTTCAAACAACAAATATATCAGTGTTGCATGTGGCCACCGTTCGCTGCTAGACATTCGATGCACCGTTGCCTCATTGAATTAACCAGGGTTGTTAGGACATTCTGTGGAATGACCTGCCACTCTTGTTGAAGGAAAAGGGTCAGCTGGGTGACATCAATAGGCAGAGGATGATTTGTCGAAACCCATCTGCCTAGGACATCCCAAATATGCTCAGTGGGTGACAGATCAGGCAACCGAGCTGGCCAGTCGATTCTAATGATCCTTTGCTGTTGAATAAAATCTATGACATGACCCCAATGTGGTCTTGTGTTATCGTCTTGTAGGATTGCCCCTGCACCCATGACTTGCAAGGTAGGCTGGAATTTCATTAAGGTATCACTGGGTGGTTAGGGTGCCATGGATGACATGGAGGAGAGTCTTGCCATGGCTGCTGACGCTACCCCAGACCAAGATTGATTCCCCTCCTTAATGGTCCACCTTTTGGATAGTGAGGTCATGGAACCGTTCCCCTGGTCTTCTCCAAACACGGATTCTGCCATCAGTGAAAGACATACTGAAGCAGGATTCATCCATGAAAAGAATTTCACCCCACTGGCACCTCATCCAGTGGATGTGCTGTTGGCACCAGGCAACTCTAGCTCTGCGGTGAGCTGGAGTAAGAGGTATTCTTATTGCTGGTCATCGTGAAGCCAGCCCAGATTCTCTTAAATGCCTGCAAATTGTTCTGCCACTAACATTGACATTTGCCGTATTCATTAGCTGGTTTCTGAGAGTGGAAGACATTACTGTCCAGTTACGAAGTGTTGACAGCTGCAGGTATCTGTCATCTTGTCTACTCGTGCAACGAGGTCGGCCTGAACGATGCCTGTCTTCTACTTCTCTGGTTGCATGAAATTGCTCCAGATGCCTTTGGATGGTAGAATGGGACATCCCTGAACACCGTGCAGCTTCACAGCCAGATAAACCGCTTTCAATCAAGGCTATGACCCGATGACACTTAAAGATGCTAAAATGCCTTCACAGTGGCATGGTGTTTTTCAAATGACAAAAATACACCTAAACCGCTAGGTGAGAAGTGTTCACTAAGGATGCCTCTTGCACGTGCAGCACAAATCAGCACGATTTAATTACCTGGTTGGTCATGCTGACACTTTTAAAAATGCCCTAATATTTTGTCTAGGACAATGCTATACATGTGATTTTTACACTTGTTGTGATGAACAGTTGGTGTTGTTTATGCCCTGGCTGCATAGAGGACTGCCTGAGAATGCAATTTAATCAAGATTCTACAATAAATTTATTTACATTTTTAGTACGGCAATCAAAATAAACATATGCTTGAAATTAATGACCGGCCCTTAACTTTTGTCCTGTAGTATATATCACTCCTTCACTTGTGTTTGTGGAATGTTATGTTTATAACATGCTTATTGTTACGATATGTTTTGTTTATGGCACATTTTGTTTATGATGTGTTTTTGTAATAACATGATGATGGATGGTTTGTGATAGACGTTTCAGACAAATGTGGTGGTTGTACATTTATGACAGTTCCAATGTCACAAAAACAATAAAATTTTTTAACCTTTCTAAAGATAAAAAAAAATTTGACAAAAAGGCAGTTGAAAACTTCCCATAACTTTATTCTAATCTAAGTGCCATGCCACGTGGTGTAGGCGATCCTACAATTCCCTGTCTTTTGCATTGATTATGAGATCCGCTGGTGACTTTCTTCCTAGCCACACTGACAGCCCATCCAGTAACTTCTCTCTGTGTCTTCCTCTGTCTCTTTTTCCATCAATTTTTCCACTTGCCACAGTGTGTTCCAATTTTCCTCTTCTCAGGAAATGTCTTATAAATCTCGCTTGTCTGCCTCTGATCTTTTGCTATAATTTGCTTTTTAACTCCAGCTTCTCTTAAGACTTCTTCATTGGTTTTCTTGGGTGTCCATGGTACTTTCAACATCCTTCTTATAAACCACATTTCCATGGCCTTCATTTCTCACTGTACTCTCTTAATCATGGACCATGCTTTACACCCATAAAACAAAATTGGCTCGATGTAACTTTTAAGTACTCTGAATCTTGTTTCCATTGGTATGAATCTGTTATCTCATTATCTGGAATGCTGACTTGGCCTGAGCATGTCTGCTTTTTATTTCATTATAACATTTCCCATCAGTTGTTATAATCGTTCCTAAGCACTTGAATCTATCAACTTGTTTCAGATTTGTGCCATCAATGGTAATGCTACATTTTGGTGGTATTCTTTTCTTTGAGATGACCATCACTTCAGTCTAATAAATTTATTATGAACTCTATAAAAAAAGATATCAAGTGCAGTATGGCTTCATGTATGTAAAAAATTTGAAGCTTGTATATAAATAAAATGACAAAATTACTATTTCCCTCAGAAATTATATGAGCACCGCATTCCAATTCGTATTGCTCAAAGCAGCCAGCGAATCAACCTCCTATGTTACGGTCAAGGGCTTGAACCCAGATTGGATTTTGAGCGTGCTCTCATAGAGTTCACTCCCATCTTGCCACACAGCTCAGGAGATGAACAGACAGTTGTGATTGGAAATCCATGTCCATTTCCTATTGAATTTTACTCACTGGAGTTTGACCCAACCTACCTGTTTGAAGAGCGGGTAACTAAATTTTCTTGACTATTGTATGAAGAGCAAGTATCTAAGCTTTCTTGACTTTTGTATGAAGAGCGGGTGTCTAAGCTTTCTTGATTGCTGAATGAAGATGGGATAGTTAAGCATTCATGGATATTGTATGAAGATGGAGTAGTTCAAACATTCTTGAATATTGTATGAAGAGAGGGTATATAAATATTGTATAATACTGTTTGAAGAGAGGGTATCTACACACTGTAGAATACTGTTTGAAGGGTAATCATCAAAGTATTGCAAAATACTATATGAAGTGGAGGTATCTAACCATTATAGAATATTGTAGGAAGAGAGAATGTCTAGACATTGTAGAATATTGTATGAAGAGAGTGTATCTAAACACTATAGTATGTTGTAGAAAGAGAGGGTGTCTAAACATTGTAGAATATTATATGAAGAGAGTGTATCTAAACATTATAAAATATTGTATGAAGAAAGGATCTCTAAACATTGTAGAATATTGTATGAAGAAAGAATCTCTAAACATTGTAGAATATTGTATGATGAAAGGATCTCTAAACATTGTAGAATATTGTATGATGAAAGGATCTCTAAACATTGTAGAATATTGTATGATGAGCAAGTATCTAATCATTTTAGAATATTATTCTTGAGATTTAATACCAAATAACCATACAGACTTACATCATGCTAGGATAACATATTTTGCTCTTGAATATAAACTAACTTTTATATGCATCAGTCTAAAATTATATTTATTTTGTTTTGAAAATGATGGTGCTATATTTATTAAGCTGATTTTTTAAAAAGTAAATCAAAATATAACAGAAGCATGCAATTTTATTTGGTAGCTTTAGTCAAATAATAAATATCAGACAACTTGTACAGACATTGTCATTAACCAAGTTAGACAGACATTGTTGTTATATGTGAAGTGCACAAGAGAATGAATATTGGGCAGTATTATGATTATTATTATTATTATTATTTTATATAACAATGTATTTATAGAAGCTTTGAAAGCCATTACTTTTAGATGTGAGAAATATCAAGAAATGGATGTCCATTTCTGTGAGACAGTAAGTTTTTTTTATGCACTTTGTTGGAATTATTTCAGTTTTCATGTTAGATGTAAACAGGACTACTCTAATTTGGTATCTCAAGAGAACCTCCATGTCACTCAAAGCGGGATATGAAAAGGACAGATACAAAACACTGAAACTGACTGTTTTGTTGCCATTTAAAATGTTACTGTGGATATTTTATTTTCAAAATAGACTTTCACTAATGATCACACAGTTGTAACATTTCATCTTATGCCTTATTCATCCAAAGCCATACAGGATGAAGAAGTAAGAAAAGAAGTCTAAATTAACAGGTTTTATATATAGCAAATAAGAAAAAAAACTGGGAGGGGTTAGTTATTTTATGACTGGTGTGAAGCAGCATCCAAGAATGTGAGTTTATTTTACTTCCATTCTGAGATATTATTTGTCCAATCACATTGGCATCCAGGTATTTCAAAATTTAGGAAGTAAGAAAAGTTCTGAAACAATGTTATATGGAAGCCAGTGTAAGAAAAATAAGTTTAAGATTACAACTAAAGTGAAATAGCATAACAGAAATTGTTTTGACAATGAAAATAAGATAGAACAATAAAAAAAAAAATATTTTAACTCTTCCCGTGCCACAGGAAGAAGCGCGGACGTTCAGTTGGATGCTGGAATAAAACCATGGGTCTTGATATGTATAGGGGGTATAGTTGTAAAATGGAATGGAAAATAGTATTTCCATGTATTTCTGTGTGCTTATTATGTTTCAAAATATAACTAAATGTATGAAAATTTCATAAATGCAGAGTTTTTTTTTAGGAAAAAAGAAGTAATGTGATGTTTTTAGACAGTGATTGTTCCAAGCTCACCATCAGCAAGGTTAGATCTACACTTACCATCTGAGATGTCTAGATCTACTTGTCAATCTCATATTGTGATTCTATGTTGCATTCTCACTAAATTAATGTCTGAAATAACCTCCTATCCACTTCTCCAGTCATCTAATATGTCTAGATCTACTTGGGATACATTCAATAGCAGTGGGGTGATATTCAGGCCATGTCCATACCCCTATCTGCATCATCAAAAATTGAAAATTTTCAGTGTTTCTCTTCTTTTTTCTCACTTGGCATCGCTCATAACTAAGCACTATTTCACCATTTTGAAAAGTGTCACCGGAAACGTGGACAAAATATGTACAATCTAAATGTTACACTGGTTCTTTTATTGAAACAAACCAAGAGTTGCTATATCGACCATAGGCACAGATCAGAAAACTGGAAGGGTCACTACAGTGACCAAAGGCACAGGAAGTGTTAAAGTGTTAATAATTACAAATAAGCTAGGCCAATATAACATAAAAGTATTATAAAAGATATTGACCAATATAATAGATTTGCTTTTATCAACACAGATGAGTATACAAATGTAATGGAAATGTTCCCAATACAACAAATGACTGGACAAAGGTAATAGGAATGTTTCCAACATTACAAATGAGATTAAATGACTCGATTATCACAAGCTGTAATGAAAAAAAATCATCCACTGAAAAAAACCATGTACATGTAATTTACACAATTATAACAATATATTTTCAAAATTTGTTTCAGTAAATATTATCTATTGGAATTTCAGGTTTTGCGTCTCATGAGAGGTTATGATGAGTATAACACTTTACTTCTCCCACCTCGCGGTGTTGGAGAGAAGCTACCACAAGAACTCCTTCAGTACTATGATGGTCAGTTTTATATTTTAATAATATAACAGTCTTTTTAAATGTATTTTTATTGTAATGTTTATGACTCATATTCTAAATTTGAATTACAAGTGGATGTCAGTTTTTAAAAAAAATATATATCAGAAAAATTTATGACTTTAAACTTCGCTGATGATTATTCACAATCAGACAAGGATGTCATCAAAATGACCAGACATGATGCAGTAATTAGTTGAAGCAGAAACTCTAAAAATTAGGGATATACCAAATTTTCATATTTGTATTTGTATTTTGCCAAATTATGGCGAATTTTGAATATTTATATTTGAGAAAAAAATTCAAACAGTAAAATTTCAAATTCTCAGGGAAGCTGAATAATAAAACTCATAATCAGGGATATTTTCTGATCTCATCTGGTTGTTACGTTGCTGTGTTAGTAAGATAGTGCAAGTTTCAGTGACATGATTGCCTTGTGTGCTGTCAGACATACCTAATTTGAATCTATGGTGTATTGAGTTTTGCCACATGCCTGTCTAGTTACTGTCTAATAGTATAATTTTAGTAGTCAGAGAAATGGCAAGAGAGGTGTGCATACCATGTGACGCAATTTTGATAGGTGCAGTAAGCTGCTCTTATGAGAGGCTGGAGTTAAAAAGCAAATTACAACAAAGATCAGAGGCAGACAAGCGAGATTTAAAGGACATTTCCTGAGAAGAGGAAAATGGGAACACGCTGTGGCAAGTGGAAACATTGAGAGAAGAAGAGACAGAGGAAGACACAGAGAGAAGTTACTGGATGGGCTGTCAGTGTGGCTAGGAAGAAAGTCACCGATGGATCTCATAATCAAGTCTAAAAACAGGGAATTGTGTAGTGAAATGATTGCCAATGCCATGCGGCACGGCACTTAGATTAGATTAGCAGTAAGCTGAAGATTTGGTATCACTTGTCTCTGATGTATCACTGCTATGCCAAAAAAAATATCACATGCGTCTCATAAAGAGAAAAAGATAATTTGATGTTTAGTGTAATAATATGAATTTGAAAATATATAACAACTTCCCAAATATAGGAGGGGTGCCCACATGCTTCTATCCTTACAAATAGAAGAAAATGACATCAGAGGAACTTGGAAATTTAAAACGAGTCTAATGAACACCAATGGTATACCAAAAGTTATTACTGTAGTCCTAATAGATTTTATTACTCTTTCATGTCAAATAATGAATAAATTAATGCTGAGATGCTTTGATAAAATAAAGAATAAAGTATATTTAGTGTCCCTTTTGTTTACTTTACTTCCAACACTTTCACAACTTACAACCCTTTGTGCATGCTATAGTCGCTGCTGATCATTGGAACCAACAGTCACTCTGCGTTTTGACTCATAGTCTTTAGACTTGTGTTGAAACTTGACTTGAGACTTGACTTGAAGTTGCTTGCAAAGACTTGAGACTTGCCATGAAAAACTTGAATGCATTTCTGTAGCTAATGTGGAAACGCCAGTAAGGAAATAAATAGAAGTTTAAATTTCTGAAGTCTGGGTATGAGTCTCAGGAGTCTGTGAGATGTTGATTTTTTTAATCAACCTCTATTGTTGTAGTAACAACTGACCGAACCATTTGTTCAGACGAATGCTGTGCCAGGTTTGACAGTTTTTGTCAAAAGATAAAAAAACCAGCGAGAGGGCCATGCCCAACCAATTGCTCATGTGACGTTTGACTGGAAAATTTTGGCTTGTCTGGTATCTTTCTTTTGTTGTCTTACATCTTATCTAGACTGGTGATGTCATTTTAATATATTATTTTCAAATAATTGTGGAAGAATAAATAGGTCACAGAATGGGAGAGGCTGAATATATGTGGTCCAGCCCAGAATGATTGCACGAACTGAGAGAACAACTGGCGTACCAACTCACAAAATTTGGTCAGTCAAGACAGTTTATTAATTCACCTAAATAAATACTGAAGATTTCAAAATGTCTGAACTAAGTTTTAAACATGGTCATGTAAATTCTTCTTCTTCTTCTTCTTCAGAGCTGTTTAAGAAGGTGAAAGAAGAGGAGCAAGCAAAAGCAGAGGCACAAGCTGAGGCAGAGAGAAAGGAAAGAGAGGAGAAGGAGAAAGAAGGTCATAATTTCTTTTAAAATGTAGCTTGGGTTGGGAATGTAGTGAGCAAGTGCTCCACAGGAAAAAGAAATGTTTTTTCAGGCTGGAGTAAATCATTAATAATTAATTAATTTTTTTTTTTTTTTTACAGAAACAATTTTTAGCTATGTAAGACAGTTAGTAGTGTACTTTTTATTCTCTTAGGCAGTCGAGTAAGTTGCAGTAGTTGGATGGTAATAGTATAGAAAGTAGTAATATAAAGAGTGGTAATGTAGAGTAGTATTTGTAAAATGGTAGTGTAGAGTACAGTAATAATGTAATAAAGTAGTTGTATAGAGAATAGTAATGTTGAAAATATAGAGAGGGGTAGTGTAGAAAGTAAGTAGTGCAGAAAGTAGTGGTATAGAGAGTGGTAGTGTAGAAAGTAAGTAGTGCAGAAAGTAGTGGTATAGAGAGTGGTAGTGTAGAAAGTAAGTAGTGTAGAAAGTAGTGGTATAGAGAGTGGTAGTGTAGAAAGTAATTAGTGTAGAAAGTAGTGGTATAGAGAGTGGTAGTGTAGAAAGTAAGTAGTATAGAAAGTAGTGGTATAGAGAGTGATAGTGTAAAAGGTAAGTAGTGTAGAAATTAGTGGTATAGAGAGTGGTAGTGTAAAAAGTAAGTAGTGTAGAAAGTAGTGGTATAGAGAGTGGTAGTGTAGAAAGTAAGTAGTATAGAAAGTAGTGGTATAGAGAGTGGAAGTTTAGAAAGTAAGTAGTATAGGAAGCAGTAGTGTAAAATAGTAGTGTAGAAACAGTAATGTGAAAAGTAGTAGTATAGAGAACAGTAGTGTAGCAAATAGTAATGAGGAGAGCTGTAGTGCAGAAAATAGCAGTGTAAACATAAATTTCATAATTATGGAGAAAATATTGTAAATTTGATGGTCTCTGCAAAAGTTGACAGCCATTATCATCTGTGAATAAAAAAAAAAAATCTAGAACAATTATTGTTAGGCCTTTGTTGAAAATTGTATGTTGCTTGTTAACAGATCTAGTTAATGTGGACTATACCATGTGATCATCAATGCCATGATGCGATATAAACAAGTGTTAATTGAAGTTTTAAGGAATAGATTTAAGGATTTTTAGTTTCTATTGTGAAAGGCCTGAAATAGCTTTCTGTTTATGAATCCTAATAGAACTGGCAGCTGCTCAGCTTTTAGCATCAGAAAAAGTCGAGGAACCTAAAAAAGAGGAAGAGAAACCAAAGGAAAAAGAGAAGAAGGAGAAAGAAGGTCATAATTTCTTTTAAAATGTAGCTTGGGTTGGGAATGTAGTGAGCAAGTGCTCCACAGGAAAAAGAAATGTTTTTTCAGGCTTGAGTAAATCATTAATAATTAATTAATTTTTTTTTTTTTTTGCAGAAACAATTTTTAGCTATGTAAGACAGTTAGTAGTGTACTTTTTATTCTCTTAGGCAGTCGAGTAAGTTGCAGTAGTTGGATGGTAATAGTATAGAAAGTAGTAATATAAAGAGTGGTAATGTAGAGTAGTATTTGTAAAATGGTAGTGTAGAGTACAGTAATAATGTAATAAAGTAGTTGTATAGAAAATAGTAATGTTGAAAATATAGAGAATGATAGTGTAGAAAGTAAATAGTGCAGAAAGTAGTGATATAGAGAGTGGTAGTGTAGAAAGTAGTGATATAGAGAGTGGTAGTGTAGAAAGTAAGTAGTGCAGAAAGTAGTGATATAGAGAGTGGTAGTGTAGAAAGTAGTGGTATAGAGAGTGATAGTGTAGAAAGTAGTGGTATAGAGAGTGATAGTGTAGAAAGTAAGTAGTGTAGAAAGTAGTGGTATAGAGAATGATAGTGTAGAAAGTAAGTAGTGTAGAAAGTAGTGATATAGAGAGTGGTAGTGTAGAAAGTAAGTAGTGTAGAAAGTGGTGGTATAGAGAATGATAGTGTAGAAAGTAAGTAGTGTAGAAAGTAGTGATATAGAGAGTGGTAGTGTAGAAAGTAAGTAGTGTAGAAAGTAGTGATATAGAGAGTGGTAGTGTAGAAAGTAAGTAGTGTAGAAAGTAGTGATATAGAGAGTGGTAGTGTAGAAAGTAAGTAGTGTAGAAAGTAGTGATATAGAGAGTGGTAGTGTAGAAAGTAAGTAGTGTAGAAAGTGGTGGTATAGAGAGTGATAGTGTAGAAAGTAAGTAGTGTAGAAAGTAGTGATATAGAGAGTGGTAGTGTAGAAAGTAAGTAGTGTAGAAAGTAGTGATATAGAGAGTGGTAGTGTAGAAAGTAAGTAGTGTAGAAAGTGGTGGTATAGAGAGTGATAGTGTAGAAAGTAAGTAGTGTAGAAAGTAGTGATATAGAGAGTGGTAGTGTAGAAAGTAAGTAGTGCAGAAAGTAGTGGTATAGAGAGGGGTAGTGTAAAAAGTAAGTAGTGCAGAAAGTAGTGGTATAGAGAGTGGTAGTGTAGAAAGTAAGTAGTGCAGAAAGTAGTGGTATAGAGAGTGGTAGTGTAGAAAGTAAGTAGTGTAGAAAGTAGTGGTATAGAGAGTGGTAGTGTAGAAAGTAAATAGTGCAGAAAGTAGTGGTATAGAGAGTGGTAGTGTAGAAAGTAAGTAGTATAGAAAGTAGTGGTATAGAGAATGATAGTGTAGAAAGTAAGTAGTGTAGAAATTAGTGGTATAGAGAGTGGTAGTGTAAAAAGTAAGTAGTGTAGAAAGTAGTGGTATAGAGAGTGGTAGTGTAGAAAGTAAGTAGTGTAGAAAGTAGTGGTATAGAGAGTGGAAGTTTAGAAAGTAAGTAGTATAGGAAGCAGTAGTGTAAAATAGTAGTGTAGAAACAGTAATGTGAAAAGTAGTAGTATAGAGAACAGTAGTGTAGCAAATAGTAATGAGGAGAGCTGTAGTGCAGAAAATAGCAGTGTAAACATAAATTTCATAATTATGGAGAAAATATTGTAAATTTGATGGTCTCTGCAAAAGTTGACAGCCATTATCATCTGTGAATAAAAAAAAAAAATCTAGAACAATTATTGTTAGGCCTTTGTTGAAAATTGTATGTTGCTTGTTAACAGATCTAGTTAATGTGGACTATACCATGTGATCATCAATGCCATGATGCGATATAAACAAGTGTTAATTGAAGTTTTAAGGAATAGATTTAAGGATTTTTAGTTTCTATTGTGAAAGGCCTGAAATAGCTTTCTGTTTATGAATCCTAATAGAACTGGCAGCTGCTCAGCTTTTAGCATCAGAAAAAGTCGAGGAACCTAAAAAAGAGGAAGAGAAACCAAAGGAAAAAGAGAAGAAGGAAAAGAAATCACACAAAAAAGCCATACCCTCAGAAACTACAGGAGAAACAGGTTTGTTATTTCATTTTTAAAAAAAAAACTCCTTTATCACTGAATCCTAACCCTAACCTTTTACTAATTAACTGACATCTAGTATTTCTGATGTAATCAGATTAACCAAACTATATCTGTGATTACTTAATCTGTGGATTAAATATGGTCCAAGTCATTCTATCAAAATGGTGGGCGCAGGTTGGGTTTTTAAATTTTGCCCTTGACAGAAAAAAAACCCTTACCATGATTCAAACACATGACTCCTGGATAAGACAGCATGTGGCCAGAGTCTGATCTCACTTCAGTTAAAACTCCCATCAAAAATGATAATTTAACATCATCTTTGTGGACCAAGAAAAAGCTTGTTAACAGAAACAAGTTGTGGAAGCTTTAGAGGAATATGATGTACCGGGACATATACTGACAAACATGTCCTTATACACAAAGTGGTAGTGTAGAAAGTAAGTAGTGCAGAAAGTAGTGGTATAGAGAGGGGTAGTGTAAAAAGTAAGTAGTGCAGAAAGTAGTGGTATAGAGAGTGGTAATGTAGAAAGTAAATAGTGCAGAAAGTAGTGGTATAGAGAGTGGTAATGTAGAAAGTAAGTAGTGCAGAAAGTAGTGGTATAGAGAGTGGTAGTGTAGAAAGTAAGTAGTGCAGAAAGTAGTGGTATAGAGAGTGATAGTGTAAAAGGTAAGTAGTGTAGAAAGTAGTGGTATAGAGAGTGGTAGTGTAGAAAGTAAGTAGTATAGAAAGTAGTGGTATAGAGAGTGATAGTGTAAAAGGTAAGTAGTGTAGAAAGTAGTGGTATAGAGAGTGGTAGTGTAAAAAGTAAGTAGTGTAGAAAGTAGTGGTATAGAGAGTGGTAGTGTAGAAAGTAAGTAGTGTAGAAAGTAGTGGTATAGAGAGTGGAAGTTTAGAAAGTAAGTAGTATAGGAAGCAGTAGTGTAAAATAGTAGTGTAGAAACAGTAATGTGAAAAGTAGTAGTATAGAGAACAGTAGTGTAGCAAATAGTAATGAGGAGAGCTGTAGTGCAGAAAATAGCAGTGTAAACATAAATTTCATAATTATGGAGAAAATATTGTAAATTTGATGGTCTCTGCAAAAGTTGACAGCCATTATCATCTGTGAATAAAAAAAAAAAAATCTAGAACAATTATTGTTAGGCCTTTGTTGAAAATTGTATGTTGCTTGTTAACAGATCTAGTTAATGTGGACTATACCATGTGATCATCAATGCCATGATGCGATATAAACAAGTGTTAATTGAAGTTTTAAGGAATAGATTTAAGGATTTTTAGTTTCTATTGTGAAAGGCCTGAAATAGCTTTCTGTTTATGAATCCTAATAGAACTGGCAGCTGCTCAGCTTTTAGCATCAGAAAAAGTCGAGGAACCTAAAAAAGAGGAAGAGAAACCAAAGGAAAAAGAGAAGAAGGAAAAGAAAT
Organism: Achatina immaculata; assembly: GCA_009760885.1. Taxonomy (NCBI): domain Eukaryota; kingdom Metazoa; phylum Mollusca; class Gastropoda; order Stylommatophora; family Achatinidae; genus Lissachatina; species Lissachatina immaculata. Next base: position 46,349,938 of record CM019716.1, read on the forward strand.
CACACAAAAAAGCCATACCCTCAGAAACTACAGGAGAAACAGGTTTGTTATTTCATTTTTAAAAAAAAAACTCCTTTATCACTGAATCCTAACCCTAACCTTTTACTAATTAACTGACATCTAGTATTGCTGATGTAATCAGATTAACCAAACTATATCTGTGATTACTTAATCTGTGGATTAAATATGGTCCAAGTCATTCTATCAAAATGGTGGGCGCAGGTTGGGTTTTTAAATTTTGCCCTTGACAGAAAAAAAAACCTTACCATGATTCAAACCCATGACTCCTGGATAAGACAGCACACGGCTAGAGTCTGATCTCATTTCAGTTAAAACTCCCATCAAAAATGATAATTTAACATCATCTTTGTGGACCAAGAAAAAGCTTGTTAACAGAAACAAGTTGTGGAAGCTTTAGAGGAATATGATGTACCGGGACATATACTGACAAACATGTCCTTATGCACAAATAGTTGAAGTAAGGACAACAGCAGGCAGTGTGGACTGGTTCAGTGTAACACAGGCAGTATGGACTGGTTCAGTGTAGCACAGGCAGTATGGACTGGTTCAGTGTAACACAGGCAGCATGGACTGGTTCAGTGTAGCACAGGCAGTATGGACTGGTTCAGTGTAGCACAGGCAGTATGGACTGGTTCAGTGTAGCACAGGCAGTATGGACTGGTTCAGTGTAACACAGGCAGTATGGACTGGTTCAGTGTAGCACAGGCAGTATGGACTGGTTCAGTGTAGCACAGGCAGTATGGACTGGTTCAGTGTAGCACAGGCAGTATGGACTGGTTCAGTGTAGCACAGGCAGTATGGACTGGTTCAGTGTAGCACAGGCAGTATGGACTGGTTCAGTGTAGCACAGGCAGTATGGACTGGTTCAGTGTAGCACAGGCAGTATGGACTGGTTCAGTGTAGCACAGGCAGTATGGACTGGTTCAGTGTAACACAGGCAGTATGGACTGGTTCAGTGTAACACAGGCAGTATGGACTGGTTCAGTGTAACACAGGCAGTATGGACTGGTTCAGTGTAACACAGGCAGTATGGACTGGTTCAGTGTAACACAGGCAGTATGGACTGGTTCAGTGTAACAACTGGAGTCGGACGGGGCTGAGTCTTGTCATCATTGCTGTTTATATATATGGACAGAATAATGAAAGAGTCAAACCAAAGCCGACTAGAACTGAATGAACTAATGTTCACACAGATGACCAGCTTATAACACACAAGGCTGAATTGCTTACAAAACCAAATGAATAATCTCCATCAGAGTTGTAAACATTGTGATATGAAAGTCAACGTTGCCAAAACAGAGACCGTGAAACTCAGCAGAATGCCAAGTCCATTGAGTGTATATATTGAAGACAGCAAAATACAACAAGTAAAAGAATTCAAGTATCTTGGATGCTTGTTCACAAAAGATGGGAAGTTTGATAAAGAAATTGATATTAGAACTAAAAAAGCCAGTGCTGTTGCATATCAACTATATGTGCTGCTTATACACCCTACAATCCTGCTTGAAATAGAGAGAAAACCATATCTGTATCAATGTTGTTCTACCTATTCCAGACATGGCCACTTACTAAGAAACAACAGAGTAAAATAACCACATGTTAAATGAGATGTCTTAGGAAAACACCAAATGTAACTTGGTTTGACATACTAAGAAAAAAAAACTGAAGCTAAAAACTGAGAAGAAAGAATGGAAAATGAAGAAATTGGAACAATGTTTTTTTCACTTACCCATCAAGTTAGTCCGCTGTAGGTTGCTGAATATATCCAAAATGAATAAAAATGTACACAAACATCTTTTCTTCACATATCCTCTAGAATTTACATGAAAACATACACTAATGAAGCATTTACAGCAAACTAAAAACACCAAGTAGGTAGGTAATATTTGCATGAAAAAAGTGGGCAGTGATTAATATTTTCCAGAAGACACAGGCCATTGTGTTTTTTTTTTAAATTTGAAAAAGTGGAAGCATTCTATTTACAACATTAAAATTTGTTTACATTCTAAGCACTAAAGTGGTATTGAGCAAAGCACTGAGGATGCAGATGTGGAAGATTTGGACACCCTGAACAGTAGAAGTGAGTTCTCTTCAGCTTGGCCGGTGTGCTGCATCATCCTCATCACTTGAATCAACAGCAGCATGTGGGTCTGACAGCTCAGAATTGCCATCTGCACCCTCTTCAGCGTGGTCTGTCTAGCTACTCTTAAATTAAATTTTGAGCTTTTAAAGCAGACATACACGGCTCTGGATGAGAGGAACTAGCACTGGACACCATCTTTGTTTGTAAACAAAAAAACCTAGTGATGGTAACCTTGGGAAAAAAACAGTTACAGTTAAAACACAATGGCTCTGAATCACAAATCTCCCAAGCTTCGTGTCGAGAATGATTCCCGGAAGGAAGTGATACCACTGGAATGGTCAGATTTTAAAGCATACTTTCAGTAACTTCAACATTAGAGACCAGCACATGATGTGTTCACAAGACAAAAAGTGTCCGCCGGATCGTCACACAGTGTGACACGAAGTATAGAAAGAGTTAACTTACAAAGCACTATGTTACAAACCATCCATGGGGTGACAGTGCAAAATGATGATGATGATGATCACTTTATCAAAAACTCAAACATCCTGACTAGAGAGAATTCAGATTGAAGCAATGAGGATGGTGCTCGGATGCCCTAGGGACACACTGGTGGATGCCATGTGACACCTAGTGATCATACCAAGCATGAAAACTCAACATAAATGTTCCCAAGTAAAAGAGTACATACGAATCAAGAATGTAGAAGACCACCCATTGAAAAAGGAGATTCAAACACAAAAGGTACATGAAGAAAATGAGGTCAGTTATGAATAGTGGAGACTGAAAAGATCATAGAGCAGATATGCAAACCTGAAGAAATCCCCATAGGTGCTGACTGGATTGATGCCCAAAAACATCCACACCTTACCAAAGTTCACATTTGGCTCAGATGAGAATGCCAAAATCGAGAATGCTGAAATTGGGTGGCAGGATGAACAGAATAAGAAATAAAAGAGCAAATTATTAAGCTTTCCAACCAAGATGACTCTATAGTGCTTGTATATACATATGGATCAGTCATGTGTGGACAAAGGAGTGAACGGGGATTTGTGGTCTGTCACAGTGGAAGCCCCCATCATCAGTGAGTCTGGAGCCTTCACCACAACCATATCCAGTATGAGGATGGATATTGAAGCAACCACTTGAGCCATAAACTGGCTAGCAAACCAGCAACTTTACATCTTACATCCTTCCTGTGCCGTTAAATATTCACATAGGGCTCGCATGGTAGTTTGCCAAGTTTTCCTGTTTTCAGCAAGCTTTTCAACCTCATCAAGGGATGTTATGCCCACTAAACAGGCCTCTCTTAACAATGTCCTCTTTAGAGTTTCACGTGCTCAGCCTCTTTTTCTTCAGCCTGTTGTGTTCCACTTGATAGCTTGTTTTGGGATTCTCTGACTGGGCAACCTGCAGATGGACAAAGCAGACATTATAACAGCCACCCTATCAAAATTGCAGGGAGATGAATAAAAAAATTTGGAATGCAGTAAATGTCACCAAAGACTATGTGAAAAGGGAATAATGAAGGGCAGTGGCAGACATTCAAAACTTTGCAGAAAAGATTGAGCTGTATTCACTCAGTGTGCCATTGGCACTATCATCCATCATACACTATGTACAACACTGATGTTAAAAGCTGAGCACATACAAGTTGTATGGGAGTGTTCCAAGTGCAAGAAGGCCCATCTCTAGGCCAGCAGCAGAGCATGGCTGTTCTTCAAGTTCAGGTTTGCTGTGCAGTGTTACAGTTTCATGAATATATACTGTGCAGTATAATACATTCATGAGTAATTAAATGTTTTTTTAATGTGAGTTTATTTCTTAGCTGTAGAACTTTGCAGCAAATTACATATGCATGATTACCTTCAAGCATATTAGTTTCATGAATTTGCTGAATAACATTTTCTATTTAAAACAGAAGTTAGTTTTGGAAATATAATTCTGACTGGTTGTTTAAAATGCAATAAAGTATTTCCTGTTTACAAAACTATGTGAAGCGCTAGCAACGGAGCTCCCTCAGATTACTGTGGAACAAGTTACTGAAACTGTAATGACAAAAGAGGAACCAGAGGATAATAAAGCAGTTCAGCTTCCAGAAGAAACAGACAATGTAGAAGCAGCTTTGAGTGGCACAGCATTGTTGGATGAGAGTAATGTCTGTTTCTGAGAAGTTGCTAACATGTGTTTCTGATTATTATTGTTATTATTAGCCACTGTTGGCTGGTTTGTTTGTTTTTCTTTTTTCAATGCTTTTGTTTGGATTTTTTGTTTGTTTGTTCCTAATTATTAATTTAAGCACAATCTCAACAAAATAGGACAGATATTTTGCATAAACATTTGTTTTCTCTTAATACACTGACAACCTGTTGGATGTGCCTCACATTGCAAGTATTCACTCTTTTAATAATTTCAAAGATAGTGTTGCTAGGTGCCCATTTTTGTAACTGGATTTATTTTAGCATAGCATCACTGGGTGTATGACATCTGTCCAAGAAAAAGACAATATGCACAATTTTTACTGTTTTTTTCTCCCCTACACTTCTACGGGTAAACTTTGATATATGTGGATAATTCATGCAACACATGAAACCGTATATGTTAAGGTTGAAAAACATTTAGAAAAAATAATTCATCTATGATGTTTTGAAACATTCCTCATTCATTCATTCATTCATTCATTTGCATGTCCCTTGTGGAACTTTGCCTCCCTAACTGCACTCCTGTAGGCCTCTTGGCTGTATGCAAGATGCCCTGCTGCTGATGTATCCATTTGCAGATCATCAATGATGTCTTGCAGCAATCTTCACCTTGGTCTTCCTCTCTTTCTTTTTCCTATTATGTACCCTTCCAGGACGGTCTTCTCTAGATTATCATGACGTTTAATGTGTTCAAAATATTTAAGTTTTCTCTGTTTAATCCTCTTTACTAGCCAGCCTTCTTCAATATTAAGTTCTTGTAGTACGGATATATTTATTCTTTTCTGTGTCCATGATATTTGAAGAACTCTTCTGTAGCATTTACATTCAAAGGCATTTATGTGTTTCTCAGCTGTTTTGTTAAGTGTCCAGGTCTCACTGACATATTCCTCACAAGACTTAATTTATGCAACTAAAATAAACGTTAAATGCGTACATGGATAGGATTGTAAGTAATAATGAAAAACAAGAAGCGGTAATAAAAAAAAGGGAAAAATTTATTAAAGAAGTGAGTCACAAAATAATTAAATAGAAGCAAGAAAACAGAAACAACATTTAAGCTCACCTAAATGCAATCTTAAAGTATAAGTAACAACACTGAGACAAGTGCATACACATAAATATCTAAACACTTGAGTAGCATCAGATGAAAAAGCACATCTGAAATCAAGAATTGAATATGCCAAGCCAAAAATAGCTTTCAGGCAAATGGTAAAATATTTTATGCAATTCATCTCCTTCACTGAGCATCAGAAACAGTTCTAAAATGCTGTATTGAACCTATCCTACGAAAGCAGGTCATGGACAATCAATAGATCAGTGCAAAGATCACTAGAGGCACCAGAGATGTGGTTCATTAGAAGAATGTTAAGAGTACCATGGACAGCTAAGATGACAAACAGAGAATGTTTAACAAAAGCAAATTTAAAAACAAAAAGGAACTTGATTAAATCCATAAGAAAATGAGTCATCTAAATGCTAACACCTCCACTATCTCATTCACCAATTAATTCAGTAATTCATTCATTCTCACATTCATTCTCTCACTTGGCCAATAATTCATATATGTGGGCACTAATTCACTCATTTGTTGAATGAAATAAATATGAAGTTTATTGTTAGAAATTTATCATTAAAACGCTACATTTTTGTGTACTCATGCCGCATAATGTTCTGCATATCTGGCAGACAAGGATGCTGAAGGTGGCATCGAAAATCTTGAGGATGGCATCATGAAAGCACAGACTGAGAGTTTAATGACTTCTTCCTCAAGTGTGACGCAATGTCTCTCTTTCACTGAAATCCCATCAAAGACAAGCTTACCTCCATCAGTCTCAGCAGATGATGAAATAATCAAGATTGAAAACTTGATGGAAGGTAAACTGATATTTTTGTTTCATCTATGCACCTCAGTAGAAAAATTCTGATTGTATAATTACTTTTTTTAATCATAGAAAATTATCTTGAAGCAGATGGATTTCAACTGCATAAGAAAGCTGCCAAGCATCTCTTTGTGAACTCTCTCATGGCTGATACAACCAAGATTGTGATTGGTCATGATAACAATAAACTAATTTGTGTTGATAGGTAGACTAAGATTTGCATTGTTTAGATTATAATTTTTTATACTTTTTTACAGCCCTCATCATTTACACTTCTGATCTGTGCCACCATTGTTGAAGTCTTTTTCATCATCATCATCATCATTGTCATCATCATCATCATCATCATCATCATCATCATCATTGTTGTCCTCACAATTATCAGCATCATCATCAGACTAAAATATTGTACATCATTGATAGAAAAATTTTTTTTTAGTTCATGACCATAATCTTTTGAATTTTCATTGGTAAACATTAAAAACTATTGGTAAACATTAAAAACTATTGGTAAACATTAAAAACTATTGACTGTTGGCTAAAAGCATCAGGTGAAAAATGATATACTGGGTTTCATGAATATTTTTGGAATGGTTATGAAACTGACATAAATATGTGATATATTTGAAACAAACCAGCCTGTCACATACTTGATTTGAAACAAAACAGCCTGTCACACAAACAGCTCAGAAATACTCTGTCACATTAAAAAAAAATTAGAAACAAATTGGAGATAAAACTGCCAGTCACATAAACAGTTGGAAAGTAAAGTCACTGTTACAAACAAATCGACAGTGAAATAACCTGTCATACAAGTAACCAGGAAGTAAATTGTCTGTCACAGAAGCACCTCTAAAATGAAACCTCCTTTTTTTTTGTTCCCTTCTTAATCACTATCTCATTCAAAATAATAATGATTAACTTTATATTTGTTTCTGATCGAATTTAACAGAAAAAATGAAGGCATCATTAGCAAGTGGTCCAGGGGTAGGAGAACTTGAGATCACTCCGGTATCTGCAGCTATTGCAAGATGTCTTGGTATAGACCTGACATCTGAGGGAAAAGCTGCCAAAAACAGGCGTGGTATTGCCATTGTTATACATGGAGCACCAAAATCAGGTAAACGGGCTATTCTGTTAAAATCTTACGCTTGTCAAAATTAAAGATAGTCAAGAGCAGAACTATCAAATAGCATTTTTGACTGGAGATAATCAACAGCAGAACTTACAAACAACATCTTGAACTAGAGACTGTAGCAAGATGTGATCACCACCAACACTGAAGTAAGAGATTACAGCAAGATGTAATCATCAACATTAAAACAAGAAATTATAGCAAGATGTTGTCACAAGCAACATTAAAACAAGAGATTATAGCAAGATGTAGTCACCAGCAACATTAAAAAAAGAAATTATAGCAAAATGTAGTCACCAGCAACATTAAAACAAGAAATTGTAGCAAGATGTAGTCACAAGCAACATTAAAACAAGAGATTGTAGCAAGATGTAGTCACTAGAAACATTAAAACAAGAGATTGTAGCAAGATGTAGTCACAAGCAACATTAAAACAAGAGATTGTAGCAAGATGTAGTCACCAGCAACATTAAAACAAGAGATTGTAGCAAGATGTAGTCACTAGAAACATTAAAACAAGAGATTGTAGCAAGATGTAGTCACAAGTAACATTAAAACAAGAGATTGTAGCAAGATGTAATTACCAACATTAAAATAAGAAATTGTAGCAAGATGTAATTACCAATATTAAAACAAGAGATTGTAGCAAGATATGATGACCAACAATATTAGAGCAAGAAATTGTAGAAAGCTGTGATCACTAATGCTAGAATGATTCCACAGATAGAAGACATCTATATGGTTCTGTTAAAGAACAAAATTTGTTAGTGTATTATAGAAAAATGTGTGTGGTAAAACATTGAAGTATCAAACTTCACTTAGCAGTTTTGTGATCTTTAAGTCTCCACCTTCGCCAAATATCAAAACAAGGAAAAAGGAACAAGAGACTAGATACTACAAATGGAGAATGGAGAGTTTGAAATGTAAAAGTACAAAGACAAGAAATATAAATCATAACTTTCTGTAGAATGTTCTGGAAGATGTTCTGTAAATCTTTGATATTTATTTTAATCCAAGAATTTGTTTGTATCCATTTCTTCTTGTGTAGGAAAAACTAGCACAGCAATAGCCCTGGCCAAGCACTATCAGGCAGCCCTTCTTACAATTGATGGAGTTGTTTGTGATGCTATTGCCAATGGAAACACACAGGCTGGCTTGAAGGCCAGGGAACTTTGCTCTCTTGCTGCCAGAAAGTTATCAGAAGATCAGAGTAATCAAGAAACAGTGGATGGAGAAAAGAAATTGTTGCACACTCCTTTCCTCCTGCTTTAATAAATTCAGCGGTTATCTCATCACATCCTGGTGATTTACCATTTTTCAGACTCTTTATTGCCCATAAAACTTCTTCCATTGTCGGCTCGGGTTCTTTCTCCTCCAATAATAATTCACACTGTTGAATTCTGCTTCCACAGTCGGTTGTTTCATACATTCTTTTGCAATATTCCTTCCATCTTTCCAGAATTTCCTCTGTCCCTGTCAGGGTATTCCCCATCTCATCACAAATTACATTTAGCTTAGTGTGACATTTCTCGTCAATGTCTTCATTTCTTTAAACATTTCACTATCTCTTCCACACCTCTGATGTTCTTCTATTCTTTCACAACAATCTTGTATGTATTGTTTTTTGTCTTTTCTTATGTTTCTTCGTACTTCTTTTGTTAAAGTTTTATATTTATCTTTGTTGTTGTTTGTCACTCTCCATTGCGTCTTCATTTCTCTACATTGTTTTATCAGTTCTAGTGTACCTGCTGTGATCCATCTATTCTTTTGTGTTTTCTTTACTGGAACCATGTCTTTAGCTGTTGTTACTAAGATATCTTTGGCCTGCATAGCCAATTCATCTGGTGTCATCTCTTCCTGTACAGCCATCAGGATTTCGAAACGGTTCTTCACTTCTATACCGTATTGTTCTGGTATATTTGTAAGGTCAAAGCGGAGTGGTCTTGATCCCATAACTATCTTTTTTATCTTTATCTTCATGTCTGCTATTAATAACTCATGGTCCGTGTCACAATAAGCACTTGGTAAAGTTTTTGCTGATGTTATGCTTGACCTCCACCTTCTCTGCACTAAAATGTAATCTATTTGATTCCTGGTTTTCCCATCAGGTGATGTCCATGTGTAAAGTCTTCTTGGATGTTGTTTAAAAAGTGTGTTAGCGATCATTAGCTCATTTTCCATACAAAACGCCATTAGATTGTCACCTGCCTCATTTCTGTGTCCTATGCTAAATTTCCCTACAACATGTCCTTCATCTTCTGCTCTTTCTGTACCAATTTTTGCATTAAAATCACCCATTATAAATACAATATACCCCTACCCCGCTAACAAGAGACTAGATACTACAAATAGAGAATGGAGAGTTTGAAATGTAAAAGTACAAAGACAAGAAATATAAATCATAACTTTCTGTAGAATGTTCTGGAAGATGTTCTGTAAATCTTTGATATTTATTTTAATCCAAGAATTTGTTTGTATCCATTTCTTCTTGTGTAGGAAAAACTAGCACAGCAATAGCCCTGGCCAAGCACTATCAGGCAGCCCTTCTTACAATTGATGGAGTTGTTTGTGATGCTATTGCCAATGGAAACACACAGGCTGGCTTGAAGGCCAGGGAACTTTGCTCTCTTGCTGCCAGAAAGTTATCAGAAGATCAGAGTAATCAAGAAACAGTGGATGGAGAAAAGAAATTAACCAATTTCAGCGTAGAGGCTGTTGCAGCCCATACACAAGGTATAGAGAAGTGGCAGTCATCATTTATTTATAATTTGAGCTAGGTATAATAAATTCATTAACATTTTTGTCACTTTGAAGTTTTTCCAGAGATTTTAGTTTACTGTGATGAGTGTTAATTTTGCTGAACTAGAGGAATAAAGCTATTACTGGGGTGAAAGCCAGAGATAATGGAAGGGAGTGGAGGGTTTGTAAGCAGAGCAGCAAACCAGAGCTAGAAGATGGCTGCTGAAGAAAAGGTGGGGATGTGAAATTGTTATCAGAGCAGCACATCAGAGGTAGAAGATGGCTTAGCTAGAGGGAGAGAACTTTTATCAGAGCAGCACATCAGAAGTAGAAGATGGCTTAGCTAGAGGGAGAGAACTTTTATCAGAGCAGCACGTCAGAGGTAGAAGATGGCTTAGCTAGAGGGAGAGAACTTTTATCAGAGCACCACATCAGAGGTAGAAGATGGCTTAGCTAGAGAGAGAGAACTTTTATCAGAGCAGCACATCAGATGTAGAAGATGGCTTAGCTAGAGAGAGAGAACTTTTATCAGAGCAGCACATCAGAGGTAGAAGATGGCTTAGCTGGAGGAACAGAACTTTTGTCAAAGCCAGCAAACCATAGCTAAAAGATGGTTGGGCTACGGCAACAGGAATGTTGTCAGAGCCAGTAACCAGAATTAGAAGATGGCTGAGCTAAAAAGATGGGCTAGTATCAGAGTAAACCAGAATTAGAAGCTGGCTGAGCTAGAAGGACACAGTTATTACCAAAGTAAACCAGGATTAGCAGATGGCTGACTATAGGGACAAGCTCATTATCAGAGTAAACCAGAATTACAATAACATATAAAGAATACAACAACATATAAGGATACAACATATAAAGAATACAATAAAATATAAAGAACGCAACAACATATAAAGTATTATCTTATTCTCCAGAGCTGCTCAGTTTTATCATTGTCTGATATTTCCTCCCTTGCCCCCCCCCCCCCAGCTGGGACAACAGCGGGATCTGCTTCTGGATCCAGAAAGATCAGCATCAGACAGACGGCGGCTGTTTCTGGCAAGAGCACTTTTCTTGCATCTTCTGCTGAAGGAGCCACTGCAAGTCTGGTATTTGTTTGTTGTGTTTTTGGTGTGTGAGGGGATCTGGCGATTGTTTGTTGTGTTTTTGGTGTGTGAGGGGATCTGGCAATTGTTTGTTGTGTTTTTGGTGTGTGAGGGGATCTGGCAATTGTTTATTGTGTTTTTGGTGTGTGAGGGGATCTGACAATTGTTTGTTGTGTTTTTGGTGTGTGAGAGGATCTGGCAATTGTTTGTTATGTTTTTGGTGTGTGAGGGGATCTGACGATTGTTTGTTGTGTTTTTGGTGTGTGAGGGGATCTGGTGATTGTTTATGTTTTTGGTGTGTGAGAAGATCTGGTGATTGTTTGTTATGTTATTGGTGTGTGAGGGGATCTGGCGATTGTTTGTTATGTTTTTGGTGTGTGAGAAGATCTGGCAATTGTTTGTTGTGTTTTTGGTGTGTGAGGGGATCTGGTGATTGTTTGTTATGTTTTTTGTGTGTGAGAGGATCTGGTGATTGTTTGTTATGTTTTTGGTGTGTGAGGGAATCTGGCGATTGTTTATGTTTTTGGCATGTGAGGGGATCTGGCGATTGTTTGTTATGTTTTTGGTGTGTGAGGGGATCTGGCTATTGTTTGTTGTGTTTTTGGTGTGTGAGGGGATCTGGTGATTGTTTGTTATGTTTTTGGTGTATGAGGGGATCTGGCGATTGTTTGTTGTGTTTTTGGTGTGTGAGGGGATCTGGTGATTGTTTGTTATGTTTTTGGTGTGTGAGATGATCTGGCAATTGTTTGTTATGTTTTTGGTGTGTGAGGTAATCTGGCAATTGTTTGTTGTGTTTTTGGTGTGTGAGGGGATCTGGCTATTGTTTGTTGTGTTTTTTGTGTGTGAGAGGATCTGGCAATTGTTTGTTGTGTTTTTGGTGTGTGAGGGGATCTGGCGATTGTTTGTTGTGTTTTTAGTGTGTGAGGGGATCTGGTGATTGTTTATGTTTTTGGTGTGTGAGAAGATTTGGCGATTGTTTGTTATGTTATTGGTGTGTGAGGGGATCTGGCGATTGTTTGTTATGTTTTTGGTGTATGAGAGGATCTGGCGATTGTTTGTTGTGTTTTTTGTGTGTGAGGGGATCTAGCAATTGTTTGTTATGTTTTTGGTGTGTGAGGAGATGGTTGTGTTTCACAATGTGCCATGATTTACACACGGGCAGAATCATCTGACTAAAGAAAGATTTATACTGGTAGAGAATTTAAAAGAACAGTGAGGAGTATAAAAAAAGAACAAAGAGGAGTATAATATTTGTGTGTGTTATACTCATTCATTAAAGCCATCATAAGATTGTTAATGTTGGCCATCAGGTCCTATGCAACATAGCTGTCATCAGATTGTTAATGTTGGCCATCAAGTCCTATGCAACATAGCTGTCATCAGATTGTTAATGTTGGCCATCAAGACCTATGCAACATAGCTGTCATAAGATTGTTAATGTTGGCCATCAAGTCCTATGCAACATAGCTGTCATAAGATTGTTAATGTTGACCATGAAGTCCTATGCAACATAGCTGTCATCAGATTGTTGATGTTGGCCATCACACCTCTACATTTTGTATGCTTATCTGTCATCTCTCTCTCTCTCTCCCTAAGCTACTTTGACAGCCTACTAAGATATTTCTGTGTTGATTCCATCATTTCTCGTTTTTGTTTGAGCTTACCATTGAATGACGGCCTGGTTAACCAAGTGGTTAGGCACTCAGTTTACTAATCCAGAGATACAAGTTTTAAGCCCCAGCAGCAGCATTTTTTTCTGGTGCACACCAAAAAGGCCCCGGGGTTCACCCAGCCTCTAAAAATAGGAACCAGAGAAATCTGAGGATGTAAATGTGGACAAGTATGATACTGACCACATCACACTTTCATGTGCTGAAGGTCATGGAAAATACAGGCCTAACACCATATCCCTAATATGTCTTAATGGCGTGCAAAAACAGAATTTTACCTTTTACCATTGAGTGGCAGAGTATTTCATGTCTGTCCTCTCATTTCATGTCCTATTTTTTTCCTTTTGTTTTTTTTATTATGAACATAATTAGTTCACTATATTCTGAACTGTGAGAATTCTTCATTCCTTCTTGTCTAGTATGTAAGCTGCATATCTCTCAAAAAATTCCACCTCTGATTTCTCTCATGTTTCATCAGTTTATTGTCTACATTCTAATAGTGTAGAAAGATATATGCACTTTATAGCACCATAATAGCCTGCCTGACACACAAGGCTCCCACTCGTATTGTGAAATTCTCTTTAGCCTTCTGATAGTTTGCTCTAGTCAAGTTCACATCCATGCTGGCTTACAGGTGTATCCATGCCAGCTTGCAGATGTATCCATGCCGGCTTGCAGATGTATCCATATACTGGCTTGCAGATGTATCCATGCACGCTTGTGTCCATGCTGGCTTGCAGATGTATCCATGCAGGCTTGCATCCATGCTGGCTTGCAGATGTATCCATGGTGGCTTGCAGATGTGTCTTTTGTGGGAAATGAATGACCAAATGTGGGAGATTTGTTTCAGTAAATGTCAGTTTTTATTTTGGGCATGGTGTCATAAGTGAACTATCAAGCTGTCAGTACCACAGTATCTTAGACTAAATTTGATTGTTCCATTTCTCGTCAAATATTTTCAGATTCCCAGTAGCCCACCACCATCTGCTTTTCCACCCCAACATTTGAGCATCAGTGCCAGCATAGCTGGTGAGAATGGGTTTATTTCCTGCATTTTGCCCGAGGACCTTCTGGTTGAGATTCTCGGAGATCGGCTGCAGGTGATGATGCTCTTGCTGACTTTTTTTTTTGTTCACTTGAATTGGCAAGCATTCAAAATATTCAACAGTTGTAACATTCAGTTTTGTAGTTTATAGGAATGAGTTAACATACATTACCAAAATCTTGAAAAAAGAATAACAATTATTTTTGTAACATGTGCAAACAAATATTAAATTCTATTCATAGATGTATTAGAGTTAACTCTTTCCGTGCTGCAGGAAGAAACACGGATGTTCATTTGGATGCCGAAATAAAACCGTGGGTCTTGATATGTTTAGGGGGTACTGTTGTAAAATGGAATGGAAAACAGTATTTCCATGTACTTCCGTGTACTTATTATATTTCAAAATATAACTAAATGTATGAAAGTTTCATAAATGCAGAGTTTTTTAGGAAAAATGAAATAATGTGATGTTTTTAGACACTGATTGTGCCCAGCTCACCATCGGCTAGGTCTAGATCTACACTACTTACCATCTGAGATGTCTAGATCTACTTGTTGATCTTGTATTGTGATTCTATGTTGCATTCTTATTAAATTAATGCCTGAAATAACCTTCTAACTACTTCTCCAGTTGTCTAACATGTCTAGATCTACTTGGGATACATTCAAGAGCAGTGGGGTGGTCACAGGCCATGTCCATACCCCTACCTACATCATCAAAAATTGATAATTTTCCATGTTTCTCTTCCTTTTTCGGCATCGCTTGTAACTAAGCACTCTTTCACCATTTTGAAAAATGTCACCAGAAACGCGGATGAAATATGTACAATCTAAATATTACACCTGTTGTTTTATTGAAACAAACCAAGAGTCACTATATCAACCCTACATACAAATCGAGAAAACTTGAATGCTCGATACAGCAGTCCAAGGCACAGAAAGAGTTAATAATGTTGTAAGTTTACTGGAATTATGAACATTTGTTAGTTTTAAGTGTTGAAGGAGAAAAACGATATTTCAGAGTACATTAAGATTACCAACATTCTTTGAACATTTCTGGGGAATCTTCACTCATCAACTCTGAATGTTAATCAAGAAATGTGGGTAAAGTTCCCTCATCGCTCATCAACTCTGAATGATAAGAAATGTGGGGAAAGTTCCCTCATCGCTCATCAACTCTGAATGATAAGAAATGTGGGGAAAGTTCCCTCAACGCTTATCAACTCTGAATGATAAGAAATGTGGGGAAAGTTCCCTCAACGCTCATCAACTCTGAATGATAAGAAATGTGGGGAAAGTTCACTCATCAGCTCTGAATGATAAGAAATGTGAGGAAAGTTCATTCATCCACTCTAAATGATAAGAACTGTAGGAATGATTCTTGGATGTTAAACCTGTTTGAAGTAAGTTTAACTTGTAATGATATTTAACTCATTGTTGCATTGTCCTCACTTTGACCATGTTCCTAGGAACTTTTACAAACTCCTTTTTCACACTGGATATGATTTTGGTTTTACGCCTCTTTATGCAATAAAAATCATTTTATTATGTTTTTTCAGTTATAGCTGCACCTTAGTTTCCCTTGTTTTTCCTTTTATTATGCAAGTTTTAAACCTTGAAACCGATTTACTAGCCCCACAACTAAATGTCAACCTAGATGAAATTACATTGTATGAAATTGAAACAGCAGTGAATTTAATGGCTAACAACAAATCTGCAGGTGAAGATGAAATAACACCAGAAATGTTAAAAGCTATCAATAGTGATAACATGAAACAACTATAGAGAGTTTTAATAAGAATTGGAAAGAAGGAAAGGTCCCTTCTGAATGGAAAAAAGGAATCATTGTTAAAATATCAAAAAAAGGCAACCTTAGTGACTGTAACAATTGGAGAGGAGTAACCTTAATATCAGTTGTGTCAAAAGTATTTTGCAAGGTCATTTTGAATAGACTTAAAGATATAGTGGATACCACAATGACAGAAGAACAAGCAGGATTTTGAAAAGGGAGAAGCTGTCTCGACCAGATCTTTACTCTAAGAATAATACTTGAAGAACATATTGAAAAGCAGAAACCATTGATACTGAACTTCATAGACTTTAAAAAAGTATTTGATAGCATACACAGAGATTCATTGTGGAGAATTTTAAGTCTATATGGAATACCATCTAAAATTGTCAACATCATTAAGGACTTCTACAAAGAATATATTTGTGCAGTCAAGACAGAAGAAGGGATGAGTGAATGGTTCCAGATTGAAACAGGTGTGAAATAAGGATGTATACTGTCTCCTTTGCTTTTTGGAATTACAATAGACTTCATAATGAAAAAATACTGCACAGGTAACACAGGTATTGACTCGGTACATGGGACCCAACTAAAAGATCTTGATTTTGCTGATAACATAACTCTTATTAGTAATAATGTGAATTCCTCGCAAGAAAAAAACACATAGCCTATCTTCACTGGCTAGCAAAACAGGACTTGAAATTAACAAGGACAAAACAAAAATAATGAAACTTCCCATTAATCAAAATGGAAAAATACACATAGAAGGGACAGATATTGAAGAAGTCAATCAATTTACATACCTTGACAGCTACATAGACCAAGATGGTGACACCAGAAAGGAAGTTAGAATTAGAATTGCAAAAGCAGCATCGATCTTCAAGAATCTTTAGAACATATGGCATTCAAAAGTTATAAGCACAAAAACCAAGTTAAGACTATTCAGTTTAAATGTAATATCCACCCTCATTTATGCATGCGAAAGCTGGAAAACAACTAAAGAAATAGACAAGAAATTAGACTCTTTTGAAAACAAATGCCTAAGGAAAATACTCGGCATCAAGTGGAACAAATTCAAGAACAATGCAGTGATCATAGTGGGAGTCAGTCTAAAATCTCACTCTTTGCATAAAGAATCACCATCCTGTGACTGCTGTACGGTCACCTTACTGCCATCTTTATTTTTATTTTTCAAAGTAAACGGTCGTAAATCTTTTTTTAATGGCAGTATAGAAATGACTTGTAAGAAAATGTAGATGGATTTTCTGAAGACATGAACTGACACTATCTTTGCCGCAGAGCTTGAGGAGAGAGAGAAGGAAGAGAAAGAACTCATGTGGCTTGAAGAAATGGATGAAGATGAGTATGATGCTCTGTCAGAAGATGAGAAAAATAGAGTGGACAATAAAAGACTAGCTCTGAAGAAGGAAAAAATAAAAAGGTAATTACCTTATTTCTTATGAAGCAAGTGGAGGTAGAGAGTGTTGATGGTGGAGGTGGGCTGGGGTGCTGATGGTGGAGTTGGGCTGGGAGTACTGGTGGTGGAGATGGAGAGTGTTGATGGTGGAGGGGAGAGTGTTGATGGTGGAGGAGAGGAAGTATTGGTGGTAGAGGAGAGGGAGTGCTGATGGTGGAGGTGGGCTTGGGGTGTTGATGGTGGAGGTTGGGAGTGTTGATGGTTGAGGTGAGGGAGTGTTGATGGTGGAGGTGGGGAGTGTTGATGGTGTAGATGGGGAGTGTTGATGGTGGGGGTGTGCTGTGTTGATGGTGGAGGTGGGGAATGTTGATAGTGGAAGTGGCTGGCTGTGTTGATAGTGGAGGTGGACTGATCGTGTTGATAGTGGAGGTCAGCTGGCTATATTGATAGAGGAGGTGGGCTGCGTTGATGGTGGAGGTGTGAGTGTTGATGGTGGGAGTTGGCAATGTTGATGGTGGAAGTGTGCAGTGTTGATGGTATAGGTGGTCTAGCAGTGCTGATGGTGGAGGTGGGCTGACAGTGTTGATGGTGGAGATGGGCTGAAAGTGCTTGATGGTGGAGTGGACTGGCAGTGTCAGTGGTAGAGGTGGGCTGGCAATTTTGATGGTGGAAATGGGCAATGTTGATGGTATAGATGGTCTAGCAGTGCTGATGGTGGAGATGTGAGTGTTGATGGTGGAAGTGTGCATTAAGGATGTATACTGTCTCCTTTGCTTTTTGGAATTACAATAGACTTCATAATGAAAAAATACTGCACAGGTAACACAGGTATTGATTGGGTACATGGGACCCAACTAAAAGATCTTGATTTTGCTGATAACATAACTCTTATTAGTAATAATGTGAATTCCTCGCAAGAAAAAAACACATAGCCTATCTTCACTGGCTAGCAAAACAGGACTTGAAATTAACAAGGACAAAACAAAAATAATGAAACTTCCCATTAATCAAAATGGAAAAATACACATAGAAAGGACAGATATTGAAGAAGTCAATCAATTTACATACCTTGACAGCTACATAGACCAAGATGGTGACACCAGAAAGGAAGTTAGAATTAGAATTGCAAAAGCAGCATCGATCTTCAAGAATCTTTAGAACATATGGCATTCAAAAGTTATAAGCACAAAAACCAAGTTAAGACTATTCAGTTTAAATGTAATATCCACCCTCATTTATGCATGCGAAAGCTGGAAAACAACTAAAGAAATAGACAAGAAATTAGACTCTTTTGAAAACAAATGCCTAAGGAAAATACTCGGCATCAAGTGGAACAAATTCAAGAACAATGCAGTGATCATAGTGGGAGTCAGTCTAAAATCTCACTCTTTGCATAAAGAATCACCATCCTGTGACTGCTCTACGGTCACCTTACTGCCATCTTTATTTTTATTTTTCAAAGTAAACGGTCGTAAATCTTTTTTTAATGGCAGTATAGAAATGACTTGTAAGAAAATGTAGATGGATTTTCTGAAGACATGAACTGACATTATCTTTGCCGCAGAGCTTGAGGAGAGAGAGAAGGAAGAGAAAGAACTCATGTGGCTTGAAGAAATGGATGAAGATGAGTATGATGCTCTGTCAGAAGATGAGAAAAATAGAGTGGACAATAAAAGACTAGCTCTGAAGAAGGAAAAAATAAAAAGGTAATTACCTTATTTCTTATGAAGCAAGTGGAGGTAGAGAGTGTTGATGGTGGATGTGGGCTGGGGTGCTGATGGTGGAGTTGGGCTGGGAGTACTGGTGGTGGAGATGGAGAGTGTTGATGGTGGAGGGGAGAGTGTTGATGGTGGAGGAGAGGAAGTATTGGTGGTAGAGGAGAGGGAGTGCTGATGGTGGAGGTGGGCTTGGGGTGTTGATGGTGGAGGTTGGGAGTGTTGATGGTTGAGGTGAGGGAGTGTTGATGGTGGAGGTGGGGAGTGTTGATGGTGTAGATGGGGAGTGTTGATGGTGGGGGTGTGCTGTGTTGATGGTGGAGGTGGGGAATGTTGATAGTGGAAGTGGCTGGCTGTGTTGATAGTGGAGGTGGACTGATCGTGTTGATAGTGGAGGTCAGCTGGCTATATTGATAGAGGAGGTGGGCTGCGTTGATGGTGGAGGTGTGAGTGTTGATGGTGGGAGTTGGCAATGTTGATGGTGGAAGTGTGCAGTGTTGATGGTATAGGTGGTCTAGCAGTGCTGATGGTGGAGGTGGGCTGACAGTGTTGATGGTGGAGATGGGCTGAAAGTGCTTGATGGTGGAGTGGACTGGCAGTGTCAGTGGTAGAGGTGGGCTGGCAATTTTGATGGTGGAAATGGGCAATGTTGATGGTATAGATGGTCTAGCAGTGCTGATGGTGGAGATGTGAGTGTTGATGGTGGAAGTGTGCATTGTTGATGGTATATATGGGCTGACAGTGTTGTTGGTGGAGATGTGAATGTTGATGGTGGAAGTGGGCAATGTTGATGGTGGAGGTGGAGTTTAGTTTTGATGGTGGAGGTGGAGTTTAGTTTTGATGGTGGAGGTGGAGTTAGTGTTGATCGTGGAGGTAGGCAATGATGTTAGTGAAGGTGGACAATACTGATGGTGGAAATAGTTTGTGTCAGTAGTAGAGGTGGATAATGATACTGTTGCTGTAGGTGTAGATGATTAGTGATACTGTTGCTGTAGTTGTAGATGATCAGTGATACTGTTGTTGTAGGTGTAGATGGTCAGTGATACTGTTGTTGTAGTTGTAGATGGTCAGTGAAACTGTTGTTGTAGGTGTAGATGGTCAGTGATACTGTTGTTGTAGTTGTAGATGGTCAGTGATACTGTTGTTGTAGTTGTAGATGGTCAGTGAAACTGTTGTTGTAGGTGTAGATGGTCAGTGATACTGTTGTTGTAGTTGTAGATGGTCAGTGATACTGTTGTTGTAGTTGTAGATGGTCAGTGAAACTGTTGTTGTAGGTGTAGATGGTCAGTGATACTGTTGTTGTAGGTGTAGATGGTCAGTGATACTGTTGTTGTAGTTGTAGATGGTCAGTGATACTGTTGTTGTAGTTGTAGATGGTCAGTGATACTGTTGTTGTAGTTGTAGATGGTCAGTGATACTGTTGTTGTAGTTGTAGATGGTCAGTGATACTGTTGTTGTAGTTGTAGATGGTCAGTGATACTGTTGTTGTAGTTGTAGATGGTCAGTGATACTGTTGTTGTAGTTGTAGATGGTCAGTGATACTGTTGTTGTAGTTGTAGATGGTCAGTGATACTGTTGTTGTAGTTGTAGATGGTCAGTGATACTGTTGTTGTAGTTGTAGATGGTCAGTGAAACTGTTGTTGTAGGTGTAGATGGTCAGTGAAACTGTTGTTGTAGGTGTAGATGGTCAGTGATACTGTTGTTGTAGTTGTAGATGGTCAGTGATACTGTTGTTGTAGTTGTAGATGGTCAGTGAAACTGTTGTTGTAGGTGTAGATGGTCAGTGATACTGTTGTTGTAGTTGTAGATGGTCAGTGATACTGTTGTTGTAGTTGTAGATGGTCAGTGAAACTGTTGTTGTAGGTGTAGATGGTCAGTGATACTGTTGTTGTAGGTGTAGATAGTGCTACTGATTTTGTAGACATAGGCAGAGCTGAAGGTATACAATCAATGCAATATTTCTAATGACAGTAAAAAAAGAGATTTTATTAAATAATGACTGCCCAAAATAGCAATTTAATAATAATAATTGTAGCATTAATGTAGTGATGCTCCAGTGGTGATAATGTATGAGTGAAAGGATTGTAACTTTGGTGTAGCAATAAACATCAAATGATTTTGGAAGTGTTGATAATATGATATTGTTTTCGTAAGCTTTCTCTCATTAACTGCTGTAAGTGCAGAGGTTATTTCTGTTTTATGAAGATAATGATTGTAATGATAATGGTGATGGCATTTGAGGTTTTGCTGGTAGTGATGATGATGATGATGATATGGTATGGATGAAATTGTTTTAACCATGACCAGACTGGACTACAGAAGAAATCTGTCTTTCTGATATGGATGTTTTATTACTTTCTCTCAGAGATAAAGAGAAGGCACAGAAAGATAAACAAGAAAGAGCAGCAAGAGAGGAACTGGAGAGAAAGAAAGAGGAAGAAAGGTAAGCATGAGAGTATTATCTCTCCACCTGTCCCTTTCCTTGTTTTTTTAGCAAGCTTTAAGATGTGTTCTCCTATGAGGATGCATCCACTGAGTACAGCAAACACATCCGGATGAAAGAATGGCATGAATCAGAACAAGAAGTTTCCAGAAATTTCTGGTTTATTTGTTAATAAGTGGTTTTCTTTTGGGTATATCTCAAATTGATCAAGTTATGAAGGGGCGTTCAGAAAGTAATGCACCACATCGTTTTTCTCAGGAGCTGTTTATTCAAAAAGCATGAAATTTATACACAAAATACATGGATATGTCATGTAAACATCAGTATTATTCAACATAATCCCTATCAACTTTTACGGCTTTATGCCAGCATGAAACAAGTGCATATATTCCTAGCCTGTACCAGATTTTCTCTTGATCATGTAGCCATTTCTTCGCTGCATGAATCACTCCTTCATTATCTTCAAATCTTACCCTTCTGAGTGCATTTTTAAGTGGACCAAACAGATGGAAATCAGAGGGTGGTAAATTGGGACTATAGGGTGGATGGGGTAGTACAGTCCAACCTGATTTGGTGATAGCTTACCGTGCTGCCAGACTTGTGTGAGGGTGCGCATTGTCATGCAGGAGAAGCAGGTCTGCTGGATTCTTGTGCAGCCAAACTCTGTGAAAACATTGACTGAGTTTTTTCAGTGTCTTAATGTAAGCTTGCAAGTGATTGTCTCTCCTCTTGGCATAATATCCACAAGAATCACACCTTCAATGTCCCAAAAGACAGTGATCATGACCTTTCCAGCTGAAGGAGTTGTCTTGAATTTCTTTTTTCGTGGTGATTGCAGATGATGCCACTCCATTGACTGTCTTTTTGTCTCAGGTTCAAAATGATGTGCCCAGGTTTCATCATCTGTTACAATCTTAGCCAAAAAGTTCTCTCCCTCAGCATCGAAATGCTCCAACAGTTCAGAAGAAATTGCTTTCCTTTGCAGCTGATGATCATTTGTGAGACTTCAAGGAACCTAACTTGCGCAAACCTTAGAAAATCCGAGAGTTGCTGCATTTACACTACCATTGCTGACTGGCAGCTTTAAGGCTAACTGTTGAGTAGTGATACTCCTGTCAGTAAGAATAATGCCCTCAGCGTATTTCAATATTTCTGCCTTGGCGGCTGTGGCAGGACGTCCACAGCGAGGCCCAATCATGCAACTCCTTATCTACACTTATTGATTCTTTGATTCTCTGAACCCAGCACCTGACTGTACCCCTGTCAATTGCAAAATTTCCATATACATCACATAGACACTTGTGAATGTTCACAACAGTTTCCTTCTCTTCAATGAGAAATTCTTTCACAATTCGCTGCTTATACATCAAGTTGCTAACACGCTCCATTTCAATGGTTAAGGCAACCATATTCTTTGGCCAGTTGCAGTGAAATTTGGTTCACACAATCAGCACATGCCATATTTAAAGTGTGCAAAATTTCATTCTTCTATATTCATTATTAGCTGAAAAAACAATGTGTTGCACTACTTTCTGAACGCCGCTCATAGATAAAAAAAAAATTGTTAGAAACCACTGGACATGAACACAGCAAAATGTGAGAATAAAATCTGTAGGTTTAGTCTTGAAAAATTGTTGACAAAACACTTAAGAAGTGATAGAAACAAATAAAATAGGAGAGTGATTGAGAATAGAAGGAAACTGGCCATCTAGTCCCAGTTTGGTACCATCTGATTTCCTCTGTTTGGTCCACTTAAAGATGCACTCCAAGGGGTAAGATTTGAAGATGATGAGGGAGTGATTCATGCAGTGAAGAAGTGGCTACATAATCAAGAGAAAATCTGGTACGAGCTAGGAATATATGCACTTGTTTTGTGCTGGCATAAAGCTGTAAAAGTTGATGGGGATTATGTTGTTGAATAATACCGATGTTTACAGGTCATATCCACGTATTTTGTGTATAAATTTCATGCTGTTTGAATAAACAACTCCTGAGAAAAACGATGTGGTGCATTACTTTCTGAATGCCCCTCGTAGTTAATGTGTCTAGATTGTACCAAGAATGTAGAGTGGGAAAAGTGTAAAGTAAATAATGTAGAGCAAAGAAAATGTAATGTAAATAATGTGTCTAGGTAGCACCAAGAAGTTACAGGAGGGAAATTCAAAGGTAGATAATGTGTCTAGACTGTAGAAAGAATATGCCATAACTTTCTTACAGTCACCTTATATTCTTTCAGCAATATTGCATGCTACTACAGCTGAATATATTACAAGCACTTCTTGTTTTGCAGGCTTAAAGGCAGAGGTAGAAAACACAGAGCTTCAGTAGATGAAAAGAGAGATAAGGATAAGAGAGCACAAGCGGGAGGAAAGAATCATGATCAGGCTCGTAAGCCAGAGAAAATTCAAGAGCGATCTGAATCTGCTAGTTCTGATCACCATGGAGAGTAAGTATAGCACATGTGCTGGTAACTGAGCCATAATTTGGATGTGAATATGTAATACTTCATTAGGAATATAAATGTTAGATAGCAAAACTACATAGTGCTAATACTACACAGTGCACATACTGGAGTACTTTAAAATTTTCTGTACCTTAAAACAGGACTAGTCATTCCTACTTGTTTTCTGTGTCATTTATTTCCGTTGTCTGACACAGAAAATCATCTCTGCTTTTTTCCAGCTTGATGAAATGTGGCTCAGTCATGTCATACAAGTACTTAACTCAGTCATGTCATACAAGTACTTAATTCAGTCATGTCATACAAGTACTCAACTCAGTCATGTCATACAAGTACTTAACTCAGTCATGTCATACAAGTACTTAACTCAGTCATGTCATATAAATACTTAATTAAACAAAACTTACAGTAAGATGGAAAATAATGTTTATTTTTGTATACTTCCACTTTATTTATACTGGAAAAAGATTTCTCCTGCTTTTTTTTAATTGCAAAGTCTTTGATCAGATTCTCAAAACTAATCTTATGTAACACATCTGCTTCTATACTTAATAGAGATAAAGCATCCAGCCTGCCTTGTTGCATAGTTGTTCTGATGGGATTTTTAATATACTTCAACTGAGAAAATGAATGCTCAGCTGAGCGATTTGTGACCATTAATGTTAAAAATATATTTAAACCAATGTCTACATTTGGAAAGGCACACTCAGTATTGTCTTCTACAATTATTTTATAAAGTTCAGCATGACGACTGAATCTTGTTTTTACATTTTTTTGTTGCACTGAACTTGTGGCACACATATGAATGAGCTGAAGCTTAGCTGAGAAATTACTGTTGAAGTTCTCTGGGTAAGCAGCAATCAGCTTTTGACAGCACTGGAAATACCTTTCAGTGTTAGTAAATGATGAAGTGACATTATGTGGCACATCACTTAGAAAAGAAAATCTCTCTGCTATTTCTTTGTATATCTCTTCTCTTCTTTTCGTCTCAGTTTCAAGTTTGTGTAGAAGGTGGTGATATGAAATTTATCTCTGGCATTCAGATATACTTCTGGTACATCTCTGTCACTGGATACCTTCTTTCTGATAAGTTTGCGAGTTGTAGGTGCCTTGTAATCAACATCTGGTAGTATTTCCTTTGTGGCTGCTTCATATCTTTCAGATTCATCTCGTGAAGTGCACAGTTGGTCAGCTAATGATACATACAGATCTGCACATGTTTTTAAGTTCACATCGACATTTGATAGAATTTGGCTCACTCTCTAAAAATTCTGCAAAATCTCATTCCAAAAGTTCAATATAAAAATGAATTCTAGCTCTTTCATCAGCAATATTATTTGCTTCTCTTCTAGCATTTCCCTTTTGTGACTGGTCTTCAGCTATATATTCTAATGCGTCTAAAATTTTAAGGAAAGATTTTAAAATTGTGACTATTGCCATAGCATGTGCCTCCCATCTGGTATCAGAGAGGGATTTTAAGACGTTTTCATTTCCAATACAACCTATAAGGATTTTCCACCGGCTGCTTGAGGCTGAAAAAAAGGTATAGAGTAACTGCACTGTGGAGAAGAAATGAACTGCCTCTTGACAGCAGTCAGCAGCACTTCGGTACATATATAGCAAACTTGTTTGTTTCTAACATTTGTTTCTGCATCCCCTTATAATGCCCAGACATGTTAGCAGCATTGTCATAGGACTGACCCCTACATTTTGAAAAGTTTAGCCTACAAGCTTCACGTAAGTACTGCAACACCTGGTTTGTCATTTTCCTCACTGGTATGGCTTTTCATTTCCATATAACAAGATAGGTTCAGTATAGCATTTTAGGACTCGTTTTCTAACATTCATTGATAAGGTTGTGTTGGATAATATGTTTCTCATTCTCTTAAATGCAGTCTTTAGTTGGCCTATTCTGTTCCTAATTTCTGTTCTGCATTTCCCATCTGAAGTTATTACTGCTCCAAGGTATTTGAATTTCTGCACCTGCTTTAGAACAGTTCCGTTTAATTGAATACTGCAAGCTGGTGGATTCTGTTTCTTAGATATAACCATAGCCTCTGTCTTTTTGATGTTCAAAGTAAGACCTTTCTGTTCACTTTCTTTGGCAATTTTATCCAAGAGATTTTGCAGGTCTTGTTGGTTCTCAGCTATTACTACTGTGTCATCAGCATACCGAAGGTTGTTAATATTGCATCCTCCAATTTTTATGCCTGGTTCTGTGATGATCATTCCTAAAATACTCTCACTCTACAGAGAAAAAATGTCTGGAGATAGTACACATCCTTGTCGCACCCCTTGTTTTATAAGTTGATATTTTCCAGTTCTATTTTCAACTCAAATTGCTGCTTCTTGCTGTCAGTATAGATGTTTTACAATCCTCAGGTCTTTGCTGTCTATACTGATGTCTTCAAGCATTTTAATAATTTCATTGTTTCACCATGTCGAATGCCTTGGTGTAATCAATGAAGCATAAGTAGAGATCTTTTTGTACTTCTAAAGCTCTTTCTGTTAGTGTTCATAAAGTGTAAATGGCATTGTGTGTTCCCTTTCCTTCAACAAATCCAAACTGTTCATCTGCTATTTCCATTTTTATCTTTTTCCTTGTTCTTCTCATAATTATTCTCAGAAGTAGCTTCGTTATGTGACATGAGAGCCTGATAGTCCGGTGGTCATCACAATCCTTTGCACCTGGTTTCTTTGGTAGTGCTATAAATGTGGATTTAAGCAGGTCACTGGCCATATCACCACTGTTGTAAATGTCATTCAGTAACTTGGTTATCATTTTTATTCCTGTCTCCTCTAGTGCTCTATTTCCTCTATTGTTATATTATCAGGCCCAGTCGCTTTTCCTTTCTTCATGTGTTTGATGGCATCTATGATTTCATCTTCAGGTATTGGTGGTCCATCACAGTTTTCAGTATCTGGTGTTAATTCTGCTCTTTCTCCTCCATATAGCTCACCGATATAATCTGTCCACTTGTCCACAATGTCTTCTTTTCCCATTAACATTTTACCTTCTTTTGATTTCAGGCATCCTGTAGTATATTTTGTTTTCCTGCCTGTGAGTTCACTAATTCATTTGTGCATGTTTTTGCTGTCTTTATTATGAGAGCCCTCTATTTGTCTGCACTGTTCATTTAACCACACTTCCTTTGCTTCTCTGCATTTGTGTCTTATTTCTTTATTTATCTTGCTATATTTTTCTTGATTATTTTTACTCCTCCTCCTCTTGTCCATCAGTCCTAAGATGTTGCCTGTCATCCATTTATTTTTATGAGCTTCTTTTTTCAGTGATATTATCTCCTTAACAGTTTGATGGATAGAATCTCCTAACATTACCCATTGTTCATCTATACTATTTATATTTGCTATTGCATTGTATCTATTTGCTATAATAACTTTGTATTGTTCTCACAGTTCTTGGTCATTTTTAAGGAGTTCTGTATTCAGTTTGATGTTTCTCACTTTCCTGCATGCTTTCTTTAGCTTTATTCTAATTTTTCCACAGAGTAGGTCATGGTCACTATTGCAGTTGGCAAATCCTCTTTATTCGTATTCATTGTCAGCATCTAGTATTTCTAAGTATCTATTCTTCTGATTACTCTTCTGAGTGTATACACATTTCACAGACTGCATACAAGGTTTCCCCTGCTTTTATTTATGTGGGGGGGGGGGTATTTTTTCCTTTGATTTCATGACCCTTGGTGGAGGTCTACATTCTCTGGGTGCTCTTGTTACTATTGTATATATCTGTGTGTCATTTTTTCATTTAATGTGGGGGCCCCTTTTGCAGAACCTGGTTCAGCTGCACCATATGGCCCATGGTAAATTTGGCTGTGGAAAATTTCTGTGGTGCCCTCCCTTCCCTTGATGCCCTAACCACGTGCTTATTGTGCTTAATGGTTAATCTAGCCCTGTGTCATACAAGTACATAGGCATATGGTGCCCATATCTTCCTTTATTTATCGTGCCATATACGGCCACCTTTTCTTTCTAGTTCTACACCTGAATGACTAGGCTGCTTCTGGCTAGATTTGAACCACCAGTGCATGTGTGAGAGATGAGTACACTATACCTCTCAAAATTCTTGACTCAGCATATATTTCCACTTGGGATGGTTGGAAGCAAAGACCTCTTAGGATGTTGTCCAGACTTTCATATCTTGTTCAAGTACATTTCTGAGATATGACCTTTGCACATCCTTACTTTTCTGTTTGCTTGCTCCTTTGTGTTGTTTTCTAAGTGGTAATCGGTTCAGTCTTTTCATCTCTTTTGAAGTTTCTCTTGTTTTGGTTTTATTTTTGCTGTTATTT
The DNA here is from genome assembly GCA_009760885.1 of Achatina immaculata. Taxonomy (NCBI): domain Eukaryota; kingdom Metazoa; phylum Mollusca; class Gastropoda; order Stylommatophora; family Achatinidae; genus Lissachatina; species Lissachatina immaculata. The sequence continues at coordinate 46,377,941 of CM019716.1, forward strand.
AAAAAAAATAAATTTCACTTCTTTTAGAAGTGAAGAAACAAATCCTCAAAAAGAAAGCTGATAGAATATTAGATCAATTTTTAATTTAAAGGAAATGTTTCTTGGTGGTTTCAAAAATGTTTATGAGTTATCAATGTTCTATTGACAGAGTGTGGTTTTCTTCACTTTTCATTCTGACAAAATGAGGGAAATTCATCTAATTTTTGTAACACTTGAGGAAAGTTCCACATGGTGAACAAGTATTTTTGTTGGTTTATGTTTACTACAGCTGGTTGGTTGGTGGGTTGTCTGACTGGTTGGCTGTATGGTTGGTTGGCTGTATGGTTGGTTTGTTGTCTGTCTGATGGGTTGGTTGTTGGTTGGCTATATGGTTGGTTGTCTGGATGGTTTGTTGTTTGGCTGTCTGGTTGGTTTGTTGTTTATCTGATTGGTTATCTGACTGGCTGTGTGGTTGGTTGATTGGTGGTTGACTGATTGGTTGGCTGTATGATTGGTTGGCTGTGTGGTTAGTTGGTTGTCTGATTGGTAGGCTGTATGGTTAGTTGGTTGTCTGGTTGGATGACTGTGTGATTGGTTGATTGGCTATCTAGCTGGTTATTTCTCTGGTTAGTTGGCTGTCTAGTTGGTTGACTGATTGGTTGTTTAGCTGTCTGATTGATTAGTTAACTGACTGCTTAGTTGGCTGGTTGTCTGATTTGTTGACTGTTTCGCTGGTTGATTGATTGGCTGACTGAATAGTTACTTGATGATTTGATTGGTTGATTATTACTACTCTCCAGTGAGTGTTGATCATTCTCCATTCTCTAGTGTCTCCAATCTGTTCTTTGCCTTCCCTCTTTTTTTGTCACCTAGTCAGCCTATTCAGATATTTTTCTCATGGTCTCCATATCATTCTTTGTTTCTTGAGTTTTAAAGCAAGCGTCGAGTTTTCTTTCTTCTCTTGGCAAATCTATTTATTAGTTGTCCAGCCTATTTTGTTTCATTTTTCTGCTAAACTGTACCTCTGTTGTTAATAAAATCTTTGTATCTGTTTATTTTACATGTCTCAAAAGCATAAAGTGGTATTGGCTCTTTATATCAGTGTCAGATTAATTAGCCTGACAACTGTGGTTTTATCACAGACAATTTTGTTGCCTGAACACATAATGATAAAAGTATGGAGGAAGTTTATGTCTGCAGCAAGGCATATATCAAGGCGTATTTTCTTTGCGTTATGAAAAAAAAAAACAGGGATATATTTTAGAGTCGAGTCTGAAATTCTCAGAGGAAAGTGCACTTGTAAGTTAACACAAAGCATTTAGTATGTTTTGTCAATTTATGGTTAGACATCTTTTAATCCAGCTAAAGTATGTCTTTGGCTCTTCTATGTTCTTTATTCAGATTCTAGAGGTCACAGTACTTTCTTTATTTCCGTACTTTTTCTTTGAATTTGTTTTAGAATATCACCTTTTTTTCCCATCAGTTACAGACAAATATGTATGTTATTTCAGTGTTTACATCACTGTGAGCTATTTTGTCAACACAATAAATAAGATAAGATCACCAAACAAGAATGAGAACAACATACTTCACACAAATTACAAATTGTTATAAACAAGGGTCAGCTCAGAAGTAAGTTAACAAAGGTCATTACTTCAAGAACAAAATTTATTTGGGCACAACACACTGCCCACTGTGTTCCATGATGAACAGCTTATTTTTCCATGTAGTAGCTGCCATGATGATTTGTCCAAATTTAGGACAGGTTTTTTTTATGCCCATCTTGTAAAATGTGTTGTTCTGAACATAGAGCCAATGTATCAGCCACTGTTTTGACATCCTTATCACACTGAAGTCTGTGGCCATTAAGATATTCCTTGAGAGCTGGGAAGAAGTGTGAAAATCATTTGCTGTCAGATGGGGACTATGCAGCAGATGCTTCAACTTCTTCAAATGAAAATGTTGCAAGAGTTCCCAAATTGAAGAGACTGTGTATGGATGAGCATCATCATGGGGGAGCCACACACGTTTTGTCAACAGCCCAGGATGATGATGTCTAATGGCAGCTCATAAATGTTCCAGTGTTGCACCTTACACAGCTGCATTAATTGTTGTTCCCCTTTTCAGGAAATTAAGCATTAACACACCTTTCTGATCCCAGTACATGGTAGCCATCACTTTGCAACAGACAGCATGACCTTGAATTTCCTAGTTCATGGGGAGCCAGGACACATTCATTCCAAGCTGGCACATTTTGATTCTGGAGTGAGTGACAATGCATTCCAGAAAGTCTTGACCATGGATAGCTTATTGGTGACAGGGCACATGCCATTTTCTTTGCTCTGTGGTCCTCAGAAAGATCTGTGGGACCCATCATGAACACACCTTATGAAATCCCAACTGCACAGTGATTCTGGACACTGTTCCACATGAGAGAGTCAAATCATGTGTCTGTTTGGTCACAGTCACTCACCTTTTCTCCAGAATTGCACATTTGACATGCATTCTGTTCACTGACATACCTGCTGCTGTGGGTCTGCCACTCCATACTGCATCACTGGTTGTCATTTGGCAAGTTCAAAATTATACACATCTTTATGCCACATGCTGTCAACTCATCACTCTGTATCTGTAGACTTCCATCAACTGGTGATGAATTTCCACAGCTGGCACCTGCTTTGTGTTCATAAATCATACCATGAACCTCTTGTTTGAACCTCTGCTCCAGTCGATGGATACAACCTACATGGTGCTGCACAATGCTGCCATCTGGCATGGCACTGCAAACTGACAAATATGGAAAATTCTACATGCCCATTAGTCTAACATCACTTTTATGGACATTATATGACTTGTAAACTTACTTTTGGGATGCCCTTGTAGTTGAATAGAGTGAGACAAATGATTGTAAATCTGCAGAATAGTTTACAAAAGATCTCTGATGCTTGGGTATTATTATATGTAGTAGGAGATTGATAGTAGTAGATTTTGTGCACATCATTCTTCCAAGGAAGACACCATATTATTGATAGTAGTAGATTTTGTGCACATCATTCTTCCAAGGAAGACACCAAAAGAGCCAAGTGTTCAATTTTTCATCTGTTTTTTTATTTTTATCTGTTGTTTTTTTGTATGGTACCTGAAACAGACTTTTGCTGAAATATTGGGTTGTTGTGTGTTTTTCATTTACACATGCTTATTTTCTACCACTCTTGATTGTGCCCATTTTCCTCATTCTTTCTATCTTTTTTGTAAAACTGAAACATGCTTCTGTCTACCTTTATTACTAAATTCAGTTTTACTGCAGTAGTCAATTCTCATATCTCTCATTGTATGATTATATATGTGATTTGGAATAATTTTCAGGAGGAGAAGGGAAAAGAATAGGTCAAAAACTGCAAATGATCATGGAGGAGAAGAGGTGAAGGACTCATCTGATCAACTTCTAATGCAGAGGTAAAATCTAGCTCAGATTATGAAGTTTTCAATATTTGAGATGTAAGCTATAACAGGGTAGTTTAAACATATCTAATGTAGGATATACCAAGATGGTTTACTACATACCTGAAGTAAGCTATAGCAGGATAGTTTCTACATATCTAATGTAGAATATAGCAAGATGGTTTACTGCATGCCTAATATATAACAGGGTGTCTCTCACTCTCTCTCTCTCTCTCTCTCTCTCTCTCTCTCTCTCTCTGTCTCAAACTTAAGTGCCAAGGGCACATGGGGCTTCCACAAGGGTTTTCCACAAATGCCTGTCCTTTGCCTTTTTTTCCGCTCCTGCCCAGGTGAGCCCTCAATTGCAATTACTCAACATCCTCTCTGTTGTTCTTCTCCATGTCTCTTTTGGTATATAACAGGATAGTTTATACATATATAATGTAGGCTCTAACTAGATGGTTTACTAAATAACTAATGTAGTCTATAACAGAATGATTTATTACATATCTAATGTAAGCAATAACAAGATGATTTACTATGTACTGTATCAGGATGGATTACTACATATCTAGTGTAAGCTATATTATGATAGTTTACTGTATACCAAATATAAACTTAAACATGATGCTTTACTATATACCTGAAGTAGGCTAGGATGGTTTAGTGCATACCAAATGTAGAGTGATTTATTACTTACATTGAAACTCCCATTTAACATGGGAACAAACTTAGAATAGGAGTATAAAGTAGATAAACTTCTACCTGCAGAAGCATCACCATTGATGTCAGCAAAGAGCCAGTTCCACCATCTACAACTGAAAAATTATTAATGAAAAGAACAATACAAATTCATGTTTGAAGTGTTTGAGTGTAAAACCATTAAAAATTGGTAAAAGATGGGTTACTCATTCTTACTTACTACATACTTGCTACATACTTGCTACTTACTTGTTGTTCAGTGTTGTGTTGTATCCTTCATAAAAATAATAATACCCCCTCCACCTGAGCTACTCTTTCAACACTCCCATCATCATCATCATCATCATCATCATTGTCATCGTCATCATCATCATCATGCAGTAAAACTGGTTCAAATAATAGAGGTAGACAGAGGTGTATGGTGCAGTTTTACAAGGCGGCAGAGGGAGTGTTTAAGTGAGAAAAAATGAATAGAAAGTATGAGAGTAAGATAAGAATGTATAAATGAAAAACATACAACATCCAATATTTCAGCGTGAGCCTTTTTCAAGGATTACATACACAAAACAAAACAAAGCATATAACTAAATGAAAAACTTATCTGTGTGGCATCCTCCAGAGAGTAGGGACACAAGAATTCCTGTCCCTCAGACCAGACGAGGCATAGAAACCACAGAGGAAAGCAGATGAAGCCAGTCGGAAAGAAGAGGCAGAGAAAAACAGATGGTGGGAGGGGGGGAGAAAAAGGGGAAGGGCAATAGACACTTGTAACCTGCTAGAGAAACAGGTGTCAGTAGGGGAGTGGTTGTAGGGAAGGGAAGGGAAGCAGGGAGATAATATGAAACTGGTGAATGATGGACAAGACCCAGAAGGTCAGTAAACACCTATAGGCCACCAGAGAGGAAGAGAAGGTGGCTGTGGGGAGGGAGAGGGAAGCTAGGAGAAAGAAACAAGAAAGTAGAGTATAAATCACAGAAAAAAAGTGGAAAACTAAAGAAGTTAAAGGAAGCTGAAGACATTGTTAATTCCAGCTGAGTGGAGACAGCCAGCCTGGAAAATAAGGCACTGTTCTAGGACCCTCCGAGATTGTACATCAGCAGAACAAGAGCAGATCGCACTAACAGAAATGTCCTGTTTTCCCCTGTGGTTGCTAAGGCAAAAATGTTTAGCCACAGGTGTCCAAGCCATCATAGAAATGTCATTAAGATGTTGGTGAAAATGATCTCCTAAGCGTAAACCAGTCTCCCCTATTTACTTCATATCACAACATTTGCACATAATAGCATAAATAACATTGCGTGAAGTGCAGGTGAAGTCCTCCTGAACTGATAACGTGGACTTAGGGAAGAAGATGGCTAGCCTCAACAACAAACACATCTGCAGCGTCTGGTACTGTAAAAAGTATCATCTGTCTTAAGGCCACTTTGAATTAAAAGATCCCTGAGGTTCTTGTCCCATCTATAGGCCACTCCCCAAAAAGTTTATGTGTATCAGGCTGTTTCTGAAATTATACCTGAAACTATTTCATGTAAAAAGTATTTGTTTGTTTGTTGTAGTTGTTCAAGTATACACCAGACATGGCAGGAGACCGTGTGTATGTTTGTCTAAAAATTGGTACCTGTTAGAGAGACAGAATCTAAGCTACGGAATTTCTGTGTCATGACCTCGTTTCTTTCCGGGTGTCACGATCCTTCATGACAGCTGAACAGCACTAAATGACTCTGCTTTCAAAAGACCTTTTTTTGGGGGTCTGAGATGATTCAATTCATTAGTACGCTGTTCTCTTGTGGCTAGACGGCTGCTCATCCTACTGGAGTCCATGTTCGAATCCCAGGTAATTCTCTTGTGATTTTTCTTTCTCTCGTGTCTCACTAAAGTGCTTTGTCTACGATTTTTTTCAAGGTCTAATCTTACAAAAGTGTGTTATCTTACTTGATCTATCTAACACTGGCTTTGTTAAAATACCATCATGTGTTTCATGAAATATCCTGTGAGACACTCCTCTACCCACTCACAGAGTATCTACACAGAGAATGAATCTTTTGTCCAGGAAATTACTCCATAAAGAAATATATGTCTTTTAACATTCCAAGTTTCAGCAGTAACTCTGATGTGATGTCACATTCAGTTATACTATCTCATCTAGCATATGTCTTTAGAAGGCACAAAATAGGCAAATCAGTTTGCAAAGCAAGATATAGATATCACAATATATTGGCCAAGTTTGTTATCAAATCTCCTGACTATGTGCTGTATGTACACAAAGGTCACTGTAAAACCAACAAATCTGTAAATTTACATGCATAAACATATAGATTTGTTATGTGAAGCAAGCATAAACCATGTCAAAGTTCATCAAGAATATACTAATGAGTCACCATTATCGTTACAGTCATCATAGTAGTGCTATTATTAATATGTCTAAATTCAAACACCCATTACATTTGAATCTAACGCTGTCATCATATCATCATGTCTCTGAGACTATCATTATCATTGGATCACATTGATCATCTTTTTCATCAGCTCCACAATCATAATTACAATTGTTACCACTAATATTCTTACCATTGCCACTTTCATCATTTCTTATCAAAATAATCTTCATCAGACTCAACAAACACACAATGTCTTAACAATATGTGATTTTTAATTGCTGTTTATGCATACATTTTTTTAATGTTCTTGAATAGGCCATTGTGCTGAAATATTGGATGTGTTTTTCTTACTTTGGTTGTTTTACCTTTTATGACAAATTTACAGCTTACTACTTTTTTTTAATAAAATATCAAGATTTACCTTCATCAGCCGTCACAATATCATCATCATCATCAGCAGCAGCTGAGGGGGTAACTGTTACCAGTACTGTTGCAGCAATCAGCAATTTTCATGTAATTATCACAAACACTGCTGATATTACTGCACACAGGTTCCAGTACTTTGAAGCTGCCCAAAAGGATATCCAAGATCTACTGGAGCACTGGGATCGTTCCACCTTACAGCCTTGTCGGCCATTAACACCTTCAGAAAAGTCTGAAGAAGAACCAAAAGAACTCCCTATGTCTGTCAAGAGAGGAAAGGTTAAAGGTTAGCTTCTTTCTTCTTCTTCTTATCTTTACTTCCATCATTTAACAAACCCGTGAATGTCCATAACTGCACACATCAATCAATACTGCCAGTTGTGCCATCATTAAATACACCTGTAAATATTACTCATGATCTCAGCTTTAAACACATTTCTGATATCATGATTAAACATATCTGTTAATATTGCCAGTGATATCGTGTTTACACACATCTGCTAATATTGCCTGTGACATGATTAAACACATCTGATAATTTTGCTTGTGATATAATGATTAAACACATTTGTTAATATTGTCTGTTTACACACATGTGAAAATATGAGCTTGTGACATCTTAAACACTGCCATATTTCACATGCTTAATATCTGATATCACAGAAATACCTCCTGGGTCATTCAGCATAGGTAAAAATTTTGCTCCAATCTTTGAACTTTAAAGCATTCATTGTATACTGTTCAAAAAAAGAAACGCAACAAATATATGTTGTGGTTTAAACTGAAGTTTGCTGATCAGACAAGAGCAAATTGCCTGAAACGTTCACTCGGACATCAACTTCACGTGCTGGCCTGAATTGTTCTCAGCAGATGATTCATGAGCACATAAAACTGACACTAGTCAAAACAGCATTTTTAACAATAACTCCTGACAGGTTCACGAGAATCCCATTAAACTTAATGAACACAAAACTCACTGACCATGTTATTGAAGGCTTATAAAAGATTGATGCTCCTTGAATCAGTTCATTTGAAAATTCAGTGCACAAGTATGGTTCATCTCACAACAGAACAACGACTCATCATCATTGGACATTTACAGACTGGACAGTCACAAAGTGATGTGGCCAGACAATTTAATGTGGTTAGAAGCACCATTAGTCGCCTTTGGAGATGATTTTAAAAAACTGGCTCAGTTGCAGACCAGCCGCATAGTCACAACTCTTGCCGAAGACCACTTCATACGGCTGCATCATCTCAGGAATCAGTTTGCATCTGCGTCCTCAACAGTCCAATCAATGACAGCAGCTCATCAAATTTCAGATCAAACAGTCAGGAACCAGCTGCTTGATGCTGGTCTTTGGGCTAGAAGACCCTACAGAGGTACTGTTCTTATGGACCGACATTGCTAAAACTGACTGCAGTGGGCGAACCAGCATCATCAATGGACCATTGCGAATGATTGGAGAAGGGTTTGGTTTAGTGATGAGTCATTCTTTCTGTTCCAATGACACGATAGACTAGAAGAGTTTACTGCAGAGTCCATGAGCACTACGCCCAGAACTGCGTGGATAAGACTCCCCCACATGGTGGTGGAGGTGTACTGGTGTGGGAGAACGATCAGCTTCATGGGAAGAAGTGACCTTGTGCAAACTGAAGGACGCCTGAATGCCCAACGATAAGTTGCTGAAATTCTTTTCCTCACGTCCTTTCACTTCTGGCTGCACCAGGGTCGAATTTCAGCAGGATAATGCTTGAACTCATGTGACACAACTCACCACCCAGTTCCTCGCTGACAACAGCATCCAGACCATTCTGTGGCCATCCATGTCATCAGACATGAACCCAATAGAACACTTATGGGATGAACTCAACAGACAAGTCCACCAGTGAGACGTGGCACCAACCAATCTCTGACAGTTGTCTCTTGCACTGCAGGAAGAGTGGGCAGCCATCCTACAACAATAGATCCAACAGCTAATCAGATCCATGCCATGGAGATGTCGTTCTCTGATACAGGCCAGAGGAGGCCATTCACCTTACTGAAACGGAGGCCTCAATTGCAAAGAATAAAAGTCCAAACCAAATTTAAGAACATCATTTCATTGTTAAAGTCTTAAAGTTTAATCATGCCAAGATGGAAACATTAATTCCGTAAAATAAAATTTTGATAAAAGTTTGAAATTTGGTGTCCATTATGACTACAGCAGTGTTGCGTTTCTTTTTTTGAACAGTATAATAGTCTTTGTTTTTTAAAAAATATGATCCAATTTATGGAGAGAAGTTCATTTTTTAAATCTTTCTTTCTTTCTTTTTGGTCATATTTGTTTGAGTGTTTGAAAAGTATATTTCATGAAGATGAAAACCAAATGCTGTTTATGAAGCCAACCTTTCATGGACACACCAATTCATGTTCTGTGACTAATTTTTTTTTGTTTCCACAAGTGCCTTGTTTTGACAACGAGTATTGGTAATATATGCACACACAAAAAGATGCTGTTCAGAGTATTTGTCAATTCATATATTAAATGACTATTGTCAATTCATATATTAAATGACTATCTGTAAAGTTCAAAGTGCAGTCAAACTACACAGGAACTATATATATATACATATATAGCATTACCTATACGAAAGCTGCATAAATAGCATAGACCATGTAGCGTTAGCCAGACAAAAGCTGAAGAAACAATATAAACTGCACAAAGTACATAGATGACCTAGACTACACAAAAGCTATATAAATAGTGTACACCAGTGGTGACCATTTAGCGAAAGTCTGCATACCCCAGCTGTTTAAAAATCCAGTCCATGGAACTACATACTTTGGAAACGTTTCACATCTGTATGGTAGCTATGTGCTTTAAATGCAAAAGATTTTTTTTTTCAGGAAATGTGGGTAAGCTTTAATAAATGCTGCACTACACTAACAAATACAGTTCTTTCCTCCATACAGGATTCACTGAAACATTTGTTAAACATTTGACAGTGAAAAAAATGGACCTTGAGTTTCTGTCATGGACCATCAATTGGGAACTATTGGTGTAGACTATACAGGAGCTACATAAATGGTGTAGACTAAACATATTTATACATATAGCATGGACTACACAGAAACAACATAAATAGCATAGACTACACAGAAGTCTCATAAATAGTACAGACTACACAAAAACTATATAAATATCATCTTCACACAACAAAACTGATAAATAAAACAATCAATAAATGGGATTTTAAGCAGGTCTCCTTTTTAAAAAAAATGAGAAAAATTTACCTAAAAATTATTTAAGGTAGTGTTAAATTTAAGATTCATGTACAAGGATATTTTATCTATGAAAAAAGCTTGATGAATTTACTTTTTGTGAATCAAATATCTAACTTACATTGCTATTTTATACTTTGTAGTTAGTTTGTTCCCAGCTTAGTCATATGTTGTCATGTTTGTTTCATTTATGACTTTGGTTTTTTATTCCACTGTTTAACTTTTGTAATATCTTCACATAATAGATAAAATTGAGAAACAAAAGGAACAAGAACGCCTTCATCATGAGAAAGAGCTTGCAGAGAAAGCAGCCAAAGGGGTTTGTGTTTTGAAATATTGTTCATGTTGTCACATCAGAAATGTTGTATTATGAGCTTTTTCAATGAATCTGCTGCATAAAATTTGAAAAAAATCTATATATGACCAGCAATATCAGCTTATGCTTAGTCCTAGCGGAAATTGTTTTCTGTATTGTCATGTTCAGTGTAATATTGTAGCCATTTTTACTGTGGCAGTCTTCTTTCAGATATCAGAAGACGCAAGAACAGTATATTCTGAACACACTGAAGAAGAGAAGAAAGAAGAAATAGGAGTACCACACATTATTGTGGACTGTGCAAACAAAACATTTTCTGTGCCAGCTGTTACCAAAAATGATTTTCTGCCTTCTACGTCTGAGGTGAGTCGTTTAGTGGCCATATTTGTTGTCATGCTTGTCATGTGATTGATTGGTCGCAAATTTTGTGTGATAGTCATCCACTGTGTGTGTGTGTGTGTGCATGTACATATGTGCATGCATGCATGCAGTGTAGTGAATCTTCAGTTGCATTTGATTGATTAATGACAAAATTAAAACATTTTTATTCAGTTTTGAAAGAAAATTTGAACAACAGGATTTCCATTATTGAAACGAAGTATTTATCTTTGGTTGTCCAAGATTGGATCCTTTGAATCTGTTACCCATATTCAAGTTCATATTTGGCCATCCAAAAACTCAACCAAACACATAAAACTCACTTTTCAGTGCATCTCCAGTATATGCAATATATAATAATATATATGATGTGCAGTTGTTGGTGCTCCTGTAATGTACCAGCAGACAATACTTCAGTTATTTTGTGTACATAAATTCAAATGATCTCCCTTACTTAGGTGAGAGATACCACTGAAATGAAGGTCCAGATTTTCAGCTTTCAAAATCAGAAGCTAAGAATTCAAACAGAAAATGTTGTCTGTTATTGCTTGCAGAGTAAATAAATTTTGGTGAAAGCTGATTATAGCATGTGAAGATGCAGAAGCAAACAGCATTTAGTGATTTATCAGGATTGCTAATTTGCCTTCTTGTGGTTAGGAAAGCTTCCACAAGTTAAATGCAGATTTTCTCAATGTCAAAATGGTGAGTTGTATTTTCTCAGTGTCAAAATGGTCACTTGTCAGGATTATTTGGAATATTGCCACCATCTTATAACACCATTGAGAATTTTCATTATAATGCATTTTTTCCTCATTTAAAAAAAAAAGAAAAGAAATTGCCTTTTATTTTTTGTTTTCATCATCAGACTATGAAGTATTTGTGTATTTCAAACTGGCTTGTATTGGATAAAGAGTTGCCAGTTTGTACACGCAAATAACTTCAATCAACAATTACCAGGACCAGCATCTTCTGTCAAGGAAAATCTCTGTGATGAATAAAAAGATAGTCATAATGTTGACATCTTTTTTTGCCAAAATTTAGATATAAACGCCACAGATTTGGTGTAATTATAATGAAAAAATCTAATGTTTGAGAATCTAAACTAGTAATTAACATTTCCATCTCTTGCATCATTGGATGACTAAAGAAAGCAGATTCATCCTTGCTTTCAACTTTGCTGATCTTGCATTTCTGTTCCTTGCCTGCTATATAATGTGTCTTTATACAGATTCTTAAAATGGTGCCCTTATATATATAAGAGCTTACTGATTCTCAAAATGGTGTACTTTTCTAGAATTATGCCCCTCTCAGTCTTTAGGAACTCAGTGATTCTCAGAATGATGGCCTTTTCAATCTTTAGGAACTCAGTGATTCTCAGAATGATGGCCTTTTCAATCTTTAAGAACTCAGTGATTCTCAGAATGATGCCTTTTCATAGGAACAAATTATACTGGCACTTGAAGTAACAAGAAAATTGTGTACTCTGTTATTGTATGACTTTTCTGACAACAAAAGGTGAACAAAGAGAGGGGAAGAGAGCAGGTGTTATGAGTAAATAAAGGCAAATGTAAGACTCAGTAATTGACTTAATATGATATGTATAGGTGAGAGAATATATGTATGTTATTTGTTGTGTTGTTCTTGTTCTTTCTTCCTGGAGCTGTGAGCTGGATGTTCTCAGTGTCAAAATGGTCACTTGTCAGGATTATTTGGAATATTGCCACCATCTTATAACACCATTGAGAATTTTCATTATAATGCATTTTTTCCTCATTTAAAAAAAAAAGAAAAGAAATTGCCTTTTATTTTTTGTTTTCATCATCAGACTATGAAGTATTTGTGTATTTCAAACTGGCTTGTATTGGATAAAGAGTTGCCAGTTTGTACACGCAAATAACTTCAATCAACAATTACCAGGACCAGCATCTTCTGTCAAGGAAAATCTCTGTGATGAATAAAAAGATAGTCATAATGTTGACATCTTTTTTTGCCAAAATTTAGATATAAACGCCACAGATTTGGTGTAATTATAATGAAAAAATCTAATGTTTGAGAATCTAAACTAGTAATTAACATTTCCATCTCTTGCATCATTGGATGACTAAAGAAAGCAGATTCATCCTTGCTTTCAACTTTGCTGATCTTGCATTTCTGTTCCTTGCCTGCTATATAATGTGTCTTTATACAGATTCTTAAAATGGTGCCCTTATATATATAAGAGCTTACTGATTCTCAAAATGGTGTACTTTTCTAGAATTATGCCCCTCTCAGTCTTTAGGAACTCAGTGATTCTCAGAATGATGGCCTTTTCAATCTTTAGGAACTCAGTGATTCTCAGAATGATGGCCTTTTCAATCTTTAAGAACTCAGTGATTCTCAGAATGATGCCTTTTCATAGGAACAAATTATACTGGCACTTGAAGTAACAAGAAAATTGTGTACTCTGTTATTGTATGACTTTTCTGACAACAAAAGGTGAACAAAGAGAGGGGAAGAGAGCAGGTGTTATGAGTAAATAAAGGCAAATGTAAGACTCAGTAATTGACTTAATATGATATGTATAGGTGAGAGAATATATATATGTTATTTGTTGTGTTGTTCTTGTTCTTTCTTCCTGGAGCTGTGAGCTGGATGTTCTTTGCAGCTGATGTGGTGCAGGTGGTGGAGTACAAGCCTTTTATTGAGTTGGGAGTTGGTTGTAGTGGCCAGCTTACACACCCAGATTGAAGATAAAAGGCAGGAAAATATGCAGTGCTTCTCCACAATCACCTTGGAAACTCTAGTGATCTCTGCCCTGTTGGCCAGACTTAGTATGTTACTAGGAGCACCTGGCAAATGTGTCATCACTGTAACACAGAGAGGGAGAACAGGCCTGACTCTGCCAGATGTGTTGTCACTCGGACAAGCCAGACCCTGCCAGATGTGTTGTCACTCAGACAGGCCAGACCTTGTCAGGTGTGTTGTCACTCAGACAGTTCAGACCCTGTCAGGTGTGTTGTCACTCAGACACTTCAGACCCTGTCAGGTGTGTTGTCACTCAGACAGTTCAGACCCTGTCAGGTGTGTTGTCACTCAGACAGTTCAGACCCTGTCAGGTGTGTTGTCACTCAGACAGTTCAGACCCTGTCAGGTGTGTTGTCACTCAGACACTTCAGACCCTGTCAGGTGTGTTGTCACTCATACAGTTCAGACCCTGTCAGGTGTGTTGTCACTCATACAGTTCAGACCCTGTCAGGTGTGTTGTCACTCATACAGTTCAGACCCTGTCAGGTGTGTTGTCACTCATACAGTTCAGACCCTGTCAGGTGTGTTGTCACTCATACACTTCAGACCCTGTCAGGTGTGTTGTCACTCGGACAGTTCAGACCCTGTCAGGTGTGTTGTCACTCATACAGTTCAGACCCTGTCAGGTGTGTTGTCACTCAGACAGTTCAGACCCTGTCAGGTGTGTTGTCACTCGGACAGTTCAGACCCTGTCAGGTGTGTTGTCACTCATACAGTTCAGACCCTGTCAGGTGTGTTGTCACTCGGACAAGTCAGACCCTGTCAGGTGTGTTGTCACTCATACAGTTCAGACCCTGTCAGGTGTGTTGTCACTCAGACAGTTCAGACTCTGTCAGGTGTGTTGTCACTCGGACAGTTCAGACCCTGTCAGGTATGTTGTCACTCAGACAGTTCAGACCCTGTCAGGTATGTTGTCACTCAGACAGTTCAGACCCTGTCAGGTGTGTTGTCACTCAGACAGTTCAGACCCTGTCAGGTGTGTTGTCACTCAGACAGTTCAGACTCTGTCAGGTGTGTTGTCACTCGGACAACCCAAACCCTAACAAGTGTATCGTCACTCTAACACAATTATCTCCACTCTCATTATTTGTCATATTATTTGTTACTTGGTTGTGCATTTGTCTTTATTGCATCTGTGCATTTGGGACTGTTATTTGCAGTGACTGAGCTCAGTTTCTGTCAGTCATTACTCTGTGGGTTGATGGTTGGAAGGGGTAAAGAATGTCACATAACATAATATAAAGACTGTAAGTCCTGAAATATTTACTTACAACATATTGTGGCAGAGTCGGACAGCCACTGAACTTAAATCTGCTAGCAAAAATAAATCAGCAAACAGAAGTAGCACCAGGAGAACTAGGAACAGCAACTTCAGCAGCAGTTCAAACCCTAATGTTGTCAGCCAGAACAAACTCATCAGCAGAGTGGAGGAAGTGTTAATTCCCTCCAGAAATGTGGGTATTTCATCACTGAATTTTCATTTCTGCTTCAACTAAAATTTACCTATTTGGATTTGAGGGTTTAAATATTTGGTGGAGAAATATTTTTATTTATAGCTTTTGTTGTTTAAGAGTGTACTTTTTCTGTTTACTTTGTTTTCTTATAGCTAGCAAGCAAAACTTATTTGAAGATTATTTGTTTCTTAATATGTTGAAATTTGTTTTTTTGTTTCTTCATTTGTCGGAGCTTAGTTTTTCTTTATTTCTTAACATACAGAAAAGTGAAAGAAGTAACAGTCAGGGAACAAAAAGAAAACACCAGCAGTGTCCCTCCTGGAACTTCTAGCTGGTGTTCTTTTCAGCCACTGCCATGAAGATGTTGAGACACAACATTGTGCCAGCTCTGAGTTATGGTGGCTATTTTTTAGGTCTCGGAGTGGGGCTAGAAAAGCAGGGGATGTGTATTACTCCTCTAGCAGGCTTCATCACCATGGGGACTATTTTGATCACTGTCCCGTTCCTGTTAGCCTTGCTAGACCTGTAACTGAGGATAGCAATGGAGAGGTGGGACAGGGTCTTGGTCATTTATGGTTTGCCAACCCTGATACCAGCATGCCAGCTAGAGGTTTGTAGTTGTCAAATCAGACAGCATCAAATAAATGTAGATGTGCCTTAGATTTTAAGCATTTAAAAATGGATTGCAAAGACTAAAATTGCAATGAAGAAAATAAAAGTAGTATTAAGGTAAGAAAGAATGGTATGAGAAAGAGAATGAGTGCAGGCAGTGCCCTGTTGCATCTTGTGTAGAAATGAAAATGAAGCTCGGAAACAGAGAAATGAGTATTCCTAATTACAAGTATAATATTAATCCTGTTTCATATTTCACATGCTGTGGTGTTCTTTTAATAATGTATTATTTTGAAGAATATTACATTGTTATTGATTAGTTCCATGGAAACAGTCAAAAGTTTAAGTAAAGAATTATCATGGGATAGAATGTAATTTAAAAAAGGAAAAATAGTGTGGAAAACACAGAGGTTAGAGAGGTAACTTTTCAGTGTAAACTGAGTGTATTTTAACCCAGCATTAGCACACATTGAGATGGTCATCTCAAAGAAAAGAATACCATCAAAATGTAGCATTACCATCAATGGCACAGAACTGAAACAAGTCGATAGATTCAAGTACTTAGGAACGATTATAACAGCTGATGGGAAATGTCACAATGAAATAAAAAGCAGACGTGCTCAGGCCAAGTCAGCATTCCAGAAAATGAGAAACATCTTGTGCAACAGATCCATATCAATGGAAACAAGATTCTGAGTACTTAAATGTTACATTGAGCCAGTTTTGTTTTATGGAAGTAAAACATGGTCCATAAATAAGAGAGTACAATGAGAAATGGACACCATGGAAATGTGGTTCATAAGAAGGATGTTGAAGATACCATGGAGAGCCAAGTAAACCAACGAAGAAGTCTAAAGAGAGGCTGGGGTTAAAAGGCAAATTACAGCAAAGATCAGAGGCAGACAAGCGAGATTTGTAGGACATTTTCTGAGAAGAGGAAAATTGGAACACTTTGTGGCAACTGGAAAAATTTAGGAAAGAAGAGACAGAGGAAGACAGAGAGAAGTTACTGGATGGGCTGTCAGTTTGGCTAGGAAGAAAGTCACATAACATAATATAAAGACTGTAAGTCCTGAAATATTTACTTACAACATATTGTGGCAGAGTCGGACAGCCACTGAACTTAAATCTGCTAGCAAAAATAAATCAGCAAACAGAAGTAGCACCAGGAGAACTAGGAACAGCAACTTCAGCAGCAGTTCAAACCCTAATGTTGTCAGCCAGAACAAACTCATCAGCAGAGTGGAGGAAGTGTTAATTCCCTCCAGAAATGTGGGTATTTCATCACTGAATTTTCATTTCTGCTTCAACTAAAATTTACCTATTTGGATTTGAGGGTTTAAATATTTGGTGGAGAAATATTTTTATTTATAGCTTTTGTTGTTTAAGAGTGTACTTTTTCTGTTTACTTTGTTTTCTTATAGCTAGCAAGCAAAACTTATTTGAAGATTATTTGTTTCTTAATATGTTGAAATTTGTTTTTTTGTTTCTTCATTTGTCGGAGCTTAGTTTTTCTTTATTTCTTAACATACAGAAAAGTGAAAGAAGTAACAGTCAGGGAACAAAAAGAAAACACCAGCAGTGTCCCTCCTGGAACTTCTAGCTGGTGTTCTTTTCAGCCACTGCCATGAAGATGTTGAGACACAACATTGTGCCAGCTCTGAGTTATGGTGGCTATTTTTTAGGTCTCGGAGTGGGGCTAGAAAAGCAGGGGATGTGTATTACTCCTCTAGCAGGCTTCATCACCATGGGGACTATTTTGATCACTGTCCCGTTCCTGTTAGCCTTGCTAGACCTGTAACTGAGGATAGCAATGGAGAGGTGGGACAGGGTCTTGGTCATTTATGGTTTGCCAACCCTGATACCAGCATGCCAGCTAGAGGTTTGTAGTTGTCAAATCAGACAGCATCAAATAAATGTAGATGTGCCTTAGATTTTAAGCATTTAAAAATGGATTGCAAAGACTAAAATTGCAATGAAGAAAATAAAAGTAGTATTAAGGTAAGAAAGAATGGTATGAGAAAGAGAATGAGTGCAGGCAGTGCCCTGTTGCATCTTGTGTAGAAATGAAAATGAAGCTCGGAAACAGAGAAATGAGTATCCCTAATTACAAGTATAATATTAATCCTGTTTCATATTTCACATGCTGTGGTGTTCTTTTAATAATGTATTATTTTGAAGAATATTACATTGTTATTGATTAGTTCCATGGAAACAGTCAAAAGTTTAAGTAAAGAATTATCATGGGATAGAATGTAATTTAAAAAAGGAAAAATAGTGTGGAAAACACAGAGGTTAGAGAGGTAACTTTTCAGTGTAAACTGAGTGTATTTTAACCCAGCATTAGCACACATTGAGATGGTCATCTCAAAGAAAAGAATACCATCAAAATGTAGCATTACCATCAATGGCACAGAACTGAAACAAGTCGATAGATTCAAGTACTTAGGAACGATTATAACAGCTGATGGGAAATGTCACAATGAAATAAAAAGCAGACGTGCTCAGGCCAAGTCAGCATTCCAGAAAATGAGAAACATCTTGTGCAACAGATCCATATCAATGGAAACAAGATTCTGAGTACTTAAATGTTACATTGAGCCAGTTTTGTTTTATGGAAGTAAAACATGGTCCATAAATAAGAGAGTACAATGAGAAATGGACACCATGGAAATGTGGTTCATAAGAAGGATGTTGAAGATACCATGGAGAGCCAAGTAAACCAACGAAGAAGTCTAAAGAGAGGCTGGGGTTAAAAGGCAAATTACAGCAAAGATCAGAGGCAGACAAGCGAGATTTGTAGGACATTTTCTGAGAAGAGGAAAATTGGAACACTTTGTGGCAACTGGAAAAATTTAGGAAAGAAGAGACAGAGGAAGACAGAGAGAAGTTACTGGATGGGCTGTCAGTTTGGCTAGGAAGAAAGTCACCAGCGGATCTCATAATCAAGTCTAAAGACAGGGAATTGTGGAGAGAAATGATCACCTACGCAATGTGGCACAGCACTTGATTAATTGATTGATTGATTGATTGATTAGCACACTGCAGACAGCCAAGCTGTACAGATAGCCACTTGACAGCAGACTATCTCAGTAAACAAAAAAATATATGTATGATGAAGCAGTAATGATTGTACAGGCAAGCATAATAAATTGATGTTGTCAAAGCTAAATGCTGAATTAATGTCAAGTGTTGATCAAAGAAGAACCCATATGTACATGTGCAGTAAATCAGAAAGTGCTGTCTAGTATATTTATTTTACTTTACTCTTTGAGGAGTGTATGCATTTTTTTAATACACCCGCAAGGGTGCTGCTAGATAGATATACCACCTCACGATGATGTGGGTTTTTGATTAAAACAGATTTGTGTTTTACTTGTATGCATTTTTTAAGACTGTAAGTTGTGCAACAGCTTGTAGTGATGATATTTCTGAATTGGACGCTTATTTGAAAAAATGTGTTAATTTTTGTGGTGGTTGCAATGTGCAGGAGGATGAAGAAGTACGAAATCCTTACGCTGATATGACAATAGCCGAGATGTTATTAGTTTCCGAGAAACTTTCTTCATTTGAGGCTGTAAGTGACATGTTGCAGGGATCTGTGCTGCCATTTTGTTTTTTTTTGGTGTTTTTTTTTTTTGTGTGTTATTTGTTGTTGTCTGCCCATTTTTTCATACTTAATTAGATGAAATGTTTTTTTTCCGTTTCTTCTCTTTGCCACTGTATTTACAGGTTGAATATCTCTTATTTGGAAATCCTAAATCCAAAATGTTTCAAAACCATAGACCTTTTGAGCACTAACATGATGCCACAAATGGAAAATTCCACATCTGATCTCATGTGATGGGTTGCAGTCACAATATAGCCACACAAGATGGTTTATTTTTAGCATCCCCAAAGGCCACTCACACATGCCATGTTGTGGAATTGAATACTTAGAAAAAATAGACCCTCCCAGTCCTCAAGAACAAGTGTATAATGCTGACGAAAATCTGATACAAGAACAAGTGTTTAATGCTGATGAAAATCTGACACAAGAACAAGTGTTTAATGCTGATGAAAATCTGATACAAGAACAAGTGTTTAATGCTGATGAAAATTTGACACAAGAACAAGTGTTTAATGCTGATGAAAATCTGACACAAGAACAAGTGTTTAATGCTGATGAAAATCTGACACAAGAACAAGCGTATCATGCTGATTAAAATCTGATACAAGTGTTTAATGCTGATGAAAATTTGACACAGGAACAAGTGTTTAATGCTGATGAAAATTTGACACAGGAACAAGTGTTTAATGCTGATGAAACACTATTTTGGTGTTACTACCCCAGCACCGACTAAAGCTGATCAGACAGTCTTTACAGGAATTAGGGATGCCAAAGACAGAAGAACTATGTTGAGATGTGCTAATGTAGCAGACATGTGTAAATGTAAACTTTCTGTGATAGGCTAAAACATAAGTGTAAACTTTCTATGGCAGGCTAAAATGTAAGTGTAAACTTTCTGTGACAGGCTAAAATGTAAGTGTAAACTTTCTATGACAGGCTAAAACGTAAGTGTAAACTTTCTGTGACAGGCTAAGTTCTCATTTTAAAGGTTGTCCAAAAGCTTGCATTCTCACATTTTAAAGGAGTGAATTTCTTGCCAGTCCATTATTATGTCAACAACAAAAACCACAGATCACCAGGGACACCTCTTCTGACTGGTTTCACAAACATTTTGTACCAGCAGAAAAGCTGGATTGGATGTTGACTGCAAACTTTTGTTATTCCTTGACAGCTGTTCTTCTCATGCCTTAGCTGAAATTCTCATCAAAGAAAATATTTAAGCCATGTTCCCTTCCCCCCCCCAGGCCATAACCACACCCCCCCCCACCTCCCAATTCAGCCATATAACCATGTGAATCTCTTGTTTAGACTTGGATTCCATCCCAAAGATATCTATCTTATTAAGTATATGTGAATATTCCAAGGAAGATTCAGGTTCAGCTGGGTTCAGTAAAGCAATTACTGGAATCCTTGCAGAGGTCAAAGATGTGTGGTGTCATCTTTTTTTTTTGTACCAGGTCATGTTGGTGTTCAGAGTAAGGAGAGGACTGATTTATTTGCTGGTTTGGCTACCATAGATGAGACCAACCGTTGGACTGTGCTGATAATGTAAATACCCTCAGAGAGCTTGGAAGAGCAGAAGACTTTGATGGATGTGACTTGCCATCACTGTTTATGAATTGAGAGTGAAGAGTGGCCTTGCAAAGACTGGGTGGTGCTCCATGCGTATTAAGTGAATCATTAATCAACCTGAAGTGGCACACTTTGTCACTGTATGCTGAGTAGTGTAGTGAGGAGGAGATCAGATCACTTGCAGACATGTCAGGAGTGCAGTAATGATGATCCTTGTGTAGCATAATATAACATAACATAACATAATATAACATAACTATTCTAAAATATTTTTTTAATCTGCAGTCCAAAGGAATACTTATCTTGCATTGTTGTTCTTGATTACCCTGCATTTTCTGCCTAAATTAAAATCCATACTTTGGAAAGGGCAGTGATTTTTTTGTTTAGCAATTTCAGTTTATAGGGAATGTTTTTCAGGGCATTTTGTTTTTACATTTTCAGTTTATGGGAAATGTTTTACATTTTTTTTTTAAGTTTCAGTTTATGGGAGTGTTTTTAATTGTAGCAGTTTCATTTTATGGAGAATGTTTGTGTGTGTATGAGTGTAGAAGAATCAGTCTATAGGGAATGTTTTTATTGTAGAAGTTTCAGTTTATATAATGTTTACCAGTTGTGTACATAATTTCTCTCATTGTTCAGTTAGACTGGGACATTCAGTCCCACAATTTCTGGGATATTCAGTCCCACAATTTCTGGGATATTCAGTCCCACAATTTCCCTCATTTTTCAAGTAGACTAGCGTGGTCAGCCCCACAATTTCCCTTGTTGTTCAGGTAAACTGGAATGGTCAGCCCCACAGATCTTTACCATGTTATTTCTGGTTTTCATTTGGTGGAGATACTGAACACTCATATTCAACATTTATTTGGTCTTACATGTGTTTGTAAGCAAGTACAATGCTCATATGCTGAGTGTGTCTGTAGATTCACCTATATTTGCTTTCCCATTGTGAATCCTTGCAAGACGCAGATGATTGTAATATAATGAGTGAATGATGTGATTGTCTTTCTATTTAGTTTTACATAATGTCCATATAATGCTCTAGTTTTTGGCGTCTGGGTGGTGAACTGGTTAGTGCAATAACCTTTTATGCCATGGTCAGTGGTTCAAGTTCTACCAGATTTACTAAAGTCACCCAAGCTGTAGAAAAGGGTACCTAGCTCCTCTTGGAGGTCAGAAAGTAAAGGTAGCCAGGCATGAAATTTACCACATCACCCTCTGATGTACCAACTGGTCAGGACAATACTGGACACTAAAACCATATCCCGTGCATGCCTGTATATGCGATAAGGTTTACTTTATCCTTGCCGTTTCTTTAGTTTTCTTGTGTTTTATTTAAGTAGTTCTCTATATATCCAGTCCTCTTTTCTGGATAGTGAACAACCACATTTTTTTTTTTTCATGTTACGAATTTTTTTTATTATTCTGTATTGAGTGTTCGTTAAACCTAAAACTCTATTACATGTATATGAATTTCTTACATTTTCAGTTTTTAACTTTAGTTCTACTTTACTTCCAGATTTTATTACTTTTTTACATTTTGTTGTTTTTTATAACGTTTATTTACTTTTTTAAACAACAACATTTTACATATACAGTATATATTTTGTTAAAAATAGCACTAACATTAGTTAATAAATATTTGTGATGTGCAACCCAAAAGTTCAGGGAATTTAAGCAGTGTGCCGAAACTGGTTATTGTCTGCCTTTTTGCCACTACATGGGGCTAGCTATGAGCATTGTGAATCATTATGGCAACAGACATTTTGGTGAGAGGTCGTGTTTTTAAGTTAAGTGAATTTTTGTGATGTTATGTCAGAGTGATCTGGCAGATTTTCTTTACAAGTGACATAATGGCAATGTCAAATCCATGTTGATCTTTTCTTGTTTTTTTCTTTCAACATCCAAGGAATTGCCCATGAGGAATTCATTCCTCCTGATGAAGCCATCAATGGCAAGTTTTACTGTGTAATTTTGAAGCAACTGAGGGAGGGCATGTAATGCAAATATCCAGACAGGTGGAAGAACAACAATTGGTTTCTCCACCATGGCAATGTGTCCACTCACACATCACTCCTTTTTTTGACAATTCCTGACTTTCAGAAACAGTACAGCGATTCCCCACCCACCAAATTCACCTAACCTCACCCCCTGCAGCTTTTTTTAAATTCCTGAAGATGAAACTAAGGCTGAAAGGACATTGTTTCAGCATGCCATAGGAGATCCAGGTAGAATTCCGTGACATTATGGACACACTCACACTTGATAACTTCCAGGGATGCATGAAATCATGGAAAACATGCTAGAATAACTATATACCAGCCGAAGGAGATTACTTCAAAGGAGACGATAGAAACTAGAGGGTTTTGGTAACCAGTTTTTTTTTGTTACATTCCCTGAACTTTTGGTTTGCACATTGAATGTGGGTTTGAAATAACAATTTTGTTGTAGGTAAAGCTTTCAGTTTATTGCCAGATAGATCAGCATATGCCATTCTTTTAAAATTAAAAGAAAGCTAACAAAAAAAGGTTAGCATTGTGCATGCTTGAAGTACAGTTACTATTGACTAACATTTTTGGTGTATCTCCTGTAACTGCTATAGCTTAGTGTTTACAGCCGAAGCTGTAGTGAAGGTCTTATTCCAGGGTTTACTATATCAAAATAAGAAGTGGTCCGTAAAGGCCTGCATCTGATTTGGCTGGCGAAAGTGGGACAATAGCTTGATTCCAGGGACACCACATGGATGTTAGACAATGTCTTGACCAGCCATAGTTTACTGAGCATGGTAATATTGTCATCTGTTGATCTAGATAGGAGAAATGAGTCATTTTGTACCTGGATTTCTTATGTGGAGGATGCCAAAGAATTTTTTTGTTGGTGTTTTTATCTTTTATTTTGTTTCTGTATGTGGCCCTTGAAAAAAGAATTTATGCTGAAATATTAGATTGTTGTGTATTCTTCATTTATATGTACTCATAACATCTTCTGCCATTCTCATTTCTGCCCACTTTACTGTTTCTGGTTTTTTTTTTTGGTAAAACTGAACCATACACCTCTGTCTACCTTCATTTCTCTGACCTACCTGACAGTGAATATTCACAACAGAGTGAAAGCGAAGAGAGTAAGGATAAAATCTTACAGGCCTGCATGCCTAATTTTTCACACTTTGAAAATGTATTGTTCGTTTTCAAACACAATAAGTCATCTTTACATCTGAACCATTACCACCATCATAGAAAGTAGTTCACTTATACCTGGTACCATTACTGCATGTAAGCAGTTCACCACCACTTAAAGCCATTATTACTTATTTATTTATTACTGTTGTGACATACTCACATTATTTTGTTGGATGATCCTTCATCATTCTTCTCCTTTATCCTGTACGGAAGCTTTTTTTTTAACTCTAGAAAAAATAATTGTGTTTATGTTTTCACATTTTATATTGCTTGTTTCCTATCTTGAGCAGGTCTTGGATGGACTTGGCTTGGGACCTCAAGGTCCCCCCATTCCGCCTCCAGCAACTTTTGCTGTGGTACCCTACCCTGCCAAACGCAGAGCACCTCACATATCTAGCATAGGGGCATCCTATGTGTTCGTGGCATCATCACCTGATGATCCGTGAGTGATTATGTATCAGTAAAGACTTACTGTTGTGGGATAGGGGGTGGGGTGGGGGGAGTGGGTGTGATGACTGATGATGTGGGATGGTGGGGATGATGACTGATGTGGGATGGTGGGGATGGTGACTGATGTGGGATGGTGGGGATGATGACTGATAGTATGTGATGGTGGGGAATGTGACTGATATGGAATGGTGGGGATGGTGACTAATGTGGGATGGTGGGGATGGTGACTGATGTGGGATGGTGGGGATGGTGACTGATGTGGGATGGTGGGGATGGTGACTGGGATGGTGGGGATGGTGACTGATGTGGGATGGTGACTGATATGGGATGGTGGGGATGATGACTGATCTGGAATGGTTGGGATGGTGACTGATGTGAGATGGTGGGGATGATGACTGATCTGGAATGGTTGGGATGGTGACTGATGTGGGATGGTGACTGATAGTGTGAGATGGTGGGGATGGTGACTGATAGTGTAAGATGGTGGGGATAGTGACTGATAGTGTGGGATGGTGGGGATAGTAACTGATAGTGTGGGATGGTGGGGATGGTGATTGATAGTGTGGGATGGTGGGGATAGTGACTGATAGTATGGGATGGTGGGGATGGTGACTGATATTTGGGATGGTTGGAATAGTGACTGATAATGTGGGATGGTGGGGATAGTAACTGATAGTGTGGGATGGTGGGGATGGTGATTGATAGTGTGGGATGGTGGGGATAGTGACTGATAGTGTGGGATGGTGGGGATAGTGACTGATAGTGTGGGATGGTGGGGATAGTGACTGATATTTGGGATGGTTGGAACAGTGACTGATAATGTGGGATGGTGTTGATACTGACTGAAAATGTGGGATGATTGGTATGATGACTGATGATTGTTATGATGGGGATGGTGACTGATAATTGTAGTGATGGCTATGGTGACTGATAATTGAAATGATGGGAATGATGACTGATAATTGAGATGATGGTGATGGTGACTGATAATTGGGATGATGGTGATGGTGATTAGTGATGTTGGGTGGTTATTTATGATGTGGGATGGTGAGTAATGATAATGATTGATGATTTTTTAATATGAGCATAAAATCAGTGCAGTAGAGGGTGAATTGGTCTCTCAGGTTAAAGGAGAGGTTCATCGATTCTGCCATGATCCAGTAAAACAGCTGTAAATTGGTGACTGACACTTTTGTCAGGGAAACTGTTTAGAAAATACAGAATATTTGTCTGTAGAATTAGGCAGCTTCTGAGTACTATGCAGAATTGTCAAGGTATTCAGATAAATCCAGAATATCCATGTAAAAGTTAGTCCCAGCCTTCTGTAGTTGAAACAAAGCAAAGGGAAAACAAATGTGAAAGGATTAATATGTTATGAGAGCTGTATTCAAAAGTTGAATGAAACCATCACAGTTAACGTTATAAGACTTCAAAGATTTCAGATCTCTTGACGGAGACTGGAGACTTATTTTGTTTCAGAAATATTGGACTAGAGCAGAAGGAAGTGGAGGCTGACATGAAGGATGAAGAAAAGTCAAGAGGAGCAAAGACGCCAGACACAAAAACAGGCCGTACAAGTTCTGAGAGTAGAGTAGAGAGCAAACGCAGCGCTGAACGGCGGAAACTTCTCAGGCATGGCTCGTCCATGAGTCCGGCTTCAGAAGAAGCACAAACCCCAGCACCGGAGCCTGAGAGCATAAAGTGAGAGCACGTAGACATCACCAGATGTATTTCCTTGATTTTATTTTTATATTTGCCCATCCATTCATTCATTCATTTGCATGTCCCTTGCAGAATTTTGCCTCCCTAACAGCACTCCTGTAGCCCTCTCGGTTGTGAACAAGATGGCCTGCTGCTGATGCATCCATTTGCAGATCATCAATGATGTCTTGCAGCCATCTTCGCCTTGGCCTTCCTCTCTTTCTTTTTCCCATTATGTACCCTTCCAAGACGGTTTTCTCTAAATTATCATGTTTAATGTGTATAAAATCTTTAAGTTTTTTGTTCATCCAAAGCGTCTTTTTTTTTTTTAATGAATTCTGCATGAAATTCTGAGTTTGGAATGTCTTCATGTAACATTTTGTTTACCATGTGTTTCATGGTTTCGAGTCTTATGGGATTTACCATTCATATCATGTTGTACCATGTTGTGCTGTCTGCCGAGTTCATATTATCAATGATTGTGCAATTTATCTTGCCTAAGTTATGCTTGTACACAAAAAGCAAAATGGCTACTCGGCTAATCGTTTTTGGTACAGCAGATGTTATTTTTGGATGTGACAGTGTTGACTCTTTTTTATCCTTCCTACTATTTTTCTTATGCCTTGCTTGCCATTTCTAACCCAGAGGTAATGAAGAAAGTTAGAGCACTTTCTTCAGAGCAACAAAATAAAATAATATTTTGGCTTCAGCCTTCACCATACGTGAACAATTAACAAAGAAGGAAGAAATTTCACCATACACAAACAATTAACAAAGAAGGAAGAAATTTCACCATACACAAACAATTAACAAAGAAGGAAGAAATTTCACCATACACAAACAATTAACAAAGAAGGAAGAAATTTCACCATACACAAACAATTAACAAAGAAGGAAGAAATTTCACCATACACAAACAATTAACAAAGAAGGAAGAAATTTCATCATATGCAAACAATTAACAAAGAAGGAAGAAATTTACAGTGAGAAAAGACAGAAACATGATAAAATATGACAAAGTAAAGGTTTAGATATGTCCAAACTAGTGGTGTGTTGATCAAATCAGATCTGAAAACATGTCAGTCATTTTTGATTTTGTAGATCATAGATCTTTTAGTGATAATCAAACATTCTTGATCTAGATCCTGGAGATCAGTACTAACATGATTTAGACAATCAGATGTTTTTTATCTAGATTCTGAAGATAATACTAACATGATTTAGACAAGTCAAGAGGAGCAAAGACGCCAGACACAAAAACAGGCCGTACAAGTTCTGAGAGTAGAGTAGAGAGCAAACGCAGCGCTGAACGGCGGAAACTTCTCAGGCATGGCTCGTCCATGAGTCCGGCTTCAGAAGAAGCACAAACCCCAGCACCGGAGCCTGAGAGCATAAAGTGAGAGCACGTAGACATCACCAGATGTATTTCCTTGATTTTATTTTTATATTTGCCCATCCATTCATTCATTCATTTGCATGTCCCTTGCAGAATTTTGCCTCCCTAACAGCACTCCTGTAGCCCTCTCGGTTGTGAACAAGATGGCCTGCTGCTGATGCATCCATTTGCAGATCATCAATGATGTCTTGCAGCCATCTTCGCCTTGGCCTTCCTCTCTTTCTTTTTCCCATTATGTACCCTTCCAAGACGGTTTTCTCTAAATTATCATGTTTAATGTGTATAAAATCTTTAAGTTTTTTGTTCATCCAAAGCGTCTTTTTTTTTTTTAATGAATTCTGCATGAAATTCTGAGTTTGGAATGTCTTCATGTAACATTTTGTTTACCATGTGTTTCATGGTTTCGAGTCTTATGGGATTTACCATTCATATCATGTTGTACCATGTTGTGCTGTCTGCCGAGTTCATATTATCAATGATTGTGCAATTTATCTTGCCTAAGTTATGCTTGTACACAAAAAGCAAAATGGCTACTCGGTTAATCGTTTTTGGTACAGCAGATGTTATTTTTGGATGTGACAGTGTTGACTCTTTTTTATCCTTCCTACTATTTTTCTTATGCCTTGCTTGCCATTTCTAACCCAGAGGTAATGAAGAAAGTTAGAGCACTTTCTTCAGAGCAACAAAATAAAATAATATTTTGGCTTCAGCCTTCACCATACGTGAACAATTAACAAAGAAGGAAGAAATTTCACCATACACAAACAATTAACAAAGAAGGAAGAAATTTCACCATATGCAAACAATTAACAAAGAAGGAAGAAATTTCACCATATGCAAACAATTAACAAAGAAGGAAGAAATTTACAGTGAGAAAAGACAGAAACATGATAAAATATGACAAAGTAAAGGTTTAGATATGTCCAAACTAGTGGTGTGTTGATCAAATCAGATCTGAAAACATGTCAGTCATTTTTGATTTTGTAGATCATAGATCTTTTAGTGATAATCAAACATTCTTGATCTAGATCCTGGAGATCAGTACTAACATGATTTAGACAATCAAATGTTTTTTATCTAGATTCTGAAGATAATACTAACATGATTTAGAC
This sequence comes from Achatina immaculata, assembly GCA_009760885.1. NCBI lineage: Eukaryota > Metazoa > Mollusca > Gastropoda > Stylommatophora > Achatinidae > Lissachatina > Lissachatina immaculata. The sequence goes on from CM019716.1 coordinate 46,406,693, forward strand.
AATCAAACATTTTTTATCTAGGTCCTAGAGATCAATACTCACATCTTCTTCTTTGTATGCATTTAGCAATAATGCGTGGTACCCTGATTTTTGCGAAGCGCCTTTTGGCTGGGTACTTCTGACTTCAGCACCTTTCCTTGCTAGGGCAGACTGTAGTCTTGCTCAGACTGCCATGAAGACAGTGGTGTAGGCTGGCCTAGCTAAAGGAATCCGATGAGTGCTTCAATGATATCCATTCCCCACCACCTATAGTCTGCTGGCTCTGTTTTGTTTATCCTGAAAGCTATTGTTGTAAAGACCCATAGGCTTGTCACATCCTGGATTCATTGGTTTCACATCAGACTTTCCTCATCCCCATCTGTGATCTCCTTGTCCCCATCTGTCCACCAACCTGACATTACATTTTATAAAAATAACAATTACACCTAGTGTTGATTGCTACAGATTTCTCAGCTACAGAATTAGGTCAGTTTTTAAGCAGTCAGATCTACGTTCCCTGTCTCACAAAGACTATGTTAAGATAAGTGTGTTCTTAACACAGTTTTTCCCAGGGGAAATACTCACATGATTTAGGCACTCCTGGGTTTAGTGAAGTTCAGACAACCAGCAATTAATCATTTTTTGAACATGTAAAATTTTGACAACCAGAAATTAGTTAAGTTTGGAACATGTAAAGTCCAGACAATGAGCAGTTCACAAATAAGTGAGTTATTTTTAGAACCAAGTCTTATTTCACAGTCTGAAGATTGACTTGTGGAGACAATTGTTTCAGAACATGCAGCATGCTTTGACTTGTGGAGACAACTGTTTCAGAACATGCAGCATGCTTTGACCTGTGGAGACAACTGTTTCAGAACATACAGCATGCATCTTTGAGATTAGAGCAAGCAGTAATATTCTGTCTGAGTATACAGCCCTCGCTAATGAATGCACATCTGTATAAAAATGGTTTCAGACAGTCTCTATAGATTCTTCTATATGTAGTGCAAAAACATGCAGGACTTGGACAAAAAAAAAAAAGCTGGCCAAGTCGTGTTACCAGCATATAGAAAACCTGTGAGTTTCTTGATCCTCACTGTTTGCATCTGATGGTGGGATATCTGGACCCTCACTTTTTGCAGCTGATGATGGGATATCTGGACCCTCACTGTTTGCAGCTGATGGTGGGATATCTGGACCCTCACTGTTTGCAGCTGATGGTGGGATATCTGGACCCTCACTTTTTGCAGCTGATGGTGGGATATCTGGACCCCCACTGTTTGCAGCTGATGGTGGGATATCTGGACCCTCACTGTTTTCAGCTGATAGTGGGATATCTGGACCCTCACTGTTTGCAGCTGATGGTGGGATATCTGGACCCTCACTGTTTGCAGCTGATGGTGGGATATCTGGACCCTCACTTTTTGCAGCTGATGGTGGGATATCTGGACCCTCACTTTTTGCAGCTGATGGTGGGATATCTGGACCCTCACTGTTTGCAGCTGATAGTGGGATATCTAGACCCTCACTGTTTGCAGCTGATAGTGGGATATCTGGAAGAAGCAGGAGAAACATCAGAGGAGAAGAAAAGCAGTCATACATTCAAGTGATCTGTTCTTCCAAGAATGCTGCTGTCTTGATATTTTTCTGAAACTGTAGTTGGCAGCTTGCATCATGGAGTACGTTGCTTAGTAGTCAGTGATATCATGGGACCACCATCTCATATGCATTTAGAAGTTGTAAGTGTAGCTCTTGTTCTGGAGTGAAGTAAAAAAAGTTAATTTATAAGTGTAGCTCTTGTTCTGGAGTGAAATAAAATAGTTAACTTATAAGTGTAGCTTTTGTCAGGAGTGATGTAAAAGAGTTAACTATGATTTTATCTTACATGAATGATAGTACTGCAGGCTCCCTGTCACAGAGTGATGAGAAAGTGCCTGCCAAGGTGTAAGTGTGACTAAGGATTTTTTTTAACCTTGCCTTAGTAACCTGCTTGCTCTTAATCTGCAGCCATCAGAAATTCATAGATTTTATTATTATTTTCCTTTCTATGAGTGCACTGACCTAATGACAAAAAATATGTATTATCATGCCATTTGAAGTAACAGATATTGATATAAAACTGCTTCACTGACAAACTAAGATGCAGGTAATGCTCTGCAGTTAAAGTCACATTTTCATACATCATAAATGATAACTTGAATGTTGGGCAGGAGTACACTTTTAACCACCACCAACACTTGTGTCTGTTTTAGAATCTATAACTAGGGTTAAAACCACCACCAACAGTTGTACTTATCTGTTCTAAGACAAGCATAGCTATAGTTAAAACCACCACCAACAGTTGTACTTATCTGTTCTAAGACAAACATAGCTAGAGTTAAAACCACCACCAACAGTTGTACTTATCTGTTCTAAGACAAGTATAGCTATAGTTAAAACCACCACCAACAGTTGTACTTATCTGTTCTAAGACAAGTATAGCTATAGTTAAAACCACCACCAACAGTTGTACTTATCTGTTCTAAGACAAGCATAGCTAGAGTTAAAATCACCACCAACATTTGTACTTATCTGTTCTAAGACAAGCATAGCTAGAGTTAAAATCACCACCAACACTTGTACTTATCTGTTCTAAGACAAACATAGCTAGAGTTAAAACCACCACCAACATTTGTACTTATCTGTTCTAAGACAAACATAGCTAGAGTTAAAATCACCACCAACATTTGTACTTATCTGTTCTAAGACAAACATAGCTAGAGTTAAAATCACCACCAACATTTGTACTTATCTGTTCTAAGACAAACATAGCTAGAGTTAAAATCACCACCAACACTGATGCCTGTCTTAGAATTTGTAACCAACATTTGTACCTGTGGACAAAGTAAACAAAGAATTTTTGAAAACTTAAGAACTGCCAACTAGTGCAGCACAAACAATATAAAATCTAGTGCCTTTAATAACCTCCCAGTAAATAGTCTTAGCAGCTTTTTTTCAGAATTTTATCTAGCCTAAAAGAAATGTTAGGCTATCAGTAGCCTGGAATGTGGTTGTGTGCCTGGACTTATTTTTTTTTCTACAGAGCTTCTTTTTTTATCACTTACGCATTTTAAAAAGTGCTTCTTTCTCTCTTTGTATATTATATTCTGCTTTAAAAGCACTTTTGACATTCTTTCAGTTTTTTGTGTAGAATTATTTACTTTTTATGTAATTTTAATTGTAAATCTATCATTCATTCAGTATCATCTAACAATTTTATATTTTCACTCATTCACTGTTCTAGTTTTTAATGTTCTCAGACTGGAAGAACGATTTTCTCTTACTATCCAATCCACTGTATTTTCATTATGTCTGTTTACATTACTGCTGCTGGCTGTTGTATTTATTATTTCTGTGGGCTTTATTTATTACTTCTCAGGGCTGTATTTACTACTTATGTGGGCTTTATTTACTACTTTTTGGATTGTATTTTTACTTCTGTATACTGTTTTTATTACTTCTGTGGGCTGTATTTATTATGAATGTGAATGACCAAATTTATATTTGCTCATAATGTCACAAAAAATTCAATATGAAAAACATCAACTTGAAGTTACAGTATTTGGTATTAAAAATTAACATTATCAAATTCAATCGGTCATAAATCTATGACTAACCTACACATGTGCAGGTATTATTCTGATTTATGTGCTTCACTTATTGGCTTTTGGCATAGCACTAGATGATAAAAATGATGTTGATGATGATGATGATGATGGTGGTGGTGGTGGCAGCGATGATGACAACAACAATGACAATGATGATGATGATGATGATGTAAACTGTATAACTTTTTGTCACATTAAAGCTTTCACAAATGAATTATTCCTACCCAAAATGGTGACATTAGGTCAAGAATGGCAAAATCTAATGTAACTTTTTTACAGCGTGAAGAGAATGCTAACAAAAACACATGACCTTAACTGTAACAAAAAGAGTTTGACTGTGCTGAATAGAGCTTGGCTTGTATTAATCCACATTTAGACAGAGAGATTAAACTTAAATTGTAGTAACAGAGATGTTTTGGAGGAGCATGTGCCATCGTTTGTGGTGACCAGAAGAATAAATGAATAAGTTCCCTGAGAAATTACAGAACGGAACGCCTGTGTTTTTTTTTTCCGATGGCATGGAAAGAGTTAAGATAAAAGATGTTGAATATATTGTAAGAGGAAGGAGAACCTGTGTTTACTGGCAGATTCTTCAGAAAAAAAAAAGAAAGTGAAAAAAGGAAGGGGGAGACTAAAAGTAAAATATCTGAATGAGGTGACCTAGTGACACACTGGGGGTGGGGGGGGGGGGGTAGTCAGGGTGATCAGAAATACCATGAAGTTCACAAAATGGAGATCACTTATGCCTGTGACATAACATACTGAGTTTGTGAATACCACAATTTGATACTTTAACACTTTGATTCATTTTTTGTAGTTTTGATAAGTGATAAAAGTATCAAACCTCCTCACTTTTGACATTTCTTGACAAGTGATAAAACTATTAAACTTCCTCACTTTTGACATTTCTTGACAAATGATAAAAGTATCAAACTTCCTCACTTCTGACATTTCTTGACAAGTGCATGCATTCCATATTTATGCTTTCACCATTTACTTTTTCTTGGAATTAAATGAAAGAAAATTTGTAAAATAAAATATAGGCCATGATGATTTAACACCTTAAAGCATATTTTTTCAATACTTTCACACAAGCATAATTTACATGAAGTACAAATTCTGATTGTCCATTTATTTGTCCTCCTTTCAACTGTTATCTTTCAACTAGTGACAAAGCCAAGTGCGACATCAGATGAAGCTGGAAATGAGTTTCTGGTGGCTTATTAACTTCTAGATCAGGTTCTGCTAGAACAGGTTGCACCACCCAGAGAGACACACACTGATACTTACACAGTCTGACAAGCTGAAGTAACACCAGCAAGGTTGTATCCACTGCCTTTAAACCAGCAATGACACCTCCGTGCTTCCATCTTGCCACGATAAGAGCGGCGATAAACATGGTTCTCAATAAGCGCTAAGTTACGTTTACTTCTGGCTAGCAAGAAAATCATCATCATCACCTTAGTTTAACCTGTCTGCCTTTTCTTTTGCAGGCTTACTCACTTCAGGTGGATGGTACCAGCTTGTGGTTCTATAACCTTGAAGCTGAAGTTTACTGCCACTGAAATGGGACAGTTTGACCAGACTCTGAACTTTGAGCTTGTGGGGACCAGGAGGAGGTATCAGATATTCTGCAGAGGAGTGTGCTCCTTCCCAACGATCAGCAAGGAGCCGAGGTTTGTTGTGTGGCGGGTGTCATGATGCCTGCTCATTATGAGGGATGTGGAACATATAGAGATATCTATACTTACTGCAGATTTCAATTTTATGTTTCATAATTCTCGTATAAAATATTCAAATGAGATTCAGTGACTAGCTGTTTCAAATCCAGGTTAACAACAAGTGTTATAATCACATAAACAGTGAAAGGTGTTTTTTTCCACAACCTGTATTTATATTGTATTTTTACTGAATAGTGTGAAGCTTTGCATCTATTGACCTATAACTAAAATTAGTTGGTAAGAAGTGACCAGTTCACAGCCATTTGTATTTATGACTGAGGTCCCATAGGAAAAAATCAGAAAATATTCTAGAAATGGCCAGATCTGGCCGCTGTGGGCTGGTGAGGTCATATGTGTTATGCATGTCACTTGTAATGGTACTGATAGCCATACAGTGCTGCACTGAATATATCTAAGTTATTGAAAAAGTAAGCTTTCACTAACACAGAATACTGTAACAACTTATAAAGAATGTTTAAAGTTAAAAATTGTAACCAATACCTAGTAAATATTCTGTGATATTGCAGTTGTTATCATCAGCAATAATAGTCTTGACCCTCATAGAAATAGCTCTGTACTTTTTATTTCTGATACTTATCTGATGTCCTGCAGTCAACTCAACAACTTTGTAATTGTGCACCCTTGTTGTCTTTTCAAACACTAAAAAAAAAATGATACGTGTTTGAAAAAGTGCTGTCACAAGTTTCTTGAAAACTGTGGTGCCATCAATCAGTGTTGTTGCTGATGTGGTGATGATCTTGCAGTATTCAGTGATATCCGTGGTATGAAAGAAAAATATGAGAAGAATGTAATAAACTTACCCATAGAAGCAAGATCAGTGAAAGAGGAATGGACCTTGTTCAAAACCAGCATTTTACAAGCAGCAGAGGAAATGTGGAATTATAAAACAGGGAGGTTCTAAAAAAATAATAAAAAATGGTGGAATGATGAGGTGAAAGAAAGTATAAGACAAAATAAAAATAAAGAATGAATGAGAAGTAAACAGGAGTGTTTCTTCGACAGTTATCTTTTATAAATGTTATTCAAGCATGGCTTGTGTGTGCCATGTATTGAAAGAGGATTTGAGATGAAGATGACATTGATTATCGGATCCTTTACACACAAAAAATATGACAAAAATATTTATTTTGATTAAATCAGTTTAGCTACATTCATTTGATGTTGTTGGCACATTTTGTTTGCAAAATTAATGATCAGCTGATCATGACTGTCAACCATCTGCACAAATTTAAGCAAAAAATGATTACAAAGGAGAAATCAAAATACCCACGTGGAACCATATTTTAGATATATTACTTTTATGACTTCCCTTTAAGTAACAGCCTTTAGAACTTGCACACAAAACAAAATTATTCTGAAATCTATGTCAGTGATGGTATCACCAGCACACTGAGCTTACTAGAACATTGGGTTTTTTTACCCACAATAATCTTTAATGTAGAACTTATTTAACTGATTTTTTTTTGGGGGGGGGGGGGGGGGGGGTGAACTATCTTAATGCAAAGAAAACTAAATTGATGACAACTGACAAAACAAACAAGGTGGCTGAAATATATATCAATGAGGAAAAATTGGAAGAAGTGGAGAGTTTTGAATATCTTGGATCACTACTAACTAATAATGGAGATACAATGAGGGAAATTAAAAGGAGGACATCTATCGCTCTTCAGAAAGTAAAACAATTAAAGAATCTGTGGAGAGGAGCAGACAGAACTACAAAAATAAGATTTTTAAGGGCATGCATCTTTCCCATCGCAACATATGCCTGTGAGACCTGGACACTTAACAAAACAGCTGAGAAACACATAAATGCCTTTGAATGTACATACTACAGAAGAGTTCTCCAAATATCGTGGACACAAAAAAGAACAAATATATCTATACTACAAGAACTTAATATTGAAGAAGGCTGGCTAGTAAAGAAGATTAAAGAGAGAAAACTTAAATATTTAGGACACATTAAACATTATGATAATTTAGAGAAGACCGTATTGGAAGGATACATAATGGGAAAAAGAAAAAGAGGAAGACCAAAATGAAGATGGCTGCAAGACACCGTTGATGATCTGCAAATGGATGCATCAGCAGCAGGCCATCTTGCTCACAACCGAGAGACCTACAGGAGTGCTGTCTGGGAGGCAAAGTTCCGCAAGGGACATGCAAATGAATGAATGAATGTGGGTGAACTGACAACACAGGCCAGAAGTGTTATAAGAAGTTAAGAAAAATAAAAATCTGAATTGAATCAAATCAAACTTTGCAGCAGGGAATGGGAAACACTCAAAATGTTGGGGGGGGGGGGTGTCCATAAACCAAGAAACTGATACATTTATGATACTTTTGATATCCTGTGGTGTATATTTTATTAAAGAAATGATAAAATACAGTGTACAAGAAACATACAGTAAGATGATTTTGTTCTGACATCATGTTCTCGATTAAAATGAATGTATTGTTGGTATGAATGTACGTATGTTTACACATTTACACGTTACATTGAAAACATATTACAATATGATTCTTTATTTCTTATGTTCTGGTTCATACTTTGTGATCCATTTCCACATAGTTACTGTGCAGTTTGCACTTTGTGATCTATTTCCACATAGTTACTGTGCAGTTTGCACTCTGTTAGTATTTTGAGATAATAGTAAATATGTCTATTCATCTTGTATCATGTTATAACCACTATAGTGGTGAATTTAATGTCTGATCTCCACTGTAGTCATTGACATAAGAGCCACATTGATTTTGTGTCTGATCTCCACTGTAGTCGTTGACATAAGAGCCACATTGATTTTGTGTCTGATCTCCACTATAGTCGTTGACATAAGAGCCACATTGATTTTGTGTCTGATCTCCACTGTAGTAGTTGACATAAGAGCCACATTGATTTTGTGTCTGATCTCCACTGTAGTAGTTGACATAAGAGCCACATTGATTTTGTGTCTGATCTCCACTATAGTCGTTGACATAAGAGCCACATTGATTTTTGGCCTGTTGGCTGGCCCCAGAATTGGGTGCATGACTGTATTTTAAAGTTTCTATGACAGCCACATTATGACTGTGACTGTTCATAAAAATGTCAAATGACTGAGCGTGTTTTTTAATGGATCTGTTCATTTTCAACATTTTATTACAGTGAGGATGAAATAGACCACCACTTCTTTGAGGAAAAACTTTATATTGCAAGCACAACATTCACAAATGACTTCATGTAATAAAAGCAAAAGCTCAGAGTAGCAAACATTTTTTTTGGGGGGGGGGGGGGGGGGGGGGGGTTTGGTTGATCCAAGGAAACCAAAAATAATAGCCGATCATATTTACAGCAGAAATAGAAATGCTGCATATGCTCCTCACACAGTTCTAGTCCTCGGCAACTCGAAGAAGAAGAAAAATGTTATTTAGATCATTCAAAACTGAAGCGAAATCTACATTCTGAAAGAACACTACAAGAAGAGTAGAAGAGTTTTACATGTTTGACATAAAGACCTTCCATCATCACTACATTTGTATCTTCTGACTGTCTTTACTTTCAGGCTTGTGTTTTTGAACAGAAAGAGGAGCCGGAAAGAAAATGAAATTGTTCACAAAAAGTATATTCTTGCAACAGAGACATTTGAATTTGGACCTTTACTGGTTGGAAAATCTAGAGAAAGGTACAAATTTTAAGTTCACATTGTGAACATTCATTCTGTGGCATTTGAAGAAAGGATAGCTTTGAGGAAGAGATTTATTTTATTGAGATAAATGAGAATGTTTTGATTAATATTTAAGACTATGTGATTATATGACATATCATTTGACACAAGTAATTAATAAGAGTCCATCATTTTAAATGTTAAGAACAAAAAACAGACCATAACAAAGACTGAAGGAGACAGCAAAGATGCAGCTTTATCAAATGAATGTTAGGTAGACCCGTAAAGTCTTTAGCAATCTCCCATGTACTAAGTATCGGTTTCTGTCATGTTTACCTTACACAAAAATCAATGTAGATGTAAAATTATTGTATTTTGTTAACCTTTTATTAAAATTTTTTTTCATCTATCTTAAACTTATGTTTATTATAAAGTTCAATCTAAACTTGTACTACAGGATGCAGTAAAATGTTTTGTTCTACCTGAACCCTTGCAGCTACCGAGAAGGCAAATACCCAGAAAACATGGAGGATTTCACCATCGTAAACACATCCCCTATTGAAGCAGATGTCAGTTTTTGCTTTCTCAGTGACAGTAGAGCCGAGACTTTCATGCTGGAGCCAACCTCAATGATACTCAAACCTAAAGAATCTGGCAAGCTGACAGTCTGGGCCTATCCCAGAGGTTAGTTTACATTTCTAATTATCTATAGCAGATGTGGTCTTCAGCATGTTGCATCCGCATTGTAGTGAGGATACTGAAACAACTTTAACAGGAAGTTTTTGAAGCTGATATAATAAAAGCAACTTTTTTAAAATGGTGCTATGGTGGTGTAGTTGTTAATGTACTCACTTACCAACTAGAAGGTCCTGGACTCACTGGAAAAAAAAATGTTTGTTTTGGGGCAGCCTAGAATCAAGAAGTAGGTACCTGAGTTTTCCCAGAGTAAACAAGCATCAAAGAAAGAGTGCGGACCTCCCTGCATCACAGGAATTTTTTTTTATATTTTTAAAACTCGGACAAAGAGAGGGATGGAGACAGAGCTTTTTGTGTCCAGGAGACTGCACAAAGACAGGACAGCATCTCAACCATAGCTGCTTCTCTGACCCTCACCAACTGCACTGTTTTACTAACACAGTTGTCTTCTCTTCTTTTCCTTTGTGTAAGAGTTAACGCCATCCTAGTAATGAAGACAGTTACATAACAATTTGACAAAAGCTTTGGGACTCCTATCAGAATCTGGAGAGGACTGTGGGCTTTGCCATGTTGACAGGTATCAGGATCTGATGTGACCAACAACCTCAAACATAGAAGAAGAAGAACAATTTCTTGATAATTTCAGTTATGTTTCTTGCATTAAGAAATAGTGGTTTTTGTTATGTCGTTTTCAGATGTTTCCTGTTTTGTTTTGTTTGCTTTTTTTTGTTGTTGACTTTCAGGATTTTATTTTGTAAAATATTACCATCATTGGGAAATAAAAACTGTTTCCACTTATATAGATATTATTGGTCACTTTTATTTTCTATATAAAATGAGACAATTATGGAAGCACAGTTTAGAGATAGTTTGCGGTTTTTGTTGGAGTTCAGTTTGAGCTGTTGTAAAATAAGGCATTGATAGTTGAGTATCTGGACACATGAAATACTGAATTTTTTTTTGTGTGTGCCTAAAACTTATGCTACAGGTTTCAGTAAACCTGTAACATGGTTTACACAAGGCTCTCTACATTGTCAGAAATAACCTTTGTTATTTGGCTTATGTTTCACAATGAGCCCTCCCCTGACTCTAGGCTGAGCTATAATTTAGAGCACCAACAGAAAAGTGGGTCAAGGGCTAGGCCACCTCTGGTTTGCCATCTCTGACACACATATCATCAGTCAGGAACATTCATCTGTTACTGTTTAGATATTGTATGTGCTTATGTAGGTGAAAGTGCATCTTATGGTATTTTGCCACTGCCAACACTTCTGTAGGTTTTCCAGATGAACAATAAATCTAAAACCTTCCATCTAGTCAAAACATATCTCCAGCTGGACTACAACCAGAGCTGATCATTGCTATAAGGATGCTGTTATAAATCACCTTGCGACTGAGAGTTTATGTTCTTGGTGACTGTAGCTGTGGTAAAGGTTTTCTAGCATAAGCATCGAGTCAGAGATTGTGTGTTGGCCATAAAGATCATCTAGGATAAGCATCAGATCAGACTGTGTGATTGCTACAGTGATATTTCTTACTTTTCAAGAGCTGATCAATGAAAGCAGTCTTGACAGTCATCTCCTTCAGTGTAGAAGTCACACTGATCCTAGCCAGGCGGTCTATTTCCAAGAGTACTACATGTAGGTAACAGAATTTCTTGACCAGCATTAGCCTGCTGTCTTGACCAGCATTAGCCTGCTGTCTTGACCAGCATTAGCCTGCTGGCCCTTATAACCCTATCAACTCCTTTGTATCACTTTCATGCTGGCTTCAGAGTCAATATTTGCTACAGTTCTTGTTGTTGTTTGTGTAGGCCCAGGTCACTATGAGGATGCTGTTGTCTGCTGTGTAAGGGAGAACCCAGAGCCAGTCTTGTTCAAGATTTCCTGTGATGGCTTCAGACCTGAGCTGGATTTGGACAAGAAAGTCATACAGTTTGACAAAGTGCTTTTACACAGGTACAGTTTGACAAAGTGCTTTTACACAGGTACAATTTGACAAAGTGCTTTCAATACAGGTACAATTTGACAAAGTGCTTTTACACAGGTACAGTTTGACAGAATGTTTTTATACACTTATATCAGGTAGGGATGGTGCAGACAGGCAGGACAACTTAGGCAACACATATTAAACAAGGCAGTGAAACATGAGATGGGTTGCAGTTCAATCTGTACAGATGAAAAGAGAAACATAATGGATAAAATAAATAAAGTTGAGCAGTTTAGACATTGTAGATAAAATAGAACAGCTGAGACAGTACAGATAAAATAGAATGGCTGAGACAGTACAGATAAAATAGAACAGTTGAAACAGTACAGATAAAATAAACCAATCTAGATGAAGTAAAAGAATTGTAAAGCAGTTTAGCAGTTTGAGAATGTGCAGTTCAGTTGTAGAGCAACAACATACAACAAACAAAGAGGACAGTAATTATGACATGAATATGAAGATCAATCATTCCAATGCATACAAAGAAATCAATAATTCCAATGCATACAGACAAAGAGATCAATAATTCCATTGCACACAGAGACAGCAAAAATTATGATGCACTCAAAGAGAATAATAATGCTATTACACAAATGAAAATAGCCACAATTGTGACACACACACAAAGAGAGCAATAATTCTAACACAAAGAGAGCAGCAATTCTGATGCACATAAACAAAGAGAGAAATAATTCTGATGCACATAAACAAAGAGAGAAATAATTCTGATGTACACAAACAAGAGAGTAATAATTCTGATGGATACAAACAAGAGAGCAATAATTCTGATACATAATGAGAGCAATAATTCTAAAGCACAGAAACAAAGAAAGCAGTAATTCTGATGTACAAAGAGAACAATAATTTTAATGCAGACAAGGGGAAGTCACTAAGTAACTCACAAATTGAAATATTTTATCAGTGGCAGTTATCAGGTAGTATTTAAATATATCCTTAGATAGTACCATCATAGAACTTTATAATAGTTGTATGTAGGGGGTGCTAGGGGGAGTTATGTGCGCATGCGCAAAGCAATAACAAAATGGTTGCCCAACTGTTACTGTGTACCAAAGAAGAACAGAGAAGTGTAATGCAATTTTTGTGGGCTAAAGGACACTCAGTTGAGGACATTAATAAGGAAATGATTACAGTTTATGCTGAAAAGTGTTTTTCGTGTAAAGCAGTCTATAACTGGGTAAAAGAATTTTCTCAGGGACACACTGAAATTGTTGACAAAGTTCGACTTGGCCGTCCTGTTCAGATTGCAACAGAAATGACTGTGCAGCATGTGAATTAGATTATCAGATCTGATAGCCAAGTAACGATAAACAGTGTAGCAAGTGCAATCGGATGTTCACATGGCTTAGCCTACAGAATAATGAATGAGCAATTGAATTTTTGGAAAGTTTGCTCACTTTGGGTACCCAGAGATCTGAATGATGAACACAAAATGAACCAATTTGGTTTGTCATTGCAACATCTCTGTCATTACACATATGAAGGTGAAGACATGCTCCAAAGGATTATTACTGGAGACAAATCTTGGGTGCACCACTACAAACCCAAATCAAAACGTGCCTTAATGCAATGGAAACAGCTGTCATCGCCATGCACAAAAAAATTCAAGATTATGCCTTCTGCTGGGAAGGTTATGCTGACAATGTTCTGGGATTATCAAGGAGTGTTGTTAAACAAGTTCCAGAAGTATGGTGACAGTGTGAATTCTGTATTATACTGTGAAGTTCTGTCGATGCTATGGGATGCAATTCGAAGAAAACGTCCTAGTCTGCTGACTAAAGGTGTGCTTCTGTCTTCATGACAATGCCAGACCACATACTGCTCAGTTAACCCAAGAGAAAATTAGCCAGTTGGGTTGGGAAGTTCTTGAACATCCACCCTATAATCCTGACTTAGCTACAAGTGATTTTCACCTGTTTGGTCCATTGAAAAACCGCCTTAGTGGGAGAAGATTCTCAAGTGACGAAGAAGTAAAAAAATGGTTCAAAAATCGGACTCCCAATTTTTATGCCATGGGTATTGCATCACTGATTACACGATGGGACAAATGTATCAAAGTTGGTTGCGATCACGTTGAGAAATAGGGAGCAATAATTCTGACACAAAAAAAAACACACACACACACACAGAGCAATAATTCTCTCTCACTCACACACACTCATTCACACACACACACACACACTCACTTACACTCACACACATATATAAAGTAATAATCCTGACACACATAAAGAGCAGCTTAGAATGACATCTATTGGATGGAGCATCTTAAACAAAGATATCTCACCACTTCTAACAATGCAAATGTAAGGATCAGTTTTACTGTGACATCTCTATGAGATGTAAATATTGTACTCATGCACACAGAATTTTTAAAAAAAAAAATAATAGCACTTTAGTAAAGAAAGTCATCATGGCAGTTAAACAAGATTCATTAATATTAGCATGTTAAATAAGATTAATTCATATTAGCATATGCGAACGAAGAAGAAGATTCATATTAGCATGTTAAACAAGATCCATTTATATTATGAGAGGTGACTGATAAGTTCTCGGCATAAGGTACAATAGATTATTTGTGGACAACTTTTTGGGGTTATTTCTCAGCATAGTCCCCTTGCAAGTTTATACACTTAGTCCAGTGATCCTGGAGCATATGGATCCCTTCTTTGTAAAACTCAGCATCTTGTGCCAGTAGAAAGTGGTCTACACCATGAATGACATCATCACCTGGAACAAATTTGCAACCACTGAGCTCCTTTTTGAGTTTGGTAAACAGGTAATAGTCCGAAGGGGCCAAGTCTGGGGAATAAGGAGAATGTTCAAGAAGCTGGAAGCTGCATTCATGAATGGCAGCCATTGCCACCGCTGACTTGTGAACTGGAGCATTGTCTTGATGAAAGATGATTCCTCTCGTCAATTTCCCTTGACACTTTTCCTTCAGTTTGACCCGCATTTGCTTCACAAGATTAGCGTAATAGACCCCGGTGACCGTTCTGCCCTTTTGAAGATAGTCTACCAATAGCACACCTTCTGAATCCCAAAAGATGAAAGCCATCACTTTGCTTGCAGACAGAACCACCTTGCTTTCTTTGGAAGTGGGGATCCATGATGTTTCCACTGCTTTGACTGTTCTTTTGTTTCTGGTTGAAAATGATGAACCCAAGACTCATCCATAGTCACAAATTGCTGAAGAAACTTTTCAGGATTTGCAGAAAAATGGCTAAGATTGTCTCTTGACATGTTGAGACACTGTCATTTGTGATCAGCTCCAAGAAGTTTTGGGACCCATCGAGCAGAGACCTTTGTCATTTGAAGATCATTGTGAATAATGGCATGAACATGTTCCTGGGAGAAGCCCAACTCAGTAGCAATGTACCACTCAGTTGTCGTCGATCCTCCATTATCATGTCATGGATTCTGCCTGTGGTTTCATCGGTGGTTACCATTCTTGGCCTTCCCAGACGGGGATCATCTTCCAGACTCTCCTTTCCATGTTTGAATTGAGCTACCCATTTCTTCACTGTGCTGTAAGAAGGGGCACTCTCCCCTAGAGTCTCTACCATATCCTCATGGATCTCCTTCAGTGATAAGCCCTTGATGCAAAGATAGCGAATGACTGTGAGAAATTTTATCCATTTTCTCAGATTCTGCCACCCCTTACCATTTCAGTAGCCTGTAAAAAGAATTGATTGCAGTTAATTTCTTGAAACTTGGTGTTTAATCTTACATTAACCTGATCTACAAATGGTGCACCTTCTTTCTTCTTCTTCCTCTTTGTTCACTTCTCTCACCAAGATCACCCCATGATCCTACTGAATTTACTTCTGTGGTTCTCGCAATAGTCTCATTTAGGATGGAGACTCAGAGCATGGTGGGGCTTGGGCCTATATTCTAGGGTGGGTCAAAGAAGCAGCATTGCGTGACACTATGGTTTTCTTTGCACCAGTTTAGTCTAGAGTTGGACTTTCTCACCGGTAACCTCGATGTGGTTTGGATATGAATATATCCCCACCTGGTGAGAGGTGGTTGCCCGTCCAGCCTAGAGTTGGACTTTCTCACCGGAAAACCTTGATGTGTTTTGGATATCAGTATATCCCGCAGGGTGAGAGGTTGAACTTTCTCACCAGAAAACCTCAACGTGATTTGGATATAATATATCCCCACTGGGTGAGAGGTGGTTGCCTATCTAAACTGCACTGGTCAAGTGTCTCCGACTTCAGCATTTTGTGGTCGTGGCCGCTACCCTTCCTGGTGGTGACCAGGATGGAGCTTTTGTCCAGGAGGATTAATCCTCATCACTAGTGAGTTTCACCCCTGGGTTAAGCCGGTTTAGGCGTATTATCCCAGTATGGGTGTATATAGGACATGACTGGCCTCTAGAGCAGAGGTACTGTGACATGAGTAGCCATCAAGTTTCAGCCCTGGGTTAAGATGGTTTAGGCAATTGCCCCAGCATGAATGTATATAGGACGTGAATAGCTTCTAGTGCAGAGGTGCCATAGTATGAGTAGCCCTCACTGCAAGTCTACTGGCCATACCAATTAAACTTCACTTAATCCTTTCCATCACCTTTTTCACAGCGGCGCCGCACGACAACCCTGATCACATTTTTATTCATTGACCTGGAGGAGTTTCACCCCACGCATGACAGCCGAAGAATCTCACCAGCAGAGACACATGCACCTAATATCAACATTGTGTCTCAAGTATTTGTACCTTAGGCTGAGAACTTATCAGTCACCCCTCATAGCATGTTAAACAAGATCCATTCATATCCTCATGTTCAGTAGCCGGATGTCATCTTTCTGGAGACTTCTCATGACTTTCTGTTGCTGCTGTTTTCTAATTGTTTAGTCCTGACCAGATTGTAAAATTAGAACATGTTTTAATAAGAGGCAAACTGAAACACTTAGTGACAACAGGAAAACTGGAGGGGAAGGGGACAGAAGAAAACAAAGAAACAAGATAGGAGTGGCATAGAGCACAGTCCAAAACACATCTTATAGAAAGAGGAAAGGATAGATGGGTATGGAAGTCATGACGACGACACCAGATTGGCATGGACCAGAGAGATTATAAACATTGTCAGGGTTTCTTTTGCTGGTGTTTTCTGTTTTCTAACATGTTAAATTCTGACCAACTTGTAAACATTGTCAGAGAGTTTCTACACAGATAATATCTGGCAATTTTTTTTCTGTTCTTCTCAGTCCTGATTGAGTTTCTTGAATCCTCAGTCTTTGATTTTATGTTCAGTTTTTATTTGATTGAGTGATTGATGTCCTGGCATAATTGTGAACTTGAGCTCCTTGCAGCCAATAGAAACATGAAGATCTTGAAATGCAGGAATCAGATCAGATGAAGTGTAGTCATAGGTCATATTATTAAGTTACTGAGTGAACCCCCCCCCCCACAAACTCTCACACAAAACTGAAAAAAATGAATTTCTGAATAAGTCCTAACCTCATGTAGAATAAAAAATCCTGACTCCTTTGACCACCTGAAGTAATGCAACAGAAGTTCTGTAGAAAAGTTAGAACAGCCGTCTTTGTTGGCCTTAATAACTACATAGTCTGACTAGTTCAGACTTGTTATCTCCATGATATCCATATTAAACTATTTTTGTTCACATTTCCATGAGCATTTGTCCTTTACTGTCCATAATCCCTAAAGCGTTCTTAGTTTTGCGTTGTTGCAAACATCTGAGAGCTGGTGATAATCTTATGCTTGCTTTCTCAGGAAGGACACAAAGAGCATCTACCTGCGGAACACCACTCACTTGCCTGTGGCCTGGAAATTAAGTGGGCTTGATAACCTCGGAGATGATGTCACGGTCGCTGCTGAAAGTGGCATTGTGGAGCCTCTGTCTGAGTATCCACTACAGGCATTCTTTAGAGCTATGAAGGCCACACCATCCAGCAAGAAAACGATTAGAATTGAGGTACAGTGTCTCTACTTAACACCTTCCAGCAAGAGAATGATTAGAATTGAGGTACAGTGTCTCTACTTAACACCTTCCAGCAAGAGAATGATTAGAACTGAGGTACAGTGTCTCTGCTTAACACCTTCCAGCAAGAGAATGATTAGAATTGAGGTACAGTGTCTGTACTTAACACTGTCCAGCAAGAGAATGATTAGAATTGAGGTACAGTGTCTGTACTTAACACTGTCCAGCAAGAGAATGATTAGAATTGAGGTACAGTGTCTGTACTTAACACTGTCCAGCAAGAGAATGATTAGAATTGAGGTACAGTGTCTGTACTTAACACCGTCTAGCAAGAGAGTGATTAGAATTGAGATATAATATGTGTACTGAACAAAGACAGCTTCACATGCTGTTCAGCATTTATTTTGTCTCGTTTATTCCTTTGTTTCCCTTATCATTTGTCAGGCTAAACATAATCTGTGGTTTCAAAGTAAAAATAT
Source organism: Achatina immaculata (assembly GCA_009760885.1). Classification (NCBI taxonomy): domain Eukaryota; kingdom Metazoa; phylum Mollusca; class Gastropoda; order Stylommatophora; family Achatinidae; genus Lissachatina; species Lissachatina immaculata. The sequence continues at coordinate 46,424,831 of CM019716.1, forward strand.
TTACCCATTTGTTAGTTCCTCATCTCCAGGTCTCACTAATGGCATCTGTGTTGTAATTGGTTGAATGTGGTACAAGTAAAATCTTTTGTAAAGAATACATACCAGTCAGTCACTCATTTGCATGTCCCTTTTGGAACTTTGCCTCCCTAACAACTCTCCTGTAAGTCTCTTGATTTTAAGCAAGATGCCCTGGTACTGATGCATCCATTTTCAGATTATCAATTCAGTCTTCCAGCCATCTTTGCCTTGGTCTTCTTCTCTTTCTTTTTCCCATTATGTACCCTTCCAAGATGGTCTTCTCCAAATTCTCATAACATTTAATATGTCCAAAATACTTCAGTTTTCTCTCTTTAATCCTCTTTACTAGCCAGCCTTTTTCAATATTAAGTTCTTGTAAAATGGACATATTTGGTTTGGTTTTTTTTTTCCATGATATTTGAAGGACTCTTCTGTAGCATTTACATTGAAAGCCATTTATGTGTTTCTCAGTTATTCTATTAAGTGTCCAGGTCTCACAGGCATATGTTGCAATGAATACATACCACATCACTGAATAATGTTATGTACAGGGTGAGCATAAAGTCTTTCCTGATTTCAAACATTTCTCACACAAAAACTGTGCCAGGTACAGACGTGTGGGTTTTTTCTAAACTTTTTTTTACTTTTTTTCATGCACTTCAACATTAAAATCCATCTGTGCCTTCAGTTTCAGTATCAGAAACTGATGAACTGAACACTTTGTCTTTAGTTTACCCTCAGTAACAAACAAGTCAAGAGTGGTAATGTCTAGTGAACAAGATGACCATGGTGTTGAATCATCTCAGTTTTGTTTCATGTTATATACCACAAGACACACTGGGCATTCTCTTTTATATATGCCATTTTAATACTGGTGATTGCAGTGCTATCTGTAGAGAAAAATAATCTTAGAACCAGCTTGTGTGATGCCATGACCCTATAGTGTTCATGTTTCTGTCTAGCATAGTTTTGCCTGTGTGATGCCATGACCCTATAGTGTTCATGTTTCTGTCTAGCATAGTTTTGCCTGTGTGATGCCATGACCTATAGTGTTCATGTTTCTGTCTAGCATAGTTTTGCCTGTGTGATGCCATGACCCTATAGTGTTCATGTTTCTGTCTAGCATAGTTTTGCCTGTGTGATGCCATGACCCTATAGTGTTCATGTTTCTGTCTAGCATAGTTTTGCCTGTGTGATGCCATGATACCACAGTGTTCATGATTCTGTCTAGCATAGTTTTGTTCATGATTCTATCTAGCATAGTTTTGTTCATGATTCTATCTAGCATAGTTTTGTTCATGATTCTATCTAGCATAGTTTTGTTCATGATTCTATCTAGCATAGTTTTGTTCATGATTCTGTCTAGCATAGTTTTGTTCATGATTCTATCTAGCATAGTTTTGTTCATGATTCTGTCTAGCATAGTTTTTAAGATATTATTTTTCGTAATCAGGAAAGGATTTTATGATCATCCTGTATTTTACTCAATATTTGTTTGTACTGTGTGTTCCATAATTAACTGTGCACTAACCCAGCATTGATTTCGGTATCATAGTGATATCTTAATGTCTGTGGTATCTAGCCACATCTACCTGCCGTGGCTGGAGTCGCCGATTAAGCGTGCTGATTAAAAACTGTTATGTATTATAAGCTAATCAGGCACGAACCTTATAACAAATGTTGAAAGTGACGTACTTTTGCTTCTATACAAGCTCGAACACATTTCATTTTATTCACAAACACATTTCTTAGTTCTGCTGGTGAAATGTTTCTTATGTATGGGCAATTTTGATAAACTTCAAATCGTGTATTTTGTGCATTAACATAGCCCAAGAGGTGAAACCAGGCCTCATCTGTTAAAAAAAAAAAGGATGACATCAAGAATATCAGCAGTTTTAGTTTGAATGAAGTTTGTAAACCATTCACAGTAACGGAGTCATTTGTCATAATCCGCCGGCAGCTATTGTTGGACCGCTGTTACTTTGTATGGGAAGAATTTCAAATTTTCTCTGACCACTTTATGCGCTGTTGCAAGCCTAATCCTTTCCTGTTGTGCCAGCTTACGCAACGCCTTTGATGGACTCCAAAGCATAGAGTCAGAAATGTCCGATAACTTCTCCTTGTTAAGTTTAGATGGTCTCCCACTGCGGTGTGCATCTGATACTGAGCCTTTTTCACAAAATTTCTCAGTAAGTTTATAAACTGCATTGCGATGAGATACAAGTGTTCCTGGGAATTTTTCAACAAATCAGTGTATGTACCGCCTTCTTGAAATACATGCTCAACAAGAAAAATATGTTCCTCCAGTGAAAGAACCATAGTGAATAAACTGATTTAAATAATTCGTCCGTCATGCGCTTCGACAATTGCTTCACTGCTTAACAACTGAATCCACAAAGACAGACTGAATACAGTGAATGTTACACAACAGCAGGCTTCAGCACACTAACATACTCAGGTATATGTGGTTAGACACCGCAGTCATTAAGATATCGCTATGATACCAGAATCGATACTGGGTTAGTGCAGTTATTTTCCAAACGCACTGTACTTTTGTCATGGTCAAGGTTGGTCAGACTAGCACATGGTTTCCAGGTCAGACTAGCACACAGTTTCCATGTCAGACTAGCACATGGTTTCCAGGTCAGACTAGCGCATGGTTTCCAGGTCAGACTAGCACATAGTTTCCAGGTCAGACTAGCACATTTTTTCCAGGTCAGACTAGCACATGGTTTCCAGAACTTGGATCTTACAGCCATTTTTGATCAACAGGTTTCTTAGCCCTTGATGCAATGTTCTGAATAAATTACTGTTTATGTTCCACATATTTCCTCTCCATGGGGCATGCATCTTTCCCATCGCAACATATGGCTGTGAGACCTGGACACGTAACAAAACAGCTGAGAAACACATAAATGCCTTTGAATGTAAATGCTACAGAAGACTTCTTCAAATATCATGGACACAAAAAAGAACAAATATATCCATACTATAAGAACTTAATATTGAAGAAGGCTGGATAGTAAAGAAGATTAAAGAGAGAAAACTTAAATATTTTGGACACATTAAACGTCATGATAATCTAGAGAAGATCGTCTTGGAAGGGTACATAATTGGAAAAAAAAAGAGAGAAAGACCAAGGTGAAGATGGTTGCAAGACATCATTGATGATCTGCAAATGGATGCATCAGCAGTAGGGCATCTTGCATACAACCAAGAGGCCTACAGAGGTACTGTTAGTGAGCAAGGTTTCGCAAGGGACATACAAATGACTGACTGACTGAGAGGCCTACAGGAGAGCTGTTAGGGAGGCAAAGTTCCGCAAGGGGCATGCATATGAATAAATGAACCAGGTCAGGTTTGTCTGTGAACATAATATTTATTTTAAACTTTCCATAGATGTCATTTACTAGAAGACAGGGAGAATCATTGGAAAATCTAAGGCAATAAAAAAGAAGAAAAAAAGAGAGAGAAATCATGGACAAATTGAAGAAGTGCATGGGAAATGAACGGCAATAGATCTAACTGAATGACCATTCATGTCTGTCAGCATGACACCTTACAATGATAACTATACTGTCTTCCTAGCTAGTAAGCTTGATATCCCTGACAAATTATTCCTTGGAGAAGAATAAAGCATTAGACCCCAGGTAGAGAGGACTTTATAGACACTTTCTAGAGTCAACAGGCCAGGTTTTTGTATCACAACAATACTGGGTGCACCAGCTTTGGTTTCCATGAAGCATGATCTGAACTTTTAAAGATAATGATGGTGCCCTTATATTCTCAGTTGCCTGTGAGCACTGTCCACATGCCACTAACCTGATTTAATTGGTTCATATATCATAGAGTTTAGATAAAGTCACCTGATTCAGTAATCTACTGTGTTAAAGTCACCTGATTCAGTAATCTACTGTGTTTCTTGTATGAGCATCTGCTAGTGAGCTTACTTTGATATCCTTACCAGATTTCTGATGCCGACTACATTTTGGGGGTCGTGCATGCAGAATCTATTCAAATCATCGTAGAAGCTTATGATGTTGCTCTGGATATGAGTTTTCCTAAAGGTGAGCAAATGGTTAAAATTAACTTTAGGAAGAGGTAATCTCTTTTTTTTATGTGACAGTTCTTAAACTTCAGACACAGGAAATAGTACATCATCATCATCAGGCTGCAAGAAGACATACCACTATGTGACCACATACAAAACTTCAGGTTTAAAGAAGAATATTATGTAATAATAAGAAACTACATCAGCTACTAGACTACCATCAAGTGGAAGCCCCCTAGCATATCCAACATTCTGTATGAAGGTACAGAACAACAGAAAACTACCTGCACACATTTCCTAGCCGAGCTAAAGAGAAGGAGAGTGATTGCATCATGTATGTTTGTATTCAGGATTTTTTGTAACATTTCTGCTTCCACCATTACCAAAGATAATCAAGAGTTACCTGTAGTAGAATTTAGATAAAAACAAACTTGGAATTTATACATTTTTCAACAAAATTTTGTGTTTATGTAAGAATTATGCAGTAATTTCACTGATGGTATTTTAAACAGCCCATGTTACACAGTTTGTTCTGCCAGCTGTTAGTTGCAAAGTAAAGATAATAGAGATGTTATAATTTTACCTGCATTTGTAATCATTACTGTTTGCTTTAGTATCAGCTGTGCTGGCAAATGTCCCAAGAAAATGTCCAGTTGTTGAGTCAGAAAAACCAGCCAGCCATGAGGACAAAAAGATCAGTGCAGAATCCAACAGAGTACTGAGTACTTTAGCAGGCCAGCAAGGCAAGCCACTTTCTGGAAAGGACTCTTCTGTGGAAGAAAAGTTTCCATCCTTTTATGGACCAAATAGTAGCAAAACTGAATTTGTAGATGGTGAGAGGTATTATCAAAATTATGTCACCTTTCTCTGAAACAATCACCTCCTGTGTGGATTTGATAATAGAGTGTGCCACTTGTCACAAAAAGTTTAGTGATTGTTCTTTCTTCACAGTCACATGCAAATCTACTCACTCTGGATATGAGGAAAACCAAAGAGTAGTAGTGATGCTGTGGCTTTCCTCATATCCCTGGGCTTATGTAACAAGATGTGATGATGCTACAGACATATATAAGAAGATGTGATGATGCTACAGACATATATAAGAGGATGTGATGATGCTACAGGTATATATAAGAGGATGTGATAATGCTACAGGTGTATATAAGAGGATGTGATGATGCTACAGACACGTATATGTATGAGGATGTGATGATGCTACAGACATATATAAGAGGATGTGATGATGCCACACACACATATATATATATATATATATATATATTATATAAAGATGTGATGATTCTGTGGACATTTAAGAGATGTGATGATGCTGCAGGTATATATAAAAGGTCATGGTGATGCTGCACACATATAAGAGGATGTGATGATGCTACAGACATATATAAGAGGATGTGATGATGCTACAGACACATATAAGAGGATGTGATGATGCTACAGACATATATAAGAGGATGTGATGATGCTACAGACATATATAAGAGGATATGATGATGCTACAGACATATATAAGAGGATGTGATGATGCTACAGACATATATAAGAGGATGTGATGATGCTACAGGTGTATATAAGAGGATGTGATAATGCTACAGGTGTATATAAGAGGATGTGATGATGCTACAGACATGTATATATAAGAGGATGTGATGATGCTACAGACACGTATATGTATGAGGATGTGATGATGCTACAGACATATATAAGAGGATGTGATGATGCCACATATATATATATATATATATATATATATATATATATATATATAAAGATGTGATGATTCTGTGGACATTTAAGAGATGTGATGATGCTGCAGGTATATATAAAAGGTCATGGTGATGCTGCACACATATATAAGAGGATATGTTGATGCCATCGCTATACATAAAAGAATATGTTTATTCATCAAAGAATCCACTGTTTGAAAATTATATTGACTTCTGCCTGATTCATCAGTTAAAAATGAAAGTTAACTAGTTTGTAATTTCATGTGTCGTCTTGATTGGGTACCAATATGTGCTGGTAGTTGAGCTTTTTGTTTAGCCAAAGAATTTTAATCGTATTTTACTTTTTATTTTTGCTGTTCAGCAGTTTCTCTGAAATGTTAAGGACATGCTTTTATTTGCTAGTATCTTCTTTAAGTCATATAAAAGCAGTTTTTGCTTGTCCCATTCAGGACATTGTTTTGTCTGTGAATTTGCCACCTGTTGTTTTTCTTATTTTTGATATACACTTCTTGTCAGTGCCTTCAAGCATGCATGAGTATTGCACTTTTGTGGGTTTTTTTTTTAATTTGTGCTAAAAGCATTAAAATGCAGCTGGAATAGTCTATGTAAGTATGTGTGAGGTACTTCTGTCACAGTGCAGTAAACATTAGCCACAGTCTTCTTTTATCTTGTACTGCATTGTCTTTAGTCTTATATTGCACTGTCTTTAGCTTCAGAAATGCTGCCCAGTAACAATAGTCAGAAAGCAGTTGTAATATATTTGAGGTGCATCAGATTTTTCTAGAAGAAACCCAGCTCATTTTCTTTTGAACAATGAGAAGTGAAATGTATTCGTAGTCATTGTATTACCGTGAGAATGGTGCGGTGAGAGATTCCAAGAACTAGATCATCTTATTTGATACTTGTGTATGTGTGTGTGTGTGCAGTACAAAGTGGTGGAGACCAGCGACATGGAAAGAAGGGTGCAAAACCCCCCACTCCTGTTGAGGAGAAGAAGGCAAGACCTAGACGCTTTTCTGGTGAACACGTACCACTTCCAACATTCAGCCTTGCTGGCTCTAAAGGTTTCTTTAAACTGACAGAAGTTACTTTTCAGAAGAAATTCTAGTCCACAGTTTTGATTGTTCATGTTCTGCTACGATCATTTACATTCTATTACTTGTTTATGATCATTCACATTCTGTTACTTGTTTATGGTTGTTTATATTAAGTTATTTATTTTCAGTTGTTCTGTTTTCAATATTCATATAAATTAACAGTTCATTTTAACAATGATAATTTAGTCACCAAAGATATAGTTTAAAAATTCACTGAGTTGATCAAATAGAATTTTAATAAATATACAAGCAGGCATACTTATTATGAGGAGCCCGACTTTCTGCCAGATTTATTGATTTAGGGGTTGATGGTGGAGAGGCTTCTAAATTAAGAATAGAAAGCTGGGAATAGATCAACAGCAGCAGATCAAAGAAGGTATTCCCACTGCATTTTTGATTAGTCTCTTTAGATCTCCAGAACATATCCTTCAAGAGTGCCCAAGCCATGCAGACCTGAGGCGTGAGACATGGTCAGAGGACACTAGCTTGAGGCAAAAGCTTTGAGGCTTCTATCAGGATCTGGCGAGGACTGCAGGCTTTGCCATGTTGACAGGGATCAGAAATTGATATGACCAACAGCCTCGAATGCAGAAGAAGAAGAAATCTCTTTTGATAAAGACTATCAGATAAAACAGCACAATAGCTGATGGAAGAGAAACCATCTCTGTACTTGCACTCCCTGTCATTTCTTAGAGAACATTTTCAGAATGGACTGATTCAGTACCATAAGAAAGGGAAGGCAATGAATGATTGAGACCATGAGAGAATGTGCAGATTGATGATTGCATGATTGACAGTGTCTGCTAGCATAACACATAATCAATCAGTAAGGCATGCCTATTCTTATGTTTCTTTTTATCAAGTTATGTTCTGATTATTGCAATGAAATCATGTTGGGAGTTTTTTCTTTGTTTTTCATAGTTCTTATGGTATGATTTTTGTTTTTCATAGTTCATATGTTATGATTTTTGTTTTCATAGTTCCTATGATTTCTATTTATTGTAGTTCTTACGTCAAGTTTTTTTTTTCTTTATAAAGAGGGAACCCCGTTAGTGCGGTGGATTAGTCACTCATTCATTGAGCAGGTGACCTGGTTTCCGTTTCCAAATACAGCTCACAAAAACTCTCAAGGGTTCACCTGGCCTCAAGAAAAAAATGGGTGGCAGGGTTAACATTCAGGGAAGGAAAAGGAATGGCCCACTAGCTACAGAGTTCATGCTGATGGCGACACTAGTCAGCAGTTTCTGGTCAACTGCTGACTAGGCAGCCGAGCACTTATGGTTTGACCATGTGCAATGACGCTGGTTCACAAGTCATACCTCTACTTTACGTTTCTTTATAAAGAACTGATTTAATGTGGGCTGGTAAATAGTCTAGCATGTATGGCTTAATTCTCAACCTACCATGGGACAAAAACTTTAAGAAAACTTATTAGTCAGGAGTTCCATCAGGTTACCCAGCATACCTTTCTCTGGCACCATGTGATGTTAGTTACCCAGCATACCTTTCTCTGGCACCATGTGATGTTATCAAAGCAAGTGCAGTACTTGTCTGTATGTTGTCAAAATAAGTCAGGTATCTTTTTCTAAACTCTGCATTCCATGAACACTTGAGCTTCATTTTGATGTCTTGTAATATTGCATATACATACTGGTTTAAGAGATTGATTCCATCAGCACCTGAATGACATCTCTAACAAACCTGTATTTCTGTATTATACAACCAGTGGAACCACAAGGGCGAACAGAATCTTTCATTTGCAGCAATCTTCTCATGTTCCTCAGAAGAGCACATTCACAGAGCTCTTCTGCAATGTTAGTTGTCTCCACCCAATAAAACTTAATTCTCACTTCAGCTTTCTTTGAGCCTATATCATCTGAAGCACATAATCCATGGGTTGGTTAGAGTCAATTATACCACCAATAGCTGTCTATGCTTGACCACTTCCTGTTTGCACTTTGCACATCATCTGAAGCAAACCTGTCTATGTTCTTTCAGACAAAGCAGGTCTCTGTCAGCTAAATTTATGTTTTTTTATCTCTTGTTTTGCCCTCTTTCTTGACATGGATAAAGACATCTTTGCTGAAATATTGTTGTGTTGTTTTTCATTGCTGTGTGTTCTCATTATCATTTACTGACCACCCTCTCTATTTCCTTACTCTGTCTTTTTTAAAAACTGAACCATACATTTCTGTCAGCATCTCATTCAGTCACTTGCACATCCCTTGCAGAATTTTGCTTCCCTAACATCTCTTCTGTAGGCCTCTCGGTTGTAAGCAAAATGCCCTGCTGCTGATACATCCATTTGCAGATTATCAACAATGTCTTGCAGCCATCTTTGCCTTGATCTTCCTCTCTTTCTTTTTCCCATTAGGTACCCTTCCAGTACGGCCTTCTCTAAACTCTCATGACGTTTAATGTGTCCAAAGTATTTAAGTTTTTTCTGTTTAATCCTCTTTACTAGCCAACCTTCTTCAGTATTAAGTTCTTGTAATATGGGTATATTTGTTCTTTTTTTGTGTCCATGATATTTGAAGAACTCTTCAGCATCTACTTCCACTGGTTTTAATGTGCACTGAGGTGATTGACAGCATCATGGAAAGAACGCCAGATCAGACTGTGTGGCACATATTTAAATGTTTCTTCGAAATCTAAATGTGGCTTATCATACCATTTATGACTGAAGTGAAAGGACATTTGCTTGCCATAAATTGTTACATATTTAATTTGTATACTGAAAATATAATGAGGAATGTTAGAGAAGATGTAGACAAAGAATATTATGATGCCATAACAATTGGAGGTTATGAAATATCAGAGATTAGATATGCTGATGACACAGTATTACTGTCCACAACACAAAAATGAATGGAAAAACTAATTATGTCAGTCCGTAAGAATAGTGAAGAGCAAAACCTCTATCTTAATGCGAAGAAAACTAAATTGATGACAGCTGACAAAACAAACAAGGTAGCTGATATATGTATCAATGAGGAAAAATTGGAAGAAGTGGAGAGTTTTCAATATCTTGGATCACTACTAACTAATAATTGAGATACAATGAGGGAAATTAAAAGGAGGACATCTATTGCTCTTCAGAAAGTAAAACAACTAAATAATCTGTGGAGAGGAGTAGACAGAATCACAAAAATAAGATTTTTAAGGGCATGCATCTTTCCCATCGCATCATATGCCTGTGAGACCTGGACACTTAACAAAACAGTTGAGAAACAAATAAATGCCTTTGAATGTAAATGCTACAGAAGAGTTCTTCAAATATCATGGACACAAAAAAAAGAACAAATATATCCATACTACAAGAACTTAATATTGAAGAAGGCTGGCTAGTAAAGAAGATTAAAGAGAGAAAACTTAAATATTTTGGACACATTAAACGTGATGATAATCTAGAGAAAACTGTCTTGGAAGGGTACATAATGGGAAAAAGAAAGAGAGGAAGAGCAAGGCAAAGATGGCTGCAAGACATCGTTGATGATCTGCAAATGGATGCACCAGCAACAGGCCATCTTGCCCACAACCGAGAGGCCTACAGAAGAGCTGTTAGGGAGGCAAAGTTCTGCAAGGGACATGCAAATGAATGAATGAATGAAATTGTTTTAATATTGTTATGAAATAAATATTTTTTGTTTTTTTTAAGTTCTCAGAAATTTAATTTTGTTCTGGACATTTGGTCCATAGGCACAGACGGAGGTCTTGATTTTGGCACGGTTAAGGTGAGCGAAGAGGTGAAACAGATATGTGCCCTAAAAAATAAGGGAAAATATGAGATTGCCTTCGAGTAAGTTATTTCATTTTCTGTAAAATAATTTCCTGTAGTTTCATGTAAATTACTTCATTTTTTTGTGACTTCAAGTAAGTTTTTTCTGTGCCTTTTTGTAAGTTACTTCATTTTCTGTGCCTTTTTGTAAGTTACTTCATTTTCTGGGCCTTCATGTTAGTTACTTCATTTTCTGTGACTTCATGTTAGTTACTTCATTTTCTGTGACTTCATGTAAGTTACTTCATTTTCTGTGACTTCATGTAAGTTACTTCATTTTCTGGGCCTTCATGTTAGTTTCTTCATTTTCTTGCCCTGACAGTTTTGCTTTTGTTCTATTGAATGTTGAGTGTTTTACTGTTGTTTTTGATGATGATGATGACGATGACAACGATGACGATGACGATGATGATGATGATGATGATGATGTGCAAGATGATAATGATGGTGATATTAACTGCCTTAGCTTGCATGGTTTATATTTTTAAAAGTTTGTTGATGACCTCCCATTGGCTGTAATTTCAAGCTTTTCAGTAAGCTACATCTTAATGGGCATTCTGTCAGTCAATCTCATTCATCAATCTTTTGTGATAAAGCCTATTTCTGTTCATCAGTCTTTTTTTCTTATACCATAAGTAACCAAGAACTGCAGCAGCAAACAGGCCAGCAACCAGTGGAAGACGGCATACTACGAAGAAGATGGGAATGGATCGGACACACCCTACGGAAATCCACATCCAGCACTACACGGCAAGTACTAACATGGAACCCACAGGGTAAAAGGAGGAGAGGGAGACCAAGGAACTCCTGGCGCCGAAGTCTGGACACGGACATCAAAATAATGAACCAGACATGGAGACAGTTGGAAAGAGTGGCCCAGGACCGAACTGCCTGGCGAGCTCTTGTTGGCGGCCTATGCTCCACGAGGGGTCAGAGGCATAGATAGATAGTCTTTTGTGATAATCTGTTTCTGTTTATCAGGATTTTGTAATACGGCAAAGGGGCTCTTCAAGGAAGTAGAGTAAGCTGTTGACTAGATATGGTCTGCTAGTCCTGGCAATGTATGTGACATGTATTATCCCCACAATGAATTCCCTTTTAATATAAGATATATCTTTAATATAACACAAACCAAAGATGGGAGATGTTAGATGGAGATAAAGAAAAGAATAGGAATGGCAAAGAATACATTCAACACCATGAAGATGGTGCTTTTATTCAAAAATCTGCCCATAAAAACAAAACTGAGATTTGTAAGACATTACGTCTTCTCTGTTTCACTGCATGGAGCAGAAACCTGGACCCTAAGCCAAATGCTGGAGACAAAAGATTGATGCAGCGGAAATGTGCTTCTACAGAAAACCAGGTCAATAACATGGAGAATGAAAAAAAATAAAAACAAATGGAGTTTTTAGAACAGCTGCAAGTGCAATGTGAAGGATGAAGAAAACAGAATACTTTGGCCATATCAAAAAACATATCAACATACTAAAGACCATACTAGAAGAAAAGATAGAAGAAAAAAAGAGAAAGAGGAAGGCAGGGATGTAGATGGAAAGACAACAAACAAGAATGGACAGGACACTGCCTGACTGAATGCACCTTCAAGGCAAGGGAACTGGAGGTTCATTACTACCATCTTTCATTCTGAAGATGGCACATGATGATGATGTTCTTTAAGAAATTAGTTACTTTAATTTTGCAGCAGTGTCACTTTTAGCATTTGCTTTCTATGTGAACATTTCATATAGACTGATTGTCATTTTATGTGAACACTTCTTAGACTGTCATTTTATGTGAACATGTCATAGATTGACTGTCATTTTATGTGAACATGTCATAGACTGACTGTCATTTTATGTGAACATGTCATAGACTGACTGTCATTTTATGTGAACATGTCATAGACTGACTGTCATTTTATGTGAACACTTCTTAGACTGTCATTTTATGTGAACACTTCTTAGACTGTCATTTTATGTGAACACTTCTTAGACTGTCATTTTATGTGAAGATGTCATAGACTGACTATCATTTTCTTTCTGTGAGCTTTGTATGGTGAGTCAGTGAGAAGGAATGTATGAGTAAAGCACAAAGATGAGTATGAGCAAAGCACAAAGATGAGTATGAGCAAAGCACAAAGATGAGTATGAGCAAAGCACAAAGATGAGTATGAGCAAAGCACAAAGATGAGTATGAGTAAAGCACAAAGATGAGTATGAGCAAAGCACAAAGATGAGTATGAGCAAAGCACAAAGATGAGTATGAGCAAAGCACAAAGATGGTCATGTTTGTTGTTTCAGGTTTCTTCTGGAGAGTGTCAGTCCAAAGAAAACAGAATTTGCAGAGCTGTTTACTGTTTCACCAAGTAGTGGGAAACTGAATCCTTCGGACAGGCCCACCCAGGTTGCTGTTTGCTTTTTGGCTTTCCCATTTTTAAAAAAAATTTGGTTAAGTTTATAGTTGTAATTTGTACTGCTTTAAACATGTTATTGAGCTTGAAATTGATGCTTAAAAAACAGTCTTGTGGTCGAGAAAAATTTATGACATGTGGCCATATTAAGCCAGCCTCTGATATGGATATGACAAAATGTTATGATATCATTCTGTTATGTTTTACATATATTAAGTCTGCTGAGGTCTTGTTCTTTGTTATTACTCTCATTTATCCATTAGCAAACTCACTCCACCATCATATCACAGACAAAGCTTTAGAACTTCGTATGATCACCACACGCGTGTTACTTGTATCAGTAAACCGGTTAGCATTTCTTCTATGCTCTTGTCCAATTACGAAAAGTTCTTTTTTTTTTTTCCTCTCTTCTTGTAGGTCCAGGTAATCTTCAGATCTTCCCGTGAGGTTTCAATCAAAGATTTGCCTATTCTGAAATGTCAGGTAATAGAACCTAGCTTAGGGGAACAAGGTGAGACAATAGCCAGCATACCTGTGAAGGTCTCTGTCAAGGCAGTCTTCAGCAAGTGAGTACATGATACTCTATCAGGTAGAAGTGTCAGATAGCGCAAGTTTTATGCTGCTTTCTTAATGTTTTATTTCATTGATTGTTCCAGAACTTGCCAATCTAAGATATTGTCATTGAAGTCATGGGGGGGGGGGGGAATTTTGAAATAGAAGTAAAGAAAAGGATAGGGAGTGGCCTGTGTCAAATAACTTCAAAATTATATGAAATGGCTGATATAGCAAATCTAAGCAACTTCAAAAACTTTATATTGAAGATGTTAATAAAACAATCACTAGAAGTGAACAGAGATCTTTATGTGTGCTTCATAGACTGCACTAAAACTTTTGATACGGTAAGACACAAAGAAATTATTAAGACGCTTGATTAAACTGGGAATTGACAGAAGAGACCTACAAACAATAAAGAACCTATACTGGCAACAAATGGCAGCAGTGAGAGTGGACAGTATCACTGAGTTCCAACAAATAAAAAAGAGGTGTGAGACAAGGCGGTGTTCTGCCTCCAGACCTCTTCTTTTTATTCAGTGAAATAATAATGAGAGAAATCAAGAAAATAGGTGGAGTAAAGATTGGAGGAAAGAAAGTTAACAACATCAGATCTGCAGATGACACAGAACTGATAATGGAGAGTAGGAAAACCTTACAGAAACTCCGAGACAAAGTCACATAAGAAAGCACAGAAAGGGGGTTAGAGTTAAACACCAATAAAACAGAAGTAATGGTGATATCCAAGAAAAAGAAACTACTAGAGTGCAGAATTATAATGCAGGGAAAGATATTAAGACAGTTCAATAGATAGAAATATTTAGGTTCAGGCATAACAACTGATGGCAGGTTCACCAAAGAAATTAGAACCAGGATAACAATGGCAACGACGCTTGGAAAAATGAAGAACATATTAACAAATCAAAAACTGCCATTGGCAGTAAGAAAGAGAGTTCTAAGATGCTCTATAGAACCTGTTCTACTTTATGCTAGTGAAATATGGACCATGAAGAAACAGTTAGAACAAAGAATAAAGGCTGCTGAAATGTGGTTCTTAAGAAGGGAGCTTTGCAAGCCATGGACAGCCAGAAAGACAAATGAAGAAATATTACAGCAGGCAAAGGAATATCTCAAACTAGTGCCATACATATGAAAAATACAATCAAAGTTTCTTTGACACAACAGAAGACATGAAAGCCTCGAAAAATTGGTCGTGACTGGAAAAAGGTAACCCTGTCATGCTTTAGAGGCACATAGGAGATATGGTGTTAGTGGTCATATTTTCCTTAGAGATGCGTAGGAGATGTGGTGTTAGTGCCCTTATTTTCCTTAGAGGCACATAGTAGGTATGGTGTTAGTGCCCTTATTTTCTTTAGCGGCACATAGGAGATATGGTGTTAGTGCCCTTATTTTCCTTACAGGCACATAGGAGGTATGGTGTTAGTGCCCATATTTTCCTTAGAGACACATAGTAGGTATGGTGTTAGTGCCTTTATTTTCCTTAGAGGCACATAGAAGGTATGGTGTTAGTGCCCTTATTTTCCTTAGAGACACATAGGAGATATGGTGTTAGTGCCCTTATTTTCCTTAGAGACACATAGGAGATATGGTGTTAGTGCCCTTATTTTCTTTAGAGACACATAGGAGATGTGGTGTTAGTGCTCATATTTTCTTTAGAGACACATAGGAGATATGATGTTAGTGCTCATATTTTCTTTAGAGACACATAGGAGATATGATGTTAGTGCTCATATTTTCTTTAGAGACACATAGGAGATATGGTGTTAGTGCCCTTATTTTCCTTGATCTGTTGGCATACTAAAAGGTGATGTTGTCAGCATCACACCTGTCTGCCATTCCTTCTCGGCTCCAGAATGTCAGGCACCCATTTCTATAGCTGGGTGACTGGGGCATCTTTGATGGGATTTGAATGCCCAACCTTCACCAAGATCGCCTGTGCACTAACCACTTCGCCACTCAGACACCCCATGACTGGAAAGATAAATGGCAAAAGATGGGGGGGGGGGAGAAATACCAGGATAAATTATTGGGAAAACAGCAATAAACTTGATTCAAGACATGGAGAATTGAGCAAGACAGAGAGCAATGACTACCTATGCTTGTTGGCTTGACATTATCTGATCTGAAAAAACAGCTAAAAATACTATATGTATTAGGCCCATATATAAAATCTGAACAACTTCAAAAATTGTATGCATTAGGCCCATATAGCAAACCTGATCAATTTAAAATATTGTATGAATTATACCCCCTTAGCAAACCTAAACAATTTAAAATATTGTATGAATTATACCCCCTTAGCAAACCTAAACAATTTAAAATATTGTATGAATTATACCCCCTTAGCAAACCTAAACAATTTAAAATATTGTATGAATTACACCCCCTTAGCAAGCCTAAACAATTTAAAATATTGTATGAATTACACCCCCTTAGCAAGCCTAAACAATTTAAAATATTGTATGAATTACACCCCCTTAGCAAGCCTAAACAATTTAAAATATTGTATGAATTACACCCCCTTAGCAAGCCTAAACAATTTAAAATATTGTATGAATTACACCCCCATAGCAAACCTAAACAATTTAAAATATTGTATGAATTATACCCCCATAGCAAACCTCATTCATTTATTCATTTGCATGTCCCTTGTGGAACTTTGCCACCCCAACAGCACTCCTGTAGGCCTCTCGGTTGTGAGCAAGATGGCCTGCTGCTGATGCATCTATTTGCAGATCATCAACGATGTCTTGCAGCCATCTTCATCTTGGTCTTCCTCTCTTTCTTTTTCCCACTATGTACTCTTCCAAGATTATCATGACGTTTAATGTGTCCAAAATATTTAAGTTTTCTCTTTTTAATCTTCTTTACAAGCCAGCCTTCTTCAATATTAAGTTCTTGTAATATGGATATATTTGTTCTTTTTTGTGTCCATGATATTTGAAGAACTCTTTTGTAGCATTTACATTCAAAGGCATTTGTGTGTTTCTCAGCTGTTTTATTAAGTGTCCAGGTCTCACAGGCATATGTTGCGATGGGAAAGATGCATGCCCTTAAAAATCTAATTTTTGTAGTTCTGTCTGTTCTTCTCCACAGATTCTTTAGTTGTTTTACTTTCTGAAGAGCGATAGATGTCCTATTTTTAATTTCCCTCATTGTATCTCCATTATTAGTTGTAATGATCCAAGATATTCAAAACTCTCTACTTTTTCCAGTTTTTCCTCATTGATACTTATATCAGCTGCTTTGTTTGTTTTATCAGTTGTTAT
This sequence comes from Achatina immaculata, assembly GCA_009760885.1. Taxonomy (NCBI): domain Eukaryota; kingdom Metazoa; phylum Mollusca; class Gastropoda; order Stylommatophora; family Achatinidae; genus Lissachatina; species Lissachatina immaculata. Next base: position 46,441,775 of record CM019716.1, read on the forward strand.
TTCAAAACGCTTCTTCACTTCTTTACCATATCGTTTTGGTATTTTTGTAAGATCAAAGCAGAGTGGTCTTGATCTTGCAACTTTTTTATCTTTATCTTCATGTCTGCTATTAATAACTCATGGTCTATGTCACAATCAGCACCTGGTAAAGTTTTTGCCAATGTTATACTTTATCTCCACCTTCTTTGTACTAAAATGTAATCTATTTGATTCTTGGTTTTCTCATTAGGTGATGTCCATGTGTAAAGTCTTCTTGGATATTGTTTAAAAAGTGTGTTGGTAATCATTTTCCATGCAAAAAGCCATTAGATTGTCACTTGCCTCATTTCTATGTCCTATGCTAAATTTCCCTACAACACGTCCTTCATCTTCTGCACCAATCTTTGTGTTAAAATCCCCCATTATTAATACAATATCATTTTTCTGTACCTGGTCTATCGTTGTTTGTAGTGTATTATAAAAGTCTTCTACTTCCTCTTCTTCTGCTGCTGATGTAGGTGCATATATCTGGATGATTGTTACATTTCTAGGCGTGCCCTTAAGTCTGATTGTTAGGATTCTATCACTTACTGGATTGTAACCTAGTAATGCTTTTGAAATTGATTTGTCCAAGTAAAAAGTCACTCCATTCTTTCCTTCTAATTCTCCACCAGAGTATATAAAGATATTATCATTCTCGCTCTTGAAGTGTCCTGATCCTTTCCATCGATGTTCGCAGATTCCTAAGATGTGTATCTCCGTTCTTTTCATCTCATCACTTATTATTTGATACTTCCTCACATACATACTTCTCACATTCCATGTTCCTACTCTTATTTTTCTTTTTAGTTTGATGCAGGGGTTTTCCTTAGTAACGCCATCTGGATTTTGTCTGTCATCACAATTACTAGTATTGACCTCTGTCTCACACTCTTCCCCAGTGTTAAAATTAGATCTATCTGGTCTGGGGCCTCACCACCAGATCTTTTTCCTATTTGACTTTCCATGGTTGCTGTTTGGGTTTCTTGGTATAATTTCAGAAGATATTTTACCATTGCTTTCCTTCCAGGCAGTGACTGTACTAGTCAATGATCGTAGCCATTGTCCCTACATTGAGATCATCTGCCTACCGTCATAGAATGGTAACCATAACCAACATTATCTGTCAGCTGCTCTCCCATTCCATCCGCCACCTGCTCCCATGTCACCCTGATTGGGGGGTTATATGGGTACTCCACCTTGCCCAAAGATGTCCCATAGACTGACTGAGTTAAGGAGGCATCTTACTAGCAAACCTAAACATTTAAAAATATTTTATGAATTACACATCCATGGCAAACCCAAACAGATGCAAAATGGTATATGTATTAAGTCCATATAGTAAAAAAACATTTTAAAAATGAAATGAATTAGTCCAGTACAGCAATTTTTTGTAACTTAAAAAATGGTATGAATTAGACTACCCATTACCAGCTTAAAGAGTACATGGTATTATATAAATTATGCCACAGAGGTGATCTTTGTGGACCAAATATTGTTCAGAAATCACATGTTGAAAAAATCTAGAAAATTAAAATTTTAAGTTAACTTTGAGAAAATGTTAGTTAATGGAATATAATATCAAAAGCATATCCTTAGATAAGTTTACCATATTTAATTGAAATGATAGTTTAATTTATTATATTTCATTGAAATGATAGTTTAATTTACCATATTTCATTGAAATGATAATTATAAAGTGTTTTATTAATAATTATGTTTCTGCTGTTTATGTACTTGTTTTAAAAAGATTTTGTAACTGGATTTCAGATTTAGTATTACTCCATCATACGACTTGAACTTTGGAACACTTGTAGTTGGCAGCAGAAAAACTCGGACATTTACTATTGAGAACAATGGAGAGTTTGACTTCAAATATCTTATCTTCAAGAGCAGTAGCCCCAGCCCAGATGGCATCAAAAGCAACAGGTTGTAAATTCTGTCCTTGGTGAATGTTTGTTACATCATTGCCAAGTATGTAGTAATGAATATTGTATACATCATTGCTAAGTGTGTAGTAATGAATATTGTATACATCATTGCTAAGCGTGTAGTAATGAATATTGTATACATCATTGCTAAGTGTGTAGTAATGAATGTTTGTTACATCATTGTTGAATGTGTACTAACTAATTTATATTACATCAATAATGATGTAGTGTGTACTAATGAATGTTTGTAGCATAACTATTTCAAAGTCACCCATCCATCATTTACTACACCAATAGAAGAAGGATAGGTAGTTGCTGAAGCAGATATTATCAGTGCTGTAAAAGAAACTGATTAAACAAAAGTTTTCATTGTTAATGAATCAGCTTCCTTGACAAGAATGAAGAAGCTAGGAGATGCAAAATACAAATAGCTTATTATAAAGGCATCTGAAAAGTGTTACTTGTCATTCTACACTGGTGGAGATGGGGAAGGTTGATCAGTCAATGCAGAACTCCCTGGAACTGCGAGCTGGTGTTCTCTGCAGCTGATGCGGTGAAGGTATTGAGGCACAACATCATATTTGACTGGGACCAGTTTATGGTGGCAATCTTTTCAGTCCCTGAATGGGGCTAAAAAGCAGGGATGTGTGCTTCTTTAGAGTCCACCACTGTAGATATTATGATGATCTCTGCCCTTTAGCCAGGCTAGGCCTGTTACTAGGGAGTAAAAATGGAGATGTGAGGCAAGGTCGTTGTCAGCTATGACTAGCCAACCCTGATGCTAGCATGTCAGCTGCGGGCCACTAATTGCCTAACAGAACAGTGTCGTCACCCAATTGTATGCTGGTGGAAGTATGGAAGAGGAAATCAGAGCATCTGTGGAAGTGCTTGGAGTGCAAAGATGAAGGTCTCTTCTAACTTACAACTATCTTGACTTGTCATTTGTATAGTCTTTGTTATTTCTAATTAAATCAGTTGCTTTTCTTTTTCTGTACCACTTGGTCAGCATGTTTTGATGTCCGTCCGCCTTCCTCTCATTCTCTTTCCATTAAGTTTTTCAGTAGTGGCATGTGACTCTAGGACTGTCACGTGACTCTAGGACTGTCACATGACTCTAGGACTGTCATATTACTCCAGGCCATAAAGAAGCTAACAGATTGTTGTAAAACAAAATAAATGGAAAAGAGAGTATTTTGAATTCCAGAAAAGTAGTGATACTGTCAGCATAGCAGATGAGAGCAAGTTGTACCAGACTTCAAACTGGCACTTCTGTGACAAACTTTGAAGTGGAATCACTGACCAGTGCCCATCTTCTATAGGCAGAATAGGACAAACTCTATAGGGGCCATTACTGGCATTGAAAACATCCATAATATCCAAAACTTGTTGACCAAGGAAAAAGTATCACTGTATGCTAGTGTTTTTTTATCTCTTAGATAGCAAAGATTTGTTTTCCTTTGTCAGTGTAGTACAGACAAGCCAGGGCCAATATCATCAGCTGGGCAGTCCATTGCATGCTGGGCTATATCATCAGCTGGGCAGCCCAGTACATGCCATGAGGTGACAGCCTAGTACATGCCATGAGCTGACAGCCTAGTACATGCCATGAGCTGACAGCCTAGTACATGCTATGAGCTGACAGCCTAGTACATGCCATGAGCTGACAGCCTAGTACATGCCATGAGCTGACAGCCTAGTACATGCCCTGAGCATGTCATCAGGTAGCATCATCATCATCAGGTGCCGTGCCGACTGGCGTTGGCTATTATGCTTCTCCAGAGTACCCGATCCTTCATGCAGGCCATCAGTTCAGTTGGTGATCTCCTCTCACACCATCCCGTCAGACTGTCCAGTATCATTTCTCTTGGTCTTCCTCTTGATCTTCTTCCTTCTATTTTTCCTGTTATAATATTTTCAATGCCCCCTCTTCTCATTGCATGTCCTATGAAAGTACATTGTCTCTCTCTTATCTTTCTGACAAGGTTTTTTGTCTCTCCAGCTCTTCTCATACATTCTTCATTAGTTATTTTTACTGTCCAGGGGATTCGCAACATTCTTCTAATAAACCACATTTCAGCTGCTTCCAATGATTTTTGTGCAGACTTGCAGGTAGACAGCCTTGTAAATGTTGGGACATGTCATCGCTAAAACTGGAATTAAAAATTTCCACAGATTGCCTTGTGCACTTCATATTATATGTTAAGTATGTTTTTGGTTTAAATAAGGCAGTAAATCAGATTCACTACAAGCTTTTCAAGTGGTAGAGTGTTGTTTGTGACTAAGATGATTTGTCCTAACTATGTCTTACACATTCCATTTCTGCTAGAGATGATAAAAAATCATTCCTTGAGGCAACATTAGGTGCAGGAGCCAAACCAAAGAAAGAATCTATGAAGTAAGTACATGACGCTATGAAGTGTTGTATTGCCATAGAAGAAGAAAAAAGCTGATACTAGAGTTCACTTACACAAGAGGTCCTTAACCTTTTTTATTTTCAGGCCTCTGATAGATGCCCCCAAACCCCCTTAACCAGACTGTCAGAATCATCATCATTATCACCAATCCTAATATGTAACATATGATTTCAGAAGATGTCAAGTCAATGGCTTGCTTGTACTTAAATATGGATACCTAGACACAGAAGAATTGAAAGAAAATTCTAATCATAACAATAATTTTTCAGAGATTAAAAACTATCCATATACTGAGTCCCATACCCCCTCCACCATTTTGTTCAACTGCTCCCTCCCAATCATTTGGTTCCCATGGCTCTCCCACATCATTTGTTTCCATGCCCCCCTCCCAATTATTTGGTTCCATGCCCCCTCCCAATTATTTGGTTCAATGCGCCCTCCCAATTATTTGGTTCTATGCCCCATCCCAGTTATTTGGTTCCAAGCCCCCCTCCTGATTATTTGGTTCCATGCCCCCTCCCAATTATTTGGTTCTATGCCCCCCTCCCAATTATTTGGTTCCCATGGCTGCCCCAATCATTTAATTCCCATGCACCCCCCCCACATCATTTGGTTCCCATGCCCTCCATCATTTGATTTCATACTCCCATCATTTAGTTCCTATGCTCTTCATCATTTAGTTTCATACCACCATCATTTGATTTCATACCCCCATTATTTAGTTCCCATGACACCCTCCCATCATTTGGTTCCCATACCCTCCATCATTTGATTTCATACTCCCATCATTTAGCTCCCATGCCCTTCATCATTTGGTTTCCATACCACCATTATTTGGTTCCCATGCCCCCATCATTTTATTCACATACCCACTTCATTTGGTTCCCATGCCACCCTCACATCATTTGGTTCCCATGCCCTCATCATTTGATTCCCAAGCTCCCATCATTTGATTCCCATGCCCCCATCATTTGGTTACCATGCCACCCTCACCTCATTAGGTTCCCATACCACCATCATTAGGTTCCCATGCCCCCATCATTTAGTTCCCATGCCCCCATCATTTAGTTCCCATGCTCTTCACCTTCAGAGATCTCTTAATAACAACAGCTAAAGACATGGCTCCAGTAAAGACAACACAAAAGAATGGATGGATTACAGCAGGCACACTAGAACTGATAAACAATGTAGAGAAATGAAGACGCAATGGAAAATGACAAACAACAACAAAGAGAAATATAAATCTTTAACAAAAGAAGTATGAAGAAACATAAAAAAAAGACAAAAAACAATACATGCACGATTGTTGTGAAAGAATAAGAGGACATCAGAAGTGTGGAAGAGATAGTGAAATGTTTAAAGAAATAAAGACATTGATGAGAAATGTCACACCTAAGCTAAATGTAATTTGTGATGAGTTGGGGAATACCTTGTCAGAGACAGAGGAAATTCTAGAAAGATGGAAGGAATATTTCAGAGGAATGTATGAAACAAATGACCGTGAAAACAGAAATCAACAGTGTGAATTATTATTGGAAGAGAAAGAACCCGAACCGACAATAGAAGAAGTTTTATGGGCAATAAATCATCTGAAAAATGGTAAATCACCAGGATGTGATGAGATAACAGCTGAATTTATTAAAGCAGGAGGAAAGGAATGTGCAACAATCTATCATGCACTATGTAAAAAGATATGGCATTCAGGTATTTGGCCAAAAGAATGGAAAAGAACTGTATTCATACCACTGCCAGAAAAGGGTAAACTGAAATTATGCACAAACTACAGAACTGTTGCCCTGATTAGTCATGCCAGTAAAATTCTGTTTAAAATTATAATAGATAGACTTCGTAACAAAATAGAAGAAGAAATCAATATGGTCCAAGCTGGTTTCAGGCAAGTAAGAGGATCAAGAGATCATATATTCAATATAAGATTAATAATAAATTAAAAGGAGGATATCTATCACTCTTCAAAAAGTAAAACAACTAAAGAACCTGTGGAGAGGAACAGACAGAACTACAAAAATAAGATTTTTAAGAGCATGCATCTTTCCCATCGCAACGTATGCCTGTGATACCCAGACACTTAACAAAACAACTGAGAAACACATAAATGCCTTTGAATGTAAATGCTACAGAAGAGTTCTTCAAATATCATGGACACAAAAAAGAACAAATATATCCATATTACAAGAACTTAATATTGAAGAAGGCTGGCTTGTAAAGAAGATTAAAGAGAGAAAACTTAAATATTTTGGACACATTAAATGTCATGATAATCTAGAGAAGACCGTCTTGGAAGAGTACATAATGGGAAAAAGAAAGAAAGGAAGACCAAGATGAAGATGGCTGCAAGACATCGTTGATGATCTGCAAATGGATGCATCAGCAGTAGGCCATCTTGCTCACAACCGACAGGCCTTACGGAGTGCTGTTTAGGGAGGCAAAGTTCCACAAGGGACATGCAAATGAATGAATGAATGAATGATGCCCTTCATCATTTAGTTTTCATACTACCATCATTTGGTTCCCATTCCCCCTCATTTGGTTCCCATTCCCCCCCCCCATTTGGTTCCCATTCCCCCCTCATTTGGTTCCCATGGGTATGGATAGCTCTAGTTAAGCAGCCCTAACTGACACTGAAATCTGTGAACATTTATGAATTGTCCATAGAACTGTGGTTATTTCTGAGCTAGGTAACAGAGGGCTCATTCTTTTCAACAGCTGAAAATAAATATTGAGAGACTGAATCCTTTGATGAGGTTGAAAGACTCGCCGAAGACAGGAAAAATTGACGAACTACTTTGCGAGCCCTATGTGACGTTTAACGGCACGGGAAGGATATAAGATATAAGAAGTTTATGAGGCCCATGTTAGAGTCATTGAGATATATAAATTTGCTGTAATGTAGGTAATGTTCACTGAATGTCTTGTCAAAGCTGGTTATCAAAATAAGACAAGCTTTAAATTATCAACAATGATGGAGAAAACAATATCATGTTTATGTGGCATTTTGTAAATGAGTACACAAATAAAAGGTGTCTGAATAGTGAAGTGGTTAGTGCACTGGTCTCTCATGGTGAAAGTCAGGGGTTTGAATCTGGCCGGAGGTGCCCCAGTAACCAAGCTGTAGAAAGGGGTATCCAACTTCTTCTGGAGTTGGGAAAGGAAAGGCAACCAGGCGTGATACTGATCATATCACTCTCTAGTGTGCTGACTTGTCAAGGAAAATATGGGCACTAACACCATATCCCTATGTGCCTCTAAGGTATGACAGGGTCGCCTTTATTACACAAATAAAGCTTGTATAAATTAAATCTGGTACCAGATCTCAAATATAAAAGAAATAAAAGGTATAGGAAAAGATAAATGTGATGGAGATTAATATCTGTTTCATTGTTCCAGTGCCTATCGTGATAGTCGAGACACTGGTCGTGATGGAAGTATTTTCGGAAGTTAAGCTGAAAATTTTGTGTTGCACTTTTTATTTGAAGAATGTTTCTTAGTTCTTACAAAAGTTTCACTGGAAAACATTTATGAGTTTATTTTTGTTAAAGATTTCTTTTCTTCTTTTTCTGATGTTCATGGCTTGAAAAGGAGGTTTCTGTGTGAAGTAGGAGGAGACATGTATAAAACATGAAAAAAATGTTCACACTAATAATTCATTTCATGCATTTAGCTTTTTTTGTGTTGATATTTTCAGAAATGATTTTACATAAAGGAAAAATAAAACCTTCAATCGATTCATGGTTTCAAAACTGAGATCATTTTGTAACTTCTGCTTCATCACTGTTTTTTGCAACCCAATAAATCCTGAATTTAGTGCATAATAGTAGTGTGTACAATGAAAGTCATTAGTTAAAAATGTTTTAAATACATGCCTAGTGAAATGTGCATTAAACCTCATTAATAAGTTGTAACATACATGCTTAATCTTTTTCTGCGTCTGATTTCTACAGGGTAGATGCACGAAATATGGACTCAAAATTAACTTTGGGCATGTTTACCATCTATCCAGTATTTGGAATTATTTTGCCAAAAGGCAACCAGGTCATCACAGTTGATTGTGTAGCAGAAAATACAGGAAAAGATTTGCAGGTAAGTTGTGTCTGTCTATGAACTTCATTTATGTTTTTCCAAGAATAAGTTACTTTAAATCTTATCCAGTTCTGTTCTTGCTTATATCCTACCTGTTTCTCTTATAGTCAGTATCTTACCTATTTCTGTTTAACCTTTATCTGTTCTAGGCCATATTTTATCTGTTTTTAACCATCTTCTTATTTAATCATTCACAAGAAACTGTATTTTATGTAAATATCATTGTATTATACAATTGTACTCATAATGCACTTGCATTTTTATGCCAAGCATACACTGTTGTACCTCACTTTTGCTAGTAGATATTCTCATTTTTTGGGAGGCAATTTCCCTTACACAAGTATCAGGTATCAACTTTTATGGCTGGGTTGACCGGAGTTTGATGAAATCTGCTGTTTTCAGATTGAGAAGTAAGCTTGCCGTCACTGCACTACTCCTATCTTCTATTTATATGTGATCTGCTTCTCTTGCTTCTTATGACTTGGAAAGTCACCAGCCAACCCAGTGGCAAAGTGTACCTGATAAACTAGTGCTAGAGAATGAATTGTCACAGTGGATCTTTCAGAGATCCTTGTCTGAACAACACTGGAGATGCAACAGCTTGTAGTTTCTGTGAGCAGGCAGTAGTTCATAATCTTCGTAAGCCCTATAACTTTAGAAAACCTGCCACTTTTCTTGCCCCACATATCATAATGGGTATAGAAGTCCCATTGGCCAGTAGGGTAGAGATCAAAGTGTAAAGATCCCATAAAAATGAAACCTCCTTGTTTCTGCTCCAGGGATTAAAACAAGCTACTCTAATCCATTCTCTTTCTGATTTGATAACCAGTCTTTCAAGATCTTCACAGCATTGACTGCAAAATAAACTTCACATTTATACAGTTTCAAAAATGTGAGAATTGTGTGATATTTAATAGTCAGATTATTGGACTTTCATTCAAGGATATCCACATAGAGATTAACGATCGTGACCCAAGCACAAACAAGGGTGGAGTGCCCTACCAGCTCATGGCTGAAGCTTGTATTCCTTCTATTGACATTAATGACATTGGAAGCATATTTGAGGAGCACCGAGTATGTAAAAATCTCTCAGTATGGCAGCATGTGAACCGTGGCCAGTCAGAAATTGGTGGCATCTACGGAGAGGAGGAGAAGAAATTTGTGTTCAACAATGTTATTGTAGGACGTCAGGCCAAAGCTCGTTTCAGAATAACAAACCCAAACAAGGTAAATTGTTATCAGAAAGAAATATTCGTTCAGTGTCTGGTTGAAATGTCATCTCGTTTCATGTTTTGTTCTAACTTTCACCACTGCTTTCAACTTCATGCTTGTTACGGCTAAATAGGAGGGACATTCAGAAAGTAATACACCACATCATTTTTTTCAGCTAATAATGAAGCGTGAAATTTTGCACACTTTAAATATGGCATGTGCCGATTGTGTGAACTAAACTGCACTGCAACCGGCCAAAGAATATGGCTGCCCTAACCATTGACATGGAGCGTGTTAGCAACTTGCAGTATAAGCAGCAAATTGTGATAGAATTTCTCATTGCAGAGAAGGAAACTGTTGTGAACATTCACAAGCATCTATGTGATGTGTATGAAAGTTTTGCAGTTGATAGGAGTACAGTCAGTCGCTGGGTTCAGAGAATCAAAGAATCAATAAGTGGAGATAAGGAGCTGCATGATCGGCCACGCTGTGGATACCCTGCCACAGCTACAAATGGCAGAAAAGTTGAAATGTGCTGAGGGCATATCACTACTCAATAATTGGCCTTAAAGCTGTCAGTCAGCAATGATAGTGCAGATGCAGTTATAACAGCTCTCAGATTTTCTAAGGTTTGCACAAGGTGGGTTCCTCGAAGTCTCACAAATTAACATCGATTGCAAAGGTAAGCAATTTCTTTTGAATTGTTGGAGCATTTCAATGCTGAGGGAGAGAACTTTTTGGCCAAGATTGTAACAGGTGATGAAACCTGGGCACATCATTTTGAACCTGAGACAAAAAGACAGTCAATGGAGTGGCATCATCCACAATCACCATGAAGAAAGAAATTCAAGACAACTCCTTCAGCTGGAAAGGTTATAATTATTGCCTTTTGGGACATTGAAGGTGTGATTCTTGTGGATGTTATGCCAAGAGGAGAGACAATCAGTTTGCAAGCTTACATTAAGACATTGAAAAAACTCCATTTTCACAGACTTCAGCTGCACAAGAATCCAACAGACCTGCTTCTCCTTCATGACAATGCGCACCCTCACACAAGTCTGCCAACATGGGAAGCAATCACCAAATTGGGTTGGACTGTACTACCCCACCCACCCTATAGTCCCGATTTGGCGCCCTCTGATTTCCATCTGTTTGGTCAACTTAAAGATTCTCTCCAAGGAGTAAGATTTGAAGATAAAGGGTGATTCATGCAGCGAAGAAATGGCTACATAATGAAGAGAAAATCTGGTACAGGCTAGGAATACATGCACTTGTTTTGTGCTGGCATAAAGCCGTACAAGTTGATGGGGATTATGTTGAATAATACTTATGTTTATATAACATGTCCATGTATATTGTGTATAAATGCCATGCTTTTTAAATAAACAGCTCCTGAGAAAAACGATGTTAAAATGATGTGGTGCATTACTATCTGAACACCCCTCATATATGTACATTTTTGATAATTTCACTTTCATTATTGGTGTTCCAAAGCAAAAGATTTTGTGATGTCAGTTCATTTATGTGGCATTTCATTCTACTAGATGGAGTTCCAATGAAAACATCAAGAACCTGGGAATGGCAGCAATGAGAAAGCTGTTGGATATTTTCAATATGTGTTGGAGCACAAGTAAGTTACCTCAGATCTGGAAGGAAGCAAGCATGGTACCACTGCTAAAGCCAGGGAAAAACAGCAATACAGCCTCCAGCTACAGGCCAATCAGTCTCACTAGCTGCCTATGCAAAACAATGGAACGCATCATTGACCTGAGGCTAAAATGGTACCAAGAAATTTAAAACCTTTTTGTTCCATGACAAGCAGGATTTAGGCAGTACTACAGTACGGAAGATCAAGTGACCTATCTCTCTCAAGAGATTGAGGACATATTCCAAGACAAAAACCTTGTACTAGCAGCATGTATAGACCTGAGGAAAGCCTTTGATAAAGTATGGAAAAAATGTCTGCTGTGGAAACTAAGAAACTGCAATGTGAATGGAAGACTGTACAACTGGATAAAGTCCTATTTACACAGTAGAAGAGCTAAAGTAGTAATGGATGGTCACAAAAGCCAGAAAGTACTTCTGCGACATGGCATACCACAAGGAGGAGTCCTTTCACTTACACAATTCCTGGTATTCATTAATTACCTGGTCAAGGAACTTCCCTATAGAATCATAGCAGCACTGTATGCAGATGATCTGGTCATGTGGTTTACAGATGAACATGTGACAGTTGCCACACAGAGACTCCAAAGAGTAGCAGACATCTTGACATCATGGACAAACAAATGGTTTGTAAGCATCAACACAGAGAAATCGAGTACCACTCTGTTCACTCTCTCATCTAAGTAGAAAGCAGGGAAGATCAAGGATGGACAACAAACCCACGTAGGAGTGAATCTTGATCCAAAAATGACCTGGAAGCAACACATCAACAGTGCAGAAGCAAAAGCCAGAAGAAAACTAGCCATATTAAGAAAACTGAGTGGAACCACATGGGGAGCTAGTGAAAGAATCCTCAAGAATGTATATCAGCAAAGTAATCTACCATATTTAGAATATGGCTCAACTTCTTGGTACACAGCATCAAACTGTAGTTGGTTCATTATCATCTGTACCAGAGCATACACCATGGAAAGAAGCAGATTATACACAAATAACTATTCAGACTGAAGTGAAAGGTGTGCAGAATGGTGAGATGCAAAGCAGTCTTGTAAGATCAACAGCCACACTTAGTGTTCTAGATGATAAATATCCATGTGACACATGGATACGTGTGTATACAGATGGATCTGTACACAATGCCATAAAGAATGGAGGGGCAGGAGCACATATTGAATATCCAAACAACACCACTGAAAAATACTGCAACAACTATGATGCAGAAGTTAGGGCAATTATTGTTGTGGTTGAAAAACTATCAGACTCCAGAATTGATACATGTCCCGTAGTAATTCTCACAGATGCAAGATCGGTACTGGAAGCTCTTCAGTGCAACAAACTACCAGACCTTAAGGATGACTTGCCAGAAATTGGCTAACAGCTTGGAGTCACCTTGTAGTGGATTCCCTCACACTGTGGGATACCAGGCAATGAGAAAGCTGATCATCTGGCCAAAGAGGGAGTAACTAGAATTACCGATCACCTATAATTTGAAGAAAAGCATGATAAAAACCTACAGGAAGCCACATACACCACCACATGATGACTATCACATGCAAAACTGAAAGGAACAAGTCACCATTTTCCATCTCCAAACAGGACACAGCCAACTCCAAAGTCATATGTATACAAAGTTTAAAGTTGGTATTACTACTCTTTGTACATGTGCCCAGGTGCCCTAAACTGTGAAACATATCTTCCAATACTGCACCAACTATGAGACACTGAGAAGCAGTTACTGGCCAGTGACACTACCAAAGAAGATAAGCTCTACAGTTCCATACATGTGCTGCAAAAAACTAAAATTTATTCAAGAGACAAGACTACAGATGTAGAAAGAAAATGTGTATGAAGAAGAATTCTTTGTGGTAGTTTTATATGTTATATTTTTCTTCACTATTTGTTCATGTACATAATTATTGTGCTATATTGTGCTTCATAATCCCAGCTCTCTGTGGGTAGTGTCATTATTTTCCATTCAGAAATGCTATATATATATATATATTATATATATATATATATATATATATATATATATATATATATATATATATATATACTCAGCTCTTGTGATCCTGCTTTTTTTTTTTTGTTAATTCCACAATTTTTGGATTTTTTTGGTTGCAGAATTTCGTTTTTTTTTTTTTTTGTGCTCTTAATCTTAGCTGTTGTGCTGCACTTTGCTCCAAGGTAGCAATTCTTCACAAGTCATGTGTGATTCTGCATTTTATAGTTGTAAAATTCACATAATGGAGTCACGCAAATGTAAAATGATGTTGTTGTTCCTAAATGGAAATTTCACCCTGTATGTTTAATGGTTTTCTTGAAAATTATAAATGTATCAATTTTGTAGTTAATATACAGTTTTTTTTCTAAAAATAGAAGCTTGTGCTTACATTTTTCCATTTGAACTAGCATGTGTTTTTTTCTCATATAAATTGATGCAGGTTTTTTTTGCTTTATAAACTTATGCAGGTTTTTGGCTATATAAACTAATGCAAGTGCTTTGCAATATAAACTGCTGCAGTGATTTTTGCTGTATAAACTGACATAGAGTTTTTTTGGCCTATAAACTGCTCTAGGTTCCATGTGATGTTGTCCTAGCTCTGAAACCTATTCCCCAAAGGGGAGCCCCAAAATCCCAGGATGTGTTTGACTTGGATCCTCCCCGAATGCAGATTGCCAACAACAGCCATATGTATGCAACTGTTACATTCACACCAACGGCCATGCAGGTAATCAGTTCTATTTAACACAGTACACACACAAATGTGTAAATTTTCCTTTCATGATAAATACATGGTTGTGATTTATATGTTACCATGCACACTGTCAGCAAAATGATCTCATAATTTCTATGTTATGACATACAACTGTGCTAGAACTTTAAACACGCAGACCAGTTTTTCATCTTTCCTGGCCATCTTGCAGTCAGTTTTGGTTTTCAGTGCCCTGCTTATAAACTGATTGTGCTGCATCTAGTGCTGGTATGTGGGGATATCATTCTTGTTACAAGCTTTCATTCCAGGATCATCCTTTGCTGTAATCATTATTCTTCTTCTTCAGTGTCAAAGGAAGGTTGGTCATGCTAAATCTGCAGCCCTGTCACCTTGATGAAGTCCACCATCTTCTCCAGGTGGGAGCCCCACAGCTTTTCTTTCAGTTCCTCTTCCTCAAGCCAGATCTGTGCTCAGAGGTTTGAGTAGGTTGGGCAGGTTTGCAGATTCTGGTGTCTGGATCCCAAAGCTGCAGGAACACTCATTTGTGTGTGTGATATTTTGATGTGATAGAGGTGGCTTAGAAATCTATAGTGTCCCTTTCTTAGTCAAAAGATTGTGGTTTACTGCCATCTCTGTAGTTGATGAATGGGGTCTTGTTTTGATTCTGTTTTCATTTTTGTTTTCCAGCTGGTGCTTAGTTTGTTGTGAATGATGGATTTTTGCTTCTTGATGTTACTTGGTGATTAATCTGTTCCATTTTACTTCTTGCCTTGGAGAGGACATCTGCTTTTTTATTTCCGTTTATTCTGCAGTGTAATTGGAGCCATTGTAGGACTATAGTTGAATGTAGGAGTTTGTTTAGTTGTGATATAATTTACTGTGTTTGTGAGTCATTTTTGTTTGTATTGTTTCTAGCAGGGCTCTGCAGTCAGTGAAGCATGCAATCTTCCCCCACTGGATTGTATGTTTCTGTGCACATTTTCAGGGTTGTTCGAGTGTGTGATTATTCATTCATTCCTGTGACATGTCCTTTTCAGAATGTTGTCCCTCTCATAGCCACCCTGAATGCAGTACAGTCTTGCACAAGTTGACCAGCGTCTCGCAATGAGACATTCAGACTTTCCATGATGTCTGGGTCCACCTGTGATGCGGTCATCCCTTTTCTCTTTTTGCTTGGCACCATGCTTTCTACTATCAACCTCTCCAAGCTTTCTGGTTGCGACTAAAGTATCTCAGCTTTCTTATTTTTGTGATGTTAATGAGCCAGTTTTTTTCCACATCTAATCCCATTAGTATCTCTTTACTTGATTTTTCATTCTGTCCATGTTATTCTGACTTCTGTAACATTTCATTTCAGACGCTGTTATTCTCTTTTCTAGTGATTTGTTAAGTGTCCATGTTTCACATCTGTATGTTGCCAATGGGAATATGTAAGCTCTCAGTAAACATAACTGTTTTTTTTTTGGTGCCTTGCTGCATAGTCTTCATTTGTGCTAGTTTCTGTGATGCAACTGCTAGTGTGATTATTAGATATATCATTTATTGTATAGCATCAAATTTGACTGCCTAGGCATATCAAGTCTATGTGCTAGAGAAAACAGTTATATAACAAATAAATGTGAAAAAAAAATGACAAGAGGAAATTAATCATGAGACTTATCTCTTTGCTTGTGGGTGACAGTGTATATAACCATATAAATAAGTTACATGTCAGAACGTTATGGCTGGTTTCTTGCTGATAAGTAAAGCTGTTCTTACATTTTAAAAACTTCTATATGTATTACAGCTTTACAAAACTGGCCTCATGTATGTATGTATGTATGTATGTATATATATATATATATATATATATGCTTATTTACTATATGAGTATGGAAGTACTTGTGACCTCAGCTTTGCAGACCTAAGTTTCCCAGGTTTACAGTTTTTGTAACAAATTTCTAGACAGTCGAATATCCACTTTGTAACCATTTTTATTTTACCCCAGCACTTACTTACCAATAGAAAAATCTGGGAGTTAATCACAGTCAGCCGTGATACTGACCACACGGCACTTTCATATACCAACGGTCTTGGAAATACAGGCTTAACACTGTATCCCCAGTATGCCTGAATGGCATGGAAATGGAGATTTTACCTGTACTTGTTTATGCTACTATACCCTACATGTTATATTTACTATAGATACTATACAGTTAATTTCTGTATTATTCATTCAGAATTCAGAGCCCTAGGTTTTTCAGATAACCTTCTTCCTGCTAGTCCGTGAAATAAAGGAGTCATCAGTATAATCATTCTTGCCACAGCTTCGGATATGATTCTGGTGGTCTTCAATCTTGTAACAGCAACATATAGTGCTGGTTTAGCGTTATATAAGTTCATTTCCTCAGATAGTTGCTGATGTCAAAAGTTTCTTTTCTCTAACAGTCACAGATCTCTTACATACTGCCTCACATGGTTGCTTAAGTATATCTTATATCTCAGGGGTGGCCAAACTTGCTGACAGTAAGAACCACACACAATACACTTTAGGTGTCTGAGATGTGAGCAATACTACACAAATATTTTTATTGTTACAAAAAATATAAATACTAAGAAACTCTTGTGTATAATAATATTCATTCACTGTTACCAATCGGCTTGTATGATTACTGATTCTCCAGCACATTTCCTCTGTAATCCTTGCTGATCTGAAATTTCTTAATCCTTGACTTGAGTCAAAATTACAATTAGTATTTAACTTCCTCAAATAAATTTACTTGTCATAAACATTAAACTTATGTTTTAATCCAGTGGACTCTCACTTTGTAAATAATTGTAAAGCATGAACATTTTTTATTCACTTTTTATATTAATTGTAATGTCAGAAAAATGGAGCTTAGCCAACATATTTCTGCTATCCACACATTATATGTCGGAGAGCTGTATGTGCATCACAAGACATGGTTTGATCACACATGTCACATCTTGGGAGAAGGTGGGGGGGGGGCATACCTTGCCAAGATCCTATTCCACTTCCCAGTGATATCCTGGAAACAAATCAAAGGTTCAAAATTCAGACTCTGGCTTCACTGCACTTGGGACAACCCCATACCGCGTGCTGCAGCATACATCCAGGAGTATGTTTGCTAATAGTTCCTGTCAAATGTTGGCTGTTTACAATGTTTTTTCTGTCACACAGTTCAGATTTCCTGCCAGCACCTTTCATTTGTCCTAGCTCCAGCAGTCTCATCAGATCTACATTGTTCTTCCATTCTCGCTCTTTATTTTCCCACAGTCTGTCCAAGCAGGTTTAGCAATGTCTCCCTTGGCCATTGTCAGTCTGCCATTTATTTTAGCCTGTCTGCCACATCATGGCCATGTTCTTGCGCATGCCCTGGACAGTAAAGCCACATTAAGCTTGTCACAGTTGACTGGCATATCAGATAAACCCTTTCTTTTCGAAGGAATTTCTTCTTAGTCTTATGAAGCATACTCTGTGAATCGTCACAATGACACATTAACCACATCATGAGCAACTAACCATTCCACTGCCACCGACCCGGCCTCAATTTCCATTCGCATGCTTCATGTAATGACTTCAAAGGCCCCCGAACCCTGTGCCACTACTTTTCCATTTTGGTAGGCAACAAAACCCCAACAACTTCTGCTGTTCTAAGTCACTGAGCCATCTGTATATACTACCGTGTCGGAAGATCCACAGTGATGCTGGATGAGATCTTGAATGCAAAGTTCAAATGCTTCCTGTGCCTAATCTCGACATTCACGGCTCTTCTGTATAATAACCTTTGTTAGCTGAGGTCAGTCCTGTATCCGTAACCAATTGTCACCTTTATGCACCTCATCTAGGTTGCAAATTGACTTAATTGTATCCTTGGAAACAGACAGTGGTCTAATGAAATGATTAGGGATCACAATGGAAAGATGAACCTGGTCTCCAGTATACGTCAAGCTGAAGTCATATGTGTTGAGTCAAAAGGTGCAAAACTATGATACAGTGCAACCTGTGCCATATTGAGGGCAAACAACAAAGAAGGAGATAACAGAGTATCTAATGTTACGTTAAAATCTGAGGTTTATTTGCTCGGACAATTACACATTTTTTACTTATTTTCTCCATCACTCACTGATTCCTTATTTAAGTTTATGTGACTGCAGTTTGTTCTCACTTTGGTCGCTGATTCCAGGCTAAAAGAAATGTTAAAATTATTTTCTTGCTTCCTGTGGTTAGAGCTACAGTACCATGTTTGAGGCATCTGTTGAAAGCATGGCTGCAAATCAACCCAGGGGAAAGTCTCTCATATTTGAGGTTTCTGGGGAAGGAAATCTCCCAGGTATCACTGTGACCAAGCCCACTCTCAGAAACAGGAGAGGGCAGCCTCTTTTGCTTTTCAAGCGACTTTTGATTGGCCGGTCTGAGTCTCTCCCTATGGAATTGATCAATGAGAGCACACTTCCAAGCAAGGTAAGTCATTGATTTGTTTCTGTTTCATAAAAAATTTCAAGACTTTTTTGTACATGCTTCTTTTTGTTCTACTTTTTCTTGTTCTACTTTTTCTTGTTCTACTTCTCCTTGTTCTACTTCTTCTTGACCTTCAGTCTTCCTGGAACTATGACTTGTGTTACTGCAGCTGATGTTATGGGGATCATGAAGCATGGTTACACTAGTAGCTACCAGTGCTTTCTTTAGGCCCTGAAATGGACTTAAGAATCTGGCTTCAAATCCTAATCCATTAGCTTGTGAATGATCCCATCATCTCGTTTCTAAGTGTAGCAGCACAGAGTGATAGGGTGTTGTTCAGGTCTGGTGTTTGGACCAGCTACATAGACATGCTTTACCTTGAGCTAGCCATGCTGTACCTAGAGCAAAGCTGTGGTCACTCTTTGTAATGTAGCTTTTGTTACTTGTTAGAACTCTTAGCACTTGTTAGAACTCTTATAACCAATTATGTCTAAGTATGCTTCCAAGATACATTTTTTGTACAAATGTATATTTTAGAAACCATTTAAGTTATAAATTAATTTATTATTGTTCCATGCTTGAAGATGCTTTTCTCATGGAATAAAAGATAAAATTAGTTTTTGTCATCAGAGGATTTAGTGTACACAGATTAAATAATCATCCATAGATCAGATTATCTGATGATTAAATGATCATTATCATGAGTATATGTATTTAACTTTAAGTAAATAACCCATGGATAAATATCAGAGATATATATGTATTTAACTTTAAATAAATAACACATGGACAATTATCAGATATGTATAAACTTTAAATATATAACCCATGGAGAATTATCAGAGATGTATATGTATTTAACAGGTGGACATTGATCTTGTGGACCCAGACAATTGTTTCTTGCTCAAACCCACCAAAGAAACCAAATCAGTCATTGGAGACATTGACTATGATGATGCTGGTGAGTACTGTAGTACTGTCCTCCATGCTCATGTATACATTGTAACAGTAATATAATATAAAACATAATATGAAACAATATAAAACATAATCTTATATATTTTATATCTTATATCCTTCCCGTGCTGTTAAACGTCACATAGGGCTCGCAAAGTAGTTTGCCAATTTTTCCTTCGGCGAGTCTTTCAACCTCATCAAGAGATTTTATGCCTTTTAATTTGGCCTCTCTTAATAATGTCCTCTTCAGAGTTTCACGCGGTCTGCCTCTTTTTCTTCAGCCTGTATAAAACATAATATTAAACATAATATAAAAATATAAAATTATAATGCAATTGACATAGTATCTTCTGTAACTGCCTACTTCAGTACTGGGCATCTGACAGTGTGACGTGGATACTTCAGTTGTGGGCATCTGATAGTGTAATGAGGATACTTCAGTTGTGGGCATCTGATAGTGTGATGAGGATACTTCAGTTGTGGGCATCAGATAGTGTGATGAGGATACTTCAGTTGTGGGCATCTGATAGTGTGATGAGGATACTTCAGTTGTGGGCATCAGATAGTGTGATGAGGATACTTCAGTTGTGGGCAGATGATAGTGTGATGAGGATACTTCAGTTGTGGGCATCTGATAGTGTGATGAGGATACTTCAGTTGTGGGCATCTGATAGTGTGATGAAGATACTTCAGTTGTGGGCATCAGATAGTGTGATGAGGATATTTCAGTTGTGGGCATCTGATAGTGTGATGAGGATACTTCAGTTGTGGGCATCTGATAGTGTGATGAGGATACTTTAGTTGTGGGCATCAGATAGTGTGATGAGGATATTTCAGTTGTGGGCATCAGATAGTGTGATGAGGATACTTCAGTTGTGGGCAGATGACAGTGTGGACAGTGTGATGTGGATACTTCATTTGTGGGCAGATGACAGTGTGGACAGTGTGATGAGGATACTTTAGTTATGGGCAGCTGACAGTGTGGACAGTTTAATGAGAATACTTCAGTTGTGGGCAGCTGACAATATGGACAGTTTAATGAGGATACTTCAGTTATGGGCAGCTGACAATGTGGTTAGTGTGATGAGGATACTTCAGTTGTGGGCAGCTTTACAGTGTAGACAGTTTGATGAGGATACTTCAGTTGTGGGCAGCTTTACAGTGTAGAGAGTTTGATGAGGATACTTCAGTTGTGGACAGCTTTACAGTGTAGACAGTTTGATGAGGACACTTTAGTTGTGGACAGCTTACAGTGTAGACAGTTTGATGAGGACACTTCAGTTGTGGACAGCTTTACAGTGTAGACAGTTTGATGAGGACACTTCAGTTGTGGACAGCTTTACAGTGTAGACAGTGTGATGAAGATGTTCAAACACAAGAATTTTGCTTTTTAACTTTTAACTTTAAATCCTACTCTGACAGTCAAAAAAAAAAAAAAATATATATATATATATATATTTAAGAGGGGTGATTGATAAGTTTTCGACATAAGGTACAACGGATTATTTGTGGACAACTTTTTTGGGTTATTTCTCAACATAGTCCCCTTGCAAGTTTATGCACTTAGTCCAGCGATCCTGGAGCATATGGATCCCTTCTTTGTAAAACTCAGCATCTTGTGCCAGTAGAAAGTGGTCTACAGAATGAATGACATCATCATCTGAAAAAAATTTGCGACCACTGAGCTCCTTTTTGATTTTGGTAAACAGGTAATAGTCTGAAGGGGCCAAATCTGGGGAATAAGGAGGATATTCAAGAAGCTGGAAGCTGCATTCATGAATGGCAGCCATTGCCACCACCGACTTGTAAGCTGGAGCATTGTCTTGCTGAAAGATGACTCCTCTCGTCAGTTTTCCTCGACGCTTTTCCTTCAGTTTGACCTGCATTTGCTTCACAAGATTAGCATAATAGGCCCCAGTGGCCGTTCTGCCCTTTTGAAGATAGTCTGCCAATAGCACACCTTCTGAATCCCAAAAGATGGACGTCATCACTTTGCCTGCAGACAGAACCACCCTTCACCATTGTGAATAATGGCATGAACACGTTCCTGGTAGATGCTCAACTCAGTAGCAATGTACTGCTCAGTTAGTTGTTGATCCTTCATTATCATGTCATGGATTCTGCCGGTGGTTTCATCGGTGGTTACCGTTCGTGGTCTTCCTGGATGGGGATCATCTTCCAGACCCTCCTTTCCATGTTTGAATTGAGCTGCCCATTTCTTCACTGTTCTATAAGAAGGGGCACTCTCCCCTAGAATCTCTACCATATCCTTATGGGTCTCCTTTGATGATAAACCCTTGATGCATAAGTAGCGAATGACTGCTCGATGAGAAATTGTATCCATTTTCTCAATTTCTGCCATCCCTTACCACTTCAGAGCATGCAAAAAAAAATTGGTTAAAGTTAATTTCTTGAAACTTGGTGTTTAATCTTACATTAACCCGATCTACAAATGCACCTAATATCAACTGTGCATTTCAACTATTTGTACCTTATGCTGAGAACTTATCAATCAACCCCCCCCCCCGTATGTATCTTCTTATATCTTATATCCTTCCCGTGCCGTTAGACGTCACATAGGGCTCGCAAAGTAGTTCGCCAATTTTTCCTGTCTTCGGCGAGTCTTTCAACCTCATCAAAGGATTTTATGCCTGTTAACTTGGCCTCTCTTAATAATGTTCTCTTCAGAGTTTCACGCGGTCTGCCCCTTTTTCTTCGGCCTGTTGTGTTCCACTTGATAGCTTGTTTTGGGATTCTCTGCTCATTTCTTCTCATCAAGTGGCCAACATATGTCCATCTCCTTTTCCTGATCACCCGTGAGACTGGTTGTTGTTCAGTCATCTGTCTTATCTCTGCATTGTTCTTGAATTCATTCCACTTGATGCCGAGTATTTTCCTTAGGCATTTGTTTTCAAAAGAATCTAATTTCTTTTCTATTTCTTTAGTTGTTTTCCAGCTTTCGCATGCATAAATGAGGGTGGATATTACATTTGAATTGAATAGTCTTAACTTGGTTTTTGTGCTTATAACTTTTGAATTCCATATGTTCTCAAGATTCTTGAAGATTGATGCTGCTTTTGCAATTCTGATCCTAACTTCCTTTCTAGTGTCACCATCCTGGTCTATGTAGCTGCCAAGGTATGCAAATTGATTGACTTCTTCAATATCTGTCCCTTCTATGTGTATTTTTCCATTTTGATTGATGGGAATTTTCATTATTTTTGTTTTGTCCTTGTTAATTTCAAGTCCTATTTTGCTAGCCAGTGAAGATAGGCTATCTGTTTTTTCTTGCATGGAATTCACATTATTACTGATAAGAGTTATGTCATCAGCAAAATCAAGATCTTCTAGTTGGGTCCCATGTACCCAGTCTATACCTGTGTTACCTGTGCAGCATTTTTTCATTATGAAGTCTATTGTAATCCCAAAAAGTAAAGGAGACAGTATACATCCTTGTTTCACGCCTGTTTCAATCTGGAACCATTCACTCATCCCTTCTTCTGTCTTGACTGCACAACCATATCCATTGTATAAGTCCTTAATGATGTTGACAATTTTAGATGGTATTCCATATAGACATAAAATTCTCCATAATGAATCTCTGTGTATGCTATCAAATGCCTTCTTAAAATCTATGAAATTCAGTATTAATGGTTTCTGCTTTTCAATATGTTCTTCAAGTATTATTCTGAGAGTAAAGATCTGGTCGAGACAGCTTCTCCCTTTTCAAAATCCTGCTTGTTCTTCTCTCATTGCAGTATCCACTATATCTTTGAGTCTATTCAAAATGACCTTGCAAAATACTTTTGACACAACTGATATTAAGGTTACTCCTCTCCAGTTGTTACAGTCACTAAGGTTGCCCTTTTTTGGTATTTTCACAATGATTCCCTTCTTCCAATTAGAAGGGACCTTTTCTTCTTTCCAAATCTTGTTAAACATTCTCTGTAGTTGTCTCATGTTGTCACTATTGATAGCTTTTAGCATCTCGGCTGTTATTTCATCTTCACCTGCAGCTTTGTTGTTAGCCATTAAATTCACTGCTGTTTCAATTTCATGCAATTCAATTTCATCTAGATTGACATTTAGTTGTGGGGCTGGTAAGTCAGTTTCAAGGTTTAACAATTCTTTTGGGTGTGGTCGATTGAGTATTTCTTGGAAGTGTTCAGCCCATCTTTGCTTTTGGTCTTTATTTGATGTTAATAGTGTTCCAGTTTTGCTAAGGATTGGTCTTTCTTTAGATGTAATAGTACCTGTTAGCCTCTTTTGTATGTTATATAAAGTTTTGCTGTCTCCTGTTTTTGCTGCTTTTTCTGCCTCTTTCGCCATATTGTCTATGTATTCTCTTTTATCCCTTCTAGCTGAACTTTTTACTTTCTTGTCTATGTCTTTGTATTTTGCTTTTGCCAAATCTCTTTCATGATCTGCTTTTGCATTCAACATGTTTAATTTGACTGCTCGTCTTTCATGTATATACTTCCATGTTTTATCTGATATCCATGCTTTTCTATTTGGTTTTTCCAATCCAGCGCTTACTTTTGCTGCTGTGATTATGGCTGTGCTGTAAGAATTCCATAACTCATCTATACCTATCTCCTCAACTTCACTGGGTGTTTTGGAATGATTGGCAAGTTCCTGATTGAAATTAATGTTAGTATTTTCTTCTTGTAGGCTGTGGATGTTTATCTTTCTGTGTACTGATTTCTTGTGTTGACTTTTCAATTTTAGTTTTATTTTCCCTATGCACAGGTTGTGATCACTGTTGACATCTGCACCCCTATAAGCCCTTACATCCATGAGAGATGTTCTGTATTGCTTTCTAATACAAAAATGGTCTATCTGGTTTCTAGTTCTATCATCTGGAGATATCCATGTTGTTTTATGTATCTCTTTGTGTGGGAATATTGTGCCTCCAATGACCATGCCCTCTGTTAAACATATTTCAATTAATCTTTCTCCATTCTGTATGTATAGTCTGATAAATATTGTCAAAATGGAATCATTAGCTATGGTTTCATTGGAAAATGACACTAAGCTTAATTTTAGCATTGATATTAGCACTTCTTGTCTAGGAAAATGATTTTCAAATAGGCAGATATCATCTACAGTCAAACCCCACTTAATGTCACATCACCGGGACCATCAGAATATAGTGACATTATGCGGAGTTGACATTAAGCGGGGTTCCATTATAAGGGGTTTAACTATGCCAGTGTGTGTGTCTATCCATCCCACATTTTCTACATTAAACACATAGCAAACAGCCATATGGGTGTGTTTGGGACATGAAGAGGCAGACCACGTGAAACTCTGAAGAGGACATTGTTAAGAGAGGCCAAATTCTCTCTCTCTCTGAACCTTAAGTGCCCAGGGCACATGGGGCTTCCGCAAGGGTTTTCCACAAATGCCTGTCCTTCGCCTTTTTTTCTGCTCTTGCCCAGGTGAGCCCTCTATTGCTCAACATCCTTTCTGTTGTTCTTCTCCATGTCTCTTTTGGTCTACCCTTACTTCTGCTCCCCTGTGGTGTCCATCTTAGTGCTATTTTTGGTAGTGAGTTGTCAGTCATTCGGAGCACATGTCCCAACCATCGCCAGCGTCTTCCCTCAATAACTGTTGTCAGTGGTTTCATCTGCATTTCTGCTAATAAAATGTTATTTCTTATGGTGTTTGGCCAAAATATTTTTTTAATTCTTCGTAAACATTTAGTCTGGAAAGAATTCAACTTGTTTTCTATGGTTTTGGTGATTTTCCAGCATTCACTTCCATAGAGTAGTACAATTAGAACATTACTCTTAAATATCCTGATTTTCATATTTATGCTTAGTTTTTTTGATTTCCATATATTCTGCAGCATTGCAAAAGCCTGGTTTGCTCTATTAA
The DNA here is from genome assembly GCA_009760885.1 of Achatina immaculata. Taxonomy (NCBI): domain Eukaryota; kingdom Metazoa; phylum Mollusca; class Gastropoda; order Stylommatophora; family Achatinidae; genus Lissachatina; species Lissachatina immaculata. Next base: position 46,467,129 of record CM019716.1, read on the forward strand.
GTCTGCTGTTGATGTCCTCTGTGCTGTCTCCATTTTCTACTACTCTGCTGCCAAGGTATACAAATTCGTTGACCTCCTCCACTAACTTGTTATCTACTCTGAGTACATTTCTGTTGTTCACATTTTGCTTCATTAACTTTGTCTTTCCTACGTTGATCTTTAGTCCTATGTTGTTTGCATTCTGAGTTAGCTTGTTTATTTTATCTTGCATATCTTTGTGACTGCTTGATAATAGACAAATGTCGTCCGCAAAGTCAAGGTCCTCCAGCACTGTGTCAAGGGTCCATTGTAATCCTCTGCGTTTGTCTGATGTTGCCTCCTTCATTAACCAGTCTACTGCCAAGATAAATAATGTTGGTGATAGTACACATCCCTGTTTCACTCCTGTTTGTACCCTAAAGCTGCTGGAGGTATGTTCTCCACAGATAACTTTGCACTGAAAACCCTCGTATAGGGCTTTGATTACATTAACTATTTTATGGGGGAGGCCATGCCATCATAGGATTTTCCACAGTGCATCTCTGTTGACACTGTCAAAGGCTTTCTCAAAATCTATGAATAATGCATATGTTGTGCTATGCCACTCATTTGCCTGTTCTAATATTTGTCTAAGTACAAATATGTGGTCTATGCATGATCTTCCTTTCCTAAATCCTGCCTGCTCTTTCCGAAGTTTTTCTTCAAGTGTTGGTACAATTCTGTTAATGATTATTCTGCAAAATACTTTACTGGTGAGTGGCAGTAGGGTAATGCCTCTCCAGTTCCCGCAACCTCTGAGGTCACCCTTCTTTGGTAGTTTTATTATAAGACCAGTTTTCCACTCCTCTGATTATTCTAGAGGCCAAATTAACAGGCATAAAATCCTTTGGTGAGGTTGAAAGACTCGCCGAAGACAGGAAAAACTGGCGAACTACTTTGCGAGCCCTATGTGACGTTTAACGGCACGGGAAGGATACAAGATAAGAAGAAACAGCCAAAGCTATAGTCAATGGACACAAAATATATTAATCACAAAATACAGTAAGTCTTAGTCTTACAGTATAGACAGCACTGAAATCAAGCTGCACTTCACTTGTCAGCAGTAATAGTAAAAAAATGTGTGATTTTGCACTGTGTAGTGATAAATGGTCTATTAATCAGACATGTTAGACATGTTACAGCACATGTTAAGTGATCTTCAGCTCATTGCCTTTGTGCCACATCTCATCACGAAAGCACAAAGTTCTGTTTGGTAGCAGTTTATAAAACACGCCAGCTTCATCCATGTTAAAAATGTCATCTGGGCTGTATGCATCCAAAATTTTTGGCAAACACGAAATCCGATCATTAATGACATCAGTTTTAACTTGCCCGCTTCCACCTGAAGTGACCTTATGTGTTATGTTGTGGCATTTCTTAAAGTGCTCAAGAAAGCCGTTCAAACACTTCCAGTCAAGCATATCCATTTCTTTCGCAAAATGTTCCACAGTTTCCCCCAACTGTGGAACGTGTTTGTTTGAACCATTTCAACAGAGCACACTCAATATCCATGTAGAAACTCACATGCCTTTGCTTACAGTTTGACCTAATTAAAGACGAGTGAAAGTCTCAATTCAATTTTGTCTCAGTTTTTAACAAGTTTCAGTATAGTTGAAATGTCAATTCCAAATTTAACTGCTATGTCCTTTCTCATAACTTTTTCATCAGCTTGCTTCAGAATATCCATTTTAGCGCTTAAATCCAGATCAGCATGTTTGCATTTAGTAGCCATTATATGTCACAACAAGAATCAGAGAGAAGTTCCAGGCTATATGATTCACAGTACACTATTCAAGAATGACCAACTGTCAACTCACGTTGCCAATTTAAACACTGCCCACGTTTTGATAAAGAAGACAAACAATGACTAAAAGAAGCCAGTTTTTATCACATTCTTTTGAAAGGGCAGCCATGGTAAGCCTTTCATTCACACTACCTGAGTTTTGAAGCCCACATGTTCAGAAGGTTGATGTGGCACATACTTGGTGATCTTCTTCTTCTTTTTCTTCGTTCGCAACTTGGTGATCAAACAGCAGCCCCTTCTTTGATGAGCTGTAAAACTGATAACGCTTTGTGAGATGTATATAGCTTTGACTCGCTCAGATTATGATACAAAGCGGATTCTTTATCTCCTCCAGGTGCAAAAATACCATGACATTAACCAGTTTGCGTCAGTAAGTGGGATGATATCAACTGAAGTAAAGCCCACTAATTACTTATGGGAGTTGGCCGGGGATACAAATTTCTGTGACAATATCTGGATTGTGATGTAAAGTGATGTGATGTTAAGTGGGTTTTACAGTATTTCTGAGTGTTTACCAGACATCTTGTTGAGCAGCTCCTCTCTAAGCTGACTCCACAGAGTTAACTTTGTATAATCAACCACAGCAACAGCAAGCAGTGTTCTAAGTTTTATGGTTATGTAAAACTGCAAATTCTTAGACATGGAACATATAAATTTTACACCTAGAATGTACTCAAGCCATGATACCTGCATTGATCTGTTCATACTGCACATCCTAGAGTATTCTCAAGCCATGGTACTTTTATACATAAGCATGTACTTCACATCCTAAAATATACTCAGATCATAATAGCTGCATACACATACGTGTGTTTCACATCCTAGAATACACTCAAGTCATGAATGCTGTATGTGTGTGTACTTCACATCATAATAGTATTCCCAAGTCATGATATTATTATGTAAGTCTCTACTGTTTGTTTTTTTATGAATGAATTCAAGTCATGTCTAATCTCACATTGATAGAATCACACTTGATAAGTGATTCATTTTGAAAAAAAATTTACTTAATTTTGTGAGAATTTGATTAACATTTGTTTGTTTTTAAAGCTCAAGCAAGAAAGAGACCCCATACAGCATCACTGATTGTGAACATTGGTGAGAATGCAACTTTTGAGGTCATTTATCGACCTTCAGCTCCACAGAGGTCACAAGCCAATCTGAAAATAACAGTGGTGGACAATGAGTATGAGGATTCAATCATTCAGATGATTGGTGAGGGGTTTCAGGACGATATTACTCTTGATAACATTGGATCAGCATTTATCTCATCAGACTTGGAAGATGAAATTGCAGTTTTGCCTGATGATGATGTGCCAGGTAGGATTTTATACAGTACTACTGGGAAGTTTTCATCTCATGAGAACTAGTGATGATCTGGCTGAATGAAGTAGTTATAACATAAATTTAAAACATAAGTGAATAAATTGTTTAAAAATATGATGTAAATGAAAAAAGATTTAAGAAATTTTTTTAAATTTTGTATTTATAACAAAGTTGTGCAGTTAAATTTATAATGTAATTAAAATCTGAATACATAATTTAAACACAATATAAATAAAACATAAAATTGAAAACATACAAACAATCTTCATTGTTCAACAAGGGGGACAAAAAGCCCCAGTAAATATGTTGTTATGTGTATTTTGATTTTTTTTAATGCTATAATTATGAATGTTCATGTACTTGTTATGGATCAAGAATGTTGTTACGAGACCCGCCATGATTTCTGCAGAGACCAGTATGGTGCCATGTTCTCTCGCTCATTATGCAAAGCATTTCCAATGTCACTTCTGTGTAGTGGGACTTTTTGCCCTTTCCGTATATATCTATTTATATCTCTGGATGCTGACCAACAGATTATATCTAGTCCAGTTCAACTTGCAGCATTTTACAGGACAGCAGCAGTTTCGTTTTGTATGTTATCCATGTCAGTTTCAGCAGTTCAGTCCAGGTTGTTTTCTGCTGGCCTTGTTTTTTTTTTCAAATGTCCAGGTGTGATTATTATAGCAAGGGTGTTGGGGTCTTTTCTATTACAAATCCATTTTCAGTGCATTTTCTTGCTATAATATTGCTCATGTGTCCTGGTACTTGATGCGAGTATTCCAAGGTTGTGACCAGAAATTCTTAGGCAGGTTGGGTGCAACCAGATCAAATTGACCATTGTTCAGTTGTTCTTCAGCATATTCCTGCATATGGAAGATTGGTAATATTTTTGTGTAAGCACAGAGAGTATTCTCAGATGTATAGATTGTTAAATAGGTCTGGAAATCTGCAGGAGGAATGTTGAACATCAACAGAGTAGTCTGCATGAGCTTTTTTTTTTTTTTCCAGTGAATAGTCATGGTAATTTTGTGGAAGGAAAGTCGCTGCTTCGTATTATTTGATTGGATCATGCTTCGCTAGTTCATGAGTATGGAGAAAAATGTAAAGAGTACTCTGATGAAGCTGACTATCCAGCAGAGACTGGCACATATGAAGGAAATGATAGCAAAAGTTCTTTGGAGAAGATGGCAGTTAAAGGACCTGAGAAACACTGGAAATTCATGGAAAAAATAGCAAAGAAGGCCAAGAGAGGAAGAAATATCTAGATCTAGATATCAGAAAGAATCCAACAAGAACTACCTAGAACTGTACAAAGTAATGAAGCATGCTTGTCAAAGTTGGTGATCAGCATAGCACTAGATGATGATGATGATGCTGACAATGACGATGAAGACAACAATGATGATGATGATGATGTGTTTGCTGTCTTAGATAAGATTTTGCACATATTCTTGACACTCTCTGTACTAAACCACTAGCTTGTACAATATCTGGGCAGTGACATATCTATACTAAACAACTAGCTTGTACATAATCCAGGCAGTGACATATCTATTCTAAACCACTAGCTTGTACATAGTCCAGGCAGCAAGATATCTATACTAAACCACTGGCATATACAATATCCAGGCAGTGACATATCTATACTAAACCACTAGCTTGTACATAGTCCAGGCAGTGACATATCTGTACTAAACCACTAGCTTGTACAATATCTGGGCAGTGACATATCTATACTAAACCACTAGCTTGTACATAGTCCAGGCAGTGACATATCTATACTAAACCACTAGCTTGTACATAGTCCAGGCAGTGACATATCTATACTAAACCACTAGCTTGTACATAGTCCAGACAGCAAGATATCTATACTAAACCACTGGCATGTACAATATCCAGGCAGTGACATATCTATACTAAACCACTAGCTTGTACATAATCCAGGCAGTGACATATCTATACTAAACCACTAGCTTGTACATAGTCCAGGCAGTGACATATCTATACTAAACCACTAGCTTGTACATAATCCAGGCAGTGACGTATCTATACTAAACCACTAGCTTGTACAACATCCGGGCAGTGACCAAAAACATTTCATCAGGAATTTTTATCCTACTATTTTTGCTAGCAATTTGTGGAGGTACATCAAAACAATATGAATACGGAGAGGAAGAAGATCCTTATGATGATAGTGATGATGAAGATGATGATGAGGAAGAAGAAGGAGAGGAAAAAGTAAAGAACAAAGTGGTAGCAGTGATTCGAGAAAGAAAATCAGCTGAACAAAAACGTCCTTTACAAAGTGATAACATAATTGGGGGTATTGTTTTTAAATACTTGTTCACTTTATAAACTTTTCAGTTTTGTTTAGTTTCCCACTTCACTTGATGTACTTTTTATGTGGTTGTGTTTATAGTTTTCATTTTTATTTTGGCTTCATCCAAGATATTTAGTTTTGATGATCTTATTTGCTTGGTTGCATTCTTCATGCCGCTGGTTCAGAGAGTTCAGAGACTGTTAGAAGAATCACATTTTTTCCCTTTTGTTTATAGATTTTAGGAATATCACATTTTATTATTTTCATTGATTTTAGCAAACTAATCAATCCATTAAGAGCTGAAAGTAGATCTCTGTAATATGTCAATGTGCCAATGAATGTCTACTTTTTGTTAAGAGCTGAAAATCTGCATGGAAGTATTACTGCTCTGATAGCTATCTACTTTTTGTTAAGAGCTGAAAATATGCATGGAGGTATTACTGCTCTGATAGCTATCTACTTTTTATTAAGAGCTGAAAATATGCATGGAGGTATTACTGCTCTGATAGCTATCTACTTTTTGTTAAGAGCTGAAAATATGCATGGAGGTATTACTGCACTGATAGCTACCTACTTTTTATTAAGAGCTGAAAGTCTGCATGGAGGTATTACTGCTCTGATAGCTATCTGCTTTTTTGTTAAGAGCTGAAAATATGCATGGAGTGGTATGACTGTGCTGACAGCTATCTACTTGAACTGTTAAGAGCTGAATGTAGTAGTCTCATTAAGTTGATGTAGACCTCACAAGTCAGTCTGCTGCGGCATTCAGGGTCTTCTGCAGCTCAAAGTTTGTTTCAGTAATTCAGAGTTTTTATCATGTGGCTTATATGTCTCCTGTGGTAGTGAGTTTTCATGTATCACAATGATACATTCCTCTGAGCTTGGTGCTGTCATGACAAACATGGACATTAAAGTCTGAAAATATAAGAAGCACCATCATGATGAAATAAAATAAGAAATGATACCATAAGAACAAGGAATGAAGTAACGCCAATGTTAGACTACATCCAGAAACAACAGATTTATGACTGCCAGTAAACAGCACAGCACAGAAAACATTCACGCCAACAGTAGAAGTAGATGGAGGGAATACTGTCACAACAGGAGGTGGACAGAGGGAAGAACAGAAACCTTAAATATCCCTTTATGAAGCAAACTGCAGAGCTGTGTTGAGTAGTATTTTCCTTGCGCACTGCAAAAGAGATAAGACAAGACAAGTTGAAAAGTTGTAATGCGAAGTACAAGCAGTAAAAGAGCCTTGTGTATGTGTACCATGAGTTTCATCTTTTTAACAACTTTTTTTTTTCACTAGTTTCAGGATGAGAGAAAATGTATCGCAGTGGTCTCATCTGCTTACAAACTACTAAAGCTAGTTTGGTGGCAATATAAGCAGTCTTTGAGAAAAAAAAAATATTAAAATTTGTTTCTTTCATTTTATGTCTGCCACTAGATTTTATTTTATTTGTCTTGAACATTCTCAAAAACCTGGCTTAGAACTAAGAAGTTTATTTCTGGATATTTTGTTACGTCTTTTTGTGTTCATTATTAAAATGAATATAATCTCTGTGGGGTCTAGTTTTATGGAAAGCTTCATTTGTTGCTTAGTTTCACATTTGTGTTATCTTCCAAGTGTTCTAGATATTTGATAAAGTTTACTTTATTATGAGCTAAACAGTAATTTGTAATATTTTACATTAAGTAAATATATAATACATAATACATAAGTAACAATAATATTTTTTTACTAAACTATTTGTGTAGGAAATCTTTCATGTAAAATCTTGAGGTTTTTTTTTCTACTCTTTAATTAGGTGCTTCAGTCTCTTTTTCAATAGTTCTTTCAGCATACAGTGACTGGTTATTCCCATTTTTGTTGGTTGACCATCCATCTGGAGCTCTTGGTTAATCAGTAATTTTTACCACCCCAAATTTCCCCATTTCCTTCATTCTTGGTATAAGAACATGATTCACAGTTGTCAGTGAAGTCTTTAGTTCAAGCAGATTCTCTTATAGCACTAATGATGTCTGGTTGATCTATTGCCTTCCATTCCTCTATGATAGCGGAATCAGCTGCTTGGTCTGCTCTGTCATTTCCCTTGACCCCTGCATGGCCTGGTACAAAAATGAAGGTCAGTCGATGGATCTGTGACATCTGCAGGGGTTCAAACTATTATTTCCCTAGAGAGCCAGCCTGAGTTTTCTCTAGCATGCTCATTGAGTGATCAGGATACATTCTTGCATGAAATCTTGTGGCTTCAGTTAGCTCAGAGCTTTTGTCACACCCATTGTTTCAGTTGTGAGGCTACTTGTTATATCAGCAAAAGCACTGCTGGCTTCTTTCACTTTTCTGACGCTTGGGTTGACTGCAAGACCCAGAGACCCCTCATGCCCTAAACCCCAATCCGTCTGTACAAATAACAATGTTGCCATCTCTGTTGTTTTCACTAATTAGTGCTTTGATCTCACCATCTACTGCAACAGGAACATGTTCTATGTATCTTCTGTTGAATGAAATATGAACAGACAGAGCCACCTTGAAGTTTTGTGATACAGGTACCCATTTCTGTCCTGGAGGACACATCTCATGGATTACATCATCCACATGGGCCATCCTTGATTTGACTCTCTTGAGCCTTTTCTCTTTTGCTCTTACCAGTTTATTGTGAAGGGGGTGTGCTGTGTCTGCACTTTTTCTGAGGTAGACTTTTGCCCTGATTAATTTTAGTCTACTGTCAGTGGTAGGAAACTCTAGCAGATACATCATGGCCTTACAGGATGTATCTCTTGTGCTTCCAAGAAGAGTGTCACAGCCTCATTCTCTATTTTCTAAAGCTTATGTGGGGTTAAGCTTCTTTTGTGGCACTTCTGAAAGGACTAACTCGATGAAGTATCTGGGTTCTTTTGTGACACTACTGAAAGGACTAACTCAGTGAATTATCTAGGCTAAGGGTTTTTTGTGGCACTACTGAAAGGACTAACTCAGTGAAGTATCTGGGCTAAGGGTTTTTTGTGGCACTACTGAAATGACTAACTCAGTGAAGTATCTGGGCTAAGGGTTTTTTGTGGCACTACTGAAATGACTAACTCAGTGAAGTATCTGGGCTAAGGGTTTTTTGTGGCACTACTGAAAGGACTAACTCGATGAAGTATCTGGGCTAAGGTTCTTTTGTGGTGCTACTGAAAGGACTAACTTGATGAAGTATCTGGGCTAAGGTTCTTTTGTGGTGCTACTGAAAGGACTAACTTGATGAAGTATCTGGGCTAAGGTTCTTTTGTGGTGCCACTGAAAGGACTGACTCGATGAAGTATCTAGGCTAAGGTTAGAATTAAAAGATTAGGTGGACAACGTCTCAACTAAAACCAGGAAAGGCTTAGCTGCAATGAAAATCATGGCAGCATCGAACGTTCAACAGTGACTGCTTGTTTTATTATATCTAAAGGTTGATCCTTTCTTTGTTAGAACTTTGATGTAAGATAAGGAAGATCTGAACTTGAAGCTGGACATGAATATTTTTAGAGCTGAATCTACTGTTGAATGCATGTAAGAGTTCAGATTTTAACTACAAGACAAGCCTGTGTTGTTTGATACTTGTCAGCTGCTAAACCTGTGTTGTTTGATACTTGTTAGCTGCTAAGCCTGTGTTGTTTGATACTTGTCAGCTGCTAAACCTGTGTTGTTTGATACTTGTCAGCTGCTAAACCTGTGTTGTTTGATACTTGTCAGCTGCTAAACCTGTGTTGTTTAATACTCGTCAGCCACTAAACCTGTGTTGTTTGATACTTGTCAGCTGCTAAACCTGTGTTGTTTGATACTTGTCAGCTGCTAAACCTGTGTTGTTTGATACTTGTCAGCTGCTAAGCCTGTGTTGTTTAATACTCGTCAGCCACTAAACCTGTGTTGTTTGATACTTGTCAGCTGCTAAACCTGTGTTGTTTGATACTTGTCAGCTGCTAAACCTGTGTTGTTTGATACTTGTCAGCTGCTAAACCTGTGTTGTTTGATACTCGTCAGCCACTAAACCTGTGTTGTTTGATACTTGTCAGCTGCTAAACCTGTGTTGTTTGATACTTGTCAGCTGCTAAACCTGTGTTGTTTGATACTTGTCAGCTGCTAAACCTGTGTTGTTTGATACTTGTTAGCTGCTAAGCCTGTGTTGTTTAATACTCGTCAGCCACTAAACCTGTGTTGTTTGATACTTGTCAGCTGCTAAACCAAACTTGATGAGATTTGGAGACTGTTACGTCAATGAAAGCCGCACTCTGAGTTTGACCATGACAAACCATTCTAAGACGGACTGCATCAGGTTCCAGTGGCCAGACCATCCACAGTTTAAGTTTTCACCACAGGTAAGTTAACCTATGTTGTCATCACAGGTAAATTGACATATGCTTTCACCACAGGTAAATTAACCTATGTTGTCATCACAGGTAAATTAACCTATGTTGTCATCACAGGTAAACTAACCTATGTTGTCATCACAGGTAAATTAGCCTATGTTGTCACCACAGGTAAATTAACCTATGTTGTCATCACAGGTAAATTAACCTATGTTGTCATCACAGGTAAACTAACCTATGTTGTCATCACAGGTAAATTAGCCTATGTTGTCATCACAGGTAAATTAACCTATGTTGTCATCACAGGTAAATTAACCTATGTTGTCATCACAGGTCAATCAACCTATGCTTTCACCACAGGTAAAGTAACCTTTGTTTTCACCACAGGTAAAGTAACCTGTGTTTTCAATGCAGGAAAATTAACCTTCTTTTACCGCAAGTAAATTAACCTATGAACTATAGTTCTCTCTCTCTCTTTCACTCTCTCTCATTCTTTCTTTCTCACACAGAATAATACACACCACACACACACACACGGACGCATGCACACACACACACACACATATATATATAAAATGATTCATGAAATTATAATAATGAACATGATTATTTTTTAGGGAGCTACACCTCTTACTGCCATTATGTAACCTCTCTCTGTGAGTCTCATCACTTACTTTCTATTCACCTTTTCTGTAACCTATCTGTAAGTTTCACATTCTCTCTGATATGTAAGTACTCACATTCTCTCAAATATGTCTTTGTAAAATCTCACATTCTCTCTAATATGTCTCTGTAAGTTTCATGTTCTTTCAAATATGTCTCTGTAAGCCTCAGCACTACTGTCTATTCACCCGCTCTATAATGTAAATCTCATATTCTCTCTAATATGTCTCCATGAGCCTAATATGTCAAATCTTTGTTCACCTTCTCTCTAATATGTTTCTGTGAGCCTCACTTTCTCTGTAAAATGTTTCTGTAAGCTTTGTCTCCAATTGTTTGTTCACTTTCTCTGTAGTGTTCTCTGTAAGCTTTGTCTCCAGTTGTTTGTTCACTTTCTCTGTAGTATTCTCTGTAAGCTTTGTCTCCAGTTGTTTGTTCACCTTCTCTGTAATATTCTCTGTAAGCTTTGTCTCCAATTGTTTGTTCACTTTCTCTGTAGTGTTCTCTGTAAGCTTTGTCTCCAGTTGTTTGTTCACTTTCTCTGTAGTATTCTCTGTAAGCTTTGTCTCCAGTTGTTTGTTCACCTTCTCTGTAATATTCTCTGTAAGCTTTGTCTCCAGTTGTTTGTTCACCTTCTCTGTAGTATGTCTGTGTGTGTGTTTCTCATCTTATATTCCTTGCATCCACAGGTTGGACACCTGCATGCAAGCTGCACAAAAGACATTGCTGTGACCTTCACCTCTAATGTTTCAGTAACCTATTTTGAGTGCCCTATGGATTGTCGGGTGACCAAGATTATTTTTGACAAGCCAATTGACCAGGCAATAACTGTTTTTTTTTTTTTCATAAAAATTGCAGCTATTTGTCTTTGATATATTTGCAGTTTTTGTCAGATACTGGGCAAGCATTGTAGGTTTAAAACCTGAAATGATGTGTGGTCTGTGAAGATTGGCTTCTGGTTTCACATTTAGGAAGAGTTTGTTAAAAGTATTTAGCTGATTAGCTGTTTTGTTTTATAACTTAATTATCTATTTGTTTGATAACTTTTGTTTTTTGATGAATTGTTTATTTGTTTGCTTATTGTAACCTTCTGTCAGGTGTATGATAGTTTCTTATAACTTTCTGTCAGGTGTGTGACTGTTTATTATAACTTTCTGTCAGGTGTGTAACTTTTTATTATAACTTTCTGTCAGGTGTGTGACTTTTTATTATAACTTTCTGTCAGGTGTGTGACTTTTTATTATAACTTTCTGTCAGGTGTGTGACTTTTTATTATAACTTTCTGTCAGGTGTGTGACTGTTTATTATAACTTTCTGTCAGGTGTATGACTGTTTATTATAGCTTTCTGTCAGGTGTGTGACTTTTTATTATAACTTTCTGTCAGGTGTGTGACTGTTTATTATAACTTTCTGTCAGGTGTGTGACTGTTTATTATAACTTTCTGTCAGGTGTATGACTGTTTATTATAGCTTTCTGTCAGGTGTGTGACTTTTTATTATAACTTTCTGTCAGGTGTGTGACTTTTTATTATAACTTTCTGTCAGGTGTGTGACTTTTTATTATAACTTTCTGTCAGGTGTGTGACTGTTTATTATAACTTTCTGTCAGGTGTGTGACTGTTTATTATAACTTTCTGTCAGGTGTGTGACTGTTTATTATAACTTTCTCTTGGCTGTGTGACTTTTTATTATAACTTTCTGTTGGCTGTGTGACCTTTTATTATAACTTTCTGTCAAGTATGTGACTGTTTATTATAACTTTCTGTCAAGTATGTGACTGTTTATTATAACTTTCTGCCAGGTGTGTGACTTTTTATTATAACTTTCTGTTGGGTGTGTGACTGTTTATTATAACTTTATGTTGGGTGTGTGACTGTTTATTGTAACTTGCTCTCAGGTGTGTGACTGGGATGACAAAATACAGATTGTGAAGTGGGTAGATGATCTGCCACCTGCACCACCATCATTAAGGAGGTAAGATCTGTCTTACTGAATGTGATGATACTATTTTGTGTACATATTAGAAACTTCTGGACCTACCTTACATACCTTACTTGTTATTTTGTGAATATAATAGATAATACAGGTAACCTTTGATATTTGTGCAAGTTTCAGTTAATGCAGTCACAAACATATTTTTTAAAAAAATATTATATATATATATACACCAAGAATTTAAATTACTGTGGTTGATTAGTTTAAAAAAAACACATGAAAGGAAATAGTTTTTATGCATCATAACTGTACTGCTTATTTTCTATTAAATGACAAAAAAAAGACATGTCAAAAGCAGTATTCCCATAACTGTAATAATATATTCTCATAACTGTAATAGTGTATTCCCATTACTGTAATAGTGTATTCCCATAACTGTAATAGTGTATTCCCATAACTGTAATAATATATATTCTCATAACTGTAATAATATATTCTCATAACTGTAATAGTGTATTCCCATAACTGTAATAATGTATTCCTATAACTGTAATAGTATATTCCCATAACTGTAATAGTGTATTCCCATAGATGTAACAGTGTATTCCCATAACTGTAATAGTGTATTCCCATATCTGTAACAGTGTATTCCAATAACTATGACAGTGTATTCCTACAGATATAGCATATTCCCATAACTATAACAGTGTATTCCTACAGATGTAGCATATTCCCATAACAGCAACAGTGTATTCCCATAGCTGTAACAGTATGCTTATGACAAAAAATTTGTAACAAATCTTGTGTGAAGGAGATGAGCGTGTCTTGAAGAAAATATTGTTATAGAAACTTGAGTGGGCAGATGTTTCAAAATTTAGAAACTGTTAAACAACAAATTATGGATTTAGATTCAAATATGGAAAGAAGCGTACCAGTTCACCTTAACTTGTTAACCACAATTTGCTGCCATTGTAAATATTATGAAGAGAAATATGAGGCTTCAACTGTTGTAGTCATGAACTATTTTTTCTAGAAAACAGCAAATCTATTTTTATTCATTTTGTGTCACATTTCTTTAACAGACATTCCTTTGGTTTTTTTTTTTTTTTTATCTTCCTTGCTTCTCATTATTTGTTATGTTCCTGTGTCTCTACATGGATAAAATCTATTTTTAGAAATCTATTTTAGTCTTGTGGGGAATGTTTCAAGTTTTTCCCACTGTTTTTTAACAGTCGTTTGAATTAACCTCATATATTGATGTTTACTTCTACTGCATATATGTCTGATGTTACTGCATGTATCTGTGATGTTGCTGCATGTTTCTTTTATGTTGCTTCTTATATGTTTCATGTTAGTGCACTTATCTCTTATGTTGCTGCTTATCTCTTTGATGTTACTATATATTTCTTTGATGTTATTGTATATGTCTGTTGTTGTGTGTATCGTCCATGCTAATGCTTATATCTTGATTTTACTGTTTTTCCTAGTGTCTATTTTCAAAGGATGAAGATTAATAGATCAGTTGTGTATATCATAGATGTTACTTTGTGTACCATAGATGTTACTTTGTATATCATGTATTTTACTTTGTATAGCATAGATGTTACTTTCTATAGCATAGATGTTACTTTGTATATCTTAGATGTTGAGATGTGTGCTGTGCATATCATAGATAGTACTCTGGGTATATCTTACATGTTTCTGTGCATGTCATAGATCTTAATGTGCTTATCCTAGATGTTCATCATCATCATCAGGTGCCATGCCGACTGGCATTGGCTATTGTGCGAGTACAAGATCCTTCATGCAGGCCATCAGCTCAGTTGGTGATCTCCTCTCACACCATCCCGTCAGACTGTCCAGTATCATTTCTCTTGGTCTTCCTCTTGATCTTCTTCCTTCTATTTTTCCTGTTGTTATAATATTTTAAATGCCCCCTCTTCTCATTGCATGTCTTCTTCTTCTTCTTCTTCATTCGCTTCTACCACCAAGACCGCCCTGTGATCCCACTGAATTTATGCCTTTGGTCCTCGTTAAGTCCCGTGGTCCCCCATGTGGTCCCCGAAATGACCACACGAGATCCCCGAGAGGACCACAAGAGGTTCAAAGTATTTTAGGGCTTGAGCCTGTATTCTTGGTGGGTCTCAGAAGTGGGATTGAATGACACCATGGTTTTCATTACACCAGTTTAATCTAGAATTGGACTTTCTCACCGGAAAACCTTGACGTGTTTTGGATAACAGTATATCCCCGCTGGGTGAGAGGTGGTAGCCCACCCAGGCCAGAGTTGGACTTTCTCACCGGAAAACCTCGACATGTTTTGAGATACCCGTGCATCGCCGCCAGGTGAGAGGTGGTTGCCCATCCAGTCCAGTGTTGGACATTCTTACCAGAAAACCTCAGCGTGATTAGGATACGCATACATCCCCGTCGGGTGAGAGGTGGTTGCCTATCTAGACTGCCCTGGTCCAGTGTCTCCGACTTCAGCATTTTGTGGTTGTGGCCACTACCCTTCCTGGTTGTTACTACTATGGAGCTTTTGTCCAGGAGGATGAATCCTCACCACTAGTGACTTCCACCCCTGGATTGAGCCAGTTTAGCATATTATCCCAGTATGGGCATATTTGGGATGTGACCGACCTCTAGAGCAGAGGTACAGAGACATGTGTAGCCTTCAAGTTTCACCCCTGGTGTGAGCTGGTTTAGGCATATTTCACCATTGTAGGTTATTTCGGACGTGGCCGCCCTCTGGGGGAGAGGCACCGTGGTATGTGTAGCTCTCGCAGCATTTCTACTGGACATACCGATTAAACTTCACTTTATCCTTTCCTTCACCTTTTCACATTGGCACTGCAAAGCAACCCTTATTTCTTTTCTGCAGTTTCTTCTTTGACCGGGAGGAGCTTCACTCCACGCACGGCATCCAAAGAATCTTGCCAGCAGTGTCTTAACCTCTGGGTTAAGCCGGTTCTTGCATTTCACCCAATATGAGTGCACTTAGGACATGGCCGACCTCCAGACCAGAGGCGCCGTGATTTTGCTTCGCTTTATCCTTTCTACCACCTTTTCCGCAGTGGTGCCGCGCGGCAACCCCATTTGCACCTTTCTTCACTGGCCGGGAGGAGCACCGCTCCACGCATGGCAGCTGAAGAATCTCGCCAGCAGCAGTAGATGAGCTACCAAACATGCCTCTCATCTACCCTAAGTGTCTGGTTTTCAGGTGCCAGATATTCACCTTCGCCCCTTCTCCTGTCAGTTTAAACATTTCTGCCACAAGAAGGTCAGGAGCTGGACTTGACTGCCAGAGGCTATTTGAGACGCACGCCATTGGAGCGGAGAGCGAAATTCTCCACCCCACCTCTGGCAATAACAGTCCTTAGAACCACATTGCATGCCCTATGAAAGTACATTGTCTCTCTCTTATCTTTTTGACAAGGTTTTTTTTTTGTCTCTCCGGCTCTTCTCATACATTCTACATTAGTTATTTTTGCTGTCCAGGGGATTCGCAACATTCTTCTAATAAACCACATTTCTGCTGCTTCCAATGATTTTTACTTGCCTATTGTCCATGATTCACTTCCATATAACAAGATAGGTTCAGTATAGCATTTTAGGACTCGTTTTCTAACATTCATTGATAAGGATGTGTTGGTTAATATGTTTCTCATTCTCTGAAATGCAGTCTTTGCTTGGCCTATTCTGTTCCTAATTTCTGTTCTGCATTTCCCATCTGAAGTTATTACTGCTCAAAGGTATTTGAATTTTTGCACCTGCTTTAGAATAGTTCCGTTTAATTTTGTACTGCATGCTGGTGGATTCTGTTTCTTGGATATAACCATAATCTCTGTCTTTTTGATGTTCAAAGTAAGGCCTTTCTGTTCACTTTGTTTGGCGACTTTATCCAACAGATTTTGCAGGTCTTGTTTGTTCTCAGTTATCAGTACTGTGTTGTCAGCATACCGAAGGTTGTTAATATTGTATGCTTCAATTTTTATGCCTGGTTCTGTGATGATCATTCTTAGAATATTCTCGCTGTACAGAGAAAAAAGGTCTGGAGATATCCTAGATGTTATTTTGTGTATATCCTAGATATTACTGTGTGTATGTACTGATGTTACTGTGTGTATGTACTAGATGTTACTATGTGTATGTACTGATGTTACTGTGTGTATGTACTAGATGTTACTGTGTGTATGTACTAGATGTTACTGCATGTATGTACTAGATGTTACTGTGTGTATGTACTAGATGTTACTGTGTGTATGTACTAGATGTTACTGTGTGTATGTATTAGATGTTACTGTGTGTATGTACTAGATGTTACTGTGTGTATGTATTAGATGTTACTGTGTGTATGTACTAGATGTTACTGCATGTATGTATTAGATGTTACTGTGTGTATGTACTAGATGTTACTGTGTGTATGTATTAGATGTTACTGTGTGTATGTACTAGATGTTACTGTGTGTATGTATTAGATGTTACTACTATGGAGCTTTTGTCCAGGAGGATGAATCCTCACCACTAGTGACTTCCACCCCTGGATTGAGCCAGTTTAGCATATTATCCCAGTATGGGCATATTTGGGATGTGACCGACCTCTAGAGCAGAGGTACAGAGACATGTGTAGCCTTCAAGTTTCACCCCTGGTGTGAGCTGGTTTAGGCATATTTCACCATTGTAGGTTATTTCGGACGTGGCCGCCCTCTGGGGGAGAGGCGCCGTGGTATGTGTAGCTCTCGCAGCATTTCTACTGGACATACCGATTAAACTTCACTTTATCCTTTCCTTCACCTTTTCACATTGGCACTGCAAAGCAACCCTTATTTCTTTTCTGCAGTTTCTTCTTTGACCGGGAGGAGCTTCACTCCACGCACGGCATCCAAAGAATCTTGCCAGCAGTGTCTTAACCTCTGGGTTAAGCCGGTTCTTGCATTTCACCCAATATGAGTGCACTTAGGACATGGCCGACCTCCAGACCAGAGGCGCCGTGATTTTGCTTCGCTTTATCCTTTCTACCACCTTTTCCGCAGTGGTGCCGCGCGGCAACCCCATTTGCACCTTTCTTCACTGGCCGGGAGGAGCACCGCTCCACGCATGGCAGCTGAAGAATCTCGCCAGCAGCAGTAGATGAGTTACCAAACATGCCTCTCATCTACCCTAAGTGTCTGGTTTTCAGGTGCCAGATATTCACCTTCGCCCCTTCTCCTGTCAGTTTAAACATTTCTGCCACAAGAAGGTCAGGAGCTGGACTTGACTGCCAGAGGCTATTTGAGACGCACGCCATTGGAGCGGAGAGCGAAATTCTCCACCCCACCTCTGGCAATAACAGTCCTTAGAACCACATTGCATGCCCTATGAAAGTACATTGTCTCTCTCTTATCTTTTTGACAAGGTTTTTTTTTTGTCTCTCCGGCTCTTCTCATACATTCTACATTAGTTATTTTTGCTGTCCAGGGGATTCGCAACATTCTTCTAATAAACCACATTTCTGCTGCTTCCAATGATTTTTGTGCATACTTGCCTATTGTCCATGATTCACTTCCATATAACAAGATAGGTTCAGTATAGCATTTTAGGACTCGTTTTCTAACATTCATTGATAAGGATGTGTTGGTTAATATGTTTCTCATTCTCTGAAATGCAGTCTTTGCTTGGCCTATTCTGTTCCTAATTTCTGTTCTGCATTTCCCATCTGAAGTTATTACTGCTCAAAGGTATTTGAATTTTTGCACCTGCTTTAGAATAGTTCCGTTTAATTTTGTACTGCATGCTGGTGGATTCTGTTTCTTGGATATAACCATAATCTCTGTCTTTTTGATGTTCAAAGTAAGGCCTTTCTGTTCACTTTGTTTGGCGACTTTATCCAACAGATTTTGCAGGTCTTGTTTGTTCTCAGTTATCAGTACTGTGTTGTCAGCATACCGAAGGTTGTTAATATTGTATGCTTCAATTTTTATGCCTGGTTCTGTGATGATCATTCTTAGAATATTCTCGCTGTACAGAGAAAAAAGGTCTGGAGATATCCTAGATGTTATTTTGTGTATATCCTAGATATTACTGTGTGTATGTACTGATGTTACTGTGTGTATGTACTAGATGTTACTGTGTGTATGTACTGATGTTACTGTGTGTATGTACTAGATGTTACTGTGTGTATGTACTAGATGTTACTGCATGTATGTATTAGATGTTACTGTGTGTATGTACTAGATGTTACTGTGCATGTATGTACTAGATGTTACTGTGTGTATGTATTAGATGTTACTGTGTGTATGTACTAGATGTTACTGTGTGTATGTATTAGATGTTACTGTGTGTATGTACTAGATGTTACTGCATGTATGTATTAGATGTTACTGCATGTATGTACTAGATATTACTGCGTGTGTTTATTAGATGTTATGTGTGTATCTCCTAGATGTTACTGCATGTATGTATTAGATGTTACTGTGTGTATGTACTAGATATTACTGCGTGTGTTTATTAGATGTTACTGTGTGTATCTCCTAGATGTTACTGCATGTATATATTAGATGTTACTGTGTGTATGTACTAGATATTACTGCGTGTGTTTATTAGATGTTATGTGTGTATCTCCTAGATGTTACTGCATGTATGTATTAGATGTTGCTGTGTGCATGTACCAGACATTAATATGTGTATATACTAGATGTTACTGTGTGTATGTACTAAATATTAATGATAATGTTCAGGATTTGTTACAAAAAAAATGTAACAAATTTGTTGATGCCATTTTTTCTGTTAAAGACGAGCAGAGAAATCACTACCAACTGCCGCTGACAATGGATCTATAGAAGAAATTATGGAAATCTTATTCTTGTTGGTTTAACACAAAGTTTTCAGTTTGATGACAGTCATCTCTTGATTTCTTAAGAATAATAATATTCAGTCATGTTTAAATAGTCTGCTTTTTTCCTGGGTTGTCTCCCCCAAATGTTTGAGTGAATCCTATGTGGTATTAGTTTGTCCTAATAAACAGAGGTATCTCTTGGGAGATAGTTTTTCTCATAACTTGGCCTTCACCTCGCCTCTGTTAGGATAGTGGTTGTCCCTACCATCACAGGTGGTGACCACAATGTCATCATTGTTCAACATTTCAAATCTCCATTCATAAGGTCTGCAGTCAAACCGTCTTCTTCTTCCTCCTTTCTGTTCTCTTTCTTCTTCTTCTTCAGCCGTCAAATGCTAGGTGAAGCTGGACCTAGAGCGCAGTCGCTGCAGTTTTCCCCAGGATCTGCCCTTAGTCACAGAGCTTTCACCTCAGATCTAAACTCTGTAGCAGGTCTTGCTTCCATAGATCTGGAATCTTTTTCTAATCTCGTCAGGACATTTAGTTGTAGGGGATATATTGAGTTGGTAGGGATAAGTCAGTAGCTTGCTGCAGTCAGTTCTTAGTCCGGACTGTCAGTCTAATTATGTGTTCCACATCAGACTACTCATTTTTATTTATGTTATCAGTTTCTTCAATGCTACCAACCTGATTTATTTCAAACAATTTAGCTGTGTTATTTTGTTATGTCTAAATCTATCAGAATAATGATATCCATCACAGTTATTTTTTTGTTTCAAGATTTCTTTTTTCTCTAGGATATGATTATCATTATAGGTTTTATCTCTGGTCCAGATTGAGACTGTCTTATAAACATCCTGTACATTTAACCTGATTGTATTCTTGAGGTATTTTTCTATTTAAGCCTGAATGGTATTTCATGAATGGTGACACCTTTGTACACCAGCTAAACAAACACCAGAACATTTGCTAGTAAACATTCCAGACAGATTTTACCACCTTCAAACTTGAGAAGATTTTATTTTGCAAGGGAAGATATTTGTTTGTCATGACAGGCTCATCTGGTTCATGGGCACAAAAAAAGTTTTTACAACCCTTTACATAAAAATTGTATCATATATGAGTGCTCTGGAAAGCACTTAGTTGACAAGCAGAAAATTAAGAGTTGACTGTATTACAGCTTTCATTTTCATTTTTTGTTTTTCAGACTTATTTGTTTCTTAGTCTTTTTAATTGCATGTTTTACAAATGCAGTTTGTGGATTTTTCCTGTTTTCCACCGTTATCGGTTTTAACTCATTCACCCCAGAACAACACTGGCAGGGTTGTACAAACTGAAGCTCACAGGTGATATTTGGACAGTGTAAATAAAATGAAATGTAACACATTTCTGACTCATCCCATATTTTTAAATATGGATCAACTCCCTTGTAGTTTCTTTCTACCAAAATTTCGCATCAAAATTTTTCTGGCAGAGCATGGAAATTATCAAAGTATGAAAGAGTTAAAAAGCCAACTTGTAATCAATCAGTCTGTCAGAATTTTGTATACTCAAGCCTGTCGGAATTTTCTATACTTGAGCCCATCAGAATATCCTATACTTGAACCCATCAGAATTTTCTATACTTGAACCCATCAGAATTTTCTATACTTGAGCCCATCAGAATTTTGTATGCTCGAGCCTGTCAGAATTTTGTATGCTCAAGCCTGTCAGAATTTTCTGTGCTCCAGCCTCTCAGAATGTTCTATACTGCTGTATCTGAAAAATGGGCGCTACAGTGGTGTGGTGGTTAGTGCACTCACCTGCCAGTCAGAAAGTTCCTGATTCAGTTTTGAGCTTGGTCTTACTGGCGCTGTGTGGTCAACCCAGCCTCAAAAACGGTCCCAAGGAAAACAAAGGTAGTGAAGACAGGTGCTGGCATTCCTATCTCAAATGCTGTAATGGTCTAGAAATGTGAAGGCACTAACACTCTACACCCTTACCACATGTGAATGCCATGTAACTTTATAACTGAAAAGCTGGACTATCTGTCATAAATATGGCAGTGAAAAAAACAAAGCAGGGAAGTAAATAAGGATAAAATGGTGACTGATTGCAGGACTCTCTCTCTCTCTCTCTGAACCTTAAGTGCCCAGGGCACATGGGGCTTCCACAAGGGTTTTCCACAAATGCCTGTCTTTCGCCTTTTTTTCTGCTCTTTCCCAGGTGAGCCCTCTATTGCTCAACATGTAAAAATATTCATGGGACACACAGTAAACATAAAAACTAGAACTGTCAATCCACATAATATCTTATATCCTTCTCATGTCATTAAATGTCACATTTATATAAAAATACATATACACAGTGCATTCAGAAAATAACGGTTCACCAACCCAGTGGTGATTCCAGTATCGTAGTGATATTTTAATGACTGCAGTATCTAGCCACATCTACCTGCATACGTTAGTGTGTTGAAGCCTGCTGTTGTGTAACATTCACTGTATTCAGTCTGTCTTTGTGTATTCAGTTGTTAAGCAATGAAGCAGTTGTCGAAGCACATGACGAGCAAATTGTTTAAATCAGTTTTTCACTATGGTTCTTTCACTAGAGGAGCATATTTTTCTTGTTGAGCAGGTATTTATATATCTTATAATATCTTATCAGATATATATATCTAGACAGTACATTGTTGACCCTATACTCTGAAGAGACAGTCAACAGTGGATGTTATTGTTCAATACTCAATGATTTCATCTTGGCCTGCTTGAGGAAGACGAAATCGCCTACACGTGGTTTCAGCAAGATGGCGCTACTGCGCATACAGCTAAAAATTCCTTGAAACTTCTGAATGAGATTTTCAGAGATTGTATCATCTCTAAACACTTATGCCCTCCTCGCTCATCAGATCTAAATCCACCAGACTTTTATCTGTGGGGAGCAGCTAAGTCTGAAGTTTATTGAAATGGTCCAGGCATACTGAATGACACTGCAGTAACTGCCTGCATAAGAAACATTTCACCAGCAGAACTAAGAAAAGTGTTTGTGAATAAAATTAAATGTGTTCAAGCTTGCGTAGACACACAAGAACATCACTTTCAACATTTGTTATAAGGTACATGTTTGATTAGCTTATATTACGTAACATTTTCTATTGGCACGCTTAATCGGTGATGCCAGTCACAGCAGGTAGATGTGACTAGATACCGCAGACATTAAGATATCACTACAATACCAGAATCGATACTGGATAGTGCACATGGAACACATTGTAAATATATATAAAAATAAACCCATATGTCTAAAAATAATTTAAAATATGTAGAATTATATTTTTTCAGCCCACATCCATGAAAATAATAAAATGTATGAAATTACATATTATTGTAATGACAATACTATTTTGTTTCTGAGACTTTTCTTATATTTACAATGTATATTTCCACAAGTGTTGTGTTTTATGTTACAAATTTTTGCTAAGTTTTGAAACTATTCAGATTTCAAGCTCACTTCTGCAAAGCTTGTATTTCAAGTATTAAGTGACATAGTTTTGCCAAGTTTTTACAAGAATAAGTGACATAGTTTTGCCAAGTTTTTACAAAAATAAGTGACATAGTTTTGCCAAGTTTTTACAAGAGTAATCAAAGTTTTTAAGTAGGTAACTTTCTTCAGGTTTTACACAAGATCATTTGTACAAAAATTGCATACGTCTGTAAGGATAACTTTCATCTCTGATAATAAGTGCCACAGTTTGTTAGGATAATGTTCATCACTGCTAGGAAGTGCCACAGTTTTTAGGATAATATTCATCACTGATAATATGTGCCACAGTTTGTTATGATAATGTTTATTCATGATAGTAATTGTTCCAGTCTGTTATGATAATACTGATTAACCTTTTCACTGCTACATTCACTTCAACCGCCATGACCAACTGTGCTACATCCTTCCTTTTAAAGGCTTTCCCTGGTACTGAATATTTTTTATGTCATCTGAAAATCTAAGACTTATCACAACTCTTTGTGATTATTTCTCCTCATTCATGTCACATATTACTATTCATCATCTTGATGGCTAAAACTTCTTCAGACTATTGCTCAACAATCTGGGATGGTTGCTCAGTATCAAATACAAAGAGACTTTGCTCACCCCAAAAGCAAGCAGTAAAGCTTATTAGTGACAAAGATCAAGCACAAACAACTAACCAGCACAAATGTATCAAAATACTGCCTCTTAAGAACAGGTTCCTCTTCAACAAAGCCAAGTTAGTACATCAAATTCTTTCACAGCATGCCCCGCCTTATCTTTGGAACCTGTTTAAATTTAGAACAAAGTGCAGCCAATGCTTGAGCAACATATGTCTTCCAAAACCTAGACTTGATCTTTACAAGAAAAGCTTTAGTTATTCTCCTGCTCATCTTTGGAATACCCTTCCATCCTGTATAAAAAATATAAATTATACTCCTTCCTACAGCTACAAACTTTCCCAATATCTATTTTATGTCGACTACATGCCTCCATGAATCATAAAACTTAAAAGTTATTTTAGACTGCTCTAAAAGACACCGAATACAGTTACTGTAGTTGTTTATTCTGAATAGTCCTGAAATTTTTGTTTAGTAGATAGTCATTTATATATGTATGTAGTTACTTCTGTATTGAGTGAATGGATAAGAGCAAAACATAAATGTGGTATTTTATGTCTCTCAGCTTCAATGTTAATTATGTTTGTTACATGAAAAGTATATTTGTAGAATGTCTGGAATAGAGTGAAAGATGTATGATAAAGGGCAGAATGTCAGACTGGCCTGCGTGCCCATTCTTAACCCTTTTGAAATAAAGATCAATCAATCAATCAGTGATCAATTTTTTACATCAAATTTAGAAAAAAAAATTTTCTCATCAAGTTTTCATGTGTGAAATGTTCCAAATCATGGAATAACATGCATTGCAACATCACAGTCTTGGACATATATATCTTATTTCTTGTCAACTTTTACTTTTTTGCACACACAACACACTTTCTCAAAAGGCCCTTTTACTTTATTGTTGATGATTCTGTCAATGGAAAATGTTTTTGAAAAGTTGATCGTCTGAGAAAATCAACATTCCCAAAAGTAATAAAAAGCTGTCCTGGGACATAATTCTACTAAATGCGGGTGATCAAAGCAAATAATTTTCCCGCAAGTTTTCTTTTATCTTCAACTTTTTCATTCTTGCCTCCAGTTGATGTTCATGGCTGGGCAAAAGTGCTCTGATTATCTTGTTTGTTGCCAAAACTAAAAATTTCACTTTTGTCTTCACTGTTGTCCTTTGTAAGAAATTCTAAGAGTTTTGTATAAATTAATTTTCAAACCATAGTATAATAAATATTTTATAATATACTAAATGCAGCATGGTAACGAAATACCTGTAGAGCACATAATATAAGATGAGCACATGTACAGTATTGATAACCCCTCCTGTCTCTTTAGGCAAAAATAACAATAAAAATATAAAAATGACAAGTCTCTGGTAGCTGAAACTATGCCATACGTAACTAAAAATAGCTACTGTGATTTCACAAATGTTGAATGACTATAATAGTTCATAGCAGTACCTAGTAGACTGCAGAAAGTGTTAACATGTTGTTAGCACTAGAGGCATAGAAATCTTTGAAAGTGGTAAGACAGAATTATATGGCAGAATGTCTCAACATGTCCATAGGAGTGAAAGGGTTAATAATAAATAGTCACAAAGTCTGTTAGGACTAACCATATAATGTACACAATCTGTGAGGAAAATATTGATTAGCCATAACAATCAGAGAGGATAATGTTGGCTAGTGATACAAAGTACTAAGTCTGTTTTGAATGTGAATGTGCTGAAAATGTGTGAACATAATATATCATGGTCATTTGTCTTACTTTTATTTAAACATAATGTAGCAACATAAAATGACTTTTAAAAAAGTCATCGAAAAGTGAATGAAAGATGGGTACTTACTGTTTCTGATCCAGCGGAAGCAAGTCAAGTCTTTTACCAGTCACAGCTTCCCACCCAGCCAAGAAGAAGGTGACTGAGACAGAACCAGAGCCTTCGTTTAGAGAGGTAGCCAACTCCACTAGAACTGTGGAACTCCTGATATCTTCTGTCGCAGATTTTGTACGGTGCTCATGTGAGGTGACGAGCATTCAGTTCAAGGACACTCTCATGTTTCAGACAAGAGTTTACAGGTGAGAACCAAACCTATACCTCGCCTGTGTGATATTATGATATTATTTCTGGAATCAGAGAATCTTTCTTCATCAATATTACATAAACATCTAGACATCGAAAACACTTTATATACAGACTCAGTACAGTTAAAGAAGACCTACGGATACTTTGCCATCGCTTTGAGCCAAAGAGCATAAGCTGAAATGGCTGCTGGATCAGAAAAATGAAATGAAATTCTTCCTCGGTATATTCCAAGTTTAAGACATGAACTCATGTTGTATACCGTAATGGATGGACTAACATCCAACCAGGTCTCTGGGCTAAACTTGATGAGAACCTCTGTCCCCTCCAGCCTATACCATTCATTTCCTGATATAAAATTCATAAAACAGGACACTATATTTGCAGTTTTTTTTCTTCATCCTGACTCCAGCTTTCTAGTTTAATCTTGCTGAACCCACCACTTATCGTATATTGTCATAGGCAAACAGATCATTCTTTTCTTTAGCTTTGAAGAGGCAGATTTTGGACATATATGAGGCTAGGACTCCAGTATGATACTTCTACTGTCAACATGCAAAATGTTCCATTGTATTTGCAGCGACTAATTTAGATTTTTATGAACTTTTGTCATTGTTAATCAGGTTTTAAAAAATTGTTTTTGCATGCACGTGCTGTGAATTCATACATAGTCTGAAACTTCCTAATTATTGTGTGAACATTTGTTCATTTAATGAGATCTGTGTGGAGACAAAAATGCTGCCTGGTTTGACAATCAGCCAATCATAGCCTGACATGCTAGTGTAAGGGTTGGTGAACTATAACTCACCAAGACCCTACCCCACCCCATTGTTGCATCCCCCAGTAACGGGTCTAGCCTGGCTAATGGGGCAGGGATCACAAAAGTCCATGGTGATGGAGTCTGCTAAAGAAGTACTGCATGCCCTCTGCTTTCTAGCTGCACTCAAGGACTGATAAAATGGCTCCCATGACCCACTCTCAAGATGGAGCACTGCTGTGCCTCAATATTTTCACCACATCACTGACTATATGAAGGATAATCTTCCTTAACATAGTATGTGATGACAGCAGTCACTGAACCTGCCAGCTTGTAGTGAGAAGCAAGCTCACTGTTTATTTGGCTACTCTCATTTTTCTGTCAGCCATTAGGCTGAAGCAAGGCTTGAGAGGTCAGGGTGCCCGGACTCAAGACAAAAATATCTGCCAATACAGATTGTTGTTTCATGTGATAGTCATTTGTTGTTGATGTACTAACATGTTACATTATCTGAAAGACGGATACCTATCAGTTGTGTTTGGTCCACATAGTACAAAATCATATAGTAATATCAGGGGTCATAACTGAAGGGGAATTAGCCATCTGTCAGGCAGTGAATGGTATAAGTCAGAAGAGAAGATCTTTACCTGGGTGGTGGTTAGTCCATCACAGCCTGCTAGCTGCTATTCTTATCTTTAATCTGTAATTTTAAAATAGGGATAGTTGCATGCTATCTCATGCCGCAGCCATATTTTTATCTTCACATAGCATAACCGTTCAGAATGAGGGCAGAGTTGCACTGGACTACAGCTGGCATGTTGTTATGGACAATTTAGTGTCCACCGTGAAACAGCCAGTCACGTATACATCCAGCACTGAACGGCCTGAATCCCGAGTTGATTTGGTTGATGTGACTTACGTGCCTTTTATGGTTGATCCAGCGTACGGGAGCATCCCAGCTGGCAAGACTGCTCAGTGCCTTGTAAAGTTTGCTCCCTTGGATGCTAACGATTATCAGGGGAAGTTAATCTGCAGGTAACATTTGCAAATTTTTTTCCTTTGAGGAAAATTTGTTTAGCTTTTCTTTGTGTAGTCACTAATATTGTCAGTAACTTGTAGAATCCTCTTCATCATACAAAATGCAAGTCCTGCTAAATGTAGAAGTGCATGACTAAGAATGATGTTGATAGTTTTCTGATCTAATAATTAGAAACAGAGATGTGTGGGTCAGTAAAGTCGAATGAGAAAGACAAAGAGGAAGATAAAAATTGCATTCAAAAGCAACAAGAACATTTTGGCATTTCTCTTTTCAGAACAATATAAAATACAAAATAAAGAACAAATTATCTCTTGGCTTCAGATTGTTTACAAGTCTGGCAAGGTCATGTCATGTCAAGAGGTTTAATGAAAGCTCCGGTGTTATTTTCTTTTTTATGCATAAAAGATGTTTTTACAACAGCAAGGAAGTGCTAAAGTTTATTATCTGACAATATAAAGAAGAAATAATGAATAAAAAGCAGTGGATTTATAAACATACAAATAAAAATTTAAGCAGTCTGGATAGACCCATGGGTGGGACTCACCACTATAAAAGGTCTGATAATTTTGAAGTGCCAAAAATGATATTGATATATTATCATTTTATATACTATTCATTTTTTTTTAATTCTTGGATAAGAAAGCATTTGTTACTGGCAAATTCTATATATGAGAAACTTAGTTTATACCTATATTGTTTATTTTTATTATGTTTGTATTATTGACAGCATTCCACACATGGACAGTGATGAAGTAGGTCCATTTATTGAACTGAGAGGTCGCAGTCTTGTTCCATACTGTCATTTTGAGTTGGAAGATTCAGACTACATCAGTAGTGCTCGCAGAAATCCTGAACTACGTGGACCTGGCGGAGCGCCACCTGGTTCAATCCTTGACCCAAATACTCGAGTTATTGAGTTCAACATTTGTGGTACTGGAGTGAAAAGTTACAAGTGAGTTGAATTCACTTTACTGATTGGTTATAAATAAATATAAATTTGATCTGTTGGCCTGGCCTACACTGCCATAAATCTGACTACAGGGATTGAAACTAAGGCCAAGGTAGTGGGCTGTCACAAAAACCTGGCAAAGAGTGCATATTTCACCATAGCAAGAGGGTTCCAAATTTATCATTAGCTGAACCTTGAATGTGGATTACTAAGATGATAAAGAACTGCCTGCCATATAAATTAAATCAGATAAATTGTGGATTTAAACCAAACTATTTTATTTATATATATGAGGAAAACTGGTGAGTGAGTCATTAATGGAGAGCAGTCAGTATTCTGAGCAGACCATGTTAAGCATGGCAATACAGAATTATTCTGAGCAGAGCTATAACAGTAATGTTAAACATGGCAATACATAATTATTCTGAGCAGAGCTATAACAGTAATGTTAAACATGGCAATACAGAATTATTCTGAGCAGAGCTATAACAGTAATGTTAAACATGGCAATACATAATTATTCTGAGCAGACCATGTTAAGCATGGCAATACAGAATTATTCTGAGCAGAGCTATAACAGTAATCTTAAGCATAGCAGTAATATTTTTAAAGAGCATTTTTTTTTTTTTTACTATTGGATTAAGTCAGGTAATGATAGACAAGTGACATGTTACATGTATGTATGGAATAAGGCACATATAAGAAACAGTAACACAATTTGTTACATGCATTCTAGAAATAAGACATGCAGTGACAGAGTGACACATTCTGTTACATGTATGCGTGGAATGAAGCGGTGTAGTTAGAGACAGAGTGGTGCAATCTGTTACATGTATTCTAGAAGCAAGGCATGTAGTGACAGAGTGGCCTACTTTGTTACATATGTCCTAGAAATAAGGCATGTAGTAGTGACAGAACATTATGATGCCATAACAATTGGAGGCTATGAAATACCAGAGATTAGATATGCTGATGACACAATATTACTGTCCACAGCACAAAAAGGAATGGAAAAACTATTTCAGTCTGTAAGAATAGTGAAGAGCAAAACCTCTATCTTAATGTGAAGAAAACTAAATTGATGACAACTGACATAACAAATAAGGCAGCTGAAATATGTATCAATGAGGAAAAATTGGAAGAGGTGGAGAGTTTTGAATACGTGGGCCTTACTGAGAGTAGTGAGCAAAAATCTTTTTAAAATCAGAATTTATAGATAGAGAAAATATAAATGTATCACCTTTTATCTGCATCTTTTTCTTCACTTTTCAACACAATCTCCATTTCTCTGCACACATTTTTCCCCATCGCTCTGCAAGTTTGAAAATACCCTCCCGGTAAAATTCTGTTCCAGCTGACCAACAGCACAGACGCACTGCTTTCTGGACATTCTCTCCTGTGGGACCCAGTGGGCACAGACTTTTCTATAGCCCGGGGGTTTCAATCATTTCCAGTACTGCGTTGTGTCCTATTCCAAGATTTACAGCGATTTCAGATACTGTGACATGTCTCTCTTCTTTAATGATATCGTCAACCCTTTCCATGTTGCATTCAGTGGAGGTAGTTCAAGGGCAACCACTGTAAGGCATATCTTGAATGCTCGTGTTTCCATCTTTGAAATGTTTCACCCACCTCCAAACACTGCTAGCACCCATACATACATCTCCATAAGCAAGTTGAAGCCTTTGGTGAATTTCAGCAGCGGGAATTTTCTCTTTAACGAGGAACTGTATAACAGCACGTTGACGAAATGAAACTTCAGCACCCGCCATTTTATTTATGCTCTGCGTTGTCATGTGATATATGATGATGACATCTTGTGACCTCTACATGAAGTGCAGAGGATGCAGATTAAGGTGATACATTTATATTTTCTCTATCTATAAATTCTGATTTTTAAGAAAATTTTGCTCACAACTTTCGGTATGACCTTTGTATTTTGGATCATTACTAATAAAAGAGATACAATGAAGGAAATTAAAAGGAAGCATCTGTTGCTCTTCAAAAAGTAAAACAACTAAAGAAGCTGTGGAGAGGAACAGACAGAACTACAAAAATAAGATTTTAAGGGCATGCATCTTTCTCATCGCAACATATACCGGTGAGACCTGGACACTTAACAAAACAGCTGAGAAACACATAAATGCCTTTGAATGTAAATGCTACGGAAGAGTTCTTCAAATATCACGGACACAAAAAGAACAAATATATCCATACTACAAGAACTTAAAATTGAAGAAGGCTGGCTAGTAAAGAGGATTAAACTAAAAATGGGGTCTTGACTGACTACGTTTCCTCAACCCTGACACAAGAATGTGTCACTGATCATCAAATCAGACCAAGTTTTCATCCCTGATCATGGTAATTATTAACTGTTATCTCCTACCACAGGGAGTTTGGCATTGTAAATCCAACCAGCAGTGACTACAGCTTTCAGTGGGTATGTGATGATGCACCTGACACAAAGGAGCCATCACGATTCCACTGTGTTAACAGACAGGGCCAAATAAAAAGTGGCAGCAAGTTTAAGGTCAGTTTTTTTTCCCTTTTGGCAAATATTTATGCGTACATAAACTTCTGATAAGATGATTTCAGAATGGGAGAGAAATATGTGTATAGGATGTTCTGCAAAGACGTCTTCAGAATAATAAATGTGTATACAGAATGTTCTGCCAAGATGTCTTCAGAATAACAAATATGTGTACAAAATGTTCTACCAAGACATCTTCAGAATAACAAATGTGTAAAGAATGTTGTGGCAAGATGTCTTCAGAATAACAGAAAAACATATGTACAGGATGTTCTTGCAAGATGTCTTCAGAATAACAGAAAAATATATGTACAGAATGTTCTGCAAGACATCTTCAGAATAATGAATATGTGTAAAGAAAGTTATGGCAAGATGTCTTCAGAATAACAGAAAAATATATGTACAGGATGATCATGTAAGATGTCTTCAGAATGCAAAATGTTTTTACAGCGTGGTAGAAACTTGTAGTTTTATATGTAATCCAGGGATTAATGTGATG
This sequence comes from Achatina immaculata, assembly GCA_009760885.1. Classification (NCBI taxonomy): domain Eukaryota; kingdom Metazoa; phylum Mollusca; class Gastropoda; order Stylommatophora; family Achatinidae; genus Lissachatina; species Lissachatina immaculata. Next base: position 46,498,316 of record CM019716.1, read on the forward strand.
TTTTTGTTTCACTAAGGTTGGTTTTGAGTTCACTTCGCGTGAGCTAGGTATAGTTGAGTCCTTCTGGAGATTCACAATCCCGGACCAGCCCATCAGCTTACCCTTCTTGTTGGTTGGGAACACCAAGGAGCCGGATGTATGCCTGGACCGGTCACATCTCAACTTCAAGTCTGTTCTTGTTGGTTAGTTTCATATTCATTGTGCCTGTTTTGATGAAGAAGATGTCTGGTGTATGCCTGGACCGGTCACATCTCAACTTCAAGTCTGTTCTTGTTGGTTAGTTTCATATTCATTGTGCCTGTTTTGATGAAGAAGATGTCTGGTGTATGCCTGGTCCAGTCACATCTCAGCTTCAAGTCTGTTCTTGTTGGTTAGTTTCATATTCATTGTGCCTGTTTTGATGAAGAAGATGTCTGGTGTATGCCTGGTCCAGTCACATCTCAGCTTCAAGTCTGTTCTTGTTGGTTAGTTTCATATTCATTGTGCCTGTTTTGATGAAGAAGATGTCTGGTGTATGCCTGGACCAGTCACATCTCAGCTTCAAGTCTGTTCTTGTTGGTTAGTTTCATATTCATTGTGCCTGTTTTGATGAAGAAGATGTCTGGTGTATGCCTGGTCCAGTCACATCTCAACTTCAAGTCTGTTCTTGTTGGTTAGTTTCATATTCATTGTGCCTGTTTTGATGAAGAAGATGTCTGGTGTATGCCTGGTCCAGTCACATCTCAGCTTCAAATCTGTTCTTGTTGGTTAGTTTCATATTCATTGTGCCTGTTTTGATGAAGAAGATGTCTGATGTATGCCTGGTCCAGTCATATCTCAGCTTCAAGTCTGTTCTTGTTGGTTAGTTTCATATTCATTGTGCCTGTTTTGATGAAGAAGATGTCTGATGTATGCCTGGTCCAGTCATATCTCAGCTTCAAGTCTGTTCTTGTTGGTTAGTTTCATATTCATTGTGCCTGTTTTGATGAAGAAGATGTCTGGTGTATGCCTGGTCCAGTCATATCTCAGCTTCAAGTCTGTTCTTGTTGGTTAGTTTCATATTCATTGTGCCTGTTTTGATGAAGAAGATGTCTGGTGTATGCCTGGTCCAGTCACATCTCAGCTTCAAGTCTGTTCTTGTTGGTTAGTTTCATATTCATTGTGCCTGTTTTGATGAAGAAGATGTCTGGTGTATGCCTGGTCCAGTCATATGCCTGATTAATTTTCTTCATTTTTAAAAATATTAATATTAATAATAATTTTAATATTATTAATATTTGTGTTCTTTGAAATGTTATTTTTCATTGATAAATAATTTATTTATGTAATATCACAATTTTATTGTTTGCGGTATATCCTCTTCTTCTTCTTCTTCGTTCACTTCTACCACCAAAAACCACACTGTGAACCTACTGAATTCACGCATGTGGTCCTCGTTAGGTCCCGTGGTCCCCTGTGTGGTACAAAATAGACCACACGAGTTCCACGAAAGGACCACAAGGGGTTCAGAGTATCACAGTGCTTTAGCCTGTATTCTTGGTGGGTCTTGGAAGCGGGATTGCGTGACACCGTGGTTTTCATTGCACCAGTTTGGTCTAGGGTTGGACTTTCTCACCGGAAGACCTCGACGTGTTTGGAATATCAGTGCATCCACGCTGGGTGAGAGGCGTTAGCCCACCCAGGCCAGAGTTGGACTTTCTCACCGGAAAACCTCAGCGTGATTAGGATACGCAGACATTCCCGCCGGGTGAGAGGTGGTTGCCTATCTAGACTTCCCTGGTCCAGTGTCTCTGACTTCAGCATTTTGCGGTCGTGGCCGCTACCCTTCCTAGTTGTGACCAGGATGGAGCTTTTGTCCAGGAGGACGAATCCTCGCCACTAGTGACTTCTACCCCTGGGTTGAGCCAGTTTAGGCATTTCCCAGTATGGGCGTGTTTGGGACGGGACCGACCTCTGGGGCAGAGGTACTGTGACATTCATAGCCTTCAAGATTCACCCCTGGTATGAGCCGGTTTAGGCAAAATTCACCAGTATGGGTGTTTATCAGGCGCTACCGACCTCTAGAGCGGAGGTGGCATGACATGTCTAGCCATCGAGTTCCACCCCTGGTGTGTGCTGGTTTTGGCATATTTCACCAGTGTAGGTGTATTTCGGACGTAGGCGGCCTCTAGAGCAGAGGCGCCGTGGTATAGCTCTCGTAGCGATACTACTGGACATACCAGGTTAAACTTCACTTTCCACCACCTTTTCCCATCGGCACCGCACAGGAACCTTTATTTCCGCATTTACTTCCTTAACCGGGAGGAGCTTCACTCCACGCGCGGCATTTGAAGAGTCAAGCCAGCAGTGACTTAACCTCTAGGACAAGCCGGTTCATGCATTTCACCCGATATGACTGCACTCAGGACGTGGCCGACCTCCAGACCAGAGGTGCCGTGATTTGACTGTTTGCTTCGATTTATCCTTTCAACCACCTTTTCCGCAGTGATGCTGCGCGGCAACCTCATTTGCAAATTTCTTCATTGGCCGGGAAGAGCACCGCTCCACGCACGGCAGCTGAAGATCTCGCCAACAGCGGCAGATGAGCTACCAAACGTGACACTCATCTACCCTAAGTAACTGGTTTTCAGGCGCCAGATATTCGCCCTCGCCCCTTCTCCTGTCAGTTTAAACAGTTCTGCCACGGGAAGGCCAGGAGCTGGACTTGACTGCCAGAGGCTGTTTGTGGCGCTTTTGCAGTCCTTAGAACCTGCGGTATATCTGATTGACATGTCAGTGTCAAAGTATATTTGTTTTATCAAAGTTAAAATGTGATAGTGCTTTCAGTGTTAAAGTATGCCTGTTTTATCAAAGTTAAAACATGTTAAATTTTCTTCTTAAAAAAAAAAATTCACATTAGTGAATAATTTCATTATTTAAAAATGTATGCCAGCATTCTGTTGTTCATACATCTGTATAGAGCTGTTTGTGACAAATATATTCAAATTATACTTATAAAACACACCTGCAAAGAATAATCATACACATTCACATATAGACATACCATGAAAGAAAACAGCTGTTAATGATTTAATGGATTTGAATTTGATATCTTCATTTAACCAGTTCTAGATCACATGCCTTGATATCCTCACATAGCCAGCTGTATTTCGCAGGCCCTGATACCCTCACATAGCCATCTGTATTTCACAGGCCCAGATATCCTCACGTAGCCAGTTGTATTTCACAGGCCCTGATACCCTCACATAGCCAGCTGCATTTCACAGGCCCTGATACCCTCACTAGCCAGTTCTAAATCACAGGCCCTGATACCCTCACTAGCCAGTTCTAGATCACAGGCCCTGATACCCTCACTAGCCAGTTCTAGATCACAGGCCCTGGTACCCTCACTAGCCAGTTCTAGATCACAGGCCCTGATACCCTCACTAGCCAGTTCTAGATCACATGCCCTGATACCCTCACTAGCCAGTTCTAGATCACAGGTCCTGATACCCTCACTAGCCAGTTCTAGATCACAGGCCCTGATACCCTCACTAACCAGTTCTAGATCACATGCCCTGATACCCTCACTAGCCAGTTCTAGATCACAGGCCCTGATACCCTCACTAGCCAGTTCTAGATCACATGCCCTGATATCCTCACTAGCCAGTTCTAGATCACAAGCCCTGATATCCTCACTAGCCAGTTCTAGATCTCAGGCCCTAATATCAACGCAATCCAGATGTCAGTTACCTTTTGCTCCTAACAAGATGAAAATGGGCTCTTTTTTTGTTTATAAACACTTTATTAATAGAACAACATATTTGTGAAAGTTGAACATAGTTTTTATGTGCAAGATTGGTCAATGCATTCTGTGGACGTTATCAGGACGAGGTGCCAGGGAGACAGTGTTCTTGACAAACAATGAAAACACCTGGTTCAACTTTGCTTTTGATGAGGTCACATGTCACACTGAAGCCTATGCCTCTCATCTGATTGTGGAGCCCTTGCAGGGACAGATTTCAGCCAAATCAAGGTCAGACTTACTACAGACAGTGTTCCTTAACAGTCATGTGATAGTCTGCCTTGTTACTTTTAGTATTTCAAACAAATCACAGTAACTGCAGATGGTTGCTGATATCACAGTAACTGCAGATGGTTGCTGACATTTGTAACAATCAGTAAGCATAAAGCAGCTACAGTGATAAATTAATGTAAAAGCTAACCGTTTATTCCTTCTGTCAGCCTGTATCTAACCGTTTATTCCTTCTGTCAGCCTGTATCTAACCGTTTATTCCTTCTGTCAGCCTGTATCTAACCGTTTATTCCTTCTGTCAGCCTATATCTAACTGTTTATTCCTTCTGTCAGCCTGTATCTAACCGTTTATTCCTTCTGTCAGCCTGTATCTAACCGTTTATTCTTTCTGTCAGCCTGTATCTAACCGTTTATTCCTTCTGTCAGCCTGTATCTAACCGTTTATTCCTTCTGTCAGCCTGTATCTAACTGTTTATTCCTTCGGTCAGCCTGTATCTAACTGTTTATTCCTTCTGTCAGCCTGTATCTAACTGTTTATTCTTTCTGTCAGCCTGTATCTAACTGTTTATTCCTTCTGTCAGCCTGTATCTAACTGTTTATTCCTTCTGTCAGCCTGTATCAAACTGTTTTTTCCTTCTGTCAGCCTGTATCTAACTGTTTATTCCTTCTGTCAGCCTGTATCTAACTGTTTATTCTTTCTGTCAGCCTTCTTCTTCTTCTTCTTCTTCTTCTTCTTCTTCACTGTCTGTCTATATCTGCAGTCCTGTCTCTTGGATAAATTTCACTGTTTTTTGTAATTCATTCTGTCAGCCTGTATCTAACTGTTTATTCCTTCTGTCAACCTGTATCATGATGAGAAACCTTTTTTCCTTCTTCATGATGTGAAAGAAGTGGGTTATAGACCAGCTCTTGTCACGCTGCAGGGGTCAGCTCAACTTTGGGTTAAGGGGAGAAGAGGGGAGATGAAGGCATTGATCTGACAGTCAGCAACCCATAGCTAACCTTAACCCTAGCTAATATGCTAACGTCAGAGTTGGCAACCCATAGCTGACCTTAACCCTAGCTAATATGCTAGCGTCAAAGTTGGCAACCCATAGCTAACCTTAACCCTAGCTAATATGCTAGCGTCAGAGTTGGCAATCCATAGCTGACCAAGATCCTGCCCCACCTCTTTGTTGGCTTCTCCAGTAACAGGGCCAGCCTAGCTAATGAGGCAGGGATCACCATAGTCCTCTTTTTGGCGGATTCTGTTAAAGAAGTATTGCATACTACTTGCTTTCAACACCATTCAGTGAAAAAATATAGCCACCATAATCCACTGCTGATCTGTCACGTTGCTGTGTCTCAACGTCTTCTCAGCACCGGTTGCAAAGAACGCTAGCTTGCATTCCCAGGGAGGTGGAAGAAGAAAAAGAAAAGGAAGAAAACCCAACTGTAAAAATGAGTTTCAGATGCTCATGTTAGGAAGCTGCCCTTGGAGTCAACGAATGTCCTGGAAGGAAAGGTATACCAGAATAAACTAAACACATGGCCGACAGGGCAGAAAGGACAACTAGTTCTCATTCTGTGAAATTTTCTATGATCATATTGTATGATAAACAGAACAGCTGAACAGTTTGTCAGCAACAGGAAGTCATAATGGAAATCATTGTTTAAAACTGATGCTCATGGAAGCTTAAAGAATTTTCATGATGATGATTTTTCACATTCTTTTCAGTGTGCCCATCAACATATACTTTTCGCCAAATTTTGAGAAGGAAGTTAACTTTAACCTCCGCTGCGTGGTGGCCCGTAAAGTAACACCCCTCACCTTGAATGTGAAAGCTGAGGGGATTTCAATGAATTGTGTGCTGTTCCTGGAAGATATCTCTGGTGCTAAAACACAGCTGAGTGAGAAGGGAGTGAACCAGGTTGACTTTGGAGAGGTAGGTGCATGACTTTGGCAACACTCTGAAGATGTAAGTGCACAACTTCAGTAATAGTATAAAAAGATGTTGGCTGTGTCACTTCACAGTGTCTAAGTGTCAACAAATATCTAGCTGTGTCATCTCAAAGTGTTAACATATATTTGGCTGTTTTGTCACAGAATATCGCCACATATTTTGGTTGTTTAATATCAGACTATCACCACATATTTTGACTGTTTCTTCTCACAGTGTAAACATACATATGGCTATTTCTTCTCCATATGTCACAACAATTTATATATATATATATATATATATATATATATATATATATATATATATATATTAGCATCACCACATTTTTTTGTTTGTTTCAGTAATACTTTCATCTAGAATTTCACATAACAAAATATGACTAACAAATTTGACCTAATTCTCAGAATCATCTGTCAACAATGAGATATCAGCTGTGTTTAGATTTATCATGTCAGTCACATGTAAAGTCAAAAAAAATGAATTAAGAATTATGCTGTGTTTAGAAGAGCAGAGACTGTCATTGGAAATTCCAGGCCATGGAGTTCTTTGATCTCAGATGCTCAGAATATTTATGATGTGACTGATAAACAATGATCAGTTTGACAGTTGAAATGTAATCTGTGCAGTCATGTATATGATGTATCTACACTGATTATTAATAATGATGCTCAGTCAAGTTAAATGTTGGAGTTACATTAAGGACTGAAGCTAAATGATGTGACGACACTTCTTCTTCTTCAGCTTTCCAAGCCATTGAGGCTCATTTCTGCAGATAAAGTTTGCCTTCATTCCTCCTTATTCCTAATCTTCCCTCTCCAGTTGGTAGCACCGATTTCCTTTATATCCTCTTCAACATTGTCTCTCCATATCTGTCTGGTCTTGTTTCCTTCATTGCTTGTATGTACATAATTTTCATTTGTCTGTTCTCTTCCATTCTTTCTACATGGCCCAGCCAGCGTAGTCTGTTCAGTCTCAAGACATTTATAATTCATTGGGATTTAAATAAGCTGTTCAGTTCAGTGTTCTTTCTAGCTCTCCATTCTCCACTGTTGGTATCCTTTATGGGCCCAGAGATTCTTCTTAGGATCTTGTTCTAAAAGATCTGCAATTGTTCATCTTTCTTTGTTGTACACTGTGTTTCTGATCCATACATGATGGCTGGTGCTATTATTAAAGTTTTGTAGATTGTTATTTTGTGTCAACACTTAACATTAATTTCTTAAATGAGCGAATTTAAATGTTGTGGCTGTAGAGCTGAAGTTAATGATGTGTCTGAATTTATTTTAAATGCTCATAATGAATGAGTTTAAATGTTGTAGCTGTAACAAGAGTTGAAGCTATCATCACAGTGATGTGTTTACTGTCAGGTTGTAGCTGTAACAAGAACTGAAACTATCATCACAGTGATGTGTTTACTGTCAGGTGGTAGCTGTAACAAGAGCTGAAACTATCATCACAGTGATGTGTTTACTGTCAGGTTGTAGCTGTAACAAGAGTTGAAACTATCATCACAGTGATGTGTTTACTGTCAGGTTGTAGCTGTAACAAGAGCTGAAACTATCATCATTGTGACGTGTTCACTGTTAGGTTGTAGCTGTAACAAGAGTTGAAACTGTCATCATTGTGATGAGTTCACTGTCAGGTTGTAGCTGTAACAAGAGTTGAAACTGTCATCACAGTGATGTGTTTACTGTCAGGTTGTAGCTGTAACAAGAGTTGAAACTGTCATCACAGTGATGTGTTTACTGTCAGGTTGTAGCTGTAACAAGAACTGAAACTATCATCACAGTGATGTGTTTACTGTCAGGTTGTAGCTGTAACAAGAGTTGAAACTGTCATCACAGTGATGTGTTTACTGTCAGGTTGTAGCTGTAACAAGAGCTGAAACTATCATCACAGTGATGTGTTTACTGTCAGGTGGTAGCTGTAACAAGAGCTGAAACTATCATCACAGTGATGTGTTTACTGTCAGGTTGTAGCTGTAACAAGAGTTGAAACTGTCATCACAGTGATGTGTTTACTGTCAGGTTGTAGCTGTAACAAGAGCTGAAGCTATCATCACAGTGATGTGTTTATTGTCAGGTTGTAGCTGTAACAAGAGCTGAAGCTATCATCACAGTGATGTGTTTACTGTCAGGTGGTAGCTGTAACAAGAGCTGAAACTATCATCACAGTGATGTGTTTACTGTCAGGTTGTAGCTGTAACAAGAGCTGAAGCTATCATCACAGTGATGTGTTTACTGTCAGGTTGTAGCTGTAACAAGAGTTGAAACTGTCATCACAGTGATGTGCTTGCTTTCAGGTGGTAGCTGTAACAAAAGTTTAGACTATCATAACAATGACATGTTTACTGTCAGATGGTAGCTGTAACAAAAGTTTAGACTATCATAACAATGACATGTTTACTGTCAGATGGTAGCTGTAACAAAGGTTTAGACTATTGTAACAATGACATGTTTACTGTCAGGTGGTAGCTGTAACAAAGGTTTAGACTATTGTAACAATGACATGTTTACTGCCAGGTGGTAGCTGTAACAAAAACTGAAACAATCGTAACAATGACATGTTTACTGTCAGGTGGTAGCTGTAACAAAGGTTTAGACTATCATAACAATGACATGTTTACTGCCAGGTGGTAGCTGTAACAAAGGTTTAGACTATCATAACAATGACATGTTTACTGCCAGGTGGTAGCTGTAACAAAGGTTTAGACTATCGTAACAATGACATGTTTGCTGTCAGGTGGTAGCTGTAACAAAAGCTGAAACAATTGTAACAATGACATGTTTGCTGTCAGGTGGTAGCTGTAACAAAAACTGAAACAATCGTAACAATGACATGTTTACTGCCAGGTGGTAGCTATAACAAAGGTTTAGACTATCGTAACAATGACATGTTTGCTGTCAGGTGGTAGCTGTAACAAAAACTGAAACAATCGTAACAATGACACGTTTACTGTCAGGTGGTAGCTATAACAAAGGTTTAGACTATCGTAACAATGACATGTTTACTGTCAGGTGGAGGTGACTGAGCTTGTCATGAAAAACCTGCTGATTGTGAACTGTGGCAAGTTCACCTTTGACTTCACCTGGGACCTCATTCATACCCAGACAGGAACAAGCATGGTCAACATAACACCTCAGAGTGGGAGCATCAAACATGGAGAAAGTCATCAATGCACACTCTCATACTGCCCTCACAAGCATAAGGCTCTGAAAGGTTGTGAACTCCAACTTAAGGTGAGATATTATTTCCAGTTTTATACTATTTTCACTGAAGAAAGTGGCACTGCAATGAGCTGTTTGTGATTCAGTTGAAATTTGTAATGTATTCATAATGAATGATGATTCTTAATGGATGAACACTATAGTTATAGCAAGGCTCTACAAATGCTATAGTTTTGGCAAGATTAACAGTAAATTATTACATTTAATTTGTTATATAACCATATTAAGACTAGCCATAATTTGTCACTGATGTTTGAGTGGTGAAATGATTAGTGCACTGGTCTCTCATGGTGAAGGTTGGGGGGTTTGAATCCAAACAGAGGTGCCTCAGTCATCCAGCTGTAGAAATGGGTACCTGGCTTTTTATCTAGAGCTGGGAAAGGAGAGGTGTGCTGCTGACCATGCCATATTCTTGAGTGCTAACAAGTCAAGGAAAATACAGACACGAAGTCCTCTAGATGCATCCATAGCATAATAGGACTACCTGCCTACCTATAACTTGCTGAGTGATGGGAGTCAGGCAGTCAGTCATTTGCATGTTCCTTGCAGAAATTTTCCTCCCTAATAGCTATCCTGTAGGTCTCTCAGTTGTAAGCAAGATGCCCTGCTGCTGATGCATCCATTTGCAGATAAAAGGAATGGCGACTGCAGTAAAACTTGTTCAGATAATAAAGATAGACAGAGGTGTATGGTGCAGTTTTACAAGGCGGCAGAGGGTGTGAGTAAGTAAGAAAAAATGAATAGAAAATATGAGAGTAAGATTGTATAAAAGAAAAACATACAACATCCGATATTTTGGCGTGAACTGTTTTTGAGAACTACATCCATTTGCAGATTATCAGTGATGTCTTGCAGCCATCTTCACTTTGGTCTTCCTCTCTTTCTTTTTCCCGTTATGAACCCTTCCAAGATGGTCTTCTCTAAATTATCATGACGTTTAATGTGTCCAGAATATTTAAGTTTTCTTTGTTTAATCCTCTTTACTAGCCAACCTTCTTCAAGTTCTTGTAGTATGGATATATTTGTTCTTTTTGCGTCCATGATATCTGAAGAACTCTTCTGTAGCATTTACATTCAAAGGATTTATGTGTTTCTCAGCTGTTTTGTTAAGTGTCCAGGTCTCACAGGCATATGTTGCGATGAGAAAGATGCATGCCCTTAAAAATCTTATTTTTGTAGTTCTGTCTGTTCCTCTTCACAGATTCTTTAGTTGTTTTACTTTCTGAGGAGCGATAGATGTCCTCCTTTTAATTTCCCTCATTATATCTTCATTATTAGTTAGTAGCGATCCAAGATATTCAAAACTCTCCACCTCTTCCAGTATTTCCTCATTGTTATATATTTCAGCTGGCTTATTTATTTTTCATTTCTCATCAATTTAGTTTTCTTCGCATTAGGATAGAGGTTTTGCTCTTCGCTGTTCTTACAGACTGACATAATTAGTTTTTCCATTCCTTTTTGTGTTGTGGACAGTAATACTGTGTCATCAGCATATCTAATCTCTGGTATTTTATAACCTCCAAATGTTATGGCATTATAATATTCTTTGTCTACATCTTCTCTAACATTCTTCAATATATTTTCAGTATATGAGTTAAATAAGTAAGGCGACAGTATGCACCCCTGATGGACCCCTTGCTTTATGTCAAACCAGGTTGTTGTTTCACCATTTAATCTTTCTGCTGCCTGTTGGTCTAGATACAGCAGTAATAATAATAGTGATGAGAGAACAAATGAAAACATGATTTTTACTTAAAGCCCTTCTTCCCACCTCCCCCCCCCACCCCCCAAAAAAAAAAGATTATTTTTCTAAGAACCTCAAAAATGTTTTTTTCCTGCTGAAACATGTTTACTGTCAGGTGGAGGTGACTGAGCTTGTCATGAAAAACCTGCTGATTGTGAACTGTGGCAAGTTCACCTTTGACTTCACCTGGGACCTCATTCATACCCAGACAGGAACAAGCATGGTCAACATAACACCTCAGAGTGGGAGCATCAAACATGGAGAAAGTCATCAATGCACACTCTCATACTGCCCTCACAAGCATAAGGCTCTGAAAGGTTGTGAACTCCAACTTAAGGTGAGATATTATTTCCAGTTTTATACTATTTTCACTGAAGAAAGTGGCACTGCAATGAGCTGTTTGTGATTCAGTTGAAATTTGTAATGTATTCATAATGAATGATGATTCTTAATGGATGAACACTATAGTTATAGCAAGGCTCTACAAATGCTATAGTTTTGGCAAGATTAACAGTAAATTATTACATTTAATTTGTTATATAACCATATTAAGACTAGCCATAATTTGTCACTGATGTTTGAGTGGTGAAATGATTAGTGCACTGGTCTCTCATGGTGAAGGTTGGGGGGTTTGAATCCAAACAGAGGTGCCTCAGTCATCCAGCTGTAGAAATGGGTACCTGGCTTTTTATCTAGAGCTGGGAAAGGAGAGGTGTGCTGCTGACCATGCCATATTCTTGAGTGCTAACAAGTCAAGGAAAATACAGACACGAAGTCCTCTAGATGCATCCATAGCATAATAGGACTACCTGCCTACCTATAACTTGCTGAGTGATGGGAGTCAGGCAGTCAGTCATTTGCATGTTCCTTGCAGAAATTTTCCTCCCTAATAGCTATCCTGTAGGTCTCTCAGTTGTAAGCAAGATGCCCTGCTGCTGATGCATCCATTTGCAGATAAAAGGAATGGCGACTGCAGTAAAACTTGTTCAGATAATAAAGATAGACAGAGGTGTATGGTGCAGTTTTACAAGGCGGCAGAGGGTGTGAGTAAGTAAGAAAAAATGAATAGAAAATATGAGAGTAAGATTGTATAAAAGAAAAACATACAACATCCGATATTTTGGCGTGAACTGTTTTTGAGAACTACATCCATTTGCAGATTATCAGTGATGTCTTGCAGCCATCTTCACTTTGGTCTTCCTCTCTTTCTTTTTCCCGTTATGAACCCTTCCAAGATGGTCTTCTCTAAATTATCATGACGTTTAATGTGTCCAGAATATTTAAGTTTTCTTTGTTTAATCCTCTTTACTAGCCAACCTTCTTCAAGTTCTTGTAGTATGGATATATTTGTTCTTTTTGCGTCCATGATATCTGAAGAACTCTTCTGTAGCATTTACATTCAAAGGATTTATGTGTTTCTCAGCTGTTTTGTTAAGTGTCCAGGTCTCACAGGCATATGTTGCGATGAGAAAGATGCATGCCCTTAAAAATCTTATTTTTGTAGTTCTGTCTGTTCCTCTTCACAGATTCTTTAGTTGTTTTACTTTCTGAGGAGCGATAGATGTCCTCCTTTTAATTTCCCTCATTATATCTTCATTATTAGTTAGTAGCGATCCAAGATATTCAAAACTCTCCACCTCTTCCAGTATTTCCTCATTGTTATATATTTCAGCTGGCTTATTTATTTTTCATTTCTCATCAATTTAGTTTTCTTCGCATTAGGATAGAGGTTTTGCTCTTCGCTGTTCTTACAGACTGACATAATTAGTTTTTCCATTCCTTTTTGTGTTGTGGACAGTAATACTGTGTCATCAGCATATCTAATCTCTGGTATTTTATAACCTCCAAATGTTATGGCATTATAATATTCTTTGTCTACATCTTCTCTAACATTCTTCAATATATTTTCAGTATATGAGTTAAATAAGTAAGGCGACAGTATGCACCCCTGATGGACCCCTTGCTTTATGTCAAACCAGGTTGTTGTTTCACCATTTAATCTTTCTGCTGCCTGTTGGTCTAGATACAGCAGTAATAATAATAGTGATGAGAGAACAAATGAAAACATGATTTTTACTTAAAGCCCTTCTTCCCACCTCCCCCCCCCACCCCCCAAAAAAAAAAGATTATTTTTCTAAGAACCTCAAAAATGTTATTGTTTTCCTGCTGAAACAAAACTGGAGAAAAATCTCCCCCAGAAAAGATCAGTTTACTACAAAATGGTCAGTGTTTTTCTTCACATTCTGGTCTCTTACTTAAGCTTCATTTCTGTCCGGACGCAGGTTTGGGTAGGATAGTTTGAACTGGCAAAAGTGGTCCAGCAGTTTGCTTTGACCAGTTCATTGAATAAATAGAACTGTTTACTAGTTCTCTGGTAAATTGTACATTTAGTCTGTGTTTACTAGTTCTCTGGTAAATTGTACATTTAGTCTGTGTTTACTAGTTCTCTGATAAATTGTGCATTTAGTCTGTGTTTACTAGTTCTCTGGTAAATTGTGCATTTAGTCTGTGTTTACTAGTTCTCTGGTAAATTGTGCATTTAGTCTGTGTTTACTAGTTCTCTGGTAAATTGTGCATTTAGTCTGTGCTTACTAGTTCTCTGGTAAATTGTGCATTTAGTCTGTGTTTACTAGTTCTCTGGTAAATTGTGCATTTAGTCTGTGTTTATTAGTTCTCTGGTAAATTGTGCATTTAGTCTGTGTTTACTAGTTCTCTGGTAAATTGTACATTTAGTCTGTGCTTACTAGTTCTCTGGTAAATTGTACATTTAGTCTGTGTTTACTAGTTCTCTGGTAAATTGTACATTTAGTCTGTGTTTACTAGTTCTCTGGTAAATTGTGCATTTAGTCTGTGTTTACTAGTTCTCTGGTAAATTGTACATTTAGTCTGTGTTTACTAGTTCTCTGGTAAATTGTACATTTAGTCTGTGTTTCACACAATGTGTTTGTGCTTAAGATTTGTGTGTTTAGTTTGCTTACATTATGGTTTGGTTATTACATGTTGCAGGCAGTTGTTGGTAGCTTTTTTTTTATTTACTCCCAACTCTATTGTGGTTAGCTTCAGCTTGTGTCTGATAACAATTTTTTTTCATTGCTTTTTATGCATCTCACTGGTGTATTCTGTTCCATGTTAACCCTTTGTCTCACTTTATGTTGGATGTTTTTCATGTAAAATCTTCAATATTTCCCGTAGTAGGTGATCTGTGTTTGCTTTTTTATGACACAAAAGAAATAAGTCACTGTTCAGTTTGTTGGGTTGATCACAGCATAACTCTCAGCTACTCAAACTGACATCATCGTTATCACACAATATGATTTCATTTCATGCCTCCAATCCAGCAGCCATTTGAGCTTGTGCTCTTTGGCTCAAAGTGATGGCAAAGTATCTTCTTGTCTTCTTTATTGAGTTTGTATATACTGTAATGTATTTTCAATGTTTGGATGTTCAGGTAGGTATTCCTCACAAAATATGATACATCAACAAAGACTGAGGATATATACAACAAAACTTAAAACATGGTACTAGGGTATGTCACATGAACTGCAGCAGATATTTTGTGAACATAACTTTAAACAAACATCGCTGAGTAGATGCCACACAAACCCACACATATGTGCAAGCTAAAGTCTGCTTATATGTGAACATGTGCACACAGTATATTTGTAATAACATATGAAAAATGTTTTCTCTCTCTGGGGTCACAAAATTTCATACTTTCAGTATGTGATTCTCTGAACCTTAAGAGTCCAGGGCACATGGGACTTCTGCAAGGGTTTTCCACAAGTGCCTGTCATTTGCCTTTTTTCCGCTCTTGCCCAGGTGAGCCCTCTATTGCTCAACATCCTCTCTGTTGTTCTTCTTCATGTCTCTTTTGGTCTACCCTTACTTCTGTTCCCCTGTGGTGTCCATTTTAGTGCTACTTTTGGTAGTGAGTTGTCAGTCATTCGGAGCACATGTCCCAACCATCGCCAGCGTCTTTCCTCAGTAATTGCTGTCAGTGGCTTCATCTGCATTTCTGCCAACAAGATGTTATTTCTTATGGTGTTTGGCCAAAATATTTCTCTAATTCTTTGTAAACATTTAGTCTGGAAAAAATTCAACTTGTTTTCTATGGCTTTGGTGATTTTCCAGCATTCACTTCCATAGAGTAGTACACTTAGAACATTACTCTTAAATATCCTGATTTTCATATTCATGCTTAGTTTTTTAGATTTCCATATAGTCTGCAGCATTGTAAAAGCCTGGTTTGGTTCAGTAAGTCTGCTGTTGATGTCCTCTGTGCTGTCTCCATTTTCTACTACTCTACTGCCAAGATACACAAATTCATTGACCTCCTCCACTAACTTGCTATCTACTCTGAGTACATTTCTGTTGTTCACATTTTGCTTCATTAACTTTGTCTTTCCTACGTTGATCTTTAGTCCTGTGTTGCTTGCATTCTGAGTTAGCTTGTTTATTTATCTTGCATATCTTTGTGGCTGCTTGACAAATGTCATCTGCAAAGTCAAGGTCCTCCAGCACTGTGTCAAGGATCCGTGGTAATCCTCTGCGTTTGTCTGATGTTGCCTCCTTCATTAACCAGTCTACTGCCAAGATAAATAATGTTGGTGATAGTACACATCCCTGCTTCACTCCTGTTTGTACCCTAAAGCTGCTGGAGGTATGTTCTCCACAGATCACTTTGCACTGAAAAACCCATGTATAGGGCTTTGATTACATTCACTATCTTATGGGGGAGGCCATGCCATCTTAGGATTTTCCACAGTGCATCAGTTTTATGCAAGTGTTTTACTGAACTCTAGTATGGACATTTCTGCTTCATCTTGAAGGACACTGAAGCGGTTCTTAAGTACTACTGAGAATTCATTCCTTGTTTGCTGGTCTTTCAGTTTTCTTGTATCAAAACGTATCTTTCTGTGTTCTCCAATTTTGGCTTTCCTTAATTTTAGATTTATTTTTGCTACCAGAAGGTTGTGATTGCTTCCTACATCTGCTCCTTTCCTTGCTCTCACATCTAGTAGTGACCGTTTCCACTTGTTTATTAGTATGTGATCGATTTGGTTTTCTGTGGTTTTATCTGGTGACCTCCAAGTCACTTTATGGATGTTTTTATGTTGGAAAATTGTCCCTCCAATGGTCATCATGTTTTCTTCACAGAAACTGCACAGTCTTTCTCTGTTTTCATTTATTTCTCTGATTCCTTCTCTTCCCATGATTCTTCTTTTACCTTCATTTCCCTCACCTACTTTTGCATTGAAGTCGCCTAAGATGAGTAGCATATCATGCTTGGGTATTGTTTCTACTGTGGCTTGGAGGCTGTTGTAAAAATCTTCTTTTAATTCCTCTTCAGCTGCCTCTGTTGGTGCATAACAAACTATAATAGACGCTTCATGAATCTAGAGTTGAAGCATGCATATAATAATCTCTCATTTATTGGGGTCCATTTCAGCAGTGGTCTTGTTGCTTCTTCTGTTATAATCAATGCTACTCCTCCTTCGTGATGATCTTCTTTACCTGACCATATTATTGTATCTTCTGTGTGCTGTGTTGTTAATTTCCTTCTGCTTTGTCCTGTCCATCTTGCTTCTTGTATTCCTAATATGTCTAGTTTGTATCTGTGCATTTCCTTGATGGTTTGTGCTAATTTTCCAGTCCGATAAAGTGTTCTTACATTCCAGCTGCCTATTTGCATCTTGTGTTTAGGTTCCAGGAGGTCTGCAGTCGGGCTGGGGACTTCCAGTGGCTGGTTTTCATCCACAACCTTCATGGGTTCAGTTTCCTGATAAGCATTTCTCCTTCCACCTGTATTTGTTTTTTCCCTTGCTTCTGTTTCTATAGCTGTCTGATGGTTTTTTTACCAGATAGGGTTGCTGGCCCTATGCCGAACCGTCCTTAGTCGCCTTTTACGATCATGCATGGTAGGGTACAGTGGTCCTATTCTTTGCAGATCCTGGGTATCATGCGGGGGCAATATGTGATTAGCACATTTTAAAAAGACATGTGGCAGCACATGCTTTCATTCTTAAAGTCATCTGTGCTATAAACAGGTCTTTGACATCAATGATTAAGGCTATAAATAAACTATTTGACAGAAGAAAAAAATTGTGTGTATAAATTTGAATGTGTCAAAGTAATGCATGAAGATGTTAAAATAGTAAGGAATCCTACACTTAGCCTTATTCTTAACATATTTCCTGTCATGCCTTAGAGGCACATAGGGATATGGTGTTAGTGCTCATATTTTCCTTGACCTGTCAGCACACTAGAGGGTGATATGATCAGTATCATGCCTGGCCACCTTTCCTTCCCCAACTCCAGAAGAAGATGGGTACCCATTTCTACAGCTGGGTGACTGGGGTGCCTCTACCCGGATTCAAACCCGCCATGCCCCTGACCTTCGCCATGAGAGACCAGTGCACTAACCACTTTGCCACTCAGACAAACAGGAGTATAAAGCACTCTAGTGTTCAAAAATCTCTGTTTCATATTGTAAGTAGACTGTCCGATCTCACTACTTTAGAGACATTATAGCTTCTGTCCAATCTCACTACTTTAGAGACATTATAGCTTCTGTCCAATCTCACTACTTTAGAGATGTTATAGCTTCTGTCCAATCTCACTGTTTAAAGACATCATACTTTCTTCCTGATCTCACTAATTTAGAGACATTATAGCTTCTGTCTAATCTCACTACTTTAGAGACATTATAGCTTCTGTCCAATCTCACTACTTTAGAAACATTATAGCTTCTGTCCAATCTCACTACTTTAGAAACATTATAGCTTCTGTCCAATCTCACTATTTAAAGACATCATACTTTCTTCCTGATCTCACTACTTTAGAGACATTATAGCTTCTGTCTAATCTCACTACTTTAGAGACATTATAGCTTCTGTCCAATCTCACTATTTAAAGACATCATACTTTCTTCCTGATCTCACTACTTTAGAGACATTATAGCTTCTGTCTAATCTCACTACTTTAGAGACATTATAGCTTCTGTCCAATCTCACTATTTAAAGACATCATACTTTCTTCCTGATCTCACTACTTTAGAGACATTATAGCTTCTGTCTAATCTCACTACTTTAGAGACATTATAGCTTCTGTCCAATCTCACTATTTAAAGACATCATACTTTCTTCCTGATCTCACTACTTTAGAGACATTATAGCTTCTGTCTAATCTCACTACTTTAGAGACATTATAGCTTCTGCCTAATCCCATTACTTTAGAAACATTATAGCTTCTGTCCAGTCTCACTACTTTAGAAACATTATAGCTTCTGTCCAATCTCACTATTTTAGAAACATTATAGCTTCTGTCCAATCTCACTATTTTAGAAACATTATAGCTTCTGTCTGATCTCACTATTTTAGAAACATACTTTCTTCCTGATCTCACTACTTTAGAGATATAATTTGTCTGATCTCACTACTTTAGAGACATAGTTTCTGTCTGATCTCACTACTTTGAAGACATTATAATTTATGCAAATAAAAAGTTCCTATTTAGCAGAGAAAATTATTCAGTGATTTAAGTTTTTTTTAATGTTGCAGTAACTGAAATTTTATACCTCATTAAAGCTTTTTTTTAAAATGATGCTTTCATTTCTTTTCCTATCAGTTTTGATGGGTTACAGGTTTTTATTATAACAAAATATTTGTTTAAAAGTTTCTCTTTGTTGGAGTGATTCACCAAAAAAAAATATGATCAGAGTAGGACAACATATAACACAGATCAAGCATAATATTTGATAGTGTTATTACTTATTATGTGTAAAATACATGAAATATTTTCATATCTGCCATCTCTGCTTTCATGTAGATAACGAACGGGCCGACGTACCAGCTGTGTTTAACTGGTGTGGGTGTCATCCCCAGCTTACATTTCTCTTTCTTGAGCCACAGCTTTGGCAGCTGCTTCATCCACAAGACAGGAGCAGGCCTTCCCACTAAAAAAGTTGTCCTCCAGCTCAGAAACAAGGATAAGAAACAAATCGGGTTAGTACTTTTTTTTCTGCCACTATTGGTCCGGCTTTCATTCGTTAATTAAAATATTTTTGTACGCCTGGTCTCATATGTGCAACTTGTATATTGTCTCATATGTGCAACTTGCATATTGTCTCATATGTACAACTTGTATATGGTCTCATATGTACAACTTGTATATTGTCTCATATGTACAACTTGTATATGGTCTCATATGTACAACTTGTATATTGTCTCATATGTACAACTTGTATATGGTCTCATATGTACAACTTGTATATGGTCTCATATGTACAACTTGTATATTGTCTCATATGTACAACTTGTATATTGTCTCATATGTACAACTTGTATATGGTCTCATATGTACAACTTGTATATGGTCTCATATGTACAACTTGTATATGGTCTCATATGTACAACTTGTATATGGTCTCATATGTACAACTTGTATATGGTCTCATATGTACAACTTGTATATGATCTCATATGTACAACTTGTATGCAGTTTCAAATTTACAACTTGTATAAGACTCATATTTACAACTTATATATAAAACTTGTATACAGACTGTTACATAAAATTTGAAAAGGCTCATGTGTAAAACTTGTATAATGTCTCTTATGTAAAATTTGAAAATTCTCGTTTGTAAAACCTGCATAGTCTCCTGTGTCAACTTGTACACAATCTCATATGTACAACTTTTATACACTCTCATATGTCAGACTTTTATATGCCCTCATATGACATTTTTCCAGTGTCATGTGTGAAATTGGTATACAGTTTCATGCATTTAACATATTATTCAATTTAATTTATCCATTCTTAATAATTTTTGCATCTGTTTCTTCTTATTTTACTTCTTATTTTTGTAGTTTTTGTTCATTTCTGTCCTTTATTTCTTCATGTCATCTTATATCTTAAATTTTTCTTCTCATTTTTTTGTCTTTATGTATTTTGTCCTGTATTCTAGTGCTGAATCTTGCTGTGTTTCAGAGCTGGATCTTTCTGTGTTTCAGTGCTGAATCTTTGCTGAGTTTTAGTGCTGAATTTTGCTACGTTCTATTGCTGTCTCTTGCTAAATTCAGAATGCCAGAATGAAGTTCATTATTTTCTGAATTACCCTCTTCCTTCAACTCTCTCCCATTCTTCCCCAAGTTGGAGGCAGCAGCTTGGCTTGTCAGTTTCCAAACACTGGACACTCCAGGAGCATATCTCCTGTGAGATTTATTTAACAGACAGAAAGGAAATTACAAATATGATTTATTTCACAGAAAGAAAGGAAGTTACAAGTATGGTTTATTTCATAGACAGAAAGGAAATTATTAATATGGTTTATTTCATAGACAGAAAGGAAATTACAAATATGGTTTATTTCATGGGCAGAAAAGAAAACAAACATAGAAGTACTGGAACAAATGAAAATAAAAGAAGAAGCAAGAGCCAGATAATTTAAATATATTGGCCATACTCAAGAAACATAACAACATAATGAAAACTATACTTGAGAGTAAGGAGACTGAAAATAATAACAGCAATATAAATTTGTTAACAATATCAACATGATTGATCTGGCATACCATGGAAGCAAGAGACACAACAAACTGAAGAGCCGTTGCAGTCATACTTGAATGGAAGCAAGTCACATGATGATGATGTTATGGTTTCTGTGTACCTTACTAACATATTTATTTGTTTTACTTGCTGTGGATGGCACAAGAGTTACCAGTTACTATCTTCTGCATGAATTTCCCTTAGCCTCCAATCATTTAATTACCATAAATTGTTTTATTTTGCAGCGTGTATTAAAGATATCAACTCTGATATGTCTCATTGCCTGTCTGAGCCAGTTACTTATCTCTACACATTCAAACCAGTGTGTGTGTGTGTGTTTGTGTGTGTGTTTTAGTTGGGTGGTTGGCTGGCTGGCTGGCTGGCTGGTTGGTTGGTTGGTTGGTTGGTTGGTTGGTTAGTTGGTTGGTTAGTTACTTTGTACTGCACACGTAAACTTTCATGATCTAAATTTAGCGTGGACTGCTTGTTTGAAGCCACCAATTACCTGATGTACAAGTTTCAGTCCTGTGTTCTGGCACCTGGGGAAAAGGTAAACATCCCGTTCACATTTTGCCCAAGACAAGCCATGAAGTACCACGAGACAGTCACTTTTCTGATAAATGGAGTCTCCAGACAGAATGTGGAATTCTTTGGTTCAGGCAGTGAATTGAAGGTAAGACAAATTTCAAATATTTTTTCATCATCTTTAGAAAAATACGAAGAAGAAAAATACAAAGGGTGATTGATAAGTTCTCGGCATAAGGTACAAATACTTTGAAACACACAATTGATATTAGGTGCATTTGTAGATCAGGTTAATGTAAGATTAAACACCAAGTTTCAAGAAGAAGTTAACTGCAACCAATTTTTTTTTACAGGCTACTGAAGTGGTAAGGGGTGGCAGAAATTGAGAAAATGGATAAAATTTCTCATCGAGCAGTCATTTGGTACCTCTGCATCAAGGGGTTATCATCGAATGAGATCCATGAGGATATGGTAGAGACTCTAGGGAAGAGTGCCCCTTCTTACAGCACAGTGAAGAAATGGACAGCTCAATTCAAACATAGAAAGGAAAGTCTAGAAGATGATCCCCATCCAGGAAGACCAAGAACGGTAACCACCGATGAAACCACCAGCAGAATCCATAACATGATAATGGAGGATCAACAACTAACTGAGCTTCTTCTTCTTCTTCGTTTGCATACTAACTGAGCAGTACATTACTACTGAGTTGAGCATCTCCCAGGAGCATGTTCATGCCATTATTCACAATGATCTTCAAATGACAAAGGTCTCTGCTCCATGGGTCCCAAAACTTCTTGGAGCTGATTACAAATGACAGCGTCAAGAGACAATGTTGGCCATTTTTCTGCAGATCCTGAAAAGCTTCTTCAACAATTTGTGACTATGGATGAGACTTGGATTCATCATTTTCAACCAGAGACCAAAGAACAGTCAAAGCAGTTGAAACATCATGGATCCCCACCTCCAAAGAAAACAAGGGTGGTTCTGTCTGCAGGCAAAGTGATGGTTTCCATCTTTGGGATTCAGAAGGTATGCTATTGGTAGACTATCTTCAAAAGTACAGAACGGTCACCGGGGCCTATTACGCTAATCTTGTGAAGCAACTGTGGGTCAAACTGAAGGAAAAGCATCAAAGGAAATTGATGAGAGGAGTCAACTTTCATCAAGACAATGCCCCAGTTCACAAGTCAACTGCCATTCATGAATGTGGCTTCCAGCTTCTTGAACATCCTCCTTATTCCCCAGATTTGGCCCCTTTGGACTATTACCTGTTTATCAAACTCAAAAATGAGCTCAGTGGTCGCAAATTTGCTTCAGATGATGACATCACTCATGCTGTAGACCACTTTCTACTGGCACAAGATGCTGACTTCTACAAAGAAAGGATCCATATGCTGCAGGATCGCTGGGCTAAGTGCATAAACTTGCAAGGGGACTATGTTGAGAACCTAAAAAAGTAGTCCACAAATACTCTGTTGTACCTTATGCCCAGAACTTATCAATCACCCCTCGTATTTATTCTTCTCATTCAGTGTTCATCAAGCACATCATTCATTTATCATCCAATCTGTCATTATTTTCAGTTAACTTTTCTGAACTTACATTAGCCTTCAGTTCCAGATATTGTAGTTCTATTATTTGTTTTGTTTGTGTAGTTACATTGATCTTTGTTTCCTGATACCATAGTTCTCTTATTTGTTTTGTTTGTGTAGTTACATTGATCTTTGTTTCGTGATACCATAGTTCTCTTATTTGTTTTGTTTGTGTAGTTAAATTGATCTTTGCTTCCTGATACTATAGTTCTCTTATTTGTTTTGTTTGTGTAGTTACACTAACCTTCACTTCCAAGTACCATAGTTCTCTTATTTGTTTTGTTTGTGTAGTTACACTAACCTTCACTTCCAAGTACCATAGTTCTCTTATTTGTTTTGATTGTGTATTTACACTAACCTTCACTTCCAAGTACCATAGTTCTCTTATTTGTTTTGTTTGTGTAGTTACACTAACCTTCACTTCCAAGTACCATAGATCTCTTATTTGTTTTGTTTGCATAGTTACTCTAACCTTCACTTCCAAATGCCATTGTTCTCTTATTTGTTTTGTTTGTGTAGTTACACTAACCTTCACTTCCAAGTACCATAGATCTCTTATTTGTTTTGTTTGCATAATTACTCTAACCTTCACTTCCAAATGCCATTGTTCTCTTATTTGTTTTGTTCCAAGATTGAAGTGATAGATCCTAATCAAAAGTGTGTTAACTTTGGAGCTCGAATGGTGGGCGACAGCTTGAGAAAGTTCGTCCCAATCGTAAACAGAAGTCCTGTGCCAGTCACTTTTAATCTGGCCTTCACCCCAAATGAACCAGCGCTGCAGTCATTTGATGCTCTGGGTGTCAGTCCAAAGGAAGCAATCACTCTTAGTGCATCAGGAGGAACTACAAAAGTTGAGGTCTTGTTTAGACCCAAAGCCCGCATCCCACAGTTCACAGAAGAGGTATGGTCTTTATTTTTTTTTTTTGTTTAAATTTTTGTGCGTTACTTTCATTGAGAAGGATTTGATGTGCAACATTTAGACCCGCAGCCACCGGTCTTTTTTGCGTTCACATCTATATATATCTTCTTCTTCTATCTCCTTGGAACTGTGAGCTGGAGTTCTTTGCAGCTGATGTGGTGAAGATGTTGAGGTTCGACTTCATGTTGGCTTAGGACCAGGTTAAGGCAGCTACTTTTTCAGTCCCTGAGCAAAGTAAAAAAAATAGGGGGTGTGCAGTTCTTCTTTAGCAGACTCCACCACCCTGGGGACTATGATGATCCCAGAAACATTAACATGGCCAGGCCTGTTATCACATGGAAAGGTGGGGCAGAGTCTTGATCAGCTATGGTTCACCATCTCTGATGCTAACATGTCAGCTATGGTTCACCATCTCTGATGCTAACATGTCAGCTGTGTTCACCATCTCATCTTAACCTCCACATATATATATATATATATGTAAAAAATGTGGTATGGTTGTCTTAACTGGCAGTGAAAACATAAACTTAATAATTACTAATGCTAGTCACATGTTCCTGTGCCACAGGTCATGGAAGTATTGGCCTAACACTGTATCCCCATTATGCCTTAATGGCATGGAAATGTGGATTTTACCTTTTTTTTTTTTTTTACCTTTTACTAATACTAGTAAATGGGCTCACTCAGAATTACATGGCACACCTACAGACTCTTCATGGCACACCTACAGACTCTTCATGGCACACCTACAACTCTTCATGGCACACCTACAACTCTTCATGGCACACCTACAAACTCTTCATGGCACACCTACAACTCTTCATGGCACACCTACAAACTCTTCATGGCACACCTATAAACTCTTCATGGCACACCTAAAGACTCTTCATGGCACACCTAAAGACTCTTCATGGCACACCTAAAGACTCTTCATGGCACACCTACAAACTCTTCATGACACACCTACAAACTCTTCATAGCACACCTAAAGACTTTTCATGGCACACCTACAAACTCTTCATGACACCCCTAAAGACTCTTCATGGCACACCTACAAACTCTTCATGACACACCTACAGACTCTTCATAGCACACCTAAAGACTTTTCATGGCACACCTACAAACTCTTCATGACACACCTACAGACTCTTCATAGCACACCTAAAGACTCTTCATGGCACACCTACAAACTCTTCATGGCACACCTACAAACTCTTCATGACACACCTAAAGACTCTTCATGGCACACCTACAAACTCTTCATGACACACCTACAACTCTTCATAGCACACCTAAAGACTTTTCATGGCACACCTACAAACTCTTCATGGCACACCTACAACTCTTCATGGCACACCTAAAGACTCTTCATGGCACACCTACAGACTCTTCATGGCACACCTACAACTCTTCATGGCACACCTATAAACTCTTCTGGGCACTCTGGTTACTATCATGACATGAAATAATATGTTTGTGATTTGAATTCATATGTTAGTGACTGTCTGATCCATGAGAGATTATAACAGTGGATAAATTCAAAATTGTTTCAGTAGAAGGATATACAAACAGACACATCCACAGATGTATAAATCAGATATTCAGTTTCATTTGACAGAAAAGGAATGAAGAAAAAATAAAGTTGTTGAGGGTTTTTTATGTGGATATTTTTTTATTTGCAGGCTGAATGATTGGATGAAAGTATTGACATTTAATGGAAGTATTGACATTTGCTGAAAGTACTGACATTTGATGAAACTACTGACATTTGAATGACCAGAAGTTCCAGTTTACCAGATAAACTTATCTGTGCAAATATTTTGAATTGTTTCTGCTGACTTGCAACCTCGTTTTCTCAGGTTTTGGTAGAATGTGCAGGAACATTCCAGCCGCTGTTTGTAGTGAAGGGATCTTGCTTGGGCATGGAGGTCTCACTAGACTCCGACAGTATTTCTTTTGGCACAGTGTTCCAGCGGAGTAGCAGCTCTCGCAAACTTGTTATGTCTAACAATGGAGACATGAACACCAAGTAAGTGTATACTTGGCAGTGTTGTGAGATGTCATCATGAAGTAGAAATTTGTCATGACAGATTTTAGATGTCAGATGTCATCATGAACTAGAAACTTGTCATGACAGATGTTAGCATGAACTAGAAACTTGCCATATGAGATGTTTGCATGAACTTGAAACTTGTCATGAGAGATGTTAACATGAACTAGAGTCTGATGTTAGCAGAGATGTTAGCATGAACAAGAAACTTTTCATGAGAGATGTTACTCATAACCATGAACTAGAAACTTGTCATGAAAGATGATACCATGAATTAGATTCTGATGTCATGAAAGATGATACCATGAATTAGATTCTGATGTCATGAAAGATCTTAGCATAGAGTCTGATGCCATGTCATACTAAAGATTATAGCAGAGACTAGAAACTTTTGCTATAAAATATGACAGTACAGGCCAGAAATTATTACTATAAAAAGATGATAGCACAAGCTAGAAAGTGTTAAATGTCACATAGGGCTCGCATGGTAGTTCACCAATTTTTCCTGTTTTCAGCAAGCTTTTCAACCTCATCAAGGTATTTTATGCCTACTAATTTGGCCTCTCTTAACAATGTCCTCTTCAGAGTTTCACATGGTCTACTTCTTTTTCTTCAACCTGTTGTGATCCACTTGATAGCTTGTTTTGGAATTCTCTGTTTCTTCTCATCATATGACTGACATATGTCTATCTCCTTTTTCTGATCACCCATGAGACAGGTTGTTGCTTGCTCATCTGTCTTATCTCTGTGTTGTTCTTTAATTTGTTCCACTTTATACCAAGTATTTTCCTTAGGCATTTGTTTTCAAAAGAATCTAATTTCTTGTCTATTTCTTTAGTTTATTTCCAGCTTTCACACGCATAAATGATGGTGAATATTACATTTGAGTTGAATAATCTTAACTTGGTTTTTGTGCTTATAACTTTTGAATTCCATATGTTCTCAAAGATTCTTGAAGGTCAATACTGCTTTTACAGTTCTAATTCTAACTTCCTTTCTGGTGTCACCGTTCTAGTCTATGGAGCTGCTGAGGTATGCAAATTGGTGTACATCTTCAACAGCTGTTCCTTCTACACATATTTTTCCTTCTTGATTAATGACATTAGCGGAGTAGGGGTATCCCCTATCAAAGGAGAAGTAAGACGCCTCCTTACCTCTGTCAGTTTACGAGACACCCTTGGGCAAGGTAGAGTACACATATAGCCCCCCTGATCAGGGTGACGTAAAGCCATGGGAGCAGGTGGTGGATGGAATAGGAGAGCAGCCAACAGATAATGTTGGTTATGGTCACCATTCTATGATGGTAGGCAGATGATCTCAATGTAGGGACAATGGCTGTGATCACTGACTAGTACAGTCACTGCCCGGAAGGAAAGCAATGGTAAACTATCTTCTGAAAATATACCAAGAAAGCCAAACAGCATTATGGGGAAAAAGAAAGAGAGGAAGACCAAGAAGATGGCTGCAAGACATCATTGATGATCTGCAAATGGATGCATCAGCAACAGGCCATCTTGCTCACAACCGAAAGGCCTATAGGAGTGCTGTTAGGGAGGCAAAGTTCCACAAGAGACATGCAAATGAATGAATGATGAATGAACGATTAATGACAAGTTTCATTATTTTTGTTTTTCCCTTGTTAATTTCAGGTCCTATTTTACTAGTCAATGAATCTGTTTTTTCTTTTGTTGATTTCACATTGTAACTGATAAGAGTTATATCATCTGCAAAATCAAGATCTTCCAATTGGGTCCCATGTGCCCAATTGATGCCCATTTTACCTGTGCAGCAATTTTCATTATAAAGTCTATGGCAATTCCAAAAAAGCAAGGGAGATAGTATACATCTTTGTTTCACACCTGTTTCAATCTAGAACCATTCACTCATCCCTTCTTCTGTTTTGACTGCACAAACATATCCATTGTAGAAGTCCTTAATGATGTTGACAATTTTAGATGGTATTCTATATAGACTTAAAATTCTCCACAATGAATCTCTGTGTATGCTATCAAATGCTTTTTTAAAGTCTATGAAGTTCAGGATTAATGGTTTTTGCTTTTCAATATGTTCTTCAAGTATTATTCTTGGAGTAAAGATCTCATCAAGACTGCTTCTTCTTTTTTCAAAATCCTGCTTGTTCTCTCATTGCAGTATCCACTATATCTTTAATTGTATTCAGAATGACTTTGCAAAATACTATTGACACAACTGATGATAAGGTTGACTCTCCAATTATTGCAGTTGCTAAGGTTGCCCTTTTTTTTTTTTGTATTTTAACAATGATTCCTTTTTTTCCATTTAAAAGGAACCATTTCTTCTTTCCAAACTTTTTTAAACATTCTCTGTAGTTGCCTCATGTTGTCACTGTTTGTAGCTTTTAACATTTTGGTTGTTATTTCATTTTTACCTGCAGCTTTGTTGTTAGCCATTAGATTCACTGCTGTTTCAGTTTCATGCAATGTAATTTCCTCTAGGTTGACATTTAGTTGTGGGACTGGTATATCGATTTCAAGATTTATCATTTCTTTTGGATGTGGTCGATTAATATTTTTCTTCGAAGTATTTGGCCCATCTTTGGTTTTGGTCTTTACTTTATGTTAATAGGGTGCCAGTTTTGCTAAAGATTGGTCTTTCTTTGGATTAGCCTTTTTTGTATGTTACAGAGAGTTTTGCTGTCTCCGTTTTTGTTGCTTTCACTGCTTTTTTTTCCATATTGTCCATATATTCCTTTCGTCTCTTCTAGCTGAACTTTTTACTTTATTGTCTAGTTCTTTGTATGTTGCTTTTGCCAAAACTTTTCCAAGATCTGTCTTTACATTCAACATGGCTAATTTGGCTGCTCATCTTTCATGTATGTATTTCCATGTGTTCTCCGATATCCATGCTTTTCTATTTGTTTTTTACAGTTCAGCACTTGCTTTTATTGCTGCTGTGATTATGACTGTGCTGTAAGAATTCCATAATTCATCTATGCCTGTCTCCTCTACTTCACTAAGTGTTGTGGAATGATTGGCAAGTTCCTAATTGAAAATACTCTTAGTATTTTCTTCCTGTAGGCTGTGGCTGTTTATCTTTCTGTGTATTGATTTCTTGTGTTGGCTTTTCAGTTCTACATAGTTTTATTTTCCCTATACACAGATTGTGATCACTATTGACATCTGCACCCCTCTATACTCTTACATCTATTAGAGATGTTCTGAATTGCTTTCTAATACAAAAATGATCTATCTGGTTTCTGGTTCTATCATTGGAGATATCCATGTTGTTTTACATATCTCTTTGTGAGGAAATATTGTTCCTCCAATGACCATGCCCTCTGTTAGACATATTTCAATTAATCTTTCTCCATTCTGATTTACTGTATCAGTTCCTTCTTTCCCCATTACTTTTTTCACTTCAGTGTTCTTTTTCCACTTTAGAGTTATCTTTTCCTACCTTGGCATTGAAGTCTCCCGTGACAGTTAGGATGTCATGTTTAATGAGTTGTACAGCTGAACCCGCTTAATGTCACATCATCAGGACCGTCAAAATATGGCGACATTAAACAGAGTTGGCATTAAGCAGGGTCCATTACAAGGGCTTTTAACTGCAGCAGAATACATTATGTGTGTCCCACATTTTCTACACTAAGCACATAACACACAGCTAAAGCTATCATCATCGGACACAAAATGTATTAATCACAAAGTATAGTAAATCTTTGTCATTAAATTACAGTATAGGTAACACTTAAATCCAGCAGCATCTGACTTCTCAGCAGAAACAATTTTTATTTTAATGTGTAATTTTACGTTGCGCAATGATAACTGGTCTATTTATCAAAAAAAGTCTCATTTAAGCATGCTACAGCATCAAAAAACATCCTGTGTGACATCAGCATACTGTAAATGATCGAGCACAGTTTCAAACGCACTCTCAGACCGAGTGTAAGAAACAAGTTTAGTGGGCATCATCTGCTCAATGACGGACTCACTGATGTCATCAGTACAATCCTCAGTGTTGCTGTCTACAAGTGAAAGTCTCATTCAATTTTTTCTCACTTTTTAACAAGTTTTGATGCAGCTGAAAATCAGTTTCAAATTTATTGGCAAAGCCTTTCTCATAACTTTCATCAGCTTGCTTCAGAATGTCCACTTTAATCTAGATCGACATGTCTGTGTTTAGTAGCCATTATCTATCAAAACGAGAATCAGAGAGAAGTTCCAGGCTATATGATTCACAGTACATTAATCGAGAATGACCGACTATCAACTTGCATTCCCAACTTCTGTGATAATATCCTGGTTGTGACGTAAAATGATGTGATATTAAGTGGGTTCGACTGTAGTTGGTGACAGAAATCATCTTTTATTTCATCATCTGTTCATTCATGGGTGCATAACACTGTATGATTGTCATACTTCCATGTCTTTGTATCATGCTCTTATTATATTCACTGGTTCCCATTCTATAAGGCTCTTTGCTGCTACATTTGACATAATTATACCCACTCTTTCTTGGTATTTCCCGTCGTCTCTGCCTTATGGTTTTCTGCTGTTTTTTCCCTGCTTCTGGCCACCATAAGGAAGATTATAGCACAAACTAAAAACTGTTGCTATAGAAGATTTAGCACAGACTAGAAAATGTTCCTTTATAAACCTATAGCACAAAATAGAAACTATTGTTATACAAGATGATAGCACAAACTAGAAACTTGTTATTTAAGATTATAGTACAAACTAGAAACTCTTGCTATATGAAATTATAGCACAAATTAGAAACTTGCTATAAAAAGGTGATAGTACAAAATAGACAAATAGAAACTGTTGTTATAAAAGATGATAACACAAGTTAGAAACTATATATGTGAAATTATCTTACATAAATATTCTGGATTTTGAGTTTTGACCTGCTCATATATGGGGTTGACTGTATATAAATGTTCTGGATTTCCTTTAGTATACCGAAAGACTTGTATAGATCTCACTCTGGTGTGACATGCCTAGCAGGCATGTATTCAATTTTGGAGACAACTTCCCGGATATAAAGTCCCCAGTTGAACAGTATGGTTCACTAGAATGCAACATGAACTTGATTTAGAGATGCCATCTTGCTGTCTGTTCTATTTCTGCATTTTTGTATGCAGTTATAGCAAGTTTTAAACAGCTTGGCCTGCACTTGGTAAAATGTTAGAGCATAATATTATGTTTAGCCTTGAAAAAGAAATGGCAGATAAAGCACTGTAGACATGAGACAGTAGATGGTAAGAGAATTAATTTGGGATGTAAGACAGCTGATAGATAGACAGCTGATAGATAGATGGCTGATTTGATGATGCTTTGTGCTCTCATACTTTGCTTGTCCTTCCGCAGTCCAGGGTTAAAGTCACATTGTTACTGTTTTTCTTTCTCCCACATTTAAGTTCTGGGTCTACATTTTTCAAGGCTAATCATAAATACTCTTCTCTGACAATCTTCTTTACTGGATCATTTTTCTTACTGTGAGTCTGGCTTTAGTGAGATGATTTCATAAGTAACATTGTAGTTATAGATACCAATTAACATAAATAACATTGTAGTTACAGATAACAATTAACATAAGTAACATTGTAGTTACAGATAACAATTAGCATAAGTAATATTGTAGTTACAGATAACAGTTAACATAAGTCCTGTGAGACAGGTTTTCTACTGGTTTTACATCAAAAAAACATTGTACAATTGATGTGGAGTAACCATACAAGCTGCTCATTGAAGTGACATCAACAAAATTCAGTGTAAGGAACAAGATGATGATGAATATGAGTCAGTGTGTGGTGAAGACATCAAGTAATATCTCAAACTGCTCACAAAGACATGATAAGCATAAATTCCTGTGGTTCAGTAGAGCTGTTACAATTTGAGCCACTAAAACACACAAAATATCAGAAATGGACAAAAACAGGTTGGATTACTTCGGTTCTTGGTGACAGTACACAGCTACATTATCTCAGACCAAACAAAAACTCTCGGTCATCTGAAGGACTAGCACACGAGTCCTCGGTGTTCTGAAGTCTTGCAGTCACTGACTAAACATTTCTTGCGCAGAGCTTCCCCATTCCGTCATGCACCATACTTGCATGCAGTAACTGAGCTTTCTAACCTCAGGGCCCATTACTTAGTATTACAAAAAATCTAAACAGTTAATGAGGGGCATTTCTTGTAAGCATGTCTGAGGTTCGACACCCTGAACCACACTTATACTGCTACACTTGTATACAGCGCCACACAAAGACTTTAACGCTAACAAAAACGCTTTCTGGGAAGATAATAGTAGATTATTTTTCTCTCAAACTTACAATGAGAAATCAGAGCTAAAATGTACATAGTACAATGCAGTTGTTAAAGGCACTTTAGTAACTGATAATTGGATGTAGTTTATATGCAGGAACAAATAATATCAGAAAATAAGTAAACTTGGTTGCCTGAATAAAGGGGAAAAGTTTTTTGGTACTCATAATAATAGCAAACTATGCATTTAAAAATATATAGTCTTTTGATACTCACAATGATAGTAAACTGCAGTGAAAATGTAGGTAGTCTTTTGGTACTCCTTATAGTAACAAATTGTGTAGTAAAAGAGAAGACGATTTTTAATTCTGTTTCATTATTTAACTGAAATTTTGCAGATTCCGCTGGGATATTAAACATTTCAAGCCAGATTTCTCTATCTCACCTGTTGAGGGTTACATAACCCCAGGCATGGAGGTGTCATTCCAGATTGACTTTCACCCACAGAATATATGTGCTGATGTCCGTTATGAAGTATGTCGTATGTTTAAAAACATGCACTGTATGTTTGTATGTTATGTGTGAATTTTTTTTCTGCAAGATGAAGTGAACTTTTGTCTGAATTCAGTTTTAGTGTTATCCTTCAGTCTTTTTCTTTCATTCTTATTCGTGCAAAATCTGGGACTCCCAGGACATTGAAATTTGATCCAGGCTCAGGTGACTGTTCTAGAAAGTTTGTGTACTGACTCATACTACAGCTGGAACTAAAGATCAGACATAAAGAACATGATGATCAAAGTTTCTCCAGGTTCAAGTGACTGTCCTAGAAAGTTTGTGTACTGACTCATACTACAGCTGGAACTAAAGATCAGACATAAAGAACATGATGAGTTTCTCCAGGCTCATATGATTATCCTAGATTTAAATTCTCTGGCCAGAACTGGCTGTGCAGGTATTTAGACTTCTAAGTCCTCCTTGGTGAGTCATTCTTCCTATTGCCTGAGTTACCTACATATATAAAATGAGGAAAAGAGTTTTATTCTCTAGTATTAAATAATATTATGATCATTATATAATCATTTTTCAGTACAACACTTTATTGTCAAAACTCATTTTACTAATAATAGTACTGTTTTGCTAATATTCTAATTGAGTTTTTTTCTGTTGTTTTCATTGCATGTTTTGTATTATTATCATTGCTTTCAGAAGCTTAAATGCTTTCTTGATGGTGGACCGCAGAAACCGATAACCTTGACCCTGACAGGGTCATGTACAGGGATCCCGCCAGTTAAAGAAGTGCAACATTTCCAGGCTGTTGTTCGTCAGTCTGAAACGAAACAGATCATGATTCCAAACAAGAGCAATCAGCCCTGGAACCTGAAACCAATCATCGATGGAGAATATTGGACAGGTCCTCTCACCTTCACAGTAGAGCCTCAGCAGACCAAGGCCTATGAGCTGACATACAAGCCAATGACCATGACTGCAGAGGGCAAGAAACATTTGGTAAGGTTCAGTTTCCTAGTAAAGGGGGGCAACTGTGTTAAAGGGGATGGCACTGTCATCTAGGTCAGCTAGTCATATCTGGCCGAGACCCTCTATCACTTCTTCACTGGAAGCACTTCTTCGTGTTGACCATCAGAATAAGGATCGGTATGTTTCTTAAAGTGGTGGAGCTTGCTAAGAAGCAGCTCTATGAATGAAAGAAACCAGTTCCTGGTGGCCAAACAAAGTGTGCCGCTTGGCTTATGATTATTGATTTGTAAAAATCAAATAGTGCAGTCCATGTGGAGTAGAATCTTATATGCAGAATTCATGTGCTATAATCTCTATGTCACTGAGAGTTCTGTATCCGATGCTGTGATGAGGATCTACAGACATAGCCATTGAATCAAACGGAGAGTGGACTACCAGTAGTTAGTTTCAATTTCCAGAACATGGCACGAAGTAGACGTCTTGGCAGACCTTGCCACTGTTTGGTATATATCACATTTTGAAAGACTACCACTGTGTGGTGCATATCAAGACTTCTTGAAAGACTCCTACAACAAAATTGAACATATAAAAATTTCTTGAAAGACTTACAGCTGTGTAGAACACATCAGAATTCATCTGCAGACTCTACCATCATGTGGAACATATCAGTATTTATCACCAAACCCTAACATCATGTGGAACATATCAGTATTTATCACCAAACCCTAACATCATGTGGAACATATCAGTATTTATCACCAAACCCTAACATCATGTGGAACATATCAGTATTTATCAGCAAACCCTAACATCATGTGGAACATATCAGTATTTATCACCAAACCCTAACATCATGTGGAACATATCAGTATTTATCAGCAAACCCTAACATCATGTGGAACATATCAGTATTTATCACCAAACCCTAACATCATGTGGAACATATCAGTATTTATCAGCAGACCCTAACATCATGTGGAATATATCAGTATTTATCACCAAACCCTAACATCATGTGGAACATATCAGTATTTATCAGCAAACCCTAACATCATGTGGAACATATCAGTATTTATCAGCAAACCCTAACATCACGTGGAACATATCAGTATTTATCACCAAACCCTAACATCATGTGGAACATATCAGTATTTATCAGCAAACCCTAACATCATGTGGAACATATCAGTATTTATCACCAAACCCTAACATCATGTGGAACATATCAGTATTTATCAGCAAACCCTAACATCATGTGGAACATATCAGTATTTATCAGTAAACCCTAACATCATGTGGAACATATCAGTATTTATCAGCAAACCCTAACATCATGTGGAACATATCAGTATTTATCAGCAGACCCTAACATCATGTGGAATATATCAGTATTTATCACTAAACCCTAACATCATGTGGAACATATCAGTATTTATCAGCAAACCCTAACATCATGTGGAACATATCAGTATTTATCACCAAACCCTAACATCATGTGGAACATATCAGTATTTATCAGCAAACCCTAACATCATGTGGAACATATCAGTATTTATCACCAAACCCTAACATCATGTGGAACATATCAGTATTTATCAGCAAACCCTAACATCATGTGGAACATATCAGTATTTATCAGCAAACCCTAACATCATGTGGAACATATCAGTATTTATCAGCAGACCCTAACATCATGTGGAATATATCAGTATTTATCACCAAACCCTAACATCATGTGGAACATATCAGTATTTATCAGCAAACCCTAACATCATGTGGAACATATCAGTATTTATCAGCAAACCCTAACATCATGTGGAACATATCAGTATTTATCAGTAAACCCTAACATCATGTGGAACATATCAGTATTTATCAGCAAACCCTAACATCATGTGGAACATATCAGTATTTATCAGCAGACCCTAACATCATGTGGAATATATCAGTATTTATCACTAAACCCTAACATCATGTGGAACATATCAGTATTTATCAGCAAACCCTAACATCATGTGGAACATATCAGTATTTATCACCAAACCCTAACATCATGTGGAACATATCAGTATTTATCAGCAAACCCTAACATCATGTGGAACATATCAGTATTTATCACCAAACCCTAACATCATGTGGAACATATCAGTATTTATCAGCAAACCCTAACATCATGTGGAACATATCAGTATTTATCAGCAAACCCTAACATCATGTGGAACATATCAGTATTTATCAGCAGACCCTAACATCATGTGGAATATATCAGTATTTATCACCAAACCCTAACATCATGTGGGGTAGCATTAGCCAGTTTTAGAGAGTTCCATGATGAACAGGGATAGAATTGTAGCTAGTTCAGTTTTGTCGCATAATGCTTTTTTTTAAACACATGCACATAAATATACATACATAAGATAAGGTAAGTAATGATACATTCTCATTCTTTCATAAATAGTCTAAGTACAGTAATTAGGTCTTCATTTTACTACATACAGACATACACATGCATACATACATACAATCTTCATACACATTTGAAAACATCACTCAGCAGATTTGCTGAGCTGTGTCTAAGTAGAATGCAGTTTATTTCATGACCTGAAATCTGAGCTGTGTCTGGGTAGAATGCAGTTTATTTCATGACCTGAAATCTGAGCTGTGTCTAGATAGAATGCAGTTTATTTCATGACCTGAAATCTGAACTGTGTGTAGGTAGAATGCAGTTTATTTCATGACCTGAAATCTGAGCTGTATCTAGGTAGAATGCAGTTTATTTCATGACCTGAAATCTGAGCTGTGTCTAGGTAGAATGCAGTTTATTTCATGACCTGAAATCTGAGCTGTGTCTAGGTAGAATGCAGTTTATTTCATGACCTGAAATCTGAGCTGTGTCTAAGTAGAATGCAGTTTATTTCATGACCTGAAATCTGAGCTGTGTCTAGGTAGAATGCAGTTTATTTCATGACCTGAAATCTGAGCTGTATCTAGGTAGAATGCAGTTTATTTCATGACCTGAAATCTGAGCTGTATCTAGGTAGAATGCAGTTCATTTCATGACCTGAAATCTGAGCTGTATCTAGGTAGAATGCAGTTCATTTCATGACCTGAAATCTGAGCTGTGTCTAGGTAGAATGCAGTTTATTTCATGACCTAAAATCTTCCAGGGCTCTATATTCTTCCCACTCCCTGATGGTTCAGGGCTCTTGTTCAACTTATCGGGAACCGCAGATGCTCCAAGAGCTGCAGGCAAGATTCAACGAGAAGTTCCATGTAAGACTAGCTACACTGAAGTTTTGACTGTAACAAACTGGCAGAAGAAACTACAGAGGTAAAAGCTGCGTATTGTCATATGTGTACATGAGAAAAATAAGAGAGGAGTGTACATAGAAAATCTTCTGACACTTACTGTGAATGATGTTCATTGTACATTTTCTTATTGTTGGACTGGATGATGTCTGTTGTATTTCATTTTACGTCTTATGACACATATAGTGAATGACATTCATTGTATGAAAGTGAGTCAAAAAGTAACCATCTTTTTTTTTTCATTTGAACAAAATGTACAAATATGACTGAAAACTTCATATCACTTTTCAACATGTCCCCAACATATTCAGTGCAGGTTTACCACCGCCTGGACTCCTTGAGAACAAAAGTTTCTGACTGACCTTGTAGCTAACTGTGTATGGCCTCTTTGTCTGTACTAAACTTTTTCCCACCTCCTTGAGGGGTCCAAAACATAATAATCACTTAGTGTAAGGTCAAGTGACTATGAGGAATGTGGAAGACACTCCAAATGCAGATTCATAGTTGTTGCATGTCTTGTGTGAGGCTGTGTATTTCTGTGGTGTAACAGTACATCAAAGCTGAGAAATTTCAACCTGACTGCAGGTTTCAGATGGTTCTCAAGCAGATCACAGTATCACTTGTTGATAGTGGTTCTTCTGGGTGTGTCATGTTCTAGGATTTGGCATTTGCAGTCCCAGAAGAACATGAGCATTAATTTTCCGGCTGATGGAGTTGTTTGGAATTTCTTTGGCTTTGGTGAGGAAGAATATCACCTCTCTTTACTGGCTCGCGTTATCGTTGGATGAAAGTAATGTAGCCAGTATTTGTCTCCAGTAACTATACATCAAAGAGAACCATCTCCTTCAGGTTCAGAATGTTGTAAAATAGTTTCACAAATGCTCTCACAATATTCTTTCAGAATGGAGGTGAGTTGTTTTGGTACTCACCTGGTGGAGACTTTTCGATAGTACACCACTTCATGAAAGATGTGGTACACTGAGCCATGATTAATCTTAAGTTTTCAAGCCACCTCATAGATTGTTACCTGTCAGTTTTCCCATATGATTCTTTCCACTTCAGCATTAGCATCAGGCTTATTTGCAATGTGAGGCTGGCCAGAGCTAGCTGCATCTGTCATATTTGAAACCCATTTTTAACTTCCTGTGCCATTCATATACCTGGTGAAGCAAAGTGCATATGTCTGTGTCTTTCATCTTCATTATGCAGTGAATACCACCAGGTTTCTTACCCTCACCTCTAAGAAATAAATATCTGTGGTCTTCTCCTGTGCATGCTTACAAGGAAGCCACCATCTTTGATCTGGTCTGCTGGTATCATATTTTCAAAATGGCCAATGTGCCTCCACATGCTTACATCTAGGGAAGGTTGGCATAACATATCTATACTTCAACAGCCTACTGCTCAGTTTAGATATTTTTTTTAGCAAAACTGTAGTTAATTTTGATTCTCCCTTTTCCATAAATGAAGTGGATGATGTCCATTGTATTTCATTGTACATATTGTCACAAATATAGTGAATGATTTTCATTGTGTATTTTGAAATATATGCAGCAAATGATGTCCATTGTGTATTTTGAAACATATGCAGCAAATGATTTTGATTGTGTATTTTGAAACATATGCAGCAAATGATGTCCATTGTGTATTTTTAAATATATGCAGCAAATGATGTCCATTGTGCATCTTTTGAAGTGACACAGTGCTTTCTGCTTTGTGTATATGTTTAGATACATGCAGTGAATTATGTTCATTACAAAATCTTTATATAGATGCAGCAAATTGGTGCTCATTGTAAATTTGTTTATAGATACAGTGAGTTATGTACAT
Source organism: Achatina immaculata (assembly GCA_009760885.1). Classification (NCBI taxonomy): domain Eukaryota; kingdom Metazoa; phylum Mollusca; class Gastropoda; order Stylommatophora; family Achatinidae; genus Lissachatina; species Lissachatina immaculata. The sequence continues at coordinate 46,536,719 of CM019716.1, forward strand.
TGTACATCATTAGACAGATAATGTGAATGATGTTAATTAGATAGACACAGTGAATGGTATTCATTGTGTGTCTTTAAACAGATACAATGAAAGATGTTCATTGTGCATCTTTAGATAGACACAGCAAATGATGTTCTTCATACATATTCAGATGTCAGCATGGATACTCTAAAATTATTTGTCTTTTGTGTCTCAATAGAACATGTCCTGGACAAGCATTTATATTATCTCATAAGTTTTCTTCAAGTGTAGGACATTCTTTTTGTAAGCAGACACAGGGACAGTTGCTTTGTGAACTGTCTTTCATATGAAGTTTGTTGACTGTGAATGTACTGTCTATATCCTCTAGATGTACTGATGTATGGCAGACTTGCTAGTAACCTAACTAAATGTTATAATCAAATGTGATTTAAAGCTATGATATAGTGTAACTGTGAATCATGTCACCTACAAATATGATCTATAATTGTGATGTCATTCACAAATATGACCTATAGTTGTGGTATGATGTCATCTACAAATATGATCTATAGTTGTGATCTGGGTCCACCTACAAATATGACCTCTAGCTATGATCTGATGTCACCTACAGATATGATCTGATGTCATCTATAAAAATGACCTCTAGCTATGATCTGGTGCCATCCACAAATATGACCTATAGTTGTGATCTGATATAATCTATAAATATGATCTATAGTTGTGATCTGATATCATCTACAAACATATTCTATAGTTGTGATCTGATATCATCTACACATATGTGCTATTTTTGTGATCTGATATCATCTACAAATATGATCTATAGTTGTGATCTGATATCATCTACAAACATATTCTATAGTTGTGATCTGATATCATCTATAATCTATTGTTATGGCCTAATATAATTTAGAGATATGTTTAATGTGACTCATTATAACCAGATAGGAGATATTTTTTTTCTCTTCCATATTCTGTGCGCTTTTCAGATTGTATGCATTTTTTTTTCTCCATATTCTATATTTATTTCTATTCAAGATTTTCTACATTTTCTGTTCTTGATTATCTGTATTTTTCTGTTCAGATATTTTCTATATTTTTCTCATCAAAATTTTCTGTATTTTTCTCTTCCAGATTCCATGTGAAAATAGAATCTTTGAGGGATAAAGTTGATCCTGGCACCACAGTTAAAGGAGCAGAGTATATTGATTTGCCAGCTAAAAGCAAAAAGGACTACAAACTCTCATTCTTTGCTTACAAAGAAGGACAGACTTTTGTAAAGGTTAGCCTGAGAATGTTTAGAAATGCATTTAAACTCGACAAGGACTTCTTAATTCTCAAACTCCACAATTCTCATGATTCATCAACAGTGTTCTATTTTTAGTTTGTGCTAAATCAAGAACCATGTCACCAGAGTAGAATCAGTCTTCAGGTTATTCTAGTGGCACCACAGCCTTGGACCTAGTTCCACTGGCTAGGTCTCATGACATAAATCTGCATGGTATATTGTGTATTAGTTTCACTCACAAATTAGTAAAAGTTTCCTGCATCATATCACGCTGATTGTTGTGCAGTGGCCGACGGCCTTTTTTTTTTCATCCCTGCCTGAAAAGAACTTATGAGATTTTTGTTTTTTTCATCTCAAAGTTTTTTTCAAACAGGTATAGAAATTCTTTACCCCCTTATGTTACCCAGGACCTGGGCACACGCCTGGAAAGCAAAGAATAGGACCACTGTACCCTACCATGCATGATTGTAAAAGGCAACTAAGGAGGGTTCAGCATAAGACCAGCAACCCTATCTGGTAAAAAACTATCAGACTGCTACAGAAACAGAAGCAGGGGAAAAAACAAATGCAGATGTAAGGAGAAATGCTTATCATGAAGATTGTGGATGAAAGGCAGCCACTGCAAGTCCCCAGCCCGACTGCAGACCTTCTGGAACTAAACACAAGATGCAGATAAGCAGCTGGAATGTAAGAACACTTAACCAGACTGGAAAACTAGCACAAACCATCAAGGAAATGCACAGATACAAACTAGACATACTAGGAATACAAGAAGCAAGATGGACAGGACAAGGCAGAAGGAAATTAACAACACAGCACACAGAAGATACAATAATATGGTCAGGTAAAGAAGATCATCATGAAGGAGGAGTAGCATTGATTATAACAAAAGAAGCATCAAGAGCATTGCTGAAATGGACCCCTATAAATGAGAGACTATTATATGCACGCTTCAACTCAAGATTCACGAAGCTGTCTATTATAGTTTGTTATGCACCAACAGAAGCAGCTGAAGAGGAATTAAAAGATTTTTACAACAGCCTCCAAGCCACAGTAGAAACAATACCCAGGCATGATATGCAACTCATCTTGGGCGACGTCAATGCAAAAGTAGGTGAGGGAAATGATAGAAGAAGAATCATGGGAAGAGAAGGAATCTGAGAAATAAATGAAAATGGAGAAAGACTGTGCAGTTTCTGTGAAGAAAACATGATGACTATCGGAGGGACAATTTTCCAACATAAAAGCATCCATAAAGTGACTTGGAGGTCCCCAGATAAAACAATAGAAAACCAGATTGATCACATGCTAATAAGCAACAAGTGGAAATGGTCACTACAAGATATGAGAGCAAGGAAAGGAGCAGATGTAGGAAATGATAACAACCTTCTGGTAGCAAAAATAAAACTAAAATTAAGGAAAACCAAATTCGGAGAACACAGACATACACAATGTGATACAACAAAACTGAAAGACCAGCAAACAAGAAATGGATTATCAATAGTACTTAAGAACTGCTTCAGTGTCCTACAAGACGAAGCAGAAATGTCTGTACTAGAGTTCAGTGAAACACTACAGGAAACAGCAAAAGAGGTGCTGGGATATCGGAAAAGGAAAAAAGAGGAATGGATAAGCAAGACCGCTTGGGAAAAGATAAAGCAAAGAAAGGAAATCAAGAAAAAATTACTAAACACCAAATCACAACGGCTTAAAGAACAAGTTTTAAGTAATTATGCACAAAAAGACAAAGAAGTGAAGGAATCATTCTGTCAAGAAAAATGTCAATACTATGACAACTTAGCAGAAGCAGCAGAGAAGCATATACAAATGATATGAAAACCATCTACACAATCGCAAACCAGGTGACAGGTAACTTCAGCACAAGATATGAGAGTGTAATAAGGACACATGAGGGACAACTGACCAGTGGAGAAAGAGAAAAAATTGAAAGATAGAGGGAACACTTTAACACCCTACTAAACAAACACAAGTAGCACAAACAATAGACAAATCTGAACCAGAAACGGAAATAAACATCAGTACAGGACCAATAACAATAAATGAAGTAAAGGAGGCAATAGAGAAGCTAAAATTAGACATGGCACCAGTGAAGAACCGTTTCGAAATCCTGATGGCTGTACAGGAGGAGATGACACCAGATGAATTGGCTACGCAGGCCAAAGATATCTTAATAACAACAGCTAAAGACATGGTTCCAGTAAAGAAAACACAAAAGAATGGATGGATTACAGCAGGTATGCTAGAACTGATAAAACAACGTAGAGAAATGAAGACGCAATGGAAAGTGACAAACAACAACAAAGAGAAATATAAAACTTTAACAAAAGAAGTACGAAGAAACATAAGAAAAGACAAAAAACAATACATTCAAGATTGTTGTGAAAGAATAGAAGAACATCAGAAGTGTGGAAGAGATAGTGAAATGTTTAAAGAAATGAAGACATTGATGAGAAATGTCACACCTAAGCTAAATGTAATTTGTGATGAGATGGGGAATACCTTGACAGAGACAGAGGAAATTCTAGACAGATGGAAAGAATATTGCAAAGGAATGTATGAAACAACCAACTGTGGAAACAGAAATTAACAGTGTGAATTATTATTAGAGGAGAAAGAACCCGAACCGACAATAGAAGAAGTTTTATGGGCAATAAAGAATCTGAAAAATGGTAAATCACCAGGATGTGATGAGATAACAGCTGAACTTATTAAAGCAGGAGGAAAGGAATGTGCAACAATCTATCATGCACTATGTAAAAAGATATGGCATTCAGGTATTTGGCCAAAAGAATGGAAAGGAACTGTATTCATACCACTGCCAAAAAAGGGTAACCTGAAATTATGCACAAACTACAGAACTGTTGCCCTGATTAGTCATGCCAGTAAAATTCTGTTAAAAATCATAATGGGTAGACTTCGAAAGAAAATAGAAGAAGAAGTCAATATGGTCCAAGCTGGTTTCAGGCAAGGAAGAGGATCAAGAGATCATATATTCAATCTAAGATTAATAATAGAGAAATGCAGAGAGTTTAATGTGAATCTATATTTATCCTTTATAGACTACTCAAAGGCATTTGATTGTGTACAACACCAGAAACTTTGGGAAATGATGGAAAAAATGGGATTTCCAACACATTTGATACAATTAACATCACTGCTGTATCTAGACCAACAAGCAGCAGTAAGAATAAATGGTGAAACAACAAGTTGGTTTGACATAAAACAAGGGGTCCGTCAGGGATGCATATTGTCACCCTACTTATTTAACTTGTATACTGAAAATATAATGAGGAATGTTAGAGAAGATGTAGACAAAGAATATTACTATGCCATAACAGTTGGAGGTTATGAAATACCAGAGATTAGATATGCTAATGACACAGTATTACTGTCCACAACACAAAGAGGAATGGAAAAACTAATTATGTCAGTCCATAAGAACAGCGAAGAGCAGAACCTCTATCTTAATGCAAAGAAAACTAAATTGATGACAACTGACAAAACAAACAAGGCAGATGAAATATATATCAATGAGGAAAAATTGGAAGAAGTGGAGAGTTTTGAATATCTTGATTCACTACTAACTAATAATGGAGATACAATGAGGGAAATTAAAAGGATGACATCTATCACTCTTCAGAAAGTAAAACAAATAAGGAATCTGTGGAGAGGAGCAGACAGAACTACAAAAATAAGATTTTTAAGGGCATGCATCTTTCCCATCGCAACATATGCCTGTGAGACCTGGACACTTAACAAAACAGCTGAGAAACACATGAATGCCTTTGAATGTAAATGCTACAGAAGAGTTCTCCAAATATCATGGACACAAAAAAGAACAAATATATCTATACTACAAGAGCTTAATATTGAAGAAGGCTGGCTAGTAAAGAGGATTAAAGAGAGAAAACTTAAATATTTTGGTCACATTAAACGTCATGATAAATTAGAGAAGACCGTATTGGAAGGATACATAATGGGAAAAAGAAAAAGAGGAAGACCAAAACGAAGATGGCTGCAAGACATCGTTGACGATCTGCAAATGGATGCCGCAGCAGCAGGCCTCTTGCTCACAACTGAGAGGCCTACAGGAGTGCTGTTTGGGAGGCAAAGTTCCGCAAGGGACATGCAAATGAATGAATGAATGAATGACCAGGTGAAGATGAAGTGACTGCTGAGATGTTGAAAGCAGAAGAAACAGAAACACCAAAATAACTTTGCCTGATACTACAACAAATTTGGGATCTAGAAAAATCTCCAGAGGACTGGAAAACTGACCTTATAGTAAAACTACCAAAGAAGGGTGACCTCAGAGATTGTGGGAATTGGAGAGGCATTACCCTACTGCCACTCACCAATAAAGTATTTTGCAGAATAATCATCAACAGAATTGTACCAGCACTTGAGGGAAAACTTCAGAAAGAGCAGGCAGGATTTACTAAAGGAAGATCATGCATAGACCTCATATTTGTACTTAGACAAATATTAGAACAGGCAAATGAGTGGCATAGCACAGCATATGCATTGTTTATAGATTTTGAGAAATTTTGAGATATGTCAGTGTCAACAGAGATGCACTGTGGAAAATCCAAAGATGGCATGGCCTCCCCATAAGATAGTGAATGTAATCAAAGCCCTATACGAAGGTTTTCAGTGCAAAGTGATCTGTGGAGAACATACCTCCAGCAGCCTTAGGGTACACACAGGAGTGAAGCAGGGATGTGTACTATCACCAACATTATTTATCTTGGCAGTAGACTGGTTAATGAAGGAGGCAACATCAGACAAATGCAGAGGATTACAATGGACCCTTGACACAGTGCTGGAAAACCTTGACTTTGCGGACGACATTTGTCTACTATCAAGCAGCCACAAAGATATGCAAGATAAAATAAACAAGCTAACTCAGAATGCTAAAAAAAATAGGATTAAAGATCAACGTAGGAAAGACAAACTTAATGGGGCAAAATGTGAACAACGGAAATGTACTGAGAGTAGATAACAAGCTAGTGGAAGTCAACAAATTTGTATATCTTGTTAGTAGAGTAGTAGAAGATGGAGACAGCACAGAGAACATCAACAATAGGCTAACTAGAGCAAAACAGACTTTTGAAAATGCTGCAGACTAAATGGAAATCTAAAAAACTAAGCATGAAGATGAAAATCAGGATATTTAAGAGTCATGTTTAAAGTATGGAAGTGAATGCTGGAAAATCACCAAAACTATAGAAAACAAGTTGAATGAATTCTTTCCAGGCTAAATGCTTATGAAGAATTAGAAGAATATTTTGGCCAAACACCTTAAGAAATAACATTTTGTTGGCAGAAATGCAGATGAAGCCACTGACAGCAATTATTGAGGAAAGACGTTGGCGATGGTTGGGACATGTGCTCCGGATGACTCACTACCAACAGTAGCACTAAGATGGACACCACAGAAGAACAAAAGTAAGGGTACACCAAAGGAGACATGGAGAAGAACAACAGAGAGGATGTTGAGCAATAGAGGACTCACTTAGTCAAGAGTGGAAAAAAGACAAAGGACAGGCATTTGTGGAAAATCCTTGCGGAAGCCCTATGTGCTTTGGGCACTTAAGATTCAGAGAGAGAGAGAGAGAACTCTTTCTCCAAGTTTTTCAACTGTCATTCTTTTCATTTGCATCAGTTTTACATTTTACTTTTGTGGGGAAAATACATGAGAGCCCTCTGCTTGATCTTCACTAGATTTCTGATCATAGAATCATCCATGGTTGAGTTCTGGTTTCATAGAATCATCCGTGGTTGAGTTCTGGTTTCATAGTTTGTGTTTTCATAGCTTGTATTTTCATAGCGTGTGTTATAAAGTCAAAAATATTTATAGTTTTTCATTTAGTTCTGTCAAATCATGTGATGATATCATAATATTTTCCATTAAATAAATGTAAAGAATTTTGTAATAGTCTTACAGTACCGCTCTTATGTTTCGCTTGGTTTGCTAATCAAGTGGTACCGGGTTCAGTTCTAGCAGTGGGATTTTTTTTTCTGGTACTTCTTATCTTATTTCTTATATCCTTCCCATGCTGTTAAACGTCACATAGGGCTCACAAGGTAGTTCGCCAATTTTTCCTGTTTTCGGCAAGCTTTTCAACCTCATCAAGGGATTTTATACCTGTTAATTTGGCCTCTCTTAACAATGTCCTCTGCAGAGTTTCACGCGGTCTGTCTCTTTTTCTTTGGGCTGTTGTGTTCCACTTTATAGCTTGTTTTGGGATTCTCTGATTGTTTCTTCTCATCACGTGACCAACATATGTCCATCTCCTTTTCCTGATCACCCATGAGACTGGTTGTTGTTCAGTCATCTGTCTTATCTCTGCATTGTTCTTAAATTTGTTCCACTTGATGCCGAGTATTTTCCTTAGGCATTTGTTTTCAAAAGAGTCTAATTTCTTTCTATTTCTTTAGTTGTTTTCCAGCTGTTTTTCATTTTGCATAAATGAGGGTAGATATTACATTTGAACTGAATAGTCTTAAGTTGGTTGTGTTGGTTCACACCAAAAAGAAAAAAAAAGGCCTAGGGTCAACCCAGTCTCTAAAAATGGGTAGTAGGAAAATTTAAATGTGGTCAGGTGTGGTACTGACCACGTGACATTTGTATGTTCCAAAGGTTGTGTAAATACGGGCCTAACACTGTCATCCCCAGTAAAGCCTCAATGGCATGGAAACAGAAGTTTTACCTTTACCATACGGTACCACTTGAAAGTGAAGCTTTTTTTCTACACAATGATTGAGGACTCTGACATAATACACGGTAGCTTATTCTTGTGATTGATTCGTACATGACCTCCTGCACAGAAACGTCTTTGTACAGTATAATCCAGTTTACCTCATCATACCACAGTGTATTCATGGGCAGGTGTTAGACTCATGGCTTTTTCTGTAGTTCTGCAGCTTTAGGTAACAACCTGCAGTCAGTCTCTTACTGTGCTGAAACATGTGTGTCAGTCTCTTACTGTGCTGAAACATGTGGGTCAGTCTCTTACTGTGCTGAAACATGTGTCAGGCTCTCACTGTGCTGAAACATGAGTGTCAGTCTCTTACTGTGCTGAAACACGTGTATCAGTCACTCATTTTTACTCATATTTGTTGCATATTGCTAGAAATTTTAAGATGTAAACTACAACAGCTTTGTTTAGATTTTTCTAGAAAGTTAATGCTTTGATTCTGTGTCTTAACTTTACCAGGTGACCTTCACAAATGAGCAGTCTGGTGAATACCAGTTCTATGAAGTCTTGTTTAGAGCCACCCGACCTGGCACAGTTGCTACAATTAATCTGTCTACTCCTGTTCGTCAGAGTGTCCCATACGTAATCACAGTTGAGAATCCTTTGTCGTACCAGGTCAACTTTCAGATCACTTGTTCAGTAGCAGAAGTTCTTATTCCAAACCAACTTGCTGTGCCACCACAATCTCAGGTAAGTCAAACATCACCCAGACAAAGTGGTTCTTCATTCCAGACCAACTTCCTATGTCATCACCACCTCGGGTAAGTCAGACATATCTCAGACAACAAAGAGAACTATTTTGCTAGAACTCCATAAATATCTGAATGTCCCTCTTTCACAAAATTTCAAGTTGAAAATGTAAAAACAGTTTAATTTTTTTTTAAATTTGGTATGAAATCTGTCCTTTGTGACAATCAACAGGGACAGTTCAGCTTTGAGTTTCAGCCGCTTAAAACTGGCATTGTGAATGGTCATCTGGAATTAAACTCGACTGACCTTGGCCTTTATCTTTATGAGCTGGTCCTGACAGCGACTCCTGGAGCACCGGAGAAGGCAATCTATTTTCGCACATACTTGGGGTCAAGTGTTTCCCAGGTGGCAAAATTTCTCAACTTTGCCAAGGTTAAAACAGACTACGCTTGCAAGGTAAAATATCTTTTTTTTTAACATTCGAGTCACCATCTCATGCAGATTCTCTGTTTTTTATCACAGATTATTATTTGTAAAATTAGTTTAGCACAGATGTGTTGTGTATAAAATTAGTTTAGAGCTTTTCATTAAATTCACAGATGCAGGATAAAACTATGACAACTGTCCTTTCTTAAAGCCTATGAGTTCTAGCTCCCGTGTGGTACCCGGGATTTGCAAAGAATAGGACCACTGTACCCTACCACACATGATCGTAAAAGGCGACTAAGGAGGGTTCAGCATAAGGCCAGCAACCCTATCTGGTAAAAAAACTATCAGACTGCTACAGAAACAGAAACAAGGGAAATAACAAATGCAGGTGGAAGGAGAAATGCTTATCAGGAAACTGAGCCCATGAAGGTTGTGGATGAACGCCAGCCGTTGGAAGTCCCCAGCCTGACTGCAGACCTCCTGGAACCTAAACACAAGATGCAAATAGGCAGCTGGAATGTAAGAACACTAAACCAGACTGGAAAACTAGCACAAACCATCAAGGAAATGCACAGATACAAACTAGACATACTAGGAATACAAAAAGCAAGATGGACAGGTCAAGGCAGAAGGAAATTATCAACACAGCACACAGAAGATACAATAATATGGTCAGGTAAAGAAGATCATCATGAAGGAGGAGTAGCATTGATTATAACAAAAGAAGCATCAAGAGCATTGCTGAAATGGACCCCTATAAATGAGAGACCATTATATGCACGCTTCAACTCAAGATTCACGAAGCTGTCTATTATAGTTTGTTATGCACCAACAGAAGCAGCTGAAGAGGAATTAAAAGATTTTTACAACAGCCTCCAAGCCACAGTAGAAACAATACCCAGGCATGATATGCAACTCATCTTGGGCGACGTCAATGCAAAAGTAGGTGAGGGAAATGATAGAAGAAGAATCATGGGAAGAGAAGGAATCTGAGAAATAAATGAAAATGGAGAAAGACTGTGCAGTTTCTGTGAAGAAAACATGATGACTATTGGAGGGACAATTTTCCAACATAAAAACATCCATAAAGTGTCAAAGATATAGTGGATACTGCAATGAGAGAAGAACAAGCAGGATTTCGAAAAGGGAGAAGCTGTCTCGACCAGATCTTTACTCTCAGAATAATACTTGAAGAACATATTGAAAAGCAGAAACCATTAATACTGAACTTCATAGATTTTAAAAAGGCATTTGATAGCATACACAGAGATTCATTATGGAGAATTTTATGTCTATATGGAATACCATCTAAAATTGTCAACATCATTAAGGACTTATACAATGGATATGTTTGTGCAGTCAAGACAGAAGAAGGGATGAGTGAATGGTTCCAGATTGAAACAGGCGTGAAACAAGGATGTATACTGTCTCCTTTACTTTTTGGGATTACAATAGACTTCATAATGAAAAAATGCTGCACAGGTAACACAGGTATTGACTGGGTACATGGGACCCAACTAGAAGATCTTGATTTTGTTGATGACATAATTCTTATCAGTAGTAATGTGAATTCCATGCAAGAAAAAACAGATAGCCTGTCTTCACTGGCTAGCAAAATAGGACTTGAAATTAACAAGGACAAAACAAAAATAATGAAAATTCCCCTTAATCAAAATGGAAAATACACATAGAAGGGACATATATTGAAGAAGTCAATCAATTTGCATACCCTGGCAGCTACATAGACCAGGATGGTGACACTAGAAAGGAAGTTAGGATCAGAATTGCAAAAGCAGCATAAATCTTCAAGAATCTTGAGAACATATGGAATTCAAAAGTTATAAGCACAAAAACCAAGTTAAGACTATTCAATTCAAATGTAATATCCACCCTCATTTATGCATGTGAAAGCTGGAAAACAACTAAAGAAATAGAAAAAAAATTAAACTCTTTTGAAAACAAATGCCTAAGGAAAATACTTGGCATCAAGTGGAATGAATTCAAGAACAATGCAGAGATAAGACAGATGACTGAACAACAACCAGTATCATGGGTGATCAGAAAAAGGAGATGGACATATGTTGGTCACTTGATGAGAAGAAATGATCAGAGAATCCCAAAACAAGCTATCAAATGGAACACAACAGACCAAAGAAAAAGAGGCAGACCGCGTGAAACTCTGAAGAGGACATTATTACGAGAGGCCAAATTAACAAGCATAAAATCCCTTGATGAGATTGAAAGACTTGCCGAAGACAGAAAAATTGGCGAACTACTTTGCGAGCCCTATGTGATGTTTAACGGCATGGGAAGGATATAAGATATAAGAAAGTGTCTTGGAGGTCCCCAGATAAAACCACAGAAAACCAAATCAATCACATACTAATAAACAACAAGTGGAAATGGTCACTACAAGACCTTGTGGAAGCCCCATGTGCCCTGGGCACTTAAGGTTCAGAGAGAGAGAGAGAGATGAGTTCTAGAAATATTTAACTTTTTTTTTATAATGCATGCTCAGTTTTTATTCTAGATGTGGTTTTGTGCTAGATGTGTTGTCTTAATTGTGGTTTTGTGTTAGATGTGTTATGCTGACTGTGGTGTTTTGCTATATATGCTGTGCTTACTGTGGTGCTGTACTAGATGTGATGTGTTAGCTATGGTGTTTGCTAGATGTGATGTGTTAGCTATGGTGTTTGCTAGATGTAATGTGTTAGCTATGGTGTTGTGCTAGATGTGATGTGTTAGCTATGGTGTTGTACTAGATGTGATGTGTTAGCTATGGTGTTGTGTTAGATGTGATGTGTTAGCTATGGTGTTATGCTAGGTGTGATGTGTTAGCTATGGTGTTGTGCTAGCTGTGATGTTGTACTAAATGTGATGTGTTAGCTGTGGTGTTGTGCTAGCTGTGATGTTGTACTAGATGTGATGTGTTAGCTATGGTGTTGTGCTAACTGTGATGTTGTACTAGATGTGATGTGTTAGCTATGGTGTTGTGCTAGCTGTGATGTTGTACTAGATGTGATGTGTTAGCTATGGTGTTGTGCTAGCTGTGATGTTGTACTAGATGTGATGTGTTAGCTATGGTGTTGTGCTAGCTGTGATGTTGTACTAGATGTGATGTGTTAGCCATGGTGTTGTGATCCTGTTATGAAACTGACTTAGCTCAAGCCAGATTTAGCTTTGTATGCCATCATAAACTACACGCTCGTGTATAATGTGTGCCATACACAGATTTTATCCTTGTTGAGCTGAAGACAAATTTTGTTACAGTTTTTCTTGTACATGGAATGTCCGATGTCTGACAAGTTATACTTTTACAGATGTGTCAGCAGTCTCATTTTCATCAAACATGGTTTCCTTGAAATTACAACAGTGCTCAGTCCCATGGATCAGTACCACCATAGCTGGACAGAATATACACTACCACAGCTGGACATCTCATATAGAACACTATACCAAAACTGGACATCTCATACAGAACAACACCACCACAGCTGGATATCTCATACAGAACACCACCACAGCTGAACATCTCAAAGATATCTGACCATAGTATTTGACTTCTGACAAGAAGCTAAAGAGACAGTTACAGGAACATGGAAACTTTATTCAAATAAATGGTCCTTAGTTAAGCAGGCCCTAAAATTATAATGCTCAACAATTTTTATTTTTTTCCTGTTTTCATTTAATTCTCATACCACTGTAAATGACCACTTTAGTTTGTCTAATTCTCACACCACTGTAAATGACCACTTTAGTTTGTCTAATTCTCACACCACTGTAAATGACCACTTTAGTTTGTCTAATTCTCAATGACTACTTTAGTTTGTCTAATTCTCAATGACCACTGTAAATGACCACTTTAATTTGTCTAATTCTCACACCACTGTAAATGACCACTTTAGTTTGTCTAATTCTCACACCACTGTAAATGACCACTTTAATTTGTCTAATTCTCACACCACTGTAAATGACCACTTTAATTTGTCTAATTCTCACACCACTGTAAATGACCACTTTAATTTGTCTAATTCTCACACCACTGTAAATGACCACTTTAATTTGTCTAATTCTCAATGACTACTTTAGTTTGTCTAATTCTCACACCACTGTAAATGACCACTTTAATTTGTCTAATTCTCAATGACTACTTTAGTTTGTCTAATTCTCACACCACTGTAAATGACCACTTTAGTTTGTCTTCACTGTCATGGTCACAGTGCTGAAAATAACTCCCCATCATTTGTCTTAGACATGGCAGCTACAACACTGGAACGTAATCCCTGCTTTTTTTTTTGGCTTCATCTGTAGTAGTAACAGTGCTCGTCTTTGTCTTGGAAATCAGTTGGTTTTTTTTCCCTGAGCTTCTCACTTTCTGCACTTGCAGATTGCCAGTCAGGACTTCCATGTAGAAAAGATGGTGGCAGCAGCTCCAGCCTCCACTGGAGGGACAGAAGTTGCAATTGACGTACTGTTTGAGCCTTCAGCACTGGGAGAGCAGCATGCAAAGCTACTAGTGGCTTCGCCTGTAGGTGGAGACTACATCATTCCACTATTTGGGACATGTCTGTCCCCAAAACCACAGGGCCCTTTTTCCATCAAGGCAGGCTCCAGCATTTCAATTATTTTCAAGAATGTCTTCAACACCACAACTTATTTCACTTTCCAGGTGGGTCTTGACCAATAGCTTGCTAATCTTTACCACTATCAGAAATTTCTCTGGTGCTCATACTTAACAATAGAAAGTACTGGGTCATGGAGGACACAGAACCTATATGTAACAATGAAACATTTTATCATAGAACCTGCATGTAACAATGAAAATCACAGAACCTACATGTAACAATGAAACATTTTATCACAGAACCTACATGTAACATTGAAACATTTTATCACAGAACCTGCATGTAGCAATAAGGCAAATTATGAGAGAGTTTGCATGTGATACTGAGTGAACAAAATAATTTCATTCTTGAAGGAAAACAAGTACAGAAATTTAGAAAACATTTTTCCCATTCTTCTTCTTCTTCTTTGTACGGACACTGGCGATGATGAGTGGTACCCTGATTTTTACGATGCGCTTTTGGCTGGGTACCTGACTTCAGCACCTTTCCTTGCTAGAGCAGACTGTGGTCTTGCTCGGACTGCTATGAAGACAGTGGTGTAGGCTGACCTGGCCAAAACTTTGTACTTTAAGTACAGCCACTAAGCCCCTTCACCACGTCAGATCCAGCATGCAACGCTGGCTGGCCAGACAGCTTTGAGACAGTTCCACAGAGACACTCTGACTTTGCCATGAGGAATCCAGTAAGTGCCTCAGTGATATCCATTCCCTGCCATCTATAGTCTGCTGGCTATGTTTTGTTTACATCATTCTGACAGCCATTGTTGTAAAGACCCATAGGCTTGTCACGTCCTGGATTCATTGGTTTCACACCAGATTTTCCTCATCCTTGCCAGCAATCTCCATGTCCCCATCCGTCCACCAACCTGACATTACATTTTACAAAAATAACAGTTACAATTAGTGTTGATTGCTACAGGTTTCTAGGCTACAGAAGTAGGTCAGAGTTTTAAGTAAATAGATCTATGTTCCCTGTCTCACAAAGACTATGTTAAGATAAATGTGTTCTTAACACAGTTGTTCCCAGGAGAATTTTTCCCATTCAAAATTCAGCTTATTTTAATGTTTTGTTGAATTTAAATGTTGGACTTGTTCAGTTCGATTGCCTGCTGTAACAGTGTGCCAGTTTGTTATGTAACTGAAGGCAGAACTATCCTAGATATCATCAACGAAGTTCTGCCTTATTTCATGTTGATGATTTGATCAACTTTTGAGGGTTTGAAAGAAAAAAAAAATCGTATGCAGTCTTTTCATTTTCAAAATTAGGAAACAGCCAGCCATTTGCTTTCATTCATGAGTGAAAAATAATGCGGTAACACTTTTATGTCACTGAAACTTTCTCTTTTTTTCTTCCAGAACCTTGTCACTTTCATTTTTCCTCAGAAAATATTTACAGTATATCTGTATGAGTGAACTGTATGTATGAGTGAACTATATGTGAATGAACTATATGTGAGAGTGAACTGTATCTGTTGAGTGAACAATATCCTCATGAGTGAACTAAATTCCATTTCTTTTAAAATTGTGAAAATCACATTACATTCCATTTGTGTGAAAGCTTGTGTGCATTATGTGTGTGACATTGCTTTTTTTTTCCTACCCCACAACTGCAGGTGGATAACCCACTCTTCCACGTTGCAAAGCAAAGTGAGTCCATTAGGTCAAACAAAGAGTATCGGATTGTGGTAAGTTTTGATGGGGCAGATTCCCACTCTAAGGCTGCAGTCATGGGAAAGCTAATTGTGTCATGCTTGTACTCAGCTGGAGGCACCTCAAATGTACAGTGGATGTATTATCTGAAAGGAGTGTAGCTCTCTTCGTCTGCGGATAAGGTCTGAAGCTTCCTAAGACCAATGTCTTAAGACTTAAATGGATTCATTGAAAGTTTTAAGCACCAGTTTTAAATTTGAAGGTCTCATTAACACTGATTTTAGATTTTGAAAGTGTCATTATTTTAGACAACAATTTCAGATTTGAAAGTGTCATTATTTTAGATGATTTTAGATTTGAAAGTGTCATTATTTTAAACACTGATATTAGATTTGATAGATCATTATCTTAAAGACTGATAGTAGAAAATGAAACCTGGATAGAGAGTAGCATTTTATGTTCATTCATCATTTCAGAAGATGTTTTGCTATATTTTAAAGAATTACAGAAAATATTATCAAAGTTAAAAAAAGTTTCCAGAACCATGACAGCTTGAAGGTTTTGGACAGAGTAAGGATAAAACAAGCAGGCAAACAGGGTTAAGGATAAAACTGAGCAGTCAGAGAAAGAAAAAATATTTAATCATAACAAGATGTATTTTTAAAATTTTGTTTGATATTGTTCATTGTGATAAAATATAATCTATATTCTGGGATAAACTTGAAAGTGTATTCCATGTTAAACTACAAAAGATGTGTCAGATGACAATATAGATGGCATGTTATTGAAGATAAACAGAATTTGCAAGTGAATCATTTGAAATGCTGTGATCTGCTAAGATATGATGACATGTTTGTCTATGTGCTTTGACAGCATGATTATATTGATCTGCATTTAGTCCTGTCCTCGGTTCTTTCTTACATTATTTTCTAATCATTATATTGAGTTCACACACCTGGCTATATTGATGCTATTAGTTACTTACATCTCACATTATTCCTGATGATATTGAATTTATACATCAGGTTATATTAATGTTACTGGTTACTTACATCCGAGCATATTATTCTTGCTGGTCTTTAGAATCTTCTTACACCATTTTTTTTTTACTTGTTTTACCGACTGGAATGTATCCAGCTTCATAAATGTTATTGCTTAACTCTGTTGGCTCTCATCTAACTTAACTTCGGTGTGCTCTGAAATATCAGCAGTTAACTTTCTAATAATTTTACAAGCTCTTCTACGATTGGCTGATTAAGCTATTTATTGACCATCTTTTAAAATATTATTTTAAAATTATCACAGATCTGTAAGTTAGTCCAGCTACTGAACACAGAGAGCTCAACATTTGAATACAATATGTATACATTGTTACATTTTTTTGCTGTGTGTTACTGCTTTTGTTCATTAGTGATAAAATAAGAAACTATCCATATTTGTTCTAGTTGTTTGAATGTAAAATATAATAAAGTGAACAATGTGTGATATATACATTTCTGATGAGATACGTAATAGCACCACTATAAACACACAAATAAATGTGTTTTACATTTCCAGATTATTTTTCTATATTTACAAATGCAGTAATTATATATATTGATATATTTTGATATATATCTATAGATGTTACATTATTATAAATGTTATAACATCTGTAAATATTATAATTACACACATACACAGTATGAGATGTCTATAAATATTAAAGTCACACACACTGCGATTTCACAATGTTGCAGTTACATGCTATGAAATATCTAAAATTGTTGCACCTTTATACAATTTTTACCTATCTACAGCAGCAACTTGTGATATAACTTTATGAGCAAAAGATTATCACATACATGTATGACTCGTACATTTGTCACATTTTTAATCACTTCTGATTAACAGTGTTTTTTATCACTTTCAATTAAAATAATATTTTTATCACTTCTAATTAACACAATGTTTTTATCACTTCTAATTAAGACAATATTTTTATCACTTCTAATATTATCACTTCTGATTAACAGTGTTTTTATCACTTCTAATTAACACAATGTTTTTTCACTTATAATTAAAGCAATGTTTTTTATCATTTCTAATTAACATTGTTTTATCACTTTTAAACAACACAATGTTTTTATCATTTAATTAAAGCAATGTTTTTATCACTTCTAATTAAGACAAATATTTTTATCACTTCTAATATTATCACTTCTGACTAACAGTGTTTTTATCACTTCTAATTAACACAATGTTTTTTCACTTATAATTAAAGCAATGTTTTTATCACTTCTTAACACACTGTTTTATCACTTTTAAACAACACAATGTTTTTATCACTTAATTAAAGCAGTGTTTTTATCACTTCTAATTAACAGTGTTTTTAATCACTTCTAATTAAAATGTTTTTATCACTTCTAATTCTAACAAAAAAATATGCATGATCATTATGTATATGTGCTCTTGCTTAAAATGCTCATTTATTTTCCTACAGATTTATAAATTTATCTGTTATTTAGCTGTGATTTTATTACAAGTTCACAGAATAGAATTAGTTCTATATAATTAGTTCTACCTCTTAACTCAAATTTGACTTCAGTATTGTGACTGAGCAGAATTTGTGATATACACCAAAAATTATGTTTTAAAAATGGGAGCGTCTATCCACACTTGAGCCACTGTGCATGTCTTTAGGATTATATAGTACAAAATGATATTTCCAACTGTCCATATAGCTCAGTCCGTAGAACAATGATTCTCTTAATATAGGGGTTATGGGTTCAAGCCCCATATTTTGCGAATTTTTTTTTTATGTTTTAAAATTATATTTTAGATTATGACAATATTTATTTCTCTTTTTGTTCAGAAAAATTTACTTTTAACTTTTATAAAAACTAACTGATTCAACTAACTCAGAAAATACTGTCTGAGCCTTTACTGTTCGTCACAGGCTCGATGGCAGTGGGAGCCCCGTTTAAAAATATTGAGTTCAAGGTCTAGTTTCAGCTAAGACTAAGATGTCAGTTCTCCATTCTGATATCTAGTTTCTGCTTGTGATGACAATAAAATGTGAATGTTGATATAATAATAGAGGCACTTGGTGTTGTGAGATGAGATTTTCTGAATATATTTGTGTTATGTAATGACGTTTTCTTGTTATGTCTGTGTTATGTGATGAGATTTTCTTGTTACATTTATGTTAGGTGCATTTTTGTGATATAGACAAGTTTTGTCAATCTCATATCATGGCACACACTGTTGGCTGTGAGTGAACTAATAGTACATACACACTGTTGGCTGTGAGTGAACTAACAGTACATACACACTGTTGGCTGTGAGTGAACAGTGCATACACATTGTTGGCTGTGAGTGAACTACCAGTGCATACACAAACACATCTATATCATCCTTCGGGTGCTGGTCCAGTCACCCGGATGAAGCCAGTTTTCTCCAGGATTTCGTGGCAGCACCACAGCTTGTCTCAGAATAGAACCTAATGCCATATTTGGTTTCCACTGCCTGCATACACTGGCCATTTTTGTAGTGTATGTTCTCAAGTTCACTACCATAAGGTCTTTCATGTGGGATATCTTAGTTTGATGATACTTCTGATGGTTCATTAATCTTAAGTGACCAGTTATCACCATCATTTGTGTAAAAAAAGGTAAAGATAGTCCCATAGCAAATGCCATAGAGGATGAAGCATTAGAAACTTCATTATGCAGGGCCATCAGCGTATGAGGTAGGGCAGCCAGTTCCTTTCCTCGCTGCCTTCTCTTCCCAGATTTTCTCTGGTACCCATTTTACAAAACTGGGTCGATCTCAGGACCGCATTGGTCAGAAAAAAAAAAAATCCTGCTCAGATGGGGAATCAAACCCTTAACCATTCAGTTGCTAGACGAGTGCTCTAACCACTACACCCATCATTTGTGTAGGATATCTTAATCTGGTGGCAGTGGTAATGATTCATTAACCTGATGTGAGCAGTGTTTGGAACTCTCTTCCTCTCCCCCCCACACTTCTCCATCCATCACACTATTACCAAATCCTGTATGCCTGATCTCTTTTTTTTCTTCAAATACTTGATGCATAACCTCATGTTCTAATTTGCTACAAGTTATGTCTTTCCATCATAAACTACACTTTTCTTCTGAGCAAATCCCAGCGGGTTCAGCTTGGTCATAACAGTGAATTCTCATATATCTAAGATTCTTCACAGCACAGTTTTTAACAATCAATGATCAGATCACTGTAGAATCTAAAACAAGAACAAATATAACAATGTACAGGCTTCTGACTGAGAAATTTCTAAAACAAGAACAAATATAACAATGTACAGGCTTCTGACTGAGAAATTTCTAAAACAAGAACAAATATAACAATGTACAGGCCTCTGACCAAGACATTTCTATAACAAGAACAAATATAACAACGTACAGGCTTCTGACTGAGACATTTCTATAACAAGAACAAATATAACAACGTACAGGCTTCTGACTGAGACATTTCTAAAACAAGAACAAATATAGCAATGTACAAGCTTCTGACCAAGACATTTCTAAAACAAGAACAAATATAACAATGTACAGGCTTCTGACTGAGACATTTCTAAAACAAGAACAAACATAACAATGTACAGGCTTCTGACTGAGAAATTTCTAAAAAAAGAACAAATATAACAATGTACAGGCTTCTGACCGAGACATTTCTAAAACAAGAACAATGCACAGGCCTTTGACTGAGAAATTTCTAAAACAAGAACAATGATTCATACACTTTTTATTAAACATAAACTTTATATATGTATGTATAAATGAAAGTAATCATGCAGAGCTTTGGAAAAAAAAATACTGTAAAGCTTAAAAATTTGTCTGCATGAAATGGACGACTTATTGTGAATCTTAGGTGAAATAGATGATTTTATTGGTGACTTTCAGGCAAAATAGTTAACTATGATGGTGACAGAATTAAAAAACATAACTAAACAGGATAAAGAACAGAAGATTCTTAAAACTGAAAACATAAAAACAAGCAGAGGGAAGGAGATGGTTTAAAGTTGAAACATGCGGTGAGAGAAGATTTAAAACTCAGAATAAGTAGAGGGATGGAGATGATTTTAAAAAAACAAATAAATAAATCGGAAAGATCACATTCATAGTACAGAATTTAGAGTCACAAAACTTGCCATGAAAGACACTTATCATGTTCATCTATATTACCACACAAGAATCGAAGACCTTTCCTCATTTCATGCCATATCCCAGTCCATTATATACACAGAAAAGAATGTAAAATGACTCAGATTTTTTGCTCGCTTTCACATATAGATGTGAACAGATCAATGTTCAGTATTATGTCCATGTCATAAGTTAGTAAAAAAAAAAAACACCCATAATCTTGATAAGTCTAGGTAAAGAGTTTTGTTTTAGTCTAGCAGTTGTCTTCTATGTGAACATACAGTATTCTGTAGGCTCTCTGTACATGTGATGGAATTTCTACAGGTGCCTGATGTCCACATCTGGCATAAGTTGTGAATTTTTTAAAGTTCTCAAGGAGGGAGAGCACCACCTGCTCCAGTGTACCAACATGGGGGCTGGGGTACTCCAGCAGAGTCAGCGGAGGAGATGACACACTGAGCTGCACCTTCTCTGACCCCAACCACTGCTTCTGGAAGGTCAGAGCCACCCGAAGCTCCACGGAACTCTTTGTCACAATAAGAACTGATTTAGGCTCATGTCCCATTCTTCTAAGCAAGCGCTGCGTAAACTGGATGTTCTCACCTGTATTGGTTGCTTCCTTCTCCAGGAAAACTTTCTCTAATGGAACACCTTTGGACAACATTATGTCACAAAAGACTTCTGCTTCTGTCTTGTTCACAGGCAACTTTCCTGCCAACAAATAGACCTTTTTTAAATTTAAAATGTAACAGACATTTTTCATTTGCTAACTTTCCCACAACTTCTTTAAATGACGTACAAACTCACAGATGGCTCACAAAATGTAGTGAAAT
The DNA here is from genome assembly GCA_009760885.1 of Achatina immaculata. Taxonomy (NCBI): domain Eukaryota; kingdom Metazoa; phylum Mollusca; class Gastropoda; order Stylommatophora; family Achatinidae; genus Lissachatina; species Lissachatina immaculata. The sequence continues at coordinate 46,558,162 of CM019716.1, forward strand.
AAACACCAGCTCACAAACTGCTCATAAAACCTAGATGCCATGATGTAGGCTGTTCCAGATCAAACATTCATTTATACTGTGATGTAAACTAGATAAGAAACAGTAGCCATACAAACAGAGACCACGTTTCTCTCCTCCATTTTCTAACACAGGAACAATATAACAATGTACAGGCTTCTGACTGAGAAATTTCTATAACAAGAACAAATATAACAATGTACAGGCTTCTGACTGAGACATTTCTAAAACAAGAACAAATATAACAATGTACAGGCTTCTGACTGAGACATTTCTAAAACAAGAACAAATATAACAATGTACAGGCTTCTGACTGAGACATTTCTAAAACAAGAACAAACATAACAATGTACAGGCCTTTGACTGAGAAATTTCTAAAACAAGAACAATGATTCATACACTTTTTATTAAACATAAACTTTATATATGTATGTATAAATGAAAGTAATCATGCAAAGCTTTGGAAAAAAAAATACTGTAAAGCTTAAAAATTTGTCTGCATGAAATGGACGACTTATTGTGAACCTTAGGTGAAATAGATGATTTTATTGGTGACTTTCAGGCAAAATAGTTAACTATGACGGTGACAGAATTAAAAAACATAACTAAACAGGATAAAGAACAGAAGATTCTTAAAACTGAAAACATAAAAACAAGCAGAGGGAAGGAGATGGTTTAAAGTTGAAACATGCGGTGAGAGAAGATTTAAAACTCAGAATAAGTAGAGGGATGGAGATGATTTTAAAAAAACAAATAAATAAATCGGAAAGATCACATTCATAGTACAGAATTTAGAGTCACAAAACTTGCCATGAAAGACACTTATCATGTTCATCTATATTACCACACAAGAATCGAAGACCTTTCCTCATTTCATGCCATATCCCAGTCCATTATATACACAGAAAAGAATGTAAAATGACTCAGATTTTTTGCTCGCTTTCACATATAGATGTGAACAGATCAATGTTCAGTATTATGTCCATGTCATAAGTTAGTAAAAAAAAAAAACACCCATAATCTTGATAAGTCTAGGTAAAGAGTTTTGTTTTAGTCTAGCAGTTGTCTTCTATGTGAACATACAGTATTCTGTAGGCTCTCTGTACATGTGATGGAATTTCTACAGGTGCCTGATGTCCACATCTGGCATAAGTTGTGAATTTTTTAAAGTTCTCAAGGAGGGAGAGCACCACCTGCTCCAGTGTACCAACATGGGGGCTGGGGTACTCCAGCAGAGTCAGCGGAGGAGATGACACACTGAGCTGCACCTTCTCTGACCCCAACCACTGCTTCTGGAAGGTCAGAGCCACCCGAAGCTCCACGGAACTCTTTGTCACAATAAGAACTGATTTAGGCTCATGTCCCATTCTTCTAAGCAAGCGCTGCGTAAACTGGATGTTCTCACCTGTATTGGTTGCTTCCTTCTCCAGGAAAACTTTCTCTAATGGAACACCTTTGGACAACATTATGTCACAAAAGACTTCTGCTTCTGTCTTGTTCACAGGCAACTTTCCTGCCAACAAATAGACCTTTTTTAAATTTAAAATGTAACAGACATTTTTCATTTGCTAACTTTCCCACAACTTCTTTAAATGACGTACAAACTCACAGATGGCTCACAAAATGTAGTGAAATAAACACCAGCTCACAAACTGCTCATAAAACCTAGATGCCATGATGTAGGCTGTTCCAGATCAAACATTCATTTATACTGTGATGTAAACTAGATAAGAAACAGTAGCCATACAAACAGAGACCACGTTTCTCTCCTCCATTTTCTAACACAGGAAAGTGAGTAATGACTGACTGAATAAATAGATGGCACATCAGTGCAGGTCAAACTCTTGTACTCCCAGCATGCTCCTGGATTTCAGCCTGACTTCCTGTGTAGCAAATGGAACTTTTGCTATAGTGATAAACGCATGAACAATTTTTTTTAAACAGCGAAGAATTGGGAATTGTGAGTCCATCTTACATACTGCATACCATCTCTCAATTTTCACTGTAACGTAGTTACTCAACATTAATTTGTCTTCTTTTTTTTTTCAATCTGTAGTTATTCAACATTAATTTGTCTTTTTTTTTTCAATCTGTAGTTATTAAACATTAATCTGTCTTCTTTTTTTCAATCTGTAGTTATTCAACATTAATCTGTCTTCTTTTTTTCAATCTGTAGTTATTCAACATTAATCTGTCTTCTTTTTTTTCAATCTGTAGTTATTCAACATTAATCTGTCTTCTTTTTTTTTCAGTCTCCCTAGAACTGTGAACTGGTGTCCTTTGCAGGCAATGCAGTGAAGATGGGGGCAAAGACACTTAAGGCACAGCAGAGTGCCGGCTTGAGACCAGGTCATGGCAGCCATTTTTTCAGTCCCTGAGTGAAGCTTACAAGCTGGGGACATGCAGTACTTCTTTAGTAGACTCCACCACCATTATCCAAGATAGGCCTATTATTGTGGGTACCAAAAGAGGTGGATCAGGGTCTTGGTCAGCAACGGTTCATCAAATGGCTGCCAAATCAGACAATATCTTCTTCCCCATTAAATATCAATAGACTACTAGTATTATATATTATAAATATGAAATGAACTTCTTCTTCTTCGTTCGCATGAAATGAGCAACTTTCATCCTATTGTTCAAAAGTTTAATACAAAAATAAAATCCACCTTACAGTTATTTTACATTCACACATTAATTACTCCCAAATTAATGAATGGATTGGTTTCCATAATTGAATTATTTCACCTGGCATGTGAGCACATGATGACTGAAGGATAACAAAGTGATCAATAAAATATTTTAGGGGGAACGTAATCAAAGTTATGTAGATTGTGAAAATGAAGTTAAAAGAGGAAATATCATTTATCACTTTTAGGTGGAATGGAAGAGTATTCCTGAGGTCAGCAGCAGAGTATGCAAAGCTTTTCTTGTACGAGTCAATCATATGGTTCCTTTGACTCATTCTAACCATGTAGCTAACAACACATCCATACTGATGCTGAAGACTGTCATTACAGTACCGAAAGCAAAGAGGTCAAGCTTTAGTTGCCACTACAAAAGACAATAAAGGTAGCTTCCAGTGTGTAAAACCCAAGACAGAAAGAAAGAAGTTGGCGATGGCAAATCTGGTTGATAATATCACGATACAGAAAACATAAACTTTGTCTAGTTCATTATCATGACAAATATCAAATGAGACTTAGGATATACTGCAACCTGACACTAGTGATACAAGATGATGATGATAATGATGTGTATTAAAGGTCATATTGTCTTCCTTGAAATCTGTCAAAAAGTGTACTGACCTCTGGTTCCGGTGCCCTCTTTGCCAGATATGACCACAAAATCTGCCCAACCTTCTAGGAACATGTCTGCGGCGTGCTCTGCCGAGCGAGGGTCGTCGTTTCCCAGGACAATCATGACCTCGCTCTGCAGAAGAAAGTTCAAACAGTTTATATGGTCATGTTCATTTTAGAAGTTGTTGACCAGGCATTTTGTCACGTGATGTAAGATAAGAAACAAAATAGTAACAGAAAAATAAATAAAACAAAGGAAAATGATTAGATGAGAGAGTGGATGACAGATGGAAAACTGAATTACGGAAGAAATAATCTAATCAATACTGTAGTTCTCAACCTGGGGTTCATATGGGTCCACTGAAAGATTTTTCGTGTCTACGACAAAAATCTTAGTTAAGTGGATTCTATGTATGACTTTATTAAAGGGGGGGGGGAACAATTCTCAGGGCAGAAAAAAAGGGGGTGGGGGTCCACGGCCAACAGAAATATTAGGAAGCCTTGATCTAGTCCTTTCATTTAATGCTGAAACAAACAAACAAAGAGTGACAACTGTATTCACAGCTCCAATTCTAAGTTGGAGCTCATGAAAGAAAGTTCAAACAAAAGCTCAAAACTGAGACACGTGGATATCTGTAAGTCGTCCGTGAGAGATGTCTCAGCAAAGAGTGCTGGAGGGATCTGTTGAAAGATCGTGCCACGTGAACTTTGTGAGAAAAAAAAATGTAGTATCGACTGGATACGACGACATAAACATACTTAGCTGACGCTATGGCTGGCTGTGCAGATAAAAATATATTAGTCTTCTTCTTCTTCGTTCGCATTGTCTGTCTATATCTGCAGTCCTGTCTCTTGGATAAATTTCACTGTTTTTTGTAACTCATGTATGGAACCGTAGAGCTTATCTTCTTTAGTGGTTTCACTGGGTCAGTAATTATTTCTCAGTGTAAATATATTAGTAAGATCACTTATAAATGAAGTTCCCCCCCCCCCCCAACCAATCATGGGACAGCTTCCTGTTACATAACTATCTTCCATGACGAATTGACCTATATCAGTACCAGCCCACGTGCTACATACTGTAGTGAAAAAAAAAGGTCACAGTATCATTTTGTTTTAAATTTTTTTTACATCTGTTGCATTATTTTTTTTCTTTTAAAATGTGAGAAATGATGGACTTCATTTGTTAGAAACGTGGTTATTATACTCTCATTATTTCCAATAGCGGTTATGCCATCATTATACTAATTATACAGAGAATTGTTGCACACACTTAGAAACAATAAAAAATTACAAAGAAAGGCGGACATCCAAACTATACCAAACAGTTTTGTTTGCTGCAATAGACACTCTGCGTACAGTTATAAAACTGTATATATTTATACATCGTTTAATAAACTACAAGCAAGTACAGGAAAAAAACTGAACTATCAGCAATTGGGAAAAAAAAAAACTCACCCTTGTTGGAATTTTGTTCAGTCTTGAGAACTGCCACAAAATCTCCGCGCACTGAATGAGAACATCCTTCATTTTGTAGGTTCAGATAATGTGAAGAAACTAATCACAAGAATAAAACACACGAAACAATTTTTGAAATATTCACAATAGAAAGAAAAAAAAACCCTCTTCACTCTCTGGTAAATTCTGGTCTTCCCTTTTCACCTGCAGCTGTGGCTTACGTTTCCTAATCACGTGCCCTTATAAATCTTATAAATAGAGGCAACGTAATAAGCAATTCTCCTCTTCCCCCTCACTTTATACCAACCACCCCGCCCAGCTATAGCCATGTGGTTTGTTCAGATTCAAAAGTTAGGTCCCCAAGGACCATCAGCAATAGAAATCTAATTGAAAAAGCATTTGCACACGGTTTCGTAAACCGGGAAAATCTGGTAATGTCTGGACCGTCCATTTCACATGTCGGGCTCTCCATTCATAATCGTCACATGTGTTCAAAGCGTGAAGTAATCGTGGATTAATCGTGTTGGGTACGTCCGACATTGATCGGTCGAGCTCCAACTGTGACATCCATCATCATCAGCTGCTGTGAGTGACCATACTTCTCTATGCGGTCCTAAATAAAGATGTTGTCTATATTTCACTGTCCTGGAGCATTGGCCAAGATCGACATATCACCAAAAAAAAAAAAAGTGAAATATCTAAATCAAGAAACAAGGTCTCTGCGTGAGAACAACAAAGCAGTTCAGAGAATAATCGCACCAAGCAACTGGGTTGCCGGTAAAGGTAAAATCCTCGTTTCCACGCCATTATGTCATATTGGGTAATATGGTGTTAGACGCGTATTTTCCTTGACCTTCGGCACACGAAAGTGTGGTGTAGTCGGCCAGTACAAAAGAAAATCAAACGAAGAACGTGTGCAGCTGATGCTGCCTTTATCTAGATCAGTGATTCCCAACTGGTTGTCCGCGGAACCAGTCATGGGAGTCCGTGACAAAAAATCAAGGTCCTTATCTTTTCTTGTCACTGTGAAATGTTTAACAACCGATGTTTCGACGAAACAACTGTGCAAGAAAGAACTTTTTTTTTTGGTACCTCTTCCACGTTTAAAAATATGAAATATTGAACCAGATGTGGAAGCGATTCTTCGGTTTAAAACGAGGCATGATTTCTTTCACCATGTTTAGGTCGGGTCATACATTTTATATTCTGTTCATTTGTCAGAACTAGTAGGAATGTTAACTGCTGTCTATTTTTTCTTAACTACATTATTGTTCTTTCGAAAATTCGCCAAGTTTGTACCTTTTTTTTTTAGTATAGTGTAGCGTTTACTTATTTAAGATACTCACATCTTTTTAAAAAAATACATTCTTTTGCATTTAAACTACATGGCTATCATACATAATGGGAAAAAGAAAAAGAGGAAGACCGAAACGAAGATGGCTGCAAGACATCGTTGATGATCTGCAAATGGATGCAGCAGCAGCAGGCCATCTTGCTCACAACCGAGAGACCTACAGGAGTGCTGTTTGGGAGGCAAAGTTCCGCAAGGGACATGCAAAGGAATGAATGGCTATCATACAGGTTTGTCAAAGTATGGGGAGAGGGAGTGTTCGTGGCCTTGATTTTGAAACAGCAGGGGGGTCCGCGAACTTTTATTACTTGGGAACCACTGAACTAAATCATACGTCAGGCAGAGAGAAGGCTGGGGAGACGAGTCACGACTTTCTCTTAGACGAAATGTTTGCCAGAGAAATCATGAATCTGCTAGCAGAAATACTGTCGCCATGCAAGAAAATTTAAACAAAACAAAACTCAAAAAGGCAAGAAAAAGAAAGAAAAAACCAGGTCAATTTGTGGATGTGTGAGTGAGTGAGAGAAAATCTTTACAGTCAGTTGAGTTGGAAAAGAAAACTTCAGTTGACCGAATGATATTACAGTAACCTGGAATGCAAAGAAATTAATACGCTAAAAAAAAATCATCCACAGAAAACTACGACAACCATATGAACACTACATGAAAAGCAAGGAAACTTATTTTGACAGATTAAATAAGTTTTTTTTTTAAAAAAACATCTCCAGTTGATGTCCAAGTTCAAGTTAAGAGAACAATATTTACGAGACGCTTAAGTCCCTTCCCTACAGAACAGTCTACTCATTAAGTCCCTACAGAACAGTCTACTCATTAAGTCCCTACAGAACAGTCTACTCATTAAGTCCCTACAGAACAGTCTACTCATTAAGTCCCTACAGAACAGTCTACTCATTAAGTCTCTACAGAACAGTCTACTCATTAAGTCCCTACAGAACAGTCTACTCATTAAGTCCCTACAGAACAGTCTACTCATTAAGTCCCTACAGAACAGTCTACTCATTAAGTCCCTACAGAACAGTCTACTCATTAAGTCCCTACAGAACAGTCTACTCATAATCTATTTCCTTCAGCCGCTGTTGTCTGACCCCGGGTAGTCACAGAAAACAATTATATCTCATTACTGTATAATGAGAATATTGAGCTTCAGGCAGTTTCCCTAACACATGTGTGTTAGGTATTCATTTTATAGCTAAGATGACTGGAAACCAACAGAAGCAGATTGCCAAACCGCTTCTTCGCATGATGAATCAATTCGCTATTTTGATGCCCCTACGCACTTGTGTAGATAACCAAACGACATGTGCGCACACGTGACCTACACTCAGCCATCAAACTGTGGGCGTGCGACTGTCTATAAAAGTGTCGACCTTTATTTTCCTCAAACATATCCACATTAAGTCTGGAAACAGTCGCATATAAAACAAACATACAGTTACGTGTACTGGAGCAGCGTGATGATATACAAGGAATTATGATATGCATGGATAACATTTGTAAAAACGAAACGAAACATACAAGTCCATAATACGCTTCATCAGGTTCTATAAAACGAGGTGCATAAGCTAGTGGCCTGGAGGATTTTCCCTGTTTTAATCCTTTCATTCCTGACCTATTTTCCATGCTCTGCGGGAATACATTTTAATGATAAATTTTTATATAAAGAAGCTACAAGGAAGTTACTCTATAATGTAAAATTATGTCTGGAAAACAAGAAAATTATGGATTACAAATGTGCTACTTTTCATTTGATTTAGACTTTGCCTAAATATCGCTCTGTGCATTGATTTGCGTCATAGGTGTGCAAGATCTACCAACGCTTCCAGTGTTGTTTTGGAGCAAAAGAGTCCGCGAAAACGGGAAAGAAGGGAGGGGCCATTATGGATGAACCCAGATAAACAGGGGGGTTATGTGTGTGTGGAGGGGGGGGGAGAAAAAGGGGGGGGGGAGTTTTGCACCGGCTTATAAAGTTTCTATCGAAGGCCCAAAACATCGTTACTGCAGTCAGGCAAACTTTCACAGCAGTTAAGTTTTTTTTTTCAGCAAAGATCAGGCAAAAAAATGGACTGACAGAGAGGAAGAGAGAGACAGACAGACAGACAGACGCAAGAGAGAATAAAATTTAAATTTTAAAAAAAATCCATGTACATCCCATGAGTGAAAGAGAAGGCCTTTGCCAAACACAGATCATGTACATCACCAGAGAGGACGATAACGATGGGAGAGAGAGAGAGAAAGGGAGAGAGAGAGAGAGTATAAAAAGAATCTCTAAAAACTAGAGGAACATGTAAAACTCCTTTTAATCAAATCCTGACGAGAAAAAAGGTTCCGGAAAAATCAAAAAAAAAATTTTCAATAAATAAATAAATAAGGAAAAAAAGGGGAAAAAAAAGAAAAACAAAGAAGAGAAACACAAAGGGAAAACCCCACACAGATAAACACAAAAGTGCCACATGATGACAGCAACAAAGATCACTCGCAAAAGTTTTCCAAGTTGCACAGTGCAAGGTCTTGATAGATCAATCACTGAGTCTGAGAAAAAAAAAAGTTTTTTTGTTGTTTAGTTTGAAACTGTAAACGTTTTACTTCCTGTAAAAGGATTTATTTCTTGTTTCATCAGATGTATTTATACATTACGGACTGTTTCCATTCACGTTCATTTTAAAACAGAAACAAAGGTACGCTCAGTGCAAAGTATTGAGTGTTCTCTCTGTCAAAACACATCCCTCAAACGTTTTGGGTTAGAGATTGTATGGTGTAGTATGAGATCCATCTCAACCAATCAAGTGCCGTGCCGCGTGGCGTAAGCGATCATTTCTCTCCACAATTCCCTGTCTTTTGAGTTGATTATGAGATCTGCCGGTGACTTTCTTCCTAGCCACACTGACATCCCCATCCAGTAAATTCTTTCTCTGTCTTCCTCTGTCTTTCCTTCCCTCAATTTTTCCACCTGCCACAATGTGTTCCAATTTTCCTCTTCTCAGAAAATGTCCTACAAATCTCGCTTGTCTGCCTCTGATCTTTGCTGTAATTTGCTTTTTAACTCCAGTCTCTCTTAAGACTTCTTCATTGGTTTTCTTAGCTGTCCATGGTACCTTCAACATCCTTCTTATTTACCACATTTCCATAGCCTCCATTTCTCGCTGTACTCTCTTATTCATAGACCATGCTTCACATCCATAAAACAAAATTGGTACGATGTAACATTTAAGTACTCGGAATCTTGTTTCCATTGTTATGGATCTGTTGTACAAGATGTTTCTCATTTTCTGGAATGCTGGCTTGGTCTACGCACGTCTGCTTATTATTTCATTGTGACATTTCCCATCAGCTGTTATAATTGTTCCTAAGTACTTGAATCTATCAACTTGTTTCAGTTCTGTGCCATTGATGGTAATGCTACATTTTGGTGGTATTCTTTTCTTTGAGATGACCATCACGTCTTCTTTTTATTCAGGCTGAGACCTTTACTTTTACTGTCACGAACCACGACGTCCAGAAGAGCCTGTAGCTCCCCTTCACTTTTATCAATCAGAACTGTGTCGTTTGCACATCTTAAGTTGTTAAGGTTGTACCGCCAATTGATATTCCTGGCAAGCTCTCTATATTTCTCATTATGTTTTTGCTGTACAAGAAGAAGAGGTCAGGAGATAGAATATATCCCTACCTCACTCCTAATTTTATGTCTTGGAATGCTCCTATTAGGTTCTCAACCTTCATTGCTGCTGATTGCTGCCAATATATGTTTTTGATAAGTTTCAGATCTTTACTATCTATGCTGATGTCTTCCAGCATTCTTATAATTTCTGTGTGTCTCACTTTACTGACTGCTTTACGGTAGTCTATGAAGCATAGGTATAAGTCCGTCTTTACTTCTATTGGTCTTTCCATATATATATGGATATGTTTGTGCAGTCAGAACAGAAGAAGGGATGAACGAATGGTTCCATATTGAAACAGGCATGAAACAAGGATGTATACTGTCTCCTTTGCTTTTTTTGGAATCGCAATAGACTTCATAATGAAAAAATACTGCACAGGATTGTAATAATAATAATAATTATATAATAATTGTAATAATAATTGCAATAATACCATTGATTGGGTAAATGGGACCCAACTAGAAGATCTTGATTTTGCTGATGACATAACTCTTATCAGTAACAATGTGAAGTCTATACACGAAAAAAAAACAGATATCCTGTCTTCACTGGCTGGCAAAACAGGACTTGAAACTACACATTAATCAAAATGGAAAAATACACGTAGAAAAGACAGATGTTGAAGAAGTCAATCAATTTGCATACCTTGGCAGCTACATAGACCAGGATGGTGACACCAGAAAGGAAGTTAGAATTCGAATTGCAAAAACAGCATCGATCTTCAAGAATCTTGAGAACATATGGAATTCAAAAGTTATAAGCACAAAAACCAAGTTAAGATTATTCAATTCAAATGTAATATCCACCCTCATTTATGCATGTAAAAGCTGAAAAAAAAAAACTAAAGAAACAGGCAAGAAATTAGACTCTTTCGAAAACAAATGCCTCAAGAAAATACTCGGTATCAAGTGGAACGAATTAAGAACAATGCAGAGATAAGACAGATGACTGAACAACAACCAGTCTCATGGATGATCAGGAAAAGGAGATGGACATATGTTGGTCACTTGATGAGAAGAAATAGTCAGAGAATCCCAAAACAAGCTATCAAGTGCAACACAACAGGCCGAAGAAAAAGAGACAGACCGCGTGAAACTCTGAAGAGGACATTGTTAAGAGAGGCCAAACTAACAGGCATAAAATCCTTTGATGAGGTTGAAAGACTCGCTGAAAACAGAAAAAATTGGCGAACTACCTTGCGAGCCCTATGTGACGTTTAACGGCACGGGAAGGATATAAGATAAAAGATAAGATGTGTACCCTAGCGCTCAGGTTGGAAAACGTGTTGGCACCGTTCTTGAACACTAAAATATTTCAGTGGAGGCTTAGTTTGATGGGGGTGGTTGGGGTCTCATGCTTTCCGACGCGAGGTTGTGTAGTCTTTCACATACTTGGATTCATTACCTGCTTAGCGATCCAGTCTCCAGACCTAGAAGGTCTTCAGAGTTAGAACGACTGATTTGCTTGATGTGGCTGAGGCTAATTGTCTCCGCGTCTCGGCTGGTGTATCCCGCCCCCCGCCTATAAAATGTCATGACCTCAAACAAAAAAAATGACGTCAAAATAACTATTCGGAGAAAATGTCAAATTACACCAGTCATTTGTAAATTGTGCCGAAAAATTTTCCATAAATCACTGAAAGAAAAGACAGAATGTACTGTTATCATCAAGATAAACACAACATCAAGATAACACAGAATAAAGACAGCAGACATGAGTGTATGACATCACACAAAGATTAGAATGAGTCTTTACAGTCGATAGCCAGCAGACTTCCATACACTCATAAACTGTGACTTTCAAACCCGTTGCTTCTGTTTTCCATTCAACCCAGCTGTAAAAATAGGTACATGGCAGACAAGAGTGCGGGAAACCGTCTCTGAAGATTGGGAATATCAGTCTGCAGATCCAGGAAAACTGGAACTAACTGTGCATACGGTTTTTTGGTGCATGAAGGACAAATAGAAAACAGCATTTTAAAAAATCCCTTTCGGTGTCCGGACTAAATAGATCTTTGAAAGTTCAACAGCTGGGAAGGAAAGTCAATACTATAAAGATCTTGACAGTTCCACAAGTGTAAAGTGACCTGCCGTCCCGTATTATACGGGACAGTCCTGTGTTTTAAGGATTTGTCCCGCTTCGTATTACTTCGACTGATCAAAGTATGCCTGCATGTCCCATATTTTAAAACACGTGCCCCATATTGTCTCGTGTTATCATCTTTGATCGCTGCATGTTCAGAAATAGCGCTCTAAATGATCTCAGTGGAAATGATGCTGTTTTGAAGAATACTCGATGATTTGGAGGGAAAAAAGGGGGGGGGGGCATACAGAGACGTTGTCCGATCTGGCAATCAGCGAACCATAGCTGACATGCTAGCGTCAAGATTGACGATCCATAGCTGACATGCTAGCGTCAAGATTGAGGAACCATAGCTGACATGCTAGCGTCAAGATTGACGAACCATAGTTGACATGCTAGCGTCAAGACTGACGAACCATAGTTGACCAAGACCCTGCCTCACCTCTGCGTAGTACTCCCAGTAACAGACCTAGCCCGGCTAACGGAGCAGGGATCGTCATAGCCGCCATGGTGGTGGAGTCTGCTAAAGAAGTACTGCACACCCCCAGCTATTTTAGTTGCGCTCAGGGATCGACACAGTGCTGTGCCTTATCTTCACCGCGCGAAGAACATCAGCTGACAATTTCAGAGGGATAGAAGAAGAAGAAGAAGAAGAGTCACTCTGTAAGGAAGTTCAACAAGTAGGCTTCACTAGCACATTTGTAAGTTACATTTATAAACCTGGCCTACTAATTAAAATTTGGGGTTAAAATTTAATTGTAACTTTACCCCCCTCCCCACACACACACACATACACACGCGCATACACACACATGCACACACATACACACACACATACACACACGCATACACAATAGAATGACTCGTATTTCAAATTATTGAAACTTTCTCTCTTACCACCAGGAATTTTGCCTATCATATTGGGGGAGGGGAGGGCTTCCTTTTAGGTTTGGCGTACGTTACGTTTTTGTTAGGGGAACTTCACCGACTCCCTGTCCTATTTCACCTTCATCTGCTTATACGTCATGCCTGTCTATCAGCAAACAGACAACACCAGTGTCTTCACCACATCGTAACCACTTACAACCAGACAACGCCAGTGTCTTCACCACATCGTAACCACTTACAAGCAAACAGACAACACCAGTGTCTTCACCACATCGTAACCACTTACAAGCAAACAGACAACACCAGTGTCTTCACCACATCGTAACCACTTACAACCAAACAGACAACGCCAGTGTCTTCACCACATCGTAACCACTTACAACCAAACAGACAACGCCAGTGTCTTCACCACATCGTAACCACTTACAAGCAAACAGACAACACCAGTGTCTTCACCACATCGTAACCACTTACAACCAAACAGACAACGCCAGTTTCTTCACCACATCGTAACCACTTACAAGCAAACAGACAACGCCAGTGTCTTCACCACATCGTAACCACTTACAAGCAAACAGACAACGCCAGTGTCTTCACCACATCGTAACCACTTACAAGCAAACAGACAACACCAGTGTCTTCACCACATCGTAACCACTTACAAGCAAACAGACAACGCCAGTGTCTTCACCACATCGTAACCACTTACAAGCAAACAGACAACGCCAGTGTCTTCACCACATCGTAACCACTTACAACCAGACAACGCCAGTGTCTTCACCACATCGTAACCACTTACAACCAGACAACGCCAGTGTCTTCACCACATCGTAACCACTTACAAGCAACCAGACAACGCCAGTGTCTTCACCACATCGTAACCACTTACAAACAAACAGACAACGCCAGTGTCTTCACCACATTGTAACCACTTACAAGCAAACAGACAACGCCAGTGTCTTCACCACATCGTAACCACTTACAACCAGACAACGCCAGTGTCTTCACCACATCGTAACCACTTACAACCAGACAACACCAGTGTCTTCACCACATCGTAACCACTTACAATCAAACAGACAACGCCAGTGTCTTCACCACATCGTAACCACTAACAACCAGACAACGCCAGTGTCTTCACCACATCATAACCACCTACAAGCAAACAGACAACACCAGTGTACTCACTACATCATAACCACCTACAAGAAACAGAAAATAGTGCATTCATTACATCACAATCATTCACAAGCAAACAGACGACACCAGTGTCTCCATTACTGATATCACGACGGTCTGCATACAGACATAAGACACCAGTGTCTCCGTTACTGATATCACGGCCGTCTGCATACAGACATAAGACACCAATGTCTCCATTACTGATATCAAGACCGTCTGGATACGACATACGACACCAGTGTCTCCATTACTGATATCACGGCCGTATGCATACAGATATAAGACACCAGTATTTCCATTACTGATATCACGGCCGTGTGGTAATAGGTATTTCTTTACTAGATTGATGAAATTTATTATTTAATTCCTTTATTTTGTCTGGCCGTCGTTGTACTGAGTGGTGGAAGGATGACCTTACCATACGTTCACACCTTACATATAAAATAACAGGAATACGAAAACAATCCTTTTTATAAAATCACGATTCTTGTATTTACAAAACTCTGATCCATAAGGCATCACAAATCACAAATCCGATGCACATGATGTCCATATAATTCTAACGGGCGTTACTAAAAAATATTAAACAAATAAAATTTCCTTGAATAACATGAGTTCAATACTGCTTACAAAGGCGCACAAACTAAAATACACACGCCAGCCTCCATCTCTCGGAAACTGACCATCTTCATCCACGATTGGTCGCTACCTTCCCGAGCTCAACTTATCCCCCTTTATACTTCTCCCTTTTGTCTTATATACCTGGTCATCGTCGGACCGGACGCCTGGGGATTTTCCATTCACACGTGGCCGTCTCTGGCCAGTGGGATTTCCAATCAAAACCGGGTCACTGCTTGCTTACTTTTTCCCCTCCTTACATACTCCCTCTGGTTTTGTTTACAAAATTTTTTGTATGGAATACAATAAATTTTATATATGCATTGTAGAATAGTTACATATCCTGAACTCAAAGTCTTTATGTCCTTCTTTTGGAACCAGCACACATGTTGCTGTAGTTGCGTGTCGTCTTCCTCCGGTTAGACTGTTGGTGTGTTGGTCTGGCCTATTTTTGTAATTTTGTGTGCCTTGCAGTATTTCTCATATACTGTACTTGGTGGTGTAATGTGGGCAAGGGTGCTACTCGTTGTTCGACGCTCTGCTCTGTAGCTCCGTCTTCTGATTCGGCGGGTGGTTGGTTTTCATGTACTAGTAAGGATGTACTTGTTCGAGTGGTACTGTCTTCACTGTCTACTGCTACCTGTGGGGTGGATGCGACTTCTTCCTCCGTTATTTCTACCTGCGTACTGTCAGGTTCGGTCTCTGATTCCGAAGAGTCTACTACTATCTCATCGTCGGTGTCGTCATCGTTGTTGGGTGCTATACTGAGTGTAGCCTGTCTGCGCTGATTGTTTCTGTCGTCTGTAGGGATATTCCAATCTTGTTTGGCCTTTCTCAAATGGTTTGCGTGGACTCGTTGTATTTTCCCTGTCAGTTGGTTCTTTATTATGAATGATACTGGAGATAACTTTTTTAGAACAAAGAATCCCGTTTTCCATTTGCTGTCGTGTTTTGATGTCATGTGGTGGTTTAATAAGTATACTGGATCACCTATAGAAATGTCCTCAGTTGTGCTTTGTTCATCGTACTTTTGCTTTCGTGCGTCTTTGGTTCTGTTTATGTGGTTTATCACTTGTATAAAAGCCTTATGTTGTTTCATTAGCGTGTGTTCTATAGAATCATTTTCACTGTAGCAGTGTGTTCGTAGTCTCAGGATGGCGTCCAGGGGTAGAATGGGGTGTCTCCCGTACATGAGGAAAAATGGGGAGTATCCTGTTCGTTTAGAAATGTTCATATTCATCGCTGCCACTGCCTGTGTCAAGTACTCGTCCCATTTACTGACCTCCGTGTTTACCAGCTTGGCAACAATATCATTTAGTGTGCGATGCTGTCTCTCGTTTGTCCCGTTGGCTTGAGGATGGTATGGTGTTGTGAAGATATGGTGAATGTTATAGCGTTTCACCATAGTCTGGAATTGTTCTCCGCGAAACTCGGGACCGTTGTCTGTGACTATAGTAATTGGTACTCCATGTCTTGGGACGATATTTTCGATTACCAAGTCAGCTACTGTTTTACTTTGGATGTTTGGCGTTGGAAACACTCCGTCCATGCGGAATATTCGTCTGTTACATGCACGATGTACTTGTTGCCTGATGTGGTGACTGGATAAGGTCCTGAACAGTCGATACTTAATTTCAGCATGCATGCCGGTGGGGTATCGGATATTTCTAGCGGATTTTTTATAGGTAACAAGTTTCTTGTTTTGCACGTTTGGCACTGCTCTATGTGCTGGTTTACGTCCTCTCTCATGTTCTTCCAATAGTATCCTATTTGTATGGCTTTCAACGTTTTTTCCGTCCCCATATGCCCGTTATTATCGTGGTATTGTGATAACACCTGTTGTTGTAGATGTTGGGGCGTGACGGTTCTCAACCTGTAGTCGTCGTCGTCTTCTTTTACTTTGTATAGCACGTTATTCACTATTCTGAACTTTTCACTGGTTTTTCTTGGTAATCGGTTGTGCTTCATATCTGCTTTTAATTGTCTTATCTCCTCGTCCAGGTCTTGCTCATCTGCCATGATGGGAGGGGTGGGTAACTGTTCGGTGGGGGCTGGTAGGACTTCGGATATTGGTTGTGGTTGTGGGAAGGGATCGTATATGGGGAAATCGGTTGGCAGAAAGGATGAAGAGTTGATGGTGTTTATTTCGAGCATGTTATCCTGCTTGTTGACAGTTTCTGCTGTCTGGTGATTGTTGTCCTTACACTGTTCTGTTCCTGGCCGAGAAAACTGGTCGGCGAGGTTCCGTGCTCCTGCGATATGACGAATGTCTGTAGTGTAGGCTTGGATGAAATGACTCCATCGTTGTATTTTGAAGTTCTTGTGCTTGGCGTTCATTAGGTTTATAAGTCCGATACTGTCTGTTCGGATGCTTAACTGGCAGTGTAACACATATTTGTGGAGTTTCTGTAACGCGTACACTATGGCGTATGCCTCCTTCTCGTTGATGTGCCATTTGCTTTGTGACTCACTTAGTCTATGGGATAGAAAGTAGATTGGTTTTAGATTTTCCTCTCTCTGTCTTGTGCTGTTGTCTTGTAGCAACACGGCGCTTACTGTTGTTGCTGATGCGTCTGTGTAAAGTATCATCGGTTTATTTAAATCTGGGAATGCGAGCATAGTCTGTCGCATGAGGTCGTTTTTTAGTGTGTCGAATGCCCTTTGACATTCTGGCGACCAGGAGAATCGGCTATATTTTCTTGTGAGCGCGATTAAAGGCTCTGCCTTGTGGGAAAAATTGTCTATAAACCTTCTGTAGTACGATATTGTTCCTATAAAACTTCGTATTTGTTTTATTGTCCTTGGTGTGGCTATCTCTGCCATTGCCTTTACTTTCTCTTTATCTGGTGTGATGCCTTGGCTACTCATGGTAAAGCCTAAATAATTGATTTTGTTCTGTGCGAAGTTGCACTTGGCCATTTTCAACTTGACGTCATGTTGTCTTAGCCTGTCAAACACAGATTGTATGTGTTTGATGTGGTCCTGAATCGATGTCTTAGTAAAAATCAGTATGTCATCTATGTACGCTATGGCGTGGTCTGATAATCCGTACAGTACTTCATCCATTAATGCCATGAATGCTGCTGCAGCGTTTGAGACACCAAACGGAGTTCTGGTAAACATGAACTTTCCAAAACTGGATGTGAAACTGGTCTTCACTTTAGAGTCATCTGTTAGGGGTATACTCCAATATCCTGATTTAGCGTCTAGTGTGGTAAAGTATTTTGCGCCGTTGAGTACTGACATAATTTCTTCCACGTTGGGCATCTGGTATGTGATGGGAGTCGTGATTTTGTTTAGTCCTCTAAAGTCGCAGCAAAAGCGATGTGTTCCGTCCTTTTTTCTTACTATAACAATCGGTGAGTTCCACTTGGACAGTGGTGCTCGTTCTATGATCTTTGCCTCTAGCATATCCTTGATTGCTTTCTCTATAATGCCTCTGTGTTTGAGTGGCGTAGGGTATGGTTTTGTGTATGCTGGTGGGTTGGCTCCAGTGTCTATGTGCAGCCGGACGGTATTAGTTCTGCCCAATTCTAAGTCGTTATTTGCGAAAATGTCTTGATTCTTGTATATTATCGTTTTGATAGCGGCCTCGTGTTCTGGATGTACCTGTATTTCTGTAAGCAGTTGTTGGATTCTATCAGTAGATCTGGTGGTATTTGCGTTGTTCTGAGTTTGTTGTTTAGTTATATTATTTATGTCGAGGCCGAACTCTGCTTTTGCTATGATTTGTCCTTTTTTTATTCTAAAATGCCTGTTGGAGTTGTTGGCTATAGTCACGAGGCATTTTCCTTGTTTATCAGGGTTAACGATACTGTCTATAGTTTCAGCACAAGGTTCGTGAAGTAATACACTGTTCTGGTGAATAGTGATCATTAACTCCGTGTCTTTAAATGCAGGTAAAAGTCTTTGCAATTTTGCTGGTACGATGATTATTGTTTGGGGTTTAATTGCGACGTCACAAGTAGCTCTGATCGTTGAGCAAATCTCGTATTCGTTTTTCATAGGTACTTTGGTATTTCCAATCGATAGTTGCATGCTTCCGAAATCCACTGTTGCTTTTGTGTGAGATAGAAAGTCTCTGCCTAGTATGGCGGGTCTGCACATTCTGTCTATAACCATAAACTTTTGTTTATGAGTTTGTCCTCCTATGCATATGTTTATCCATGTGATTCCTTTTGCCCGTAATTCGTAATTGTCGACAGTCCAGAGTTTGCCTTCGCTGGGCAGTAATACCGTGTTTGAGCGAATAGTTTCCCATACGTTTTGTCTGATCAGACTGACTTCGCTGCCAGTGTCGATGAGTGTGTGGATGATGGTGTTGTTTATCTGGACGGGAATGGTGGAAGTTGCGTTTGTGCCGTTTTCAAGTGATGTGATACGGCCCGTTGCTACTTGTAGAGGTAGAGTGGACCGTTTACCATACCTCCGTTGAAGTTTTCCGAGCGTTTTCTCTGTTGGCTGTAGATTCTGTATTTTGGTGTGGATTCTCGTGGTGTTCTGTATCGGTCCTCAGGTGGTCTGGTGAATCTGGGTGGTGTATAATCATGGTTGGTCTGCGTGCTCCTCCATGAACTTCTGTTTGATACTGGTGTAGATTCATATCTGCATTGGCGAGCTATGTGCCCATGAATACCGCAGTTGAAACATGGTTTTGATCGTATGTTCGTCTGTGTGTCCTGATAAGAGACCTGGGCCACGGTGGCCGTGCTCTGACTTGCGCTTTCCGAGGCAGCTTGTCTTTGTGTAGCACTGTCGTTGCGTAATAAAGAAGTCATTGGTTCAGTTGTCGGGCATGGGGTCTCCCTGTTGTCCATGCGGGATGTTAGTCTTTTTGTGAACTGCTCTATTTCGATAGCTGCATTGATTGCCGAGTTTAATGTCTGTGGGTCTTTCTTGATTAACTTTGTTTTGATTGCTTTGTCATACACAGCGTCTATAAAAAAATTTGCCAGCAAATGCTGTGTGGCCGGTTCATGTATCTTGTCGTTGTCGAAGGCTTGTTTTGCCAGTTTAATCATTGTTTCTGCCATGTTTTGGATTGGCTCTTCTTTGTGTTGCTTCAAATTGCTTATTTGTCTCAAGGCTGCGTGCGGATCGATGCCTTTGCTGAAACATTTAGCTAGTTCTTTCTTAAAATCCGCATATGTTTCGTCTGAGTTCTCTTGAATTCGCCTGGAGACAAAGTCTGAAACACTCCCCTTGGCTGTAATAAAGAATATGTTTTTCTTTTGCGAATCATGTAGGTTATGCACAAACGCATATTTTTCTGTCTGTTCTATCCATTGTTGGAATCTCTGTGGATCGCCATCGTAGGTATCGATGTGGCAGGGTAAACCTTGAGTGGCGAAGGTCATCTTTAATTGTCTCAAAGCTTCGGTCATTGTGGTGACCGGGTCAGCTTCTAGTTTGGGTTCGATATTTGTTGCAGTCTCCATGGTACTTGGCCTTTTGACGAAGATTATTGGTTGAATATTGTAGAAATATTTTCCGAGATTTCCAAATATTTTTCTTTATACTGTGTGCTTGCTCACACTGCCGCACTATACGTGATTCTCCGTACCGACTTACTGTCCAGCCTGCCCGTTCCGCGACTAACACAAATGTCTTCCGCCTAGGACTACTCCACTCTAACTGGAACTTTCAGTAGGGTTTTCTTCATACGGGAACTTTTCTTCAAAGCACAGACTTGTTGGAGCCTCTGTCCGGATGTTACATAACACGCACGTGGGCGCTGAGCTTTGATCTTTCCGTGGTGGAATTTCCCCTGTACACTCGCCAAACACGGAAATCTGACTGGCCTCTTGTCAGCGCTGTTAGTGCAAACGGTGACCTCCTATGTACCAGTATTAATCCAAATGGTTAGTAACCAGGTCAGCTGACATATCGAAACATATATATATGCAATGAAGATTCGTTGGGTCACGGTCACCACATGTGGTAATAGGTGTTTCTTTACTAGATTGATGAAATTTATTATTTAATTCCTTTATTTTGTCTGGCCGTCGTTGTACTGAGTGGTGGAAGGATGACCTTACCATACGTTCACACCTTACATATAAAATAACAGGAATACGAAAACAATCCTTTTTATAAAATCACGATTCTTGTATTTACAAAACTCTGATCCATAAGGCATCACAAATCACAAATCCGATGCACATGATGTCCATATAATTCTAACGGGCGTTACTAAAAAATATTAAACAAATAAAATTTCCTTGAATAATATGAGTTCAATACTGCTTACAAAGGCGCACAACTAAAATACACACGCCAGCCTCCATCTCTCGGAAACTGACCATCTTCATCCACGATTGGTCGCTACCTTCCCGAGCTCAACTTATCCCCCTTTATACTTCTCCCTTTTGTCTTATATACCTGGTCATCGTCGGACCGGACGCCTGGGGATTTTCCATTCACACGTGGCCGTCTCTGGCCAGTGGGATTTCCAATCAAAACCGGGTCACTGCTTGCTTACTTTTTCCCCTCCTTACAGCCGTATGCATACAGACATAAGACACCAGTGTCTCTATTACACCACAACTCTCTACAAACAGACAATACCAGTGCCCTAGTTACACCACAACTGTCTGTGTCTTGGACACCACAGGGGAACAGAAGTAAGGGTAGACCAAAAGAGACACGGAGAAGAACAACAGAAAGGATGTTGAGCAATAGAGGGCTCACCTGGGCAAGAGCAGAAAAAAAGGCAAAGGACAGGCATTTGTGGAAAACCCTTGCGGAAGCCCCATGTGCCCTGGGCACTTAGTTCAGAGATAGATCTGTGTCTATGTGTGCACATTTCAGACATATCTGAACTGAAGCTGAGGACCTCCACCCCTCCCCCACCCCACCCCCCCCCCCCACCTCTGCCTTCAGATCCTAAACAAACACTAATGTAGTACAGTCAATATGGTCCAGCAAAATACTCTTCAGATATACTATGGAAAGTCTGAGTAAATATTGCATAGTCTTTATTATAGTGTAAAGAAAAATGGTTTTAAAACATCTCTCTAGATCATGGACCGGTTCCTAGAACCGACTCCTCTGGTTATTGCCCTTGGTAAACGTGAAAGCTAAACCGAAGTACCTACATTCATTCATTCATTCATTTGCATGTCCCTTGCGGAGCTTTGCCTCCCTAACAGCACTCCTGTAGGCCTCTCGGTTGTGAGCAAGATCTAGGCAGACCTGCCTATTGTCCATGCTTCACTTCCATATAACAAGATAAGTTCAATATAGCATTTTAGGACTCTTTTTCTAACATTCATTGATAAGGATGTGCTGGATAATATGTTTCTCATTCTCTGAAATGCAATCTTTGCTTGGCCTATTCTGTTCCTAATTTCTGTTCTGCATTTCCCATCTGAAGTTATTACTGCTCCAAGGTATTTGAATTTCTGCACCTGCTTTAGAATAGTTCCGTTTAATTTTATACTGCATGCTGGTGGATTATGTTTCTTAGATATAACCATAGTCTTTTTGTTAGGACCAGGAATTTTATGCTTAGACCTCGGAAAAAAATCAAATCGCTTTTTTAGTATTTTGTATATGAACTTATTTATTTATTTATTTTGAATTTGTTTCAATACCATGCTCTATTACTTTATTTAAAGAAAGCATCATTGTTTCCTATTTGTAAAAAAAAATTGTATCTAACATGTTCTTATCACATAATACTAATAATAATAAATGTTCACATTAAAACACACCGCACTGAATGAAGTAAATCTAGAAACAGTAATTCAAGAAAAAAAAATTATATGCTAATTTTATATATACTGTTCAAAAGAAAAAAAAAAACGAAACACTACTGTAGTAGATAAAAGGGATGGCGACTACTGTAGTCGTAATGGACACCAGATTTCAAACTTGTATCAAAATTTTATTTCACGGAATTAATGTTTCTTCTTCTTCTTCTTCCTCTTCCGCTTCTACCACCAAGACCGCCCTGTCATCCTACTGAATTTACGCCTGTGGTCCTCGTTAAGTCCCGTAGCCCCCCATGTGGTCCCTGAAAGGACCACGCGAGATCCCCGAGAGGACCACAAAAGGTTCAGAGTATCGCAGGGCTTGAGCCTGTATTCTTGGTGGGTCTCAGAAGCAGGATTGCGTGACACCGTGGTTTTCGTTGCACCAGTTTAGTCTAGAGTTGGACTTTCTCGCCGGAAAACCTCGACGTGTTCTGGATATCAGTATATCCCCGCTGGGTGAGAGGTGGTAGCCCACCCAGACCAGAGTAATTAATGTTTCAATCTTGGCACGAAGAAACTTTAATACTTTAACAATGAAATGATGTTCATTAAATTTGGTTTGGACTTTTATTCTTTGCGACTGAGGCCTCCGTTTCAGTAAGATGTATGCCTCCTCTGGCCTGTATCAGAGAACGACATCTCCTTGACATGGATCCGATTAGCCATTGGATCTGTTGTTGTGGGAGGCTGCCCACTCTTCCCGCAGTGCAAGAGACAACTTCGGAGATTGGTTGGTGCCATGTCTTGCTGGCAGACTTGTCTGTTGAGTTCATCCCATAAGTGTTCTGTTGGGTTCATGTCTGATGACATGGATGGCCACGGAATGGTCTGGACGTTGTTGTCAGCAAGGAACTGGATGGTGAGTTGTGCCACATGACGTCAAGCGTTATTCTGTTGAAAAATCGACCCTGGTGCAGCCAGAAGTGGAAGGAGAGGATGAAGAATTTCAGCAACGTATTTTTGGGCATTCAGGTGTCCTTCAGTTTGCACCAGGTCACGTCTTCCCATGAAGCTGATCTTCCCCCACACTAGTACATCTCCACCACCATGTGGAGGAGCCTCATCCACGCAGTTCTGGGCGTAGCGCTCATGGACTTTGCGGTAAACTCTTCTACGACTATCGTGTCGCTGGAGCAGAAAGAATGATTTATCACTAAACCAAACCTTTTTCCATTCATTCGCAACGGTCCATTGGCGATGCTGGTTCGCTCACACGCAGTCGGTTCTGGCGATGCCGGTCCGTAAGAACAGGACCTCTGTAGGGTCTTCTAGCCCAAAGACCAGCGTCGTGCAGCCGGTTCCTGACCGTTTGATCTGAAATTCGACGAGCTGCTGTCATTGACTGGACTGTTGAGGACGCATATGCAAATCGATTCCTGAGGTGACGCAGCCGTATTAAGCGGTCTTCGGCAGGAGTTCTGACTATAGGTCTTCCACTGCGCGGCCGGTCTGCAACTGAGCCAGTTTCTTGAAATTGTCTCCAAAGGCGACTAATGGTGCTTCTAACCACATTAAATTGTCTGGTCACTACACTTTGTGACTGTCCAGTTTGTAAACGTTCAGTAATGATGGGTCGTTGTTCTGTAGTGAGATGAGCCGTAGTTGCGCATTGAATTTTCAAATGAATTGATTCGAGGAGCGTCAATCTTTTATAGACATTCAATAACATGATCAGTGAGTTTTGTGTTTAGTAAGTTTCACGGAATTCTCGTGAACCTGTCATGAGTTATTGTCAAAAATTCTGTTTTGACTAGTGTCGCTTTTCTGTGCTCATGAATCATTTGCTGAGTACAATTCAGGTCAGCACGTGAAGATGATGTCCAAGTGAACGTTTCAGGCAATGTGCTCTTGTCTGATCAGCAAAATTCAGTTTAAATCACAACATCATATTTGTTGCGTTTCTTTTCTGAACAGTACATATAAATTATGAGGGACAGTAACAACATGTGCTTAAAAATTAACAACTAAAATTAGTACATTTAATGACTGCACAGTACAGAAAAATATAGCTACCGTGGTCTAAAGTTAAGATTGAACGAATAAAGGCTCTAAAGTTTATTGTAAAAGGAAGGGGGCGTGAAGAAAGGACAGCGTGACACAGCAAAGGTTCACATTTTCAGAATCAGACTCCAGCGTCACTGCATTCATGACAGCCGCATATATGGTCCGCCGCATGCCGCAGCATCCACGTAAGAGTATGTTTTGCTAATAGTTCCTATCAAGCGTTGGTTGTTTATGGTGCGTTTTCTTCCACATAGTTCCTATGTCCTGCCAGCGCCCTTAATTTGTCCAGCTCCAGCATTCGCTTCACAACTACATTATTCTTCCATTTCCGCTCTTCATTTTCCCGCAATCTTTCCAGTAAGCCTTTAACAATGTCGCCCTTGTAGTTCTCAGCATGCCAAGTCTGTCTGGCACTTCACTGCCGTGTACTCCCTGGAAAATAAAACCACTTTAGGCTCATCACAGTAAAGTAGAATGGCGCCTATTATATATTTTTATGCTAACTGAAATGGCAGCTGATATTTTATGATTATTTAAAGTATCTACTTACTATTACAACTTAGTTTCACAGCTGTCTGAATCTAAATATTGATTTTAATACTTCTTCTTTTCACAAGTTATATATACTTCTCTTCTATTACTGGTTTAATACTATTCTTACTTTTACTTACAGTCTAGATTATACTATTTCTATATCTGCTTAAACTATCCACTCCACAGACTACACTCTTCCCAGGAACGACCATTCACTCCAGTGGCACAGTAGCAGCACAGTAGCAGCAATATTACTTTTTAGAGACTTTTACTGACGCATAAAGTGACGATGTACGATGATGCGCTTGCACAACAGTGGCATGATATGTTTCAAAACTCATTACAGTAAAATAAATTCCCGGCAGCTACATGCGTCCGTAGACGTCGCTGCCATCAGACCTTCTACTACATGTCTAAATACTTCCACTCTAACACAGCACAAAAACCACATTCTCCACAGACCACCTAAGCTGACTCTACTTTTCCTTAACCAAACTCGAACTAACTCGAAATCATCTGATTTTTCTCTCACCCACTCAGCGCGGATCATGAAGCCCACGTGATATATGAGGCTTCATTTCCATGGGAATAATTCTAAGCGCAACCCTGTTGTTTGCTATGAGACATAACCCTTTTTATCACAACGTTCCTATTCTCTGGTGAATTTCTAACGTTTCTGTTATACTATTACAACAGTTGACTGGCGTATCAGATGAACCCGTTCATTTCGAAGCAATTTTTTCTCAATCTCTGTGAATCCGTCACAGTGATGTCTTGAACTACACCACGGACAAGTAGCCATTCCATTGTCACCGACACGGCCTCAGTTTCCACACGCTTGATGTGCTGACTTCAAAGACTCCCGAACCCTGTGCCGCTACTCTTTCATTGTGTTGACAAAACAAAACAAAAAACCACTTCTTCTGTTCCGAGTATCTGTATATATTGCATTGTCGGAAGACTCACAGTGATGCTGGATGAGATCATGAACCCAAAGTTCAACTGCCCCCTATGCCCAGCCTCGGCATTCGCTGCCATTCTGCATAATAACCTTTGTTAGCTGAAGTTGGTCTGTACCCGTAACCAGTCATCGCCTTTAGACGCCTCATCTAGATCGCAAACTGAAATTATTGTATCCTTAGTCTCTGCCACCCAGGATCTGCCTCGTTTGATGCGTCTGCCCTTTATCAACCCCCAGGTCCTCATGAAGAGGATGGTCCCCTAATGCCAGCAACCCTGATGTAACCCTGGGGATACTTTCGTTTTGACCTTACACTCAGCATGTCAAGCAGAAAGCCTATGACCGCCACAGTATCCCTGGTACAACAAAAGACCCCTCTTATTGCCTGGTTATGTACACGCTCTAGTATGTTCAGCCGTGCACTTAACAAGGTGAGTAGACCTGGACCATACTCCGGTGGTGACATCACCAGCGTATTGATCAGCAAGAATAGAGTGCGCTGTGAAAGTATGGTGCAGCCATTAACCTAACTTCTCCCAACACTTTCATGGCCTTTTGTATTACATCGCCCACATATTGTGCAAATAACAAAGATCGATCAAATATGGTCCCTCATGAAATGTGTACTCATACTGTCTTGTCCCCGAAACTTCACAATCTTCAGATCCCACAGTTCTGTTACCACAGGATGCTGGCTTTTTCCAGGCTTATCGCCGTATTGTTATCCTCACACCACGATATTATTTTGATACCACAATTTTCAAATATAACCTCCCGTTATGACACACCAGCCCGTCTATGCCGTTGTCCGTCAGGGATCTACTCGTATTTGGTTTCTGTTTTCTAAAGCGGTTCCAGGTTGGTACTACTCCGTACAAGTAATCGGTTTGTATCTGGTATTGGTTTATAGTAATCGAGTAACCACTTTACGTGAAGAACCGAAAGAGCCAGTTCCTGTTTCGGTGCCCGCCCAGCTCTAGCAGACGATCGTTTTCATCTTGCGGCCGTCCTGGGTTGTAAAAGTTTGTATCTTCTTGTCATCGTTGTAAGGTTAGTGATTGCAACAGAACTAAGTTTTCTCTGACTTGTTTGTGCTTGTGAAAGTTTCGAGTGATTGCTGAAGCTGTAGTAATGCTAGTGGCAACTAAATTTACTTGGACACAATATATCAGATTACAGAACACGACGCTACAGCAAAGATGTGATACCAAAATGTATAAACTAGGGAAAAAGTAGAACAGCTTTATTATTAAAATATTATTATCGTTAAATAATAAAGCTGTTCCTACTTTTTTCCCTAGTTTATAAATCATCTGTTAGGTGTACTGAAGTGAAAAAATAGACAAATCCTTCCCCTGGGAACAACTGTATTAAGAGCACACTTATCTTAACATAGTGTTTGTGAGACAGGGAACATAGATCTGTTTGCTTAAAAACTCTGACCTACCTCTGTAGTCCAGAAACTTGTAGCAATCAACACTAATTGTAATTGTTATTTTTGTAAAATGTAATGTCAGGTTGGTGGACGGATGGGGACATGGAGATCTCTGGCGGGGATGAGGGAAGTCTGGTGTGAAACCAATGAATCCAGGACGTGACAAGCCTATGTGTCTTTACAACAATGGCTATCAGAATGATGTAAACAAAACAGAGCCAGTAGACTATGGGTGGCGGGGAATGGATATCGTTGAAGCACTCATCAGATTCCTCATCTCAAAGTCAGAGTGTCTTTGTGGAACTGTCTCAAAACCATCTGACATGGAGAAGGGGCTTAAGTACAGCCACCAGAGGCTGGAAAACAAAGTTTTGGCCAGGCTGGCCACACTGTCTTCATGGCAGTCCGAGCAAGACCACAGTCTGCCCTAGCAAGGAAAGGTGCTGAAGTCGGAGTTACCCAGCCAAAAGGCGCATCGCAAAAATCAGGGTAACACGCATTATCGCTAATGAAATGTCTCTATCTGCAGTTTTCAAACATGGTGCTCGCCCTGTGAAGACTAACCAGGCAGGTGCAGTGCCGGGCCCCCTGCCTCGAAAGGGTCCACCTACTGGAGGTCATCTCAGTTCGTCTTGTGGAGTCAGGAGACATGAGAGTAGAGCTACTGGCCAAAAAATGCAACAGAAGAAAACAGCCAAAAAGCAAGAACTTAAAATAATGCAGTGGAATGCTGAGGGTGTCAGCAGTGTTAGAGATGGCTATAGCAAAAAGGTGGAACTAGAGAACATACTTTTTGCAGAGCAGGTAAGTATATGCTGCATACAGGAGACACACCTAACCAAAGATGCCACCTTTAAAATCAGAGGCTACCAGTGTTTTAGATCAGACCGACAGGACAGAAGAAAAGAAGGCGTACTCACACTTGTTAAGAATAACATCAGCGCAGTCAGGTGGGAGTGTACATGGAAGGAGCCGAATACCAGATGATCCATCTAAAAAGTAGTAATACAGATTTCCACCTCCTTAACTATTACTGTCCTAATGACCGCCCACTTGCTTTAGAAACAATCCCACACAAAGAGAGACTGATGGTCTGTGGTGATTTTAACAGCCATTCCCAGAGCTGGGGCTATGACCACATAGACAAGAGAGGAGAGGAAGTTGAGAGCTGGCAGGATGATAATGGACTTCTCCTGATCAACCAGCCAATGGATCCCCCAACATTTTACTCAAGGGCTTGGCATACAAAATCAACACCAGATCTGGCATTCCACTCTCCAGATCTGAAGTGGAACATTACACGTGAAGTTGGAAAACAACTTGGAGGTAGTGACCATCGACCAGTCTTCCGAACAATAGAAAATGAACTCCTTAACACCAGTAGCCCTCTCCCCAGATGGAACTATAAAAAAGCAAACTGGACAATGTACAGACATCGTACAGGTATCCTGGTGGGACAGCTGTCCATAGAAGGTAAGGATATTAACAGCATAGTGGAGGAATTCAATGCTTGTATCCTTCAGGCCGCTCGTGAAACCATTCCCAGAGGAGCTCGCAGGGACTATAAACCATACTGGTCTAGTGAGCTGGGAAAACTCCATGATGACGTGGAAGCAGCTCGAAAGCAAGCAGAAAATAGACCATGCCAAGAACACCACAATAATTACCAACATTCTAAGGCCAAATTTCAGAGAGCAAAGCTGCAAGCCAGACGGGAAAGTTGGAGAGAGAAAGAGTCTCTAAACTTTGAAAAGGATGGAAGGAAACTGTGGGAACTAATCAAACAGTTAAATGATGAGAGTACTGGAAGAAGTACAAAGGTTACACTAATAGAGGATGGGAAAACTCTTACAGGTAAGCAGGTAGCAGATCACTTTGCTCGCATGTTTGCACAGGACTGCAACATTGATATCCATCCAGAGAAGGAGCGTACAGTGCGCATCGAGCCACAGAAAGAGGAGGAACAAGTCAGAAAAGTGGAGGTCATGGATGCACCAATCACACGAGTGAGTTAGACCTAGCAGTTAGTAAACTGAAACCAAGGAAATCACCAGGACCAGATGGAGTGTCCAATGAAATGATCAAGAACCTGGGAATGGCAGCAAGGGGAAAGCTGTTGGATATTTTCAATATGTGCTGGAGCACAGGTAAGTTACCTCAAATCTGGAAGGAAGCAAGCATGGTACCACTGCTAAAACCAGGGAAAAACAGTGATACTGCCTCCAGCTACAGACCAATCAGTCTCACTAGCTGCCTATGCAAAACGATGGAACGCATCATTGACCTGAGGCTAAAATGGTACCTAGAAAGTGAAAACCTTCTCGTTCCACAACAAGCAGGATTTAGGCAGTACTACAGTACGGAAGATCAAGTGACCTATCTCTCTCAAGAGATTGAGGATGCATTCCAAGAGAAAAACCTTGTACTAGCAGCATAGATAGACCTGAAGAAAGCCTTTGATAAAGTATGGAAAAAAGGTCTGCTGTGTAACTAAGAAACTGCAATGTGAATGGAAGACTATACAACTGGATAAAGTCCTATTTACACAATAGAAGAGCTAGAGTAGTAATGTATGGTCACAAAAGCCAGAAAGTACTTCTGCAACACGGTGTACCACAAGGAGGAGTCCTTTCGCCAACACTATTCCTTGTATTCATTAATGACCTGGTCAAGGAACTTCCCTAAGGAATCAAAGTGGCACTGTATGCAGATGATCTGGTCATGTGGTGTACAGATGAATATGCGACAGTTGCTACACAGAGACTCCAAAGAGCAGCAGACATCTTGACATCATGGACAAACAAATGGTGTTTAAGTATCAACACAGAGAAATCAAGTACCACTCTGTTCACCCTCTCATCTAAACAGAAAGCAGGTAAGATCTTTGTAAATGAAATACCCTTAAGGATGGACAACCAACCCACTTACTTAGGAGTGACTCTTGACTTAAAACTGACATGGAAGCAACACATCAACAGTGCAGAAGAAAACTAGCCATATTAAGAAAATTGAGTGGAACCACATGGGGAGCTAGTGAAAGAATCCTCAAGAATGTATATCAGCAAAGTATTCTACCACATTTAGAATATGGCTCAACATCTTGGTGCACAGCATCAAACACTATGCTGCATAATCTAGACAAGGTTCAAAATCAGTCACTACAGATTATCACAGATGCCATGAGGTCCACACCAATAGTAGAAATGCAGAAAATAGTTGGTGTTCAAGCGCTAAAGGAACGTAGAGACACAAAGGTCATGACCATGGGAGAAAAATTCCTTAGCTCTGTAAGCCATCCCCTGAGGGAGAGATTCAATAACTTGGCATTAGGACGGCTTAAAAGAAGCAGCTTCATTCATCAGGCCAAGCATATGCGTAAGCTGATACCTGACCTTCCCAACTGTAATCGCTCCATTATCATCTGTACCAGAGCATACACCATGGAAAGAAGCAGATTATACACAAATAACTATTCAGACTGAAGTGAAAGGTGTGCAGAATGGTGAGATACAGAGCAGTCTTGTAAGATCAACAGCCACACTTAGTGTTCTAGATGACAAATATCCATGTGACACCTGGATACGTGTGTATACAGATGGATCTGCACATAATGCCATAAAGAATGGAGGGGCAGGAGCATATATTGAATATCCAAACAACACTGTTGACAAGATTTCCATACCCACTGGTAAATACTGCAACAACTTTGATGCAGAAGTTAGGGCAATTATTGCTGCAGTTGAAAAACTATCAGACTCCAGAATTGATACATGTCCTGTAGTAATTCTCACAGATGCAAGATCAGTACTGGAAGCTCTTCAGAGCAACAAACTACCAGACCTTAAGGATGCCTTGTCAAAAATTGGCTTACAGCATGGAGTCACTTTGCAATGGATTCCCTCCCACTGTGGGATACCAGGCAATGAGAAAGCTGACCATCTGGCCAAAGAGGGCACTGAAATGGAGCAACCAGACATACCAATCACCTATAATCAGAAGAAAAGCATGATAAAAACCTACAGGAAGCCACAAACACCACCACATGATGACTATCACATGCTAAACAGAAAGGAACAAGTCACCATCTTCCGTCTCCGAACAGGACACACCTATCTCCGAAGTCATATGTATACAAAGTTTAAGGTTGGTACTACTAATCTATGTACATGTGCCCAGGTGCCCCAAACTGTGGAACATATCCTCCAGAACTGCATCAACTACGAGACACTGAGAAATAATTACTGGCCCAGTGAAACCACTAAAGAAGATAAGCTCTATGGTTCCATACATGAGTTACAAAAAACAGTGAAATTTATCCAAGAGACAGGACTGCAGATATAGATAGACAATGCGAACGAAGAAGAAGAAGACAAATCCTGAAGTACGTTTGTCCCTAAAATGACCAGACGTTCTGGTATTAGTTTTGACCAAAAGAAACATTGTACTTGTTCAGGAACAAAATGGAAGGATGAAGATAAAAACTGGATAATGTGAAGGGAGTGATTATTGGGACAATGAATTCGGGCGCACTATATGGAAATAAAAAAAAACTAAGCATAAATATGAAAATCAGGATATTTAAGAGTAATGTTCTAAGTGTACTACTCTATGGAAGTGAATGCTGGAAAATCACCAAAAACCATAGAAAACAAGTTAAATTCTTTCCAGACTAAATGTTTACGAAGAATTAGAAAAATATTATGGCCAAACACCATAAGAAATAACATCTTATTAGCAGAAATGCAGATGAAGCCACTGACAACAATTATTGAGGAAAGACACTGGCGATGGTTGGGACATGTGCTCCGAATGACTGACAACTCACTGCCAAAAATAGCACTAAGATGGACACCACAGGGGAACAGAAGTAAGGGCAGACCAAAAGAGACATGGAGAAGAATAACAGAAAGGATGTTGAGCAATAGAGGGCTCACCTGGGCAAGAGCAGAAAAAAAGGCGAAGGACAGGCATTTGTGGAAAACCCTTGTGGAAGCCCCATGTGCCCTGGGCATTTAAGGTTCAGAGAGAGAGAAATCGGGCGCAACTGTCAATGTCCACTGACATTTGCACCATCATGAAGTATATACTACAAAAAATGAGAATGATTTCAACGTCCGGCTACCTCAGTCGGAAGAGCTTAAGTTTTATTATATAGGGGTTATGGGTTCGAGCCTCACTAATGGCAAAGTTTTTTTTTTACGTTTTAAAGTTATACTTTATAATTTGTTTGTCTTTAATAAGAACAATTATACTTTTAACTTTTAGAAAAACGAACAATTTCGCATGTCTACTGACTGTTTCTACAAGACGGAGTAAACGTTCCACCCCCAACTCGGTTAGGACCCTCGCTCGCCTATCTGACCTAGGAGGAGTAAACGTCACACCCCAGATTCAGTTATGACCCTGCCCCAACTGTCCGTCCTGGCTCGACTCAGGATTAGGGGAAAGAGCTAAAGAAATTCGCTTGAAGTACCTTCCCCAAATGGAAGTGTTACTTGCTGTCAATGTTAGTGGCATGTGGTCAAAGGCTGCGGCCAAGGTCGTTGTCCCCATAATCGCAGCCTAATGTGGATACAAATGAAAGTCAGTAAAAATAATACAATAAAATATTTCAGGAATAATTACTTAATAATCATGTATGAGCAAAAAGTTACAGAACAAAAGTTGCTAGTGTTTGGTAAAGATTGTTAACAAAAATTAATGTCACAGTCATTTGAGTTTTCTTGTGGTTGCTGTGACCCAACATATAACAACTTAGTTGTGGTTGCTGTGACTCAACAACACATTTTTGCATAGATGCATGGACATTCACACATTTATGTATCCAGACACATATAAATATGCAGTTTCATCAACAGACACACATTTTGTGTTTACAAGCTTACAGTTTTATGTAAATGTTGGATAAGTTTTATATATATATATATAATATTTTTTTTTTCAGCAAGAAGATGTGGCAGAAAGTAAAGAACCTTCTATATGACTTGATTGTGTGGTCTGGTATTGTGTACCATGTTTTGCCGTTACTGATTTTCATATCTATGCGATACTTCTTCAACCCAGAAGAAATTAGCAACCATAAAGAGGCAGATGAAACTGGACAAACATTGAGAATGACGCGTTATAATGGTCGGAACTACTCTTTGGTGAATAAGAGAAAGTTCTACTCAATTCCAGGTCTGAAGATTAGACACGATGATGTTCTGTTGTGTAGTTACCCAAAAGCTGGTTGTCATTGGGTGCATGAGATTATGCATATGCTGGTGACTGGGAGAACTCAGATGACAAAACTAGGGAAGGAATTTGTTGGAGGAATTGATTTTATCCCTGACTTTATCCTAGACTCAGTTCCATCTCCCAGAGTTCTCAATTCACATCTGCTGTACAGAGAATTACCAGATGGAGTGAGAGAGCAGAAGTCAAAAATTGTCCTGATGGTCCGAAACCCAAAGGACAGTGTTGTGTCCTTTTTAATCATCACAAGAACTTGAAGAAAACATATGGCTACAATGGAGACTTTAGTGCATACTTCAAGATGTTTATGGAAGGAAGGCTTGAATATGGTAGCTACTTTGATTATATATTGGACTGGGACAGAGTCATCAAAGAATCAACAAATAACCCGATTCTTTTGATAACATACGAAGAACTGATAGAACAGCCCATGGACGTGGTACTCAGAATAGCCAAGCACCTTGGTCTCCATGTTACAGATGACTTTATAGGCAGGGTGGTAGATGCATGTAACTTTGATAAAATTAGAGCAGTCAGAGCTAACCAAGATGATGAGCTTGGTCAAATGTACAGAAGAGGTGAGTGAAGTCTGTCATCATCATCATCCTTATCTTCTGTTTTGTATTGATAGATCTCCTTAGTCCTTTTATTTTTGTTAAATTTAACATCTCTTTTCCCCAAAAATATTTGTACTCACACAAAGCCTGCCACAATACTAAAAGAAAAATGTCACTCAAAAATGAATACATCTTCTGTAGTTTTCCTAGAAAATGACATAATGTTTATTTTTAGCAGCTGTCATAATTAAAAGTTGCCTTAGACATCCAAAACATTACCACATTTCTGTGAGGGTGACCTGACAATAATCAGTGCCAGAATAGCCAGTTGAAATGATAGAAATCTCCAGTGTTCCCTCTAAACTGCATGGCAGCACCCACGCACACACACATGCAGTGCACAAATTTTTATACCATGCAGAGAAAAATAAAATTGCTTCTCAAGTTTGCTTGTACTGCGACAGTGCAGAAGAAAAAAATTCTGATAGCGCCACATGATTTTTTTTTTATGATCTTTTTCAAAATGAGAATTTTAAATTGTACTCTGTAATTTGATATCATAATGCACATATGTACAGAAAATGTTTTTTTTTAGATCATACTTGCACACAAGTTGAAAATTTTACACATGGACCACAATACCTTATAGGAAACATTGGTGGTCTCTGTCATGTTTGATTGGCTGTTTCATTTGTTTCCATTCAGAAAAAAAAAATGTCAAAGTTATCATCACTGCACTTGAAACTAGTCCATAAATTTTCCTTTATCATGCACTGAAGACCTCCATCATGGTGGAGCTTACAAACAAGCTTGGCACTGCAAGTTGTCGAGAGGACATCGTACCTGCATGTACCAGACAGTGAAGCAGCTCAAAACAGTTGAATGTCATCATCATCTTCATCTTTTGAGCAGAATATCAAATTGCTTTGTTCTATAAACATCGTAGAACATTTCCTGAAGTCTCTCAGATTGTGTGATAGCATAGATAGCAGTTTGAGTCACTACATTTCTTTACAAAATATAATTAGTTTTTCTTTTAAAGTAAATTTGTTAATATTTTATATTGTTCATTCTTTTGTGTATCCTGCTTACAAATTTTTTTTTTAAATGTAAATTTCCTGTTTTCCATGCAATTAAGGCATATTGGGGATAGAGTTTTAGGCCCGTATTTGAACAACCTTCGGAACATGAAAGTCTGATGTGGTCAGCATCACACCTGGCTGCATTTACCTTCCCAGATTTCTCTGCTACCAGTTTCCAGAAGCTGGGTGGTCCCTCGGGCCTTTTTGGTGTGTACATGAACCCAGTACCAACAGATTGTTTTAAACTGTAGCTATGAGTATATCGTTAATGTTCATTTTCTGCTGAGTTGTTTATGAATGTTGAATCTTGGTAAACTCCTGTCCTCGTGTGCATATGTGTTTGTGTTTGTGTGTGTGAGAGAGAGAGATTTATTTTTGTTTATGTTCACTTCAAGTCCTCCTCATACATGAAACTGAGTGAGTGAGTGAATGGATGTGGGAGTGGAGTTGTGTGAATAAGTGGTGAAAAGAGAGAGGAGATTTTGTTTCTTGCATGTTTTGTTTCTGAGGACAGGTAGTCTAAGTTTTGTGTTCCTTCTTGATAACTTTAGAATATACTTGTCATGTTTAATAGTACAGTGGAGGAAGATACATAAATATTTGAATATCTGTTATATATATATATATATATCTGTTATATAAATGCATATATATACACACACACACACTTATATATGTGCCTGCTAAACACAAGAAGTTATATTTTGTTCAGGACATGTTGGAGACTGGAAGAACTGGTTGACAAATGCACAGAGTGATGCTATTGACCACATATGGCAATCTCGGATGCTGGGATGTATGTACCAACCAAAGTGATGACCTACATCATGGGAGCCTCACATGAACATAGTATTTGTCAAGTTTTGGAGTCTCACTTGAAAACAGAATTTGTCAAGTTTTGGAGTCTCATTTGAACACAGAATATGCCAAGTTTTGGAGTCTCACTTGAATACAGAATTTCTAAGTTTTGAGTCTCTCTGTATAAGGTGTTTTGAAAGTATGTTTACAGCTTTAAAATATAATAATTTAAGTGTATAAAAGTGTTAAAATTATACACTAAACAACACTTGAAGTTTTCTTATGAGTTTAGGTGTGACAGATTTAATAGTGGGCTGTCTTCTCATGTGGTGGCAGCAAATTGAAGACTTCCTTCCTATCAGTGGACTTCAGTAAGTCCAGGTGTAAAAATGGATACTTAGGACACAGTGTTAGGAAAACTTGTAATGAAGCATATACATCAAGGTGAGAATAAAAAAAAACTTATTGTACACAAGCCGGCCAGTGCAAGAAGGATATAACAAATGTTCCTATGACTATCAGTCCCCTACAAATGGGATTATGACTAAGATGAAAGCAAAACATTTTATGTAATAATTTCATATTGTGGACTCAATTAATTTATTGTTATTTTCACAAGCTTCCAGTCATTTGAAATATTGAGAGTCAAAGGACAAAGAATGAGCTACCACAGCTAAGTTCTGTTACAGCTGTCAGAAGAGTGCAGAGAGTATCCACATCTTACTAGCTAACACTGTTAAGACACCACCCCTGCCCCCCCCCATTCTCTCTCTCTCACACACACACATGCACGCGCGCGCACGCACACACACACACACACACACACACACACACAGAGAGAAATCTCCACCACCAAATAATTCAACTACAGATAAGCGGTTTTGTGTGTGTGTGTGTGCTTGCGTGCATGTTAGTTTTTGTGTGTGTGTGTGTGCAAGATGGCCTGCTGTTGATGCATCCATTTGCAGATCATCAAAGATGTCCTGCAGCCATCTTCGCCTTGGTCTTCCTCTCTTTCTTTTTCCCATTATGTACCCTTCTAAGACGGTTTTCTCTAGATTATCATGACGTTTAATGTGTCCAAAATATTTAAGTTTTCTCTGTTTACTACTCTTTATTAGCCAGCTTTCTTCAATATTAAGTTCGTGTAGTATGGATATATTTGTTATTTTTTGTGTCCATGATATTTGAAGAACTCTTCTGTAGCATTTACATTCAAAGGCATTTATTTGTTTCTCAACTGTTTTGTTAAGTGTCCAGGTCTCACAGGCATATGTTGCGATGGGAAAGATGTATGCCCTTAAAAATCTTATTTTTGTGGTTCTATCTGCTCCTCTCCACAGATTCTTTATTTGTTTTACTTTCTGAAGAGCGATAGATGTCCTCCTTTTAATTTCCCTCATTGTATCTCCATTATTAGTTAGCAGTGATTCAAGATATTCAAAACTCTCCACTTCTTTCAATTTTTCCTCATTGATATATGTATCAGCTGCCTTGTTTGTTTTGTCAATTGTCATCAATTTAGTTTTCTTCACATTAAGATAGAGGTTTTGCTCTTCACTATTCTTACGGACTGACATAATTAGTTTTTCCATTCCTTTTTGTTTTGTGGACAGTAATACTGTGTCATCAGCCTATCTAATCTCTGGTATTTCATAACCTCCAGTTGTTATGGCATTGTAATATTCTTTATCTATGTCTTCTCTAACATTCCTCATTATATTTTCAGTATACAAGTTAAATAAGTAGGGTGACAATATGCACCCCTGACGGACACCTTGTTTTATGTCAAACCAAGTTGTTTCACCATTTATTCTTACTGCTGCTTGTTGGTCTAGATACAGCAGTGATGTTAATTGTATCAAACGTGTTGGAAATCCCATTTTTTCCATTAATTCCCAAAGTTTCTATTGTTGTACACAATCATATGCCTTTGAGTAGTCTATAAAGGATAAATATAGATTCATATTAAACTCTCTGCATTTCTTTATTATTAATCTTATATTGAATATATGATCTCTTGTTCCTCTTCCTTGCCTGAAACCAGCTTTGACCATGTTAACTTCTTCTATTTTCTTACGAAGTCTACCCATTATGATTTTTAACAGAATTTTGCTTTCATGACTAATCAGGGCAACAGTTCTGTAGTTTGTGCATAAT
Organism: Achatina immaculata; assembly: GCA_009760885.1. NCBI lineage: Eukaryota > Metazoa > Mollusca > Gastropoda > Stylommatophora > Achatinidae > Lissachatina > Lissachatina immaculata. The sequence continues at coordinate 46,596,257 of CM019716.1, forward strand.
TTCAGGTTACCCTTTTTTGGCAGTTTTTAGACATAAAACTACATATATAAATATACACAAAGCCATGCCAGTAAAACTGTCCCAGTTGTGTTCAAAATCAAATTTAGTCTACTATAGTGCACAGTCAACTCATTTCTTTTCTCTCTGTGAGCAAGACTGCCATGCAGGAACCTTCTCTTAGCCCACTGGGACTACATATATATATAAGTTAATATCATGAAACATGTAAGTTAGATAATATCATGACATGTTTGTTAACATCATGACATGTGTAAGTTAGTTAACATCGTGACACATGTAAGTTAGGTAACATCATGATATGTGTAAGTTAGCTAACAACATATATATGTATATTCCTTGGTGAAAGTTACAATGTGTCATGAATCATTCTTTTGTGTACATAAGTTGTATGTGTATTATGCTTGTTAAAAACCAAAAATTTTGTTTCTTTCATTGTCATAGTGATTATGTTTCATTGTCATAGTGATTATGTTTGACAGTCATTGAAAAGATGCCATAGTGTACTTTTTATTTACAGATGTTTCATCAGAACTACAGATATAAGATTCTTTACAGATGTTTAATCAGAACCACAGATATAAGATTATTTACTGTTATTTAATCAAGTTCTAAGGACTGTAATAGCCAGAGGAGGGTGCATCTCAAAAAGTCTCTGACAGTCCAAGTCCAGCTCCTGGCCTTCTCATGGCGGAACTGTTTAATGGTTAAATTACAGGGCCATCCAATAGACACAAATCTCATTCAAGCATATGCACCGATTTCAGAAAGCTCTGATAATGAAATAAAAGAATTTTACAACAATCTGGACATGGCAGTGAAACAGTGCAAACCATGGGAAGTAAACTTTGTGCTAGGTGATCTAAACATGAAAGTAGGGACTGAACAAGACAGTGAAGGTAGTGGCAAGTATGGACTAGGAATCAGAAACAAGAGAGGAGGGATGTTGATTGAGTGGGCAGAAAAGAATAAAATGATAATAGGAAATACTTGGTGACTATGGACATGGAAAAGCCCAAATAATAACATACATAACCAGACAGATGACATTATGATCAACAGAAAATTCAGGAACTCACTAATATCAATGAAAACAAGACCAAGCACAGATTGCAACAGTGACCACATCCCAATTGTAGGAAAAGTGAGAATCAAGCTAAAGAGGTTAAAAGTAGCAGCTAAAAACAAAGAATTAGATAGAGAGCTGTTATGGAAAGATAAATCAATACAAGAGCAATATAAGACCATAGTACATAATAGATAAAATGGTATATAGAAGACTGAAATGATTGATGAACAATGGAATATGCTCAAAGACTCTATTGAGCAAACATCTATCGAAATCCTACCGCCAAATAAAAGGCACGCTAAACAGGAGTGGATGACAGAAGAAATTTTGCAACTAATGGATTGGAGAAGAAGTCTTAAGGAAGATAAAGATGAGTATGACAAAATAAATAAAGAAATAAGACACAAACGCAATAATGCTGAAGAAGAGTGGCTAAATAAGAAATGTAGTGAAATTGAGAAACGCCATCATGGAAATGCAAGAGATATGTACAAACAGATAAAAGAGTTAACAAACAAAAGGGCATACCACAAGACTGGTTGCCTGAAGTCACAGGAGGGGCATACAATAATGGGCAGAGATGAAATAATGGCAAAACTGTGCAAATACATTAGAGAGCTCTATGAGGACAGTAGAAGTGAAATAGATACACGAAATAATAATGAAGGGCCACTCATATTAAAAGCAGAAGTGGAAGAAGCCATCAAACACATGAAGAACAATAAAGCACCAGGACCAGATAAAATCACCAAGGAAGAATTGGAAGCATTAGGAGAGCTTGGCATAGAAATAATTACCAGATTACTGAATGACATCTATAACAGTAACTACAGACCTTTTGCGATCAATTTTCATTGCCCTACCAAAGAAACAAGGTGCAGTTGAATGTGAAGACGATCGAACCATAGTCTTATGAGCCATGTTACCAAAATCCTGCTTTGTATTGTCATGAGAAGAGTCGGGGTAAAATAAAACCAGAAATCACTGAAGAACAGTGTGGCTTTGTCGAAGGAAAAGGTACAAGTAATGCCATATATGTATTGAGATCAGTAGAAGTAAAGACGAACCTATACCTATGCTTCATAGACTACTGTAAAGCATTCAGTAAAGTGAGACACACAGAAATTTTAAGAATGCTGGAAGACATCAACATATATGGGAAAGATCTGAAACTCATCAAAAACATATACTGGCAGCAATCAGCAGCAATGAGGTTTGAGAACCAAATAGGAGCATTCAGAGACATAAAATTGGGAGTGAGACATGTTCTATCTCCTGACCTCTTTTGTTTGTACAGTGAAAACATAATGAAAAATATTGAGAATATGCCCTGAATATCAACTAGCTGGTACAACCTTAACAACTTAAGATATGCAGACGACACAGTTCTAATTGCTAAAAGTGAAGGGGAGCTACAGGCTCTTCTGGACATCGTGGTTTGTAAAAGTAAAAGTCTCTGCCTGAACAAAAAGAAGACTGAAGTGATGGTCATCTCAAAGAAAAGAATACTACCAATATGTAGCATTAACATCAGTGGCACAAATCTGAAACAAGTTGATAGATTCAAGTACTTTAGAAGTGACTATAACAACTGAAAGGAAATGCCACCACGAAATAAAAAGCAGATATGCTCAGCCCAAGTCAGCATTCCAGAAAATGAGACACATCTTGTGTAGCAGATCCATATCAATGGAAGCAAGGTTCCGAGTACTTATGTTACATCGAGCCAATTTTGTTTTATGGATGTGAAGCATGGTCCATGAATAAGAGAGTACAATGAGAAATGGAAGCCATGGAAATGTGGTTTATAAGAAGAATGTTGAAGGCACCATGGACAGCTAAGAAAACCAATGAAGAAGTCTTAAGAGAGGCTGGAGTTAAAAAGAAAATTATAGCAAAGATCAGAAGCAGACAAACGAGATTTATAAGACATTTCCTGAGAAAAGTAAAATTGGAACACACTGTGGCAAGTGGAAAAATTGAGGGAAGGAGAGACAGAGGAAGACAGAGAGAGAAGTTACTGGATGGGCTGTTAGTGTGGTTAGGAAGAAAGTCACCGGCGGATCACGTAATCAACACAAAAGACAGGGAATTGTGGAGAGAAATGATCACTTATGCCAGAGGTAGAGAGAATCAGAACCACATATACAAGAATATTTACTGCTGTTTAATTAAAAACCACATATACAAGATTATTTACTTTTTTAATCTTTAACAGCATACATAAGATTATGTACTATTGTTTATTTATCAGCCACATATACAAGATTATTTACAGATGTTTAATCAGAACCATATATACAGATTTATATTTTTATTATATGTGTACATTTATTCCCCTGTGTAGATTTTTCATTATATTTAATCATGAATTACAGTCAGGGATATACGCTTACTACTAGTGGAACTTGTCAGATATTTTCTGTTATGACTGATTGTGCCAGTATTGGATTCATAAAAGTGATCACAGTAACAGCAGTACAAACAACACATGTTTTATGTTTCAAAGTCCCAGCTCCATATGTTTGTGTCTCTTGTCCATTGTAATTGTGATTTTCATTATATTTCTGATACATTTTTTAAAAAAAAAAGGTTTTCCAAATGCTAAACAAAGAGTAGAATTCAGAGAGACAGGACCTAGTAATACAGACATAGCTTGCTGTTACACTGCTGGTAAAACATGTTCAGAAGTTGGTTGGTAGACATGTGTCGCATCTTCCTCTTTCTCTCTTGTCCTGTCAGTGCCCAAGCCATATGATGATGCTGGTAGTAAGAGACTTCCGCTTCTGTTGGTCCTTCACTATCTTCTTGGCTGTCTCCAATGCCAGTCCTTTGTTGACCTGAATTTTTTTTTCTGCTGTACATCTCCGTGTCTCTTTGGGTGTCACATGCTTCTTTTACCCTGTGCAGTCCAATCAAAGCTGTTCGTGGTAAGAACTCATCTGTCATTCTCATAATATGACCTATCCGTTGCCACCTTCTTCTTTCAGTCACCATTGACAGCTGTGTCATGTTTATCTCTCATAGCAAGAAGTCATTACTTGTGGTATTTGGCCAGAATACTCCTTTTAACTTATGTAGACACTTGGTTTGGAAGATGTCAGGTGTACGTGACATTGTCTGTGTTGATTTCTCAACATTTACTGCCATGTTGTAAAACTTAAAACATTGCTTTTAAATAATTCTGCATTTGGTTTTCTGGCTTATCTTTTTTGGGTCTCTAGATATGGCTGAGTGCATCCCAAACTTGTTGGGCTTTTATTATTCTTACTTCAACTTCTTTACTACTGTACTGCTGAGCTATGTGAATTCCTCGACTTTTTCAACTGGCAAATGGTTCACTGTGATTGATCTAATGATTTCAGCATTTTGTTTCAGAAGTTTGGTCTTATTTGTGTTCACTAATAGTCCAATACTGCTTGCCATATTGTTTCTTGTATCATGACGGTACTCACAAGTACTTCTTTGTTGAAATTGTAATATTTCATAAATGCGAACATCATTCTTGATTATACTCTAAGGAATATGCAGAACAGCCTTCTGTCAAACAACCAGTAAAGGGCCAGCACTCTGAAATTTTGCTCTTCATTGTGTGGAGTGCACTTTTTTCTGTCCTGTCAAACAAACTGGCCAATTTTTCAGAAAACTTGAGTTTTTTCCTCTTTTTTCTTGTAAATTCCACCCTTTAATAAAAATAATGAAAAAAGTTACAGGGAAATTAATTCAGGATACAAAGGGTTATGGTACCCTTTGTGATAACCCCTTTACATTTCTCAGCCAGTCTTTGGCTTTCACTTTGTGCTCAACTTCGTCTATCTGGGCACATTTCATGCCAGACTTTCTTACAAGGAGGAGACCAAAAGGTTAAGTTTATATATTTTTCATACGTTTTTTGTGTTTTAATCAGCTGTGTTATTTTTGTATGTGATCCTTGAAAAAGGCTTTTGCCAAAATATTGTGTTGCTGTATGTCCTTCATTTATGTACTCATTGTGCTTTCTGCCATCCTTGATTCTACCCACTTTCCTCACTCTTTCTGTCTTTTTGTAAAACTGAACCTTACACGCGTCTATTTTCATTACTAAAAACGGTTCTAAGGACTGTTATAGCCGGAGGTGGTGGGGGATACACTCTCCACTCCAATAAAACGTCTCCAAGGCGTGCGTCTCAAACAGCCTCTGGCAGTCAAGTCCAGCTCCTGGCCTTATCGTGGCAGAACTGTTCAAACTGACAGGAGAAGGGGCGAAGGCAAATATCTGGCGCCTGAAAACCAGACGCTTCAGGTAGATGAGAGTCATGTTTGGTAGTTCATCTAACGCTACTGGAGAGATTCTTCAGCTGCTGTGCGTGGAGTGGGGCTCCTCCCGGCCGGTGAAGAAAGGTGCGAATGGGGTTGCCACTGTGGAAAATGTGTAAGAAAGGATTAAGTGAAGTAATCAGTAGTCTCGAGATCAGGACTGCTCAAATCATGGCACCTCTGGTCTGGAGGTCAGCCACGTCTTATGTGCACTCATAAAGGGTGAATTGCCTGAACCGGCTTAACCCTGGGGTTAAGACACTGCTGTCGAGATTCTTCGGATGCCGCGCGTGGAGTGAAACTCCTCTCTGCCAATGAAGAAAATACGAAAAAACAATTAGGGTTGCCGTGCGACGCCGATGTGAAAAGGTGATGGAAAGGATAAAGTGAAGCTTAATCGGTATGTCCAGTAGTCTCGCGGCGAGAGCTACTCATACCATGGCACCTCTGCTCTAGAGGCCGGCCATGTCTGATATACACCCATACTGGTGAAATATGCCTAAACCGGCTTAAACCAGGGCTGAAACTTGATGACTACTCATGCCACGGTACCTCCGCTCTAGAGGTTAGTCACGTCCTAAACACGGCTATACTGGGATAATACGCCTAAACCGGCTTAACCCAGGGGTGAAACTTAGTAGTGGCGAGGATTCGTCCTTCTGGACAAAAGCTCTGTCCTTGTCACAACTAGGAAAAGTAGCGGCCACGACCACAAAATGCAAAGTCGGAGACACTGGACCAGTGCAGTCTAGATAGGCAACCACTTCTCACCCGGAGGGGATGTATGAATATCCTAATCATGCTGAGGTTTTCCAGTGAGAAAGTCCAACTCTGGACTGGATGAGCTACCACCTCTCACCCAGCGGGGATATACTGATATCCAAAACACGTCGAGGTTTTCCGGTGAGAAAGTCCAACTCTGGACTGGATGGGCTACCACCTTTCACCCAGCGGGGATATACTGATATCCAAAACACGTCGAGGTTTTCCTATGAGAAAGTCCAACTCTGGACTGGATGGGCTACCACCTCTCACCCAGCGGGGATATACTGATATTCAAAACACGTCGAGGTTTTCCAGTGAGAAAGTCCAACTCTGGATTAAACTGGTACAACAAAAACCACGGTGTCACGCAATCCCGCCTCTGAGACCCACCGAGAATACAGACTCAAGCCCTGTGATACCCTGAACCTCTTGTGGTCCTATCGGGGACCACGGGACCTATCGTAGGATCATGGGGCGGTCGTGGTTTGTTTGTTTGTTTTAATAACTTTATTTTCATTCAACAATCAACAATTTCATAGTCAACTGAAATGATGTGAAATGATTATTGCCCGTGGGGGGAGGGAGGGAGGAATAATGAGATGGTGGGCTTTTACAAACCATGAGGTGATAGCGTGGAGTATGATCAAGTTTATACTTTGTACATAAAATGTTAAAACAAAAGTGTACGGTAATAGTAGACATACACACACACTCTCTCTCTCACACACACACACACACACATAGGCTTGGTATAGCGTCAGGGCTTTGTTTTGTACTGTGGGTAGGGGTGATAAAAAAGGCGTCGTGGGCTTGTTTTTATCTCTGTTGTAGTGTCGCTGTCTGCGCTGTGATGTTATCTTAAACCCCCTCGAGGGTAGAGATGTCTGCTGGTCAGTTTGTCGCGTCAAAAGTTAATCCTGTCTGGCAGTCATTGTCTGGTCCATTTGTTGCTTCAAGGCTAATCCCGTCTAATAACATTTGTTGAAGAAACGGGTGTAACATTGTAAAAATATACATAAGAGATTCACAAGGAGTGTAAGGTTGTTCCAGTAACAAATGAAGCAGTGAATAGTTTGGATATAAATCAGTATTATTCATCCGGACATTTGCAGTTCACTCTCTCTCTCTCTCTCTCTCTCATGCGCTCGCTACTGTCAAAGTTTTATTTCATGTCAGTTTACAGCACGTCATGATTTTCATTTCCCTTTGTGGAAACAGATCCCTGAAAATGTTGGGACTAAACGTGCCGAACTTAAATCTAGCTTTGTTCCTGCACGTCCACACCAAGTGCCTGAACTCTGCAGAGCCAGTAACTTGGTGTGTGTGTCCAACTGAGTCGCAGGGATAATATTTAACATTATTGCTTTATATATGTCTATCTTTTGTGCTGTGTGTGTTTCTAGTGTTTTCTGTAGTGTTGCTATACTGGGTGTGATTGTGCTGCATGTGTAAAATATGTGCTCTTCTGTTTCTTGCATGTTGTTGTTGCACAGTTGACACGGTGCTGTCTGTCTGGATCTGTGTGCTGCTCTCTGTGTGGTGGGTGTCATGTTGTAAATAAGCCTAAATTTGATTTCTCTTGCTTTCGGTGTGATGTTCTTACATATAGATTCGTAAATGTTTCTTTGAAGTAAAAAAAGATGTATCTCTGACTTCTCTTGATTCTGAGGTGTAGTGGAGATGCTTGATTTCTGACTAAATGTTTGTAGATGCTGTTTGTTTTATGGTGTATGAGTGTTTCGTTTCCTTGGATGGCCTGAATACAGGTATTGTAGAATGCTGGCAGCGTGCCGAAGTGGTGTGGCTGTGAGTTGTTTGGTGGTGGTAGATTTGATATTCTGAGTCCCACATAATAGTGAGCTAGTGCGTGCTGTTTTGGGTGTTTGATGATGCGGCCCAAGTGACTGATCCTGTCTTTCCAGTTCTTGGTGGTAGAAGCGAACGAAGAAGAAGATAACTAAAACCAGTCTTACCGCAGTTGTCGTTTCTAATATCACCGTCAGTGTGAATATCTCTGATCTGTGCAGGATTTGTTTTTCCTAAAGACTGCTTGTTCTTTCCTGGTTCTGGTTTCAACCACTGTCCTCATTCTATGTAGGATGATTTGGCAGTAAACTTTGCTGATGAGTGAGAGGACCCCTAACTGTCTAGTGTTGGAAAGACTGGAAAACTGCCACATGATATTTCACCCCTGAATTATCTCAGTTTTTTTGTTATTGTTGCTGTCCTTGGTCAGTGTTACATGGCTGCCCAGCCTTTGGTCTTTGCTCTCGTATGTCCTGTCTCTGTTCTGTGTTGTCCTATCTTTGTGATATGTTGCTGTCACATATTTGGTCTATGCTGTTGCCATCCTATCCTCAGCTGTCATCTGTTGCTGTAATATTTTTGGTCTGTGCTGTCTTGCCTATCTCGGCGTGTGCTGTCTTGCTGTCCTATCTTTGTTCTACACTCTGTTGCTGTTCAGTCCTCAGCTGTCATATTTTACACGCAGAGAGAAAAAAATCTGAAAGCTGCTTACTAAAGTTACTATTGGATCTGTTAGAAGAAAACTGGTCTCTTGTAGTCGGTATCCAGTAATGGATAAAATAATCTCAATAATAGATGTATTGTATAGTAGGAATTGTATTCAGTGTCTGACTTTCTCAATTAGTGACCGACATGATACGCCGAATCTAGTTGGTCAGTTCCATATATGACCGTAAGTCGGCACATGACTGTAATCCTATTGAGACTGTGAGAACATGACTCTTACAGATAAGGTAGACAGAGGTGTATGGTGCAGTTTTACAAAGTGAGGGAGGAAGTGAGCAAGGTGAGAAAAAAACGAATATAAAGTATACAACATCCGATATTTCGGCGTGAGCCTTATTCGAGGATACATGCAAAAACAAAATACAAACATATATAACTTATCTGAAGCGTCTTGCTCTCAGCAAAGCGGAAATGTGTATGGAAGAAGGAGGAGGAGGAAAAAAAAAAAACGTTGCCTACAGACAAAAGATTCCCGATATAGCCAATCATAGCGAAGATGCGGAGAGAGAGAGGAGGAGAATAAGTGGGAGAAAGGGGTTGGGGGAAGGCAATAGAAACATGATAGCCGCTAGAGGTGTCGGGGGGGGGGGGGGGGGGGGAAGGGGAGAGAAAAGAGGACGCGAGAGATAATGAATGAAGAACTTAAACGCCTACAAGGAGGAAATGTACAACTGATGAATGGGACAAGACCAATATGTTGGCAGAGAAGGAAATGGGATGGTGGTAGGGAGGGGTAGCATAGAGAAAGAAATTAGAGTATAAAAAAGACCAGTGGAAAAATAAAGAAGTTACAGAAAGCTGAAGACATTGCATCTCAATGATATTTCTAAGAGGGCCTGGACACCTGTGGCTAAACATTTTTGCCTTGGTAACCACAGGGGCAAACAGGACGTTTCGGTTAGTGCGATCCGCTCTTGTTCCGCAGATGTACGATCTCGGAGGGTCCTAGAGCAGCGCCTTATTTTCCAGACTGGCTGTCTCCACCCAGCTGGAATTAACAATGTCTTCAGCTTTCTGTAACTTCTTTATTTTTCCACTGGTCTTTTTTATACTCTAATTTCTTTCTCTATGCTACCCCTCCCTACCACCATCCCATTTCCTTCTCTGCCAACATATTGGTCTTGTCCCATTCACCAGTTGTACATTTCCTCCTTGTAGGCGTTTAAGTTCTTCATTCATTATCTCTCGCATCCTCTTTTCTCTCCCCTTCCCCCCCCCCCCCGACACCTCTAGCGGCTATCATGTTTCTATTGCCTTCCCCCAACCCCTTTCTCCCACTTGTTCTCCTCCTCTCTCTCTCTCCGCATCTTCGCTATGATTGGCTATATCGGGAATCTTTTGTCTGTAGGCAATGTTTTTTTTTCCTCCTCCTCCTTCTTCCATACACATTTCTGCTTTGCTGAGAGCAAGACGCTTCAGATAAGCTATATATGTTTGTATTTTGTTTTTGCATGTATCCTCGAATAAGGCTCACGCCGAAATATCGGATGTTGTATGTTTTTCATTTATACATTCTCATACTTTATATTCGTTTTTTTTCTCACCTTGCTCACTTCCTCCCTCACTTTGTAAAACTGCACCATACACCTCTATCTACCTTATTTATATTAACCAGTTTTACTGCAGTCGCCATCCCTTTTATCTATGACTCTTACAGACAACACTGTCTAGTCTTTATGTCATTGTTGATTCTGTGCTATTAATAGTACGATATGTGGATACGTAAGATAACTTGAGATTTTGTCTTGTTTATGAGGAGCACTTTTCTTAGCCCAACCTGAGATTTTGTCTTGTTTATGAGGAGCACTTTTCTCGATAAAACATTGTCCAACCTGAGATTTTGTATTGTTTACGAGAAACACTTTTCTTGATAAAACATTGCCCAACCTGAGATTTTGTGTTGTTTATGAGAAACACTTTTCTTGATAAAACATTGCCCAACCTGAGATTTTGTGTTGTTTATGAGGAACACTTCTCTACACCGCCAAACCTGAGACTTTGTCTCATTTATGAGAAACACTACACTTGATATAACAATCCCCAGCCTAAGATTTTGTATCATTTATGAGAAACACTACACTTGATATAACAATCCCCAGCCTAAGATTTTGTATCATTTATGAGAAACACTACACTTGATATAACAATCCCCAGCCTAAGATTTTGTATCATTTATGAGGAGCACTGCACGATATAACAGTCCCCAATCTAAGACTTTGTCTCATTTATAAGGACCATTCATTCATTCATTCGTTTGCATGTCCCTTGCGGAACTTTGCCTCCCAAACAGCACTCCTGTAGGCCTCTCGGTTGTGAGCAAGATGGCCTGCTGCTGCTGCATCCATTTGCAGATCGTCAACGATGTCTTGCAGCCATCTTCGTTTTGGTTTTCCTCTTTTTCTTTTTCCCATTATGTATCCTTCCAATACGATCTTCTCTAAATTATCATGACGTTTAATGTGTCTAAAATATTTGAGTTTTCTCTCTTTAATCCTCTTTACTAGCCAGCCTTCTTCAATATTAAGCTCTTGTAGTATAGATATATTTGTTGTTTTTTGTGTCCACGATATTTGAAGAACTCTTCTGTAGCATTTACATTCAAAGGCATTTATTTGTTTCTCAGCTGTTTTATTGTGTCCAGGTCTCACAGGCATATTTTGCGATGGGAAAGATGCATGCCCTTAAAAATCTTATTTTTGTGGTTCTGTCTGTTCCTCTCCACAGATTCTTTAGTAATTTTACTTTCTGAAGAGCGATAGATGTCCTCCTTTTAATTTCCCTCATTGTATCTCCACTATTAGTTAGTAGTGATCCAAGAGATAAGTCTCCAACCTAAGATTTTGTCTCATTTATGAGGAGCACTACACTTGATATAATAGTTTCCAACCTAAAATTTTGTCTCATTTATAAGGAGTACTCATCATCATCATCATCAGATGCCGTGCCGACTGGCGTTGGGTATTATGTTTCTCCAGAGTACACGATCCTTCATGCAGGCCATCAGCTCAGTTGGTGATCTCCTCTCACACCATCCCATCAGACTTTCCAGTTTCATTTCTCTTGGTCTTCCTCTTGGTCTTCTTCCTTCTATTTTTCCTGTTGTTATAATATTTTCAATACCCCCTCTTCTCATTGCATGTCCTATGAAGGTACATTGTCTCTCTCTCCCTCTTTTATTTATTTTATTTTTTTTGACAAGATGTTTTGTCTCTCCAGCTCTTCTCATACATTCTTCATTAGTTATTTTTGCTGTCCAGGGGATTCGCAACATTCTTCTAATAAACTATATTTCTGCTTCTTCCAATGGTTTTTGTGCAGACTTGCCTATTGTCCATGATTCACTTCCATATAACAAGATAGGTTCAATACAGCATTTTAGGACTCGTTTTTTCTTTTGGTGAAAATGCGCTCTCGAGTTCCGTGCGTGAGGAGACAGGCTTTCGCTCCCTTCCCGGACGACTAGAGTTAAGGTGTTTCGATGCAGAAGCGAGTGGTTTGTCCGTCGAGCGAAGCATATAAACGGCTAGCCAGCCAGGTTCGTGCTAACTGTGTAGTACATTTTTGTCGACCGATGGTCTCGAAATTGGCCCATCTCTCGCAAAGAGTATCGGGTCTGCAGTATGTAACGTGTGTTGTTTGTGGGTGGCCAGGCTTTCTTCTCGCTCGTTAGAGCAGAGAGAGCCGCCCCCGCCGGTTAAAGGAAATGAAACGCCGCCGGGGTCGAAAAGGATCCGCTCTGAGCAGGGCGCTGTCTCCCTTGCCCCGAGTCGGTCTGTCGGCAGATATCCGACAAAGGTTCGGTGAATAAAGCTATCTGGTTGATCCTGCCAGTAGCCATATGCTTGTCTCAAAGATTAAGCCATGCATGTCTAAGTTCACACTGTCTCACGGTGAAACCGCGAATGGCTCATTAAATCAGTCGACGCTGTTGGCAAGATTCTTCAGCTGCCGTGCGTGGAGCGGTGCTCCTCCTGGCCAATGAAGAAAAGTGCAAATGGGGTTGCCGCGCAGCACCACTGCAGAAAAGGTGGTAGAAGTGATAAAGCGAAGCAAACAGTCAAATCATGGCACCTCTGGTCTGGAGGTAGGCCACGTCCTGAGTGCAGTCATATCGGGTGAAAAGCATGAAGCGGCTTGTCCCAGAGGTTAAGACACTGCTGGCGAGACTCTTCGAATGCCGCGCGTGGAGTGAAGCTCCTCCTGGTCAAGGAAGAAAATGCAGAAAAGAAATAAAGGTTGCTGTGCAGCGCCGATGTGAAAAGGTGGTGGAAAGGATAAAGTGAAATTTAATCGGTATGCCCAGTAGTATCGCTATGAGAGCTACACATACCACGGCACCTCTGCTCTAGAGGCCGGCCACGTCCGAAATACACCTATACTGGTGAAATTTGCCTAAACCGGCACACACCAGGGGTGGAACTTGATGGCTAGATATGTCACACCACCTCCGCTCTAGAGGTCGGTCACGCCTGATATACACCCATACTGGTGAATTATGCCTAAACCGGCTCACACCAGGGGTGAATCTTGAAGGCTATGCATGTCACAGTACCTCTGCTCTAGAGGTCGGTCACGTCCCAAACACGCCCATACTGGGTTAATATGCCTAAACCGGCTCAACCCAGGGGTGGAAGTCACTAATGGCGAGGATTCGTCCTCCTGGACAAAAGCTCCATCCTGGTCACAACTAGGAAGGGTAGCGGCCACGACCACAAAATGCTGAAGTCGGAGACACCGGACCAGGGTAGTCTAGATAGGCAACCACCTCTCACCCGGCGGGGATGTTTGTGTATCCTAATCACGCTGAGGTTTTCCGGTGAGAAAGTCCAACTCTGGACTGGATGGGCAACCACCTCTCACCCGGCGGTGATACACTGGTATCTCAAAACACGTCGAGGTATTCCGGTGAGAAGGTCCAATTCTGGCCTGGGTGGGCTACCGCCTCTCACCCAGCGGGGATGCACTGATATCCTAAACACGTCGAGGTCTTCCAACTCTAGACTAAACTGGTGCAACGAAAACCACGGTGTCACGCAATCCGCTTCAGAGACCCACCAAGAATACAGGCTAAAGCCCTGCAATACTCTGAACCTCTTGTGGTCCTCTCGGGGATCTCGTGTGGTCCTTTCGGGGAGACCACGGGACCTAACGAGGACCACATGCGTAAATTCAGTAGGATCACAGTGCGGTCTTGGTGGTAGAAGCGAACGAAGAAGAAGATGAAGAAGGACTCGTTTTCTAACATTCATTGATAAGGATGTGTTGGATAATATGTTTCCTATTCTCTGAAATGTAATGTTTGCTTGGCCTATTCTGTTTCTAATTTCTGTTCTGCATTTCCCATCTGAAGTTATTACTGCTCCAAGGTATTTGAATTTCTGCACCTGCTTTAGAACAGTTCCATTTAATTTTATACTGCATGTTGGTGGATTCTGTTCCTTAGATATAACCATAGTCTCTATCTTTTTGATGTTCAAAGTAAGAACTTTCTGTTCACTTTCATTGGCGATTTTATCCAAGAGATTTTGCAGGTCTTGATGGTTCTCAGATATCAGTACTGTGTCGTCAGCTTACCGAAGTTTTATATTGTATCCTCCAATTTTTATGCCTGGTTCTGTGATGATCGTTCTTAAAATATTCTCGCTGTCAGTCTGGAGATAGTACACATCCTTGTCGCACCCCTTGTTTTATCGGTTGATATTTTCCAGTTCTATTTTCAATTCGAATTGCTGCTTCTTGCTGCCAGTATAGATGTTTTACAATCCTCAGGTCTTTGCCGTCTATATTGATGTCTTCAAACATTTTAATAATTTCATTATGTTTCGCCTTGTCGAATGCCTTGTTGTAATCAATGAAGCATAAGTAGAGATCTTTCTGTGCTTCTAAGGATCTTTCTGTTAGTGTTCGTAAAGCATACATGGCATTGTGTGTTCCCTTTCCTTCAACAAATCCAAACTGTTCATTTGCTATTTCCATTTTATCTTTTTCCTTGTTCTTCTGATAATGATTCTTAGAAGTAGCTTCGTTATGTGACATGAGAGGCTGATAGTCCGGTGATCATCACATTCCTTTGCACATGGTTTCTTTGATAGTGCTATAAACGTGGATTTAAGCAAGTCACTGGGCATATAACCACTGTTGTAAATTTATTCAGTAACTTGATTATTGTTTTTATTCCTGTCTCCTCTAGTGCCTCTATTTCTTCTATTGTTATATTATCAGGCCCAGTCGCTTTTCCTTTCTTCATGTGTTTGATGGCATCTATGATTTCATCTTCAAGTATTGGTGGTCCATCACAGTTTTCAGTATCTGGTGTTAATTCTGTTCTTTCTCCTCCATATAGGTCACCGATGTACTCTGTCCACCTGTCCACAATGTCTTCTTTTCCCATTAACATTTTACCTTCTTTTGATTTCAGGCATCCTGTGGTATATTTTGTTTTCCTGCCTGTGAGTTCACTAATTCGTCTGTGCATGTTTTTGATGTCTTTATTATGAGAGTCCTCTGTTTGTCTACACTGTTCTTTTAACCACACTTCCTTTGCTTCTCTACATTTGCGTCTTATTTCTTTATTGACCTTGCTATATTTTTCTCATTATTTTTACTCCTCCTCCTCTTGTCCATCAGTCCTAAGATATCATCTGTCATCCATATATTTTTATGGGCTTCTTTTTTTAGGTGGTATTATCTCCTTAACAGTGTGATTGATAGCGTCTCTTAACATTGCCCATTGTTCATCTATACTGTTTATCTTTGCTATTGCATTGTATCTATTTGTTATAATAACTCTATTGTTCTCGCAGTTCTTGTTCATTTTTAAGGAGTTCTGCATTCAGTTTGATGTTTCTCATTTTTCTGCACGCATTCTTTAGCTTTATTCTAATTTTTCCACATAGTGGGTCATGGTCACTATTGCAGTCGGCTCCTGGCATGGTTTTTGTTGTCAGTAATACATTCTGGAATCGTTTGTTGATTAATATGTAGTCTATCTGGTTAAAAGTCTTTTTGTCTGGGCTGCGCCACGTTGCCAGTCTTCAGGGATGTTGTTTAAACCAGGTGTTTCCTACAACCATGCTATGTATTCTTGCCCATTCAATTAATTTACTACCTCTGTCATTCCTCTCCCCCAGTCCACAATCACCAACGATATCTGAAGTTCTTCCTTTACCAACTTTGGCATTAAAATCTCCCATGACTATGATAACTTCATGTGACTTTGTGTGTTTCAGGGCTGTCTATGCCATTCTAAAATAGCTGTACATCATCTTCAGAACTTTCAGATGTTGGAGCGTACACTTGTATAATATTTATGTTTATTGGTCGTCCTTTCAGTTTGGCTAGCAGGACTCAGTCCGATATGTTCAAATATCCTACAATTGTCCTTGTCGTTTGTTCGTCAAATATTAATCCTACTCCTCGTTCATGTTTCTCACTTCCTGAATATATTATTGTATATTTATCAGAGTTTATCTTCTCTACACCTGTCCATCTAACTTCACTCATTCCTAATATGTTGATTTTCATCCTTTTCATTTCCCTCTTTACATTTTCTAATTTTCCAGCCTAGAATAAAGTTCTAACATTCCATGTTGCTATTTTGAACTTGTTAGTTTTGCCACTAGTAGCTTGATGACGATCTGGCCTCACCTGTGGCTCGTGAACTTCCCTATCTGACGAGGTTGTTGCAGAGGAACATCCATTAACGTCGTTCATGATAAATCTGTTACTCTGATTAGACATAATTGTTCTCGGGGGCTACAACAGTTGTTTCCCGTTGCCTTCTGTCGGTTTGTGTATGGACTCTCCGCTAGCCTGTGGACTCCCTGTCCTACCCGCAAGGCAGCGGGAGCGAGAGGTTTTAAGGCGCCTCTGACCCGCCTGGTATTCCCTTCACTGAGCACCTGAGGCACTTTATATGAATAGTAGAGCCACCTACTACCCCACCCCGCTCTCTGAGTCTACCGCCAGTTGGTCCGCGCCTGCCTATTTGGGTAAACCCTTATTCACAGAGATCCTCCATATCTGGAGGACTTTCACCATCTGCCACCTGTGGCGTGCTGGGTTGGGGATGGTCGTCCCAGCTTTACCCAGATACGGAGTACTACTCTTGATACAAAGTTGATAACCCAACCTGGATGTCAAAAATATTAAGAGTACCATAACATAGTCTGTAAGAGTTGGCTGTCATGTTGATCTTCTGTGAAACCGTCAGCCAATGCGATGATGAGGATTGTGTGTCATGCGAGGATGCATGACACACTTCACCAACAGTACGCCACCCTTTTTGTAACATTAATAAATTTCAGGAAACTACTTCTTAATAATAAACAAATTCCTGGAATAGAGTGTAAACAGTGAAGTTAAAATCAGCGAAACATGTCTGAGCGTCCTAGAAAGCATCAGTGTCAGTGTAGTCCTGCAGGAGTGAGTTGACGGGAAAATTAAACTTAGATAATAATACTTGCCAGGCTATCTTTCTTTCTTCACTTTATTGATCTTCTATTGAAAAACAATATTCTCCCCTGAATAAAGCGCGGTTCGCATTTCTTTGTTCTCCGACTGCTTAATACATGTTTCTGTTAAATGCAATTACTTGGAGGCTTTTGCAAATAAACGGCGTGTGTCGCACAGTGGAGGCGGGAAGTGGAAAGCTAGGATGATATTTGCTGCTGAAAAATAGCATTCTTCTGTGATAGTGGTGGTGCGTGTATGTTGCTATCTGTGGCTGTGCTTGAAGGCAAAGAAGAAATGGGAATAGAGAGAAAATCAATAAGTAGACAAGCCATACGTGCGTGTGTAAGGGAGGAAGTGTGCGTGCATGCGTCTTCGAGTCAGATAGAAGGCGGGGAAACGGAACGTGTAGTATAGGTTCAGCTGTAGTTGGGAACGGAATAGATTCAATAGACCTGTTCAGGGGCGGACCGGACTGTCGTCTGTGTGAGCCCCATCTCCAGGACACCTTGTTGTTCTGTATCTGTGGGCTTAAGTGTTTTCTCATCTGATGTCATGATGAAAAGCTAGACAAGGGGTCGGATAGGGAGGGAGTACGAAGGGTTTTTTTTCGTTAATTAATTCTTGATTATACTGTAGTTTGCACATCAGTTTATTTCTGGAACCTCCATATAGGAACTGGTCAGAGACATTGGCCTATGAAGTTGTGTCAGTTCATCAGAGGACAGACTAGAACCATGCTTTCCTGGCGGTCACGATATTACAATTATATGGTTCTTTTTTTTTTCCTTTTCTTTCCATTTATTTGAGTTTTGTTTTTGTTTTTATTTGCGACAAAACATGAAAAAGACAGCACTGGCCTCTGGAGGGGAGAAGGGGGATGTCATCACATCAATCTTCTCTGTACTTCAAGAACGAAATATATTTTCAAATGGTTTATAAGCGGGCAGACTTTCTGACCTTTGACCCTGCATATATCTGTCCAATGATTAGCTCAGCATTTCATTATATTCATTATGCGATTTTTAAAAAAAAATGCTAATGAATTTGTAAAAAACAAAATCACATATTCTCACATATGTTGAATGATGACGTTGACACCATATTTGCTTATTGTCATTCATTTCGAAGATCTACACACAAAAATAATTCTCTGTTTGAAATACCTAGCATACATATAGCATTCGTTAGCTGTACCTTGAAGTTATTTGTACGTTTCTTAAAGTGTGTACAGTAAACACTGAAAGGTACATCATTTTGTATTCTTATATGGATATAATCAATGGCATCTCACCTTATATGGCAAGTGTGTGCTTGTGTATATACTTATATATAACACACGAGAACTGAGCAGGCCACGACGTCTAGAATTGACTGCAGATTTCGAGTCATTCTCTAACAGAATGGGCTAACCACTAGAATTAAAAGTTAGATTCTGAGGACATTCAAAGTTTGGTGTTTCCAATCCATACTGATTCCAAAACTGTGACCACTACTCATTTACAAAGTAACAACCATCACAGTAGAAATAATGGGTGGGGGGAGGGGGGAGGGAGAGAAATAAATCAGCAAGAAAGTGTCTGGGTTGTCATCAAGATTAACCATTGTACTACAGAGCAAACTGTAGCTACCATCCAAGTCTGTGCTAGAGGGATGTCAGGCAGGCTCGCAGTAATGCTACAGCAGTCTTCTGATACAGTGGAAGGAGAAGTCCAAACAACTAAACTGGGTGAAAATGGAGAGTAAAGGATTAGGTGACTGCATTCAAGATGAAACCAAGTGGTTGTCAAAGGTACGATCGTCTTGCGATTTCTACCGTCAAAATACTTGTACGGTCGTCTTACGATATCTATCGTCAAAGTACTTGTACGGTCGTTTTACGATATCTACCGTCAAAGTACCTGTACGGTCGTCTTACTCTACCGCCAAAGTACCTGTACGGTCGTCTTGCGACCTCTACCGTCAAAGTATTTGTCGTCTTACGATCTCTACCGTCAAAGTACTTGTACGGTCGTCTTACGATCTCTACCGTCAAAGTACTTGTACGGTCGTCTTACGATCTCTACCGTCAAAGTACTTGTAGCACTGACACTTCCAGTGAGTGAACGAGGATGATGAGGAGAAAGAACGAGACAAAAGAGAATATAATCCGGGGAGCTAATCCCATCTCCAACACGCCAAGCCGTGTACAGAAACGGAGACACGGAGACGTAACGCCCGCTGGAACTTCCCAGGAGAAAGCCATGCCATTATCATGGTCATTTTGTCTAGGTCAAGGCCTCTTGCTCAGAACTACAAGACCTCCAGTTTCTGAACTAGCTCTGGGATAGACTACAACCAGTCCTCGACTTACGATCAGATTACGTCCTCAAAAACCCATTTTTATAAGCGTAAATCGAAAATATCGTAAGTCACCACAGTGTCAGTATACATACCTGTTCTATTAATTATATGTATTCTGACATTATGAGCTGCGTTACAGAGCATAGTCGCGACTGTTCCATTCTGACCCAGCATATATCTGCAGATATTTTCTAAGCCGAGTATACCGCCTGGAAGACATTATTCCTGCTATGGCTGTTAGTAAGATTCTGAAGACCGCAGGAGTGCATTTCGCGGGCAGAGAAGCAGTCGAAAGTAGAAGATTATGAAGGGTTACATATCAACAACATCACGGCATGAACAGGAGAGCCTGGGCTGATGGTCCATGAAGTCAGGACAAGCAACCTCAAGGACCAGTGCATTGCTTCGGGCTCAAGGGTAGGCCCGCAGTGGATGAAAACAGATAGGCGGGAAATGGGGGTGGGGTGGAGAGAGCTGTACCAGCTTATAAAATTCCTCTCGGAGGACCTGTCACGAACCATTGCAGTTACTGTCTTGAGGAGGCACCACAGGATTTGCAAATATCAGGTGTCCTGGTGTGAGTCTCATCACCTAGATCCTGTAGTCAAAAGTGGGTCACTAGACTGTGTGGTTGGGTTTTATAAATCTGGCTTGGCGGGAGGTTGTTTCAGAGATGATGAGGTTTGGAGGAGGATGAGGATGAGGAGGAAAGACAGATGGAATAAGCGCATGCGCAGAAATTCTCCCCCCGCTCATTGGCTAATGTGATAATTATGCTTCCTGACGTTGTCAGAGTTGGGCGCCTTGCTGGTCACGTGATCACGTTCCGCCATATTTTGCAAGTGCTGTCGAAAACAGAAAATAAGACATGGATGAGACAAGATTTGTTTGTTATTTTATTTATGACCGAACAAGTCACACATTTCGATGGTAAGATTATGATTGGTCACATTTAACTGAAAACTAAAGCAAAATGGTACCGATGTTGACGAAGTTTAGCATGGTGTATCACTGATCGGTGAAAGTGGACATCTTGTTTTGTGTGTGTGGAAGGGAAAGAATAAAATGTCGATATCACACGCTAAGTACACCGGGAACTCCAGAATATTTTGAGAAGATCTTTCAAAAGTTTGACTTTATCGTTAAAAAATGATGTCTACATAATGTTTTGTTTCAAGAGATTAGTGATATTGGCGCGAGTGTGTACAGATTCGAGACGGGAAAGATGCGTGCAAGCGGGAAGGTGAGTCGGCAGGTGAGAACTGCAGCAGAAGACGAAAAGAGTTGATATGGCACAAGAAACGTTAAGGTGGAGCTGTATCATTTTGTCCTAGTTGGTGAATTACAAAAAACAGTGAAATTTATCCAAGAGACAGGACTGCAGATATAGACAGACAGTGCGAACGAAGAAGAAGTCCTAGTTGATCAGAGAAGCATTCGGTTTACAACATAAAAGACCAAAACCTGGTTTTCTCACGCCGATATAGATTGCTAACAAAATATCTCAGAGAGAGAGAGAGAGAGTACAAAACCTGGTTTTCTCACACTGATAAAGCATGCTAAAACAACGTAGAGAGAGAGAGTACAAAACCTGGTTTTCTCACACTGATGCTTACAACTCAAAACCTGGTTTTCTCACATGGATGTCTCTCTTTCTGAACCTAAAATGTCCAGGGCACATGGGGCTTCCACAAGGGGTTTCCACAAATGCCTGTCCTCTGCCTTTTTTTCCACTCTTGCCCAAGTGAGCCCTCTATTGCTCAGAATCCTCTCAGTTGTTCTTCTTCATGTCTCTTTTGGTCTACCCTTACTTCTGTTCCCCTGTGGTGTCCATCTTAGTGCTATTTTTGGTAGAGAGTTGTCAGTCATTCGGAGCACATGTCCCAGCCATCGCCAGCGTCTTTCCTCAATAATTGCTGTCAGTGGCTTCATCTGCATTTCTGCCAACAAGATGTTATTTCTTATGGTATTTGGCCAAAATATTTTTCTGATTCTTTATAAACATTTAATCTGGAAAGAATTCAACTTGTTTTCTGTGGTTTTGGTGATTTTTCAGCATTCACTTCCATAGAGTAGTACACTTAGAACATTACTCTTAAATATCCTGATTTTCGTCTTCATGCTTAGTTTTTTAGATTTCCACATAATTTGCAACATTGCAAAAGCCTGGTTTGCTCTAGTAAGTCAGCTATTGATGTCCTCTGTGCTGTCTCCATTTTCTACTATTCTACTGCCAAGATATACAAATTCATTGACCTCCTCCACTAACTTGCTATCTACTTTGAGTACATTTCTGTTGTTCACATTTTGCTTCATTAACTTTGTCATTACTACGTTGATCTTTAGTCCTATGTTGTTTGCATTCTGAGTTAGCTTGTTTATTTATCTTGCATATCTTTGTGGCTGCTTGATAGTAGACAAATGTCATCCGCAGAGTCAAGGTCCTCCAGTACTATAAAGGGTCCATTGTAATCCTCTGTATTTGTCTGATGTTGCCTCCTTCATTAACCAGTTTACTGCCAAGCTAAATAATGTTGGTGATAGTACACATCCCTGCTTCACTCTTGTTCGCACCCTAAAGCTGCTGGAGATATGTTCTCCACAGATCACTTTGCACTGAAAACCCTTGTATAGGGCTTTGATTACATTCACTATCTTATGGGGGAGGTCATGCCATCTAAGGATTTTCCTCAGTACATCTCTGCTGACACTGTCAAAGGCTTTCTCAGAATCTATAAAGAGAGTGCGTATGTTGTGCTATGCCACTCATTTGCCTGCTCTAATATTAAGTACAAATATGTGGTCTATGCATGATCTTCCTTTCCTAAATCCTGTCTGCTCATTCTGAAGTTTTCCCTCAAGTGCTGGTACAATTCTGTTGATGATTATTCTGCAAAATACTTTACTAGTGAGTGGCAGTAGGGTAATACCTCTCCAATTCCCACAATCTCTGAGGTCACCCTTCTTTGGTACTTTTACTAGGACAGTTTTCCACTCCTCTGGAGCTTTTTCTAGATCCCAGATTTGTTGTAGTATCCGGCAGAGTTGTTTTGGTGTTTCTGTTTCTTCTGATTTCAGCATCTCAGCAGTCGCTTCATCTTCACCTGGTGCCCTGTCTAATTGTAGCTTCTTTATTGCCTCCTTTACTTCATTTATTGTTATTGGTCCTGTATTGATGTTTAGTCCCGTTTTTGCTTCAGATATGTCTATTGTTTGTACTGCTTGTGTTCTGTTTAGTAGGGTGTTAAAGTGTTCCCTCCATATTTCAATTTTTTTTTATTCTCCACTGATCAGCTGTCCCTTATGTGTCCTTATTGCACTCTCACATCTTGTGCTGAAGTTACCTGTCATCTGGTTTGTGATTTTGTAGATGGTTTTCATGTCATTTGTATATGCTGCTTTCTCTGCTGTTTCTGCTAAGTTGTCATAGTATTGACTTTTATCTTAATGGCATGATTTTTGTGCATACTTTTTTAAGGCTTGTTGTTTTGGGCTTTGTGATTTAGTTCTCAGTAATTTTTTCTTGATCTCCTTTCTTTGCTCTATCTTTTCCCATGTGGTCTTGCTTATCCATTCCTCTTTTTTCCTTTTCCGATATCCCAACACCTCTTTTGCTGTTTCCTGCAGTGTTTCACTGAACTCTAGTATGGAGATTTCTGCATTGTCTTGTAGGACACTGAAACGGTTCTTAAGTACTATTGAGAATTCATTTCTTGTTTGCTGGTCGGTCAGTTTTGCTGTATCAGAGCATGCCTTTCTGTGTTCTCCAATTTTGGCTTTCCTTAATTTTAGTTTTATTTTCAATACTAGATGCTTGTGATCACTTCCTACATCTGCACCTTTCCTTGCTCTCACATCTTGTAGTAACCGTTTCCACTTGTTTATCAGTATGTGATCAATCTGGTTTTCTACTGTTTTGACTGGACCTCCAAGTCACTTTATGGATGTTTTTATGTTGGAAAACTGTCCCTCCGATGGTCATTATGTGTTCTTCACAGAACCCACATAGTCTTTCTCCATTTTCATTTATTTCTCTGATTCCTTCTCTTCCCATGATTATTCTTCATCTTCATTTTCCTCACCTACTTTTACATTGAAGTTGCCCAAGATGATAATATACCATGCTAGGGTATTGTTTCTACTGTTGCTTGGAGGCTGTTGTAAAAATCTTCTTTTAATTCCTCTTCAGCTGCTTTCTGTTGGTGCATAACAAACTATAATAGACGCTTCATGAATCTAGTGTTGAACCGCATATATAACAATCTCTCATTTATAGGGGTCCATTTCAGCAGTGCTCTTAATGCTTCTTTTATTATAATCAATGCTACACCTCCTTCATGGTGATCTTCTTTACCTGACCATATTATTGTATCTTCTGTGTGCTGTGTTGTTAGTCTCCTTCTGCCATGTCCTGTCCATCCTGCCTCTTGTATTCCTAGTATGTCTAGTTTGTATCTGTGCATTTCCTTGATGGTTTGTGCTAGTTTTTCAGTCTGGTTAAGTGTTCTTACATTCCAGCTGCCTATTTTCATCTTGTTAACACTTTGTGGACCACTGTTATTTACCCTGAAAACCTTCCAGTTCCCAGTCATTTTTCTGAAAAATGAACTTTTTTGAGTGGACTTAGAAAAACATGCATATCTCTACTCACCATAGAGATAAATTAATCCAGGTTGGTAGACAGACTCCCAAGACCCTCTAGTACTTCTTGAGTGTGTGATATCTTGTGAAACAATTATCTGGATGCAATGGGACTTGACAACTTTAAAAAAAAATTTTTGTTTCTCTCTTTTTCTCATTGACCAAGCACACTCTGGACTTCCTAGATGGTGCTTTCTTAGTGCCTTCATCCTCAGGCTTCACCAGGACACAATCCTTTACTATTCCAGATAATCATTGTTGTGCATTGTTGATATCATGCAGATAAGTCTTTTGTCTTTCCTTCATCAGTCGAAAGCTGCTGCTTCGGTTTACACAACTCTTGAAATTTAGGTAAAAAATAATCCAGCAGAGGTTTTATTTTGCTAATTCTACCTGTTTCTGGAAGTGTCTGAGAGTTGCCAGAGAAATGCAGAAGTGTCAGAAGATGCTCAAATTTAGCTCTGCTCATTGTTTTTGAAAATATTGGTGTTTCAGAAGAGGGTCTGTTGTTCATTACTCTTTCCAGTGTGGGTTCCTAGTCTGGCCCATCAAAATGATCTATCCAAAGAATTTGTTCATGTCTGAATGTGTTATATTATCAGACAAAAAGGCAGTAAGTTTGTTCATATATTGGGTCTGTGCACAGTATACATTTTCATGATGAGCTAACAGTTAAAAAAAAATCATTGTCAAACATGCTGAAAATTTCCTCTATGCTGTCTGGTTTGTTTACATTCACTGAAACACCAGAATTTCCTATAAATTTTTCAAGAACTGGTGTAGAATCAATGTTACTCCACACACCTATATCACTGCTAACTATATTACATGAAAAATATGAAATACTTACTGTTGGAGCATCATATCCTGGCTTTGATTAACAATGACACTGTCATTGAATTGTCACTTCTGACAGCAGTCGTAGTTATCATATTTTTAATCCGATCGCCGTCACAGAAATCACTCTGAAACACAATAATTTCATTACTAGAATCATTAAACGGTGGTTTTTAGTCATCACTGGGGTAATCTGACCAAAAAATCAGAGCATAATTCATTGTAAATCTCAGTGTCATCGAGAGAAGCATGCTCCGCCATTTCCATAAAATGTCGACTTGGCAAGATCTCGTAAACACATGTCAGCTAAAACTGCGAGATTTCTTTTTTTTTTTTTTTTAAGTTATGAAGAATGAAAACAATATTTTATTATATTAACTTTGCAGTAAAAATACAGACAACCAAAAATTACTTTAAATAACAAGCTAGAAACTGTTTAAATGAGACGACCATCGAAAATGACATATCTGCCTTTCGGTCAACAACGCATGGAAACCGGAAAGCGGATTTTCCTATATTTGGCCTGGGAAGTATTAAGTGTTCTTACATTCCAGCTGCCTATTTGCATCTTGTGTTTAGTTCCAGGAGGTCTGCAGTTGGGTTGGGGACTTCCAGTGGCTGGCTTCCATCCACAACCTTCATGGGCTCAGTTTCCTGATAACTATTTCTCCTTCCACCTGCATTTGTTTTTTCCCTTGCTTCTGTTTCTGTAGCAGTCTGATGGTTTTTTTACCGGATAAGGTTGCTGGCCCTATGCCGAACCCTCCTTGGTCGCTTTTTACGATCATGTGTGGTAGGGTGCAGTGGTTCTGTTCTTTGCAGATCCCGGGTACCACATGGGGGCACACTGGTGTATCATGCTAAAAAATGTTTTAAAAAAACAAAACCATAAATTGTTATATGTATATACTTTTACAGGATATTTGAAGTAACAAGACAGGATTGTAAGCTTGTTAAGAGGGTAATCCAATTGACAACTTTATATATCCCCCCCCCCAAAAAAAAAAATTATCGACACAGAAAGCATATCATTGTTCTATACAGTCTCCCTTATGCTGTTTGTGTCTTCCAGCGCATTACAAAGTGCCTGAGTTCCTGCATGTGAAACAAATCTTTTGGTCGGGGGCTGCAGTCACTTGTGCAGCCTGCTGTACTTCTTCCTTAGACTTTAAACTCTTTCCACTCATTGCCACTTTTCCTGCTCCAAAGACCATTAAGGCAAGATCTTACAAATACAGCACATGTGGAAAACACTCAAAGTGCTGATCTGTACTGTTTTCAGCTGTTGCACAGGAAACATGAAGTCCGGCATTGTCATGCTACAAGAAGACATCAGTAGTCTGAAGTCAGTGTTGTTTGGACTTGATTACAAGTCAAAGATGACTTTTGAGAAGATCATGCATCACTGAACGGAACCTTCATTGGACACTGAGTTCTGACAGGTTTCATGCATTCACTGATAAAAATATAAAACACTGTTGCGTGTTCATCTTTATATTGCTACTAGATAAAGGGGATGGCGACTGCAGTAAAACTGGTTTAAATAATAAAGTTAGATAGAGGTGTATGGTGTAGTTTTAAAAGTAGCTGAGGGAGTGAGTAAAGTGAGAAAAAATGAATAGAAAGTATAATTATGTATAAATGAAAAACATACAACATCCGATATTTCAGCGTGAACCTTTTTCGAGGATTACATACACGCACGACAAAAAACATAATTAAATGAAGAACTTATCTTAAAATGGCCTCCGGAAGTAAGAAACAGAAATGCATGTCCACTAGAAGAGACATAGGGACCACGAGGAGCCACACAAAGGATAAGCCGATAAAGCCAATCGTAAATAAGAGTTGGAGAGAGAGGAGGAAAACAGGTGGTTGAGGGAGGAAAGGGCAATAGAAACATGACAGCCGCTAGAGGAGAAGGTGTTGGGGGGGAGTGGGAGTGGAGAGATGATGAATGAAGAATAGAAACACCTGCAGGGAGAAAATGTGAAACTAGTGAATAGGACAAGACCCTGTAAACACCAGTATGTTGGCAGAGAAGAAGAAAAGGTGGCGATAGGGAGGGGGAGCTAGGAGAAAGTAGAGTCTTCTCTTCTTCTTTGTTCGCATTGTCTGTCTATATCTGCAGTCCTTTCTCTTGGATAAATTTCACTGTTTTTTTTGTAATTCATGTATGGAACCGTAGAGCTTATCTTCTTTAGTGGTTTCACTGGGCCAGTAATTATTTCTCAGTGTCTCATAGTTGATGCAGTTCTGGAGGATATGTTCCACAGTTTGGGGCACCTGGGCACATGTACATAGATTAGTAGTACCAGCCTTAAACTTTGTATACATATGACTTCGGAGTCGGGTGTGTCCTGTTCGGAGATGGAAGATGGTCTTCTTCTTCTTCTTCGTTCGCTTCTACCACCAAGACCGCACTGTGATCCTACTGAATTTACGCCTGTGGTCCTCAAAAGGACCACACGAGATCCCCGAAAGGACCATAATAGGTTCAGAGCATCGCAGGGCTTTAGCCTGTATTCTTGGTGGGTCTCTGAAGCGGATTGCATGACACCGTGGTTTTCGTTGCACCAGTTTAGTCTAGAGTTGGACTTCCTCACTGGAAGACATCGACATGTTTAGGATATCAGTGCATCCCCGCTGGGTGAGAGGTGGTAGCCCACCCAGGCCAGAGTTGGACCTTCTCACCGGAAAACCTCAACGTGTTTTGAGATACTCGTGTATCACCGCCGGGTGAGAGGTGGTTGCCCATCCAGTCCAGGGTTGGACTTTCTCACCGGAAAACCTCAGCGTGATTAGGATGCGTAAACATCCCCGCCGGGTGAGAAGTGGTTGCCTATCTAGACTGCCCTGGTCCAGTGTCTCCAACTTCAGCATTTTGTGGTCGTGGCCGCTACCCTTCCTAGTTGTGACCAGGATGGAGCTTTTGTCCAGGAGGACGAATCCTCGCCACTAGTGACTTCCACCCCTGGGTTGAGCCGGTTTAGGCATATTAACCCAGTATGAGCATGTTTGGGACGTGACCGACCTCTAGAGCAGAGGTACTGTGACATGAGTAGCCTTCATGATTCACCCCTGGTGTGAGCTGGTTTAGGCATAATTCACCAGTATGGGTGTATATCAGGCGTTACCGACCTCTAGAGCGGAGGTGGCATGACATGTTTAGCCATCAAGTTCCACCCCTTGTGTGTGCCGGTTTAGGCAAATTTCACCAGTGTAGGTTATTTCGGATGTGGCCGGCCTCTAGAGCAGAGGTGCGGTGGTATGTGTAGCTCTCGCGATACTACTAGACATACTGATTAAATTTCACATTATCTTTTCCATCACCTTTTCACGTCGGCGCCGCACAGCAACCTTTATTTCTTTTCCGCATTTTCTTCATTGACCGGGAGGAGCTTCACACCACTCGCGGCATTCAAGAGTCTCGCAGCAGTGTCTTAACCTCTGGGACAAGCCGGTTCATGCTTTTCACCCGATATGACTGCACTCAGGACATGGCCGACCTCCAGACCAGAGGTGCCATGATTTGACTGTTTGCTTCACTTTATCATTTCTACCACCTTTTCTGCAGTGGTGCCACGCTATAACCCCATTTGCACCTTTCTTCATTGGCCGGGAGGAGCACCGCTCCACGCACGGCAGCTGAAGAATCTCGCCAACAGCGGGCAGACATTTGAAAATGCGTCGCTGGCACAGAAGGCCATGCGATCAGCACAAAGTTATCCAGAGTCACCAGTTGGGACGCCGTGCCCCGCGAAGGGCAACGACGATTGGTTTTGAACTAATAAAAGCGCTCTTTCCACGAGGGTCGGAGCTTGGTAAGCATGTATTAGCTCTAGAATTACCACAGTTATCCAAGTAGGATCATGTCATCTAAGGAACCTCGACTGATTTAATGAGCCATTCGCGGTTTCACCGTGTGAACTTAGACATGCATAGCTTAATCTTTGAGACAAGCATATGACTACTGGCAGGATCAACCAGATAGCTTTCTTCACCAAACCTTAGTCGGATATCTACCGACAGACCGACGTGGGGCAAGGGAGACAGCGCTCTACTCAGAGCAGATCCCTTTCGACCCCGGCGGCATTTCACTTCCTGCGGCCCTCTCTGCTCTAGTGAACGAGAAGAGAGCCCAGCCACCCACAACATAGCACATTACATACTGTAGACCCGATACTCTTTGCGAGAGATGGGCCAATTTCGAGACCATCGGTCGACAAAACCGTACTACATCATTA
The DNA here is from genome assembly GCA_009760885.1 of Achatina immaculata. Classification (NCBI taxonomy): domain Eukaryota; kingdom Metazoa; phylum Mollusca; class Gastropoda; order Stylommatophora; family Achatinidae; genus Lissachatina; species Lissachatina immaculata. Next base: position 46,625,456 of record CM019716.1, read on the forward strand.
GCACAAACCTGGCTGGCTAGCCGTTTACATTTCTCTCGACAGACAAACCACTCGCTTCTGCATCGAAACACCTTAACTCTCGCGGTCTGGGAAGGGAGCGAAAGCCTGTCTCCCCACGCACGGAACTCGAGAGCGCATTTTCGCCAAAAGAACACGGAAGATGGTGACTTGTTCCTTTCTGTTTAGCATGTGATAGTCGTCATGTGGTGGTGTTTGTGGCTTCCTGTAGGTTTTTATCATGCTTTTCTTCTGATTATAGGTGATTGGTATGTCTGGTTGCTCCATTTCAGTGCCCTCTTTGGCCAGATGGTCAGCTTTCTCATTGCCTGGTATCCCACAGTGGGAGGGAATCCGTTGCAAAGTGACTCCATGTTGTAAGCCAATTTTTGACAAGGCATCCTTAAGGTCTGGTAGTTTGTTGCACTGAAGAGCTTCCAGTACTGATCTTGCATCTGTGAGAATTACTACAGGACATGTATCAATTCTGGAGTCTGATAGTTTTTCCAACTGCAGCAATAATTGCCCTAACTTCTGCATCATTGTTGTTGCAGTATTTTCCAGTGGGTATGGAAATCTTGTCAGTGGTGTTGTTTGGATATTCAGTATGTGCTCCTGCCCCTCCATTCTTTATGGCATTATGTGCAGATCCATCTGTATACACACGTATCCAGGTGTCACATGGATATTTATCATCTAGAACACTAAGTGTGGCTGTTGATCTTACAAGACTGCTCTGCATCTCACCATTCTGCACACCTTTCACTTCAGTGTGAATAGTTATTTGTGTATAATCTGCTTTTTTCCATGGTGTATGCTCTGGTACAGATGATAATGGAGCGACTACAGTTGGGAAGGTCAGGTATCAGCTTACGCATATGCTTGGCCTGATGAATGAAGCTGCTTCTTTTAAGCCGTCTTAGTGCCAAGTTATTGAATCTCTCCTTCAGGGGATGGCTTACAGACATAAGGAATTTCTCTCCCATGGTCATGACCTTTGTGTCTCTACGTTCCTTTAGCGCTTGAGCACCAACTATTTTCTGCATTTCTACTATTGGTGTGGACCTCATGGCACCTGTGATAATCCGTGGTGACTGATTTTGAACCTTTGTCTAGATTATGCAGCGTGGTGTTTGATGCTGTGCACCAAGATGTTGAGCCATATTCTAAATGTGGTAGAATACTTTGCTGATATACATTCTTAAGGATTCTTTCACTAGCTCCCCATGTGGTTCCACTCAATTTTCTTAATATGGCTAGTTTTCTTCTGGCTTTTGCTTCTGCACTGTTGATGTGTTGCTTCCAGGTCAGTTTTGAGTCAAGAGTCACTCCTAAGAAAGTGGGTTGGTTGTCCATCCTTAAGGATATTTCATTTACAAAGATCTTACCTGCTTTCTGTTTAGATGAGAGGGTGAACAGAGTGGTACTTGATTTCTCTGTGTTTATACTTACACACCATTTGTTTGTCCATGATGTCAAGAAATCTGCTGCTCTTTGGAGTCTCTGTGTAGCAACTGTCGCATATTCATCTGTACACCACATGACCAGGTCATCTGCATACAGTGGCGCTTTGATTCCATAGGGAAGTTCCTTGACCAGGTCATTAATGAATACCAGGAATAGTGTAGGCGAAAGGACTCCTCCTTGTGGTACACCGTGTCGCAGAAGTACTTTCTGGCTTTTGTGTCCATCCATTACTACTCTAGCTCTTCTGTTGTGTAAATAGGACTTTATCCAGTTGTACAGTCTTCCATTCACAGTGCAGTTTCTTAGTTTCCACAGCAAACCTTTTTTCCATACTTTATCAGAGGCTTTCTTCAGGTCTATCCATGCTGCTAGTACAAGGTTTTTCTCTTGGAATGCATCCTCAATCTCTTGAGAGAGATAGGTCACTTGATCTTCCATACTGTAGTACTGCCTAAATCCTGCTTGTTGTGGAATGAGAAGGTTTTCACTTTCTAGGTACAATTTTAGCCTCAGGTCAATGATGCGTTCCATTGTTTTGCATAGGCAGCTAGTGAGACTGATTGGCCTGTAGCTGGAGGCAGTATCACTGTTTTTCCCTGGCTTTAGCAGTGGTACCATGCTTGCTTCCTTCCAGATTTGAGGTAACTTACCTGTGGTCCAGCACATATTGAAAATATCCAACAGCTTTCCCCTTGCTGCCATTCCCAGGTTCTTGATCATTTCATTGGACACTCCATCTGGTCCTGGTGATTTCCTTAGTTTCAGTTTACTAACTGCTAAGTCTAACTCACTGCGCGTGATTGGTGCATCCATGACCTCCACTTTTCTGACTTGTTCCTCTTCTTTCTGTGGCTCAATACGCACTGTACGCTCTTTCTCTAGATGGATATCAATGTTGCAGTCTTGTGCAAACATGCGAGCAAAGTGATCTGCTACCACGCTGTTGGCGAGATTTTTCAGCTGCCGTGCGTGGAGCAGTGCTCTTCCCGGCCAATGAAGAAAGGTACAAATGAGGTTGCCGCACAGCATCACTGCGGAAAAGGTGGTAGAAAGGATAAAGCGAAGCAAACAGTCAAATCATGGCACCTCTGGTCTGGAGGTCGGCCACGTCCTGAGTGCAGTCATGTCGGGTGAAATGCATGAACCGGCTTGTCTCACTGCTGGCGAGACTCTTCAAATGCCGTGCGTGGAGTGAAGCTCCTCCCGGTTAAGGAAGTAAATGCGGAAAAGAAATAAAGGTTGCTGTGCGGAGCCAATGGGAAAAGGTGGTGGAAAGTGAAGTTTAACCGGTATGTCCAGTAGTATCGCTACGAGAACTATACCACGGCACCTCTGCTCTAGAGGCCGCCCACGTCCGAAATACACCTACACTGGTGAAATATGCCTAAACCGGCACACACCAGGGGTGGAACTTGATGGCTAGACATGTCATGCCACCTCAGCTCTAGAGGTCGGTAACGCCTGATAAACACCCATACTGGTGAATTTTGCCTAAACCGGCTCATACCAGGGGTGAATCTTGAAGGCTATGCATGTCACAGTACCTCTGCTCTAAAGGTCGGTCCCGTCCCAAACACGCCCATACTGGGATAATGCCTAAACCGGCTCAACCCAGGGGTAGAAGTCACTAGTGGCGAGGATTCGTCCTCCTGGACAAAAGCTCCATCCTGGTCACAACTAGGAAGGGCAGCGGCCATGACCGCAAAATGCTGAAGTCGGAGACACTGGACCAGGGAAGTCTAGATAGGCAACCACCTCTCACCTGGCGGGGATGTTTGCGTATCCTAATCACGCTGGTTTTCCGGTGAGAAAGTCCAACCCTGGACTGGATGGGCAACCACCTCTCACCCGGCGGTGATACACGAGTATCTCAAAACACGTCGAGGTTTTCCGGTGAGAAAGTCCAACTCTGGCCTGGGTGGGCTACCGCCTCTCACCCAGCGGGGATGCACTGATATCCTAAACACGTCGAGGTCTTCCGGTGAGAAAGTCCAACCATAGACTAAACTGGTGCAATGAAAACCACGGTGTCACGCAATCCCGCTTCCGAGACCCACCAAGAATCCAGGCTAAAGCACTGTGATACTCTGAACCCCTTGTGGTCCTTTCGTGGATCTCGTGTGGTCTATTTTGGACCACACAGGAGACCACGGGACCTAACGAGGACCACAGGCGTGAATTCAGTAGGTTCACAGTGCGGTTTTTGGTGGTAGAAGTGAACGAAGAAGAAGAAGATCTGCTACCTGCTTACCTGTAAGAGTTTTCCCATCCTCTATTAGCGTAATCTTTGTACTTCTTCCAGTACTCTCATCATTTAACTGTTTGATTAGTTTCCACAGTTTCCTTCCATCTTTTTCAAAGTTTAGGGCCTCTGTTTTCTCTCTCCAACTTTCCCATCTGGCTTGCAGCTTGGCTCTCTGAAATTTGGCCTTAGAACGTTGGTAATTATTGTGGTATTCTTGGCATGGTCTATTTTCTGCTTGCTTTCGAGCTGCTTCCACGTCATCATGGAGTTTACCCAGCTCATTAGACCAGTATGGTTTATAGTGCCTGCGAGCTCCTCTGGGAATGGTTTCATGATCAGCCTGAAGGATACAAGCGTTGAATTCCTTCATTATGCTGTTAATATCATTACCTTCTATGGACAGCTGTCCCACCAGGATACCTGTACGATGTCTGTACATTGTCCAGTTTGCTTTTTTATAGTTCCATCTGGGGAGAAGTGTTAAGGAGTTCATTTTCTATTGTCAGGAAGACTGGTCGATGGTCGCCACCTCAAAGTTGTTTTCCAACTTCATGTGTAATGTTCCATTTCAGATCTGGAGAGTGGAATGCCAGATCTGGTGTTGAGGTTGTATGCCAAGCCCTTGAGTAAAATGTTGGGGGATCCATTGGCTGGTTGATCAGGAGAAGTCCATTATCATCCTGCCAGCTCTCAACTTCTTCTCCTCTCTTGTCTATGTGGTCATAGCCCCAGCTCTGGGAATGGCTGTTAAAATCGCCACAGACCATCAGTCTCTCTTTGTGTGGGATTGTTTCTGAAGCAAGTGGGCGGTCATTAGGATAGTAATAGTTAAGGAGGTGGAAATCTGTATTACTCCTTTTTAGATGGATCATCTGGTATTCGGCTCCTTCCATGTACACTCCCACCTGACATGCGCTGATGCTATTTTTAACAAGTGTTGAGTACTCCTCCTTTTCTTCTGTCCTGTCGGTCTGATCTAAAACACTGGTAGCCTCTGATTTTAAAGGCGGCATCTTTTGTTTTTTTTAAACAACATCCAAGAAGACTTTACACATGGACATCACCTGATGGGAAAACCAGGAATCAAATAGATTACATTTTAGTGCAGAGAAGGTGGAGGTCAAGCATAACATCAGCAAAAACTTTACCAAGTGCTTATTGTGACACGGACCATGAGTTATTAATAGCAGACATGAAGATAAAGCTAAAAAAGATAGTTATGGGATCAAGACCACTCCGCTTTGACCTTACAAATATACCAGAACAATACGGTATAGAAGTGAAGAACCGTTTCGAAATCCTGATGGCTGTACAGGAAGAGATGACACCAGATGAATTGGCTACGCAGGCCAAAGATATCTTAGTAACAACAGCTAAAGACATGGTTCCAGTAAAGAAAACACAAAAGAATAGATGGATCACAGCAGGTACACTAGAACTGATAAAACAATGTAGAGAAATGAAGACGCAATGGAGAGTGACAAACAACAACAAAGATAAATATAAAACTTTAACAAAAGAAGTACGAAGAAACATAAGAAAAGACAAAAAACAATACATACAAGATTGTTGTGAAAGAATAGAAGAACATCAGAAGTGTGGAAGAGATAGTGAAATGTTTAAAGAAATGAAGACATTGACGAGAAATGTCACACCTAAGCTAAATGTAATTTGTGATGAGATGGGGAATACCCTGACAGAGACAGAGGAAATTCTGGAAAGATGGAAGGAATATTGCAAAAGAATGTATGAAACAACCGACTGTGGAAGCAGAAATCAACAGTGTGAATTATTATTGGAGGAGAAAGAACCCGAGCCAACAATGGAAGAAGTTTTATGGGCAATAAAGAGTCTGAAAAATGGTAAATCACCAGGATGTGATGAGATAACCGCTGAATTTATTAAAGCAGGAGGAAAGGAGTGTGCAACAATCTATCATGCACTATGTAAAAAGATATGGCATTCAGGTATTTGGCCAAAAGAATGGAAAAGAACTGTATTCATACCACTGCCAAAAAAGGGTAACCTGAAATTATGCACCAACTACAGAACTGTTGCCCTGATTAGTCATGCCAGTAAAATTCTGTTAAAAATCATAATGGGTAGACTTCGAAAGAAAATAGAAGAAGAAGTCAATATGGTCCAAGCTGGCTTCAGGCAAGGAAGAGGATCAAGAGATCATATATTCAATCTAAGATTAATAATAGAGAAATGCAGGGAGTTTAATGTGAATCTATATTTATCCTTTATAGACTACTCAAAGGCATTTGATTGTGTACAACACCAGAAACTTTGGGAAATAATGGAAAAAATGGGATTTCCAACACATTTGATACAATTAACATCACTGCTGTATTTAGACCAACAAGCAGCAGTAAGAATAAATGGTGAAACAACAACTTGGTTTGACATAAAACAAGGGGTCCGTCAGGGGTGCATATTGTCACCCTACTTATTTAACTTGTATACTGAAAATATAATGAGGAATGTTAGAGAAGATGTAGACAAAGAATATTACGATGCCATAACAGTTGGAGGTTATGAAATACCAGAGATCAGATATGCTGATGACACAGTATTGCTGTCCACAACACAAGAAGGAATGGAAAAACTAATTATGTCAGTCCGCAAGAACAGCGAAGAGCAGAACCTCTATCTTAATGCAAAGAAAACTAAAGTGATGACAACTGACAAAACAGACAAGGCAACTGAAATATGTATCAGTGGGGAAAAACTGGAAGAAGTGGAGAGTTTTGAATATCTTGGATCACTACTAACTAATAATGGAGATACAATGCGGGAAATTAAAAGGAGGACATCTATTGCTCTTCAGAAAGTAAAACAAATAAAGAATCTGTGGAGAGGAGCAGACAGAACCACAAAAATAAGATTTTTAAGGGCATGCATCTTTCCCATCGCAACATATGCCTGTGAGACCTGGACACTTAACAAAACAGCTGAGAAGCACATAAATGCCTATGAATGTAAATGCTATAGAAGAGTTCTCCAAATATCGTGGACACAAAAAAGAACAAATATATCTATACTACAAGAGCTTAATATTGAAGAAGGCTGGCTAGTAAAGAGGATTAAAGAGAGAAAACTTAAATATTTTGGCCACATTAAACGTCATGATACTTTAGAGAGGACCGTATTGGAAGGATACATGGTGGGAAAAAGAAAAAGAGGAAGACCGAAACGAAGATGGCTGCAGACATCGTTGATGATCTGGAAATGGATGCAGCAGCAGCAGGCCATCTTGCTCACAACCGAGAGGCCTACAGGAGTGCTGTTTGGGAGGCAAAGTTCCGCAAGGGACAAGCAAAGGAATGAATGAATCTTTGGTTAGGTGTATCTCCTGTATGCAGCATATACTTACCTGCTCTGCAAAAAGTATGTTCTCTAGTTCCACCTTTTTGCTATAGCCATCTCTAACACTGCTGACACCCTCATCATTCCACTGCATTATTTTAAGTTCTTGCTTTTTGTCTGTTTTCTTCCGCTGTATTTTTTGGCCAGTAGCTCTACTCTCATGTCTCCTGACTCCACAAGACGAACTGAGAGGACCTCCAGTAGCATTGGGTGGACCCTTTCGAGGCAGGGGGCCCGGCACTGCACCTGCCTGGTTAGTCTTCACAGGGCGAGCACCATGTTTGAATACTGCAGATAGAGACATTCATTAGCGATAATGCGTGTTGCCCTGATTATTGCCATGTGCTTTTTGGCTGGGTAACTCCGACTTCAGCACCTTTCCTTGCTAGGGCAGACTGTGGTCTTGCTTGGACTGCCATGAAGACAGTGTGACTGGCCTGGCCAAAACTTTGTTTTCCAGCCTCTGGTGGCTGTATGTAAGTCCCTTCTCCATGTCAGATGGTTTTGAGACAGTTCCACAAAGACACTGACTCAAGATGAGGAATCTGATTAGTGCTTCAACGATATCCATTCCCCGCCACCTGTAGCCTATTGGCTCTGTTTTGTTTACATCATTCTGATAGCCATTGTTGTAAAGACCCATAGGCTTGTCACGTCCTGGATTCATTGGTTTCACACCAGACTTCCCTCATCCCCGCCAGAGATCTCCATGTCCCCATCCGTCCACCAACCTGACATTACATTTTACAAAAATAACAATTACAATTAGTGTTGATTGCTACAAGTTTCTGGGCTACAGAAGTAGGTCAGAGTTTTTAAGCAAACAGCTCTATGTTCCCTGTCTCACAAACACTATGTTAAGATAAGTGTGCTCTTAACACAATTGTTCCCAGGGGTAGAAAGTAGAGTAAAAAAAGGGGGGGTGGAAAACTAAAGAAGTTAAAGAAAGCTGAAGACATTGTTAATTCCAGCTGGGTGGAGACAGCCAGCCTGGAAAATAAGTCGCTGTTCTAGGAGCCTGTGAGATCGTACATCAGCAAAACAAGACTGGATTGCACTAACAGAAATGTCCTGTTTTCCCCTGTGGTTGCTGAGGCAAAAATGTTTAGCCACAGGTGTCCAGACCACCTGTTTTCCTCCTCTCTTTCCACCTCTTTACAATTGGCTCTATCGACTTATCCTTTGTGTTACCCCACGTGGTCTCTATGCCTCTTCTAATGCATTTGTTTCCTACTTCTGGAGGAGGGCATATTAAGATAAGTTCTTCATTTAATTATGTTTTTTGTCTTGTGTGTATATGTAGTCCTCGAAAAAGGCTTACGCCGAAGTATCAGATGTATGTTTTTCATTTATACATTCTTATAATTTTTATTCGTTTTTTCTCACTTTACTCACTCCCTCTGCCATTTTGTAAAGCTACACCATACACCTCTTTCTACCTTTATTCTATTGCTAGTACAACTAACTGGCACCATGCTGCCACCTTCACAACACTTATTAAGTCATTAGGCATGAACCGGTCAACTTACATGATGATGCTGTAGTGCTTAGAACTTCTGTTGCAGTTCTAAGGTCACCATTGTATATGGCAAGTAATAACGAGATATACTGTTTAAAAAAAGAAACACAACAAATTTGATGTTGCGATTTAAACTGAAGTTTGCTGATCAGACAAGGGCAAATTGCCTGAAATGTTCACTTGGGCATCAACTTCATGAGCTGACCTGAATTGTACTCAGCAGATGATTCATGAGCACAGAAAAGTGACACTAGTCAAAACAGCATTTTTTTACAGTAACGCATGACAGGTTCACGAGAATCCCGTGAAACTTACTGAACACAGAACTCACTGACCATGTTATTGAATGCCTATAAAAGATCGATGCTCCTCGAATCAATTCATTTGAAAATTCAGTGCACAAGTATGGCTCATCTCACTACAGAACAACCACTCATTATCATTGGACATTTACTGGAAAGTCACAAAATGTAGTGTCCAGACAATTTAATGTGGTTAGAGGCGCTGTTAGTCGTCTTTGGAGATGATTTAAAAAGACTGGCTCAGTTTCAGGCCCATAGTCACAACTCCTGCCGAAGACCACTTCATATGGCTGCATCACATCTGCGTCTTCAACAGTCCAGTCAATGACAACAGCTCGTTGAATTTCAGATCAAATGGTCAGGAACCGGCTGCACGACATCTTTGGGTTAGAATACCCTACGGACCGGCATTGCCAGAACTGATTGCAGTGGGCGAACCAGCATCGTCATTGGACTGCTGTGAATGATTGGAGAAGGGTTTGGTTTAGTGATGAATCATTCCTTCTGCTCCAGCGACACGGAGAAGAGTTTACTGCAGAGTCCATGAGTGCTATGCCCAGAACTGCATGGATGAGGCTTCTCTACATGGTGGTGGAGGTGTACTGGTGTGGGTGACAGTCAACTTCATGGTAAGAAGTGACCTGGTGCAAATTGAAGGACGCCTGAATGTCCAACGATACATTGCTGAAATTCTTCATCCTCACATCCTTCCACTTCTAGCTGCACCAGGGTCGATTTTTCAGCAGGATAATGCTCGACCTCATGTGGCACAACTCACCACCCAGTTCCTTGCTGACAACAATGTCCATTCCATGGCAATCCATGTCATCAGACATGAACCCAATGGAACATTTATGGGATGAACTCAACGGACAAGTCCGCCAGCAAGATGTAGCGCCAACCAATCTCTGACAGTTGTCTCTTGCTCTGCAGGAAGAGTGGGCAGCTATCCCACAACAGATCCAAAGACTAATTGGAGCCATGTCGAGGAGATGTCATTCTCTGATACAGGCCAGAGGAGGCCATACACCTTACTGAAACGGAGGCCTGAGTTGCAAAGAATAAAAGTCCAAACCAAATTTAATGAACATCATTTCATTGTTAAAGTCTTAAAGTTTCTTAATGCCAAGATTGAAACATTAATTCTGTAAAAGAAAATTTTGATACAATTTTGAAATTTGGTGTCCATTATGACTACAGTAATGTTGCGCTTCTTTTTTTGAACAGTATAGAGTGGTAAGCTTGTCATGTATCAGAAGTAACAATAAGCCAGAATGGTAAATTTGTTACGTGAAGTAACAGTAAGGCAGAATGGTAGGCTTGTCACATGTCAGAAGTAACAGTAAGCCAGAATGGTAAGTTTGTTACATCTTAGAAGTAACAGTAGGGCAGAATGGTAAGTTTTGGCATAGTGCTGTAGTTTCAAATGCAGGTGATCAGCAGAAACATTTTATATCAGTTGATGTGTGGAACAGTGGCATGAGTTTTATGTGGCAACACTTGCTGCGAAATCTAACACAAAAGTTTGATATCTTTTAATTAAACGTATGTTTCATACCATCAATTTGACTCTGTCCAATACAAGATGGAGGCATTCATCTGTACTACTGGTTCTAAGAACTGTTATAGCCGAAGGTGGGGTGGGGGATATGCTCTCCACTCCAATGAAATGTCTCCAAGGCGTGCATCTCAAATAGCCTCTGACAGTCAAGTCCAGCTCCTGGCCTTCTCGTGGCAGAACTGTTCAAACTGACAGGAGAAGGGGCAAAGGTGAATATCTGGCACCTGAAAACCAGACGCTTCAGGTAGATGAGAGTCATGTTTGGTAGCTCATCTATCACTGCTGGAGAGATTCTTCAGTTGCTGTAGTTGCCGTGCGTGGAGTGGGGCTCCTCCCGGCCATTGAAGAAAAGTGCGAATGGGGTTACCATGAAAAGGTGATGGAAAGGATAAAGTGAAGCTTAATCGGTATTCCAGTATTCTCGTGGCGAGAGCTACTCATACCATGGCACCTCTGCTCTAAAGGCCAGCCACATCCGAATTACACCCATACTAGTGAAATATTCCTAAACCGGCTTAAACCAGGGATGAAACTTGATGGCTACTCATGTCACGGTATCTGCGCTCTACAGGTCGGTCACGTCCATACTGGGATAATACACCTAAACCAGCTCAACCATGGGGTGAAACTTAGTAGTGGCGAGGGTTCGTCCTCCTGGACAAAACGTCCGTCCTGGTCACAACTAGGAAAGGTAGCGGCCATGACCACAAAATGCTGAAGTCGGAGACACTGGACCAATGCAGTCTAGATAGGCAACCACCTCTCACCCGGCAGGGATGTATGCATATCCTATTCATGCTGAGGTTTTCCGGTGAGAAAGTCCAACTCCAGGCTGGATGGGCAACCACCTTTCACCCAGCGGGGATATACCAATATCCATAACACGTCGAGGTTTTCCAGTGATAAGTCCAACTCTAGGTTAAACTGGTGCAACAAAAACAACGGTGTCACGCAATCCCGCTTCTGAGACCCACTAAGAATACAGGCTCAAGCCCTGTGATACTCTGAACCTATTGTGGTCCTCTCGGGGGTCTCGTGTGGTTCTTTTGGGTACCACTAGGGGGTCATCGGGCCTATTGAGGTTATATAGAAGGGAACGTCATATCATCATGGTTATGTTATTATATAGTAGGGAGCATCATGTCTTCTATTATGTAGGAAAGAGTGTCAGATTTTCATGTACAAAGAAACATCAGGTCTTCATGGTTATGTTATTATGTAGGAAGGAGTGTCAGATTTTCATGTAGATCAGGTCTTCATGGTTATGTTATTATGTAGGAAAGAGTGTCAGATTTTCATGTAAACATCAAGTCTTCATGGTTATGTTATTATGTAGGAAAGAGTGTTAGATTTTCATGTACAAAGAAACATCAGGTCTTCATGGTTATGTTATTATGTAGGAAAGAGTGTTAGATTTTCATGTAGATCAGGTCTTCATGGTTATGTTATTATGTAGGAAATAGTGTTAGATTTTCATGTACGAAGAAACATCAGGTCTTCATAGTTATGTTATTATGTAGGAAAGAGTGTCAGATTTTCATGTACAAAGAAACATCAAGTCTTCATGGTTATGTTATTATGTAGGAAAGAGTGTTAGATTTTCATGTACAAAGGAACATCAAGTCTTCATGGTTATGTTATTATGTAGGAAAGAGTGTCAGATTTTCATGTACAAAGAAACATCAGGTCTTCATGGTTATGTTATTATGTAGGAAAGAGTGTTAGATTTTCATGTACAAAGGAACATCAAGTCTTCATGGTTATGTTATTATGTAGGAAAGAGTGTTAGATTTTCATGTACAAAGGAACATCAAGTCTTCATGGTTATGTTATTATGTAGGAAAGAGTGTTAGATTTTCATGTACAAAGGAACATCAAGTCTTCATGGTTATGTTATTATGTAGGAAAGAGTGTTAGATTTTCATGTACAAAGGAACATCAAGTCTTCATGGTTATGTTATTATGTAGGAAAGAGTGTTAGATTTTCATGTAGATCAGGTCTTCATGGTTTTTTTATTATGTAAGAAGCAGTGTCATGTTTTCATGATTATATTGTTGTTTATATAGGAAGTAGTACATCTATTGATCACAATTTTGTTTACACAGAAAATGTGCAAATTTTGTTACAAGTTGTTTATATCTAGAATTGACCAAATATTGTGATTTTGTTTAATAATGCGCATTGAGCAAAATTTTATGCCTGTGATTTTGTTCATAAATGAAGTATTGAGCAGATGTTTTAAAAAAGAAATATATCTCTGTTTCAGGTAAGCAAAGCCTGCATATAATTAAGATACAAGGGACAAGTTTACAGCTGGACACGGGGGCTGAAAATGGCCAGTCTTGTTAATGGAACTGTGGATCAAGAAATTCCAAGCCATGCTGATACAGATTTGAAGTTGTCCCCAGCACCTACATCAGAAAATGACATGCTCTGTAATGGAACAGTGGAAACTGAAAGTCTCAGTTATTCACGTGGAAATGATAGAGCAGAGGTGCGTGAAGATGAGGAAAATGTGGCGCTGATGGAATCGGGTGACAAAGAGAGGAGACGGCTTTCTGCTCATGTTCATGGGAAAAGCCATGTTAACATTGAGAATATGTCAGCCACTGGAGGTGACAGAACTTGTGACCTCACAGTTGCTATAAAGAGCCAGGCTTCAGAAGATGATGGTAATGGACATATGAACAAAAATATTAATGATTCACAGAATGGTGAGATCACTGAGAATAGAGCTCTAGACTTAACTGTAGTTAAGTTAGAAGTGAAGGACAAGGAGATGCTTGCTAGCAGTCAGGTTTCTGAGCATCAAGTTTCTAAACTTGGATGTTGTGAGGATGTCAAGTGTGATATACTCCCATCGGAGGTGACAGAAGCAGGTTTAAGTAAAAAGAGCGAGACGAAGGGGACCAGAGATCGTGAGAATGGAGTTGAAAATGTGGAGATTAAAGAAGAGGCCACAGATATTGAGAGCCTCACAAGCTTAAATAAGGATAAAGATACAGCAGATAGTGAGAAGGAAAACAGAGACAACACAGTGCCAGCGGATGTGGAGATCAGAAGTGAGAAAATGGAGTCTTCAGATTCCAGTTTGCTCACAGAGAAAAGTGAGAAGCAGTCTAACAGTGTGGACACCTCGGCAGATGATATCGAAATTATTGGCGAGTCCAAAATTATTCAGGTGAGGCCGTCTAAAAATAAACCTGGGGCTTCACATAGTGTGGTTTTTGTCCCAGCTGGGATGCCTTGTGCCACCGCTGGTGTTCCTGTGTTAAGCCAAGGCAGTACAGCAGGCAGTGGCAGCTTGGCATCCTCCAACAAGCAGAGTTTTCCACAGGTCTCTTCCTCCGCAGTACTGCCTGTCATCACGCCAGTCTTTACTGCAATACCCCAGAGCCTTGTCTTAACTGGGAGCGTCCCAGCTCAGGGAGCTCACCCCCATCCTGTCCCATCAATGGCCCCACCAAAGCCAAAGTCTAGTCTAGATCAGATAGAGCTTATTCGGTGGGAGATACAGAATCGGATAAACACACGCCCCAAGTATTTCAAGCCCAATCCCTCGGCTGAGCTCGGCCCTCTGGCCAAGTTTCTCTTTGATATAGGCTCAGACTTGATCAAAGAGTCCGTCTATCATGATCTGGTAAAAATTCAGTCAAAAAAGAATGATGATGATAAACTAAATGCAAAAGAGAAGGAGGATCTTGAGAAGCTGAGAGAGATTGAGAGGGATCTCTTTGCAACAATTGGTCACCTGAAACTAAAGCTGAGGAAACGGCTTTCTGCTCATGTTCATGGGAAAAGCCATGTTAACATTGAGAATATGTCAGCCACTGGAGGTGACAGAACTTGTGACCTCACAGTTGCTATAAAGAGCCAGGCTTCAGAAGATGATGGTAATGGACATATGAACAAAAATATTAATGATTCACAGAATGGTGAGATCACTGAGAATAGAGCTCTAGACTTAACTGTAGTTAAGTTAGAAGTGAAGGACAAGGAGATGCTTGCTAGCAGTCAGGTTTCTGAGCATCAAGTTTCTAAACTTGGATGTTGTGAGGATGTCAAGTGTGATATACTCCCATCGGAGGTGACAGAAGCAGGTTTAAGTAAAAAGAGCGAGACGAAGGGGACCAGAGATCGTGAGAATGGAGTTGAAAATGTGGAGATTAAAGAAGAGGCCACAGATATTGAGAGCCTCACAAGCTTAAATAAGGATAAAGATACAGCAGATAGTGAGAAGGAAAACAGAGACAACACAGTGCCAGCGGATGTGGAGATCAGAAGTGAGAAAATGGAGTCTTCAGATTCCAGTTTGCTCACAGAGAAAAGTGAGAAGCAGTCTAACAGTGTGGACACCTCGGCAGATGATATCGAAATTATTGGCGAGTCCAAAATTATTCAGGTGAGGCCGTCTAAAAATAAACCTGGGGCTTCACATAGTGTGGTTTTTGTCCCAGCTGGGATGCCTTGTGCCACCGCTGGTGTTCCTGTGTTAAGCCAAGGCAGTACAGCAGGCAGTGGCAGCTTGGCATCCTCCAACAAGCAGAGTTTTCCACAGGTCTCTTCCTCCGCAGTACTGCCTGTCATCACGCCAGTCTTTACTGCAATACCCCAGAGCCTTGTCTTAACTGGGAGCGTCCCAGCTCAGGGAGCTCACCCCCATCCTGTCCCATCAATGGCCCCACCAAAGCCAAAGTCTAGTCTAGATCAGATAGAGCTTATTCGGTGGGAGATACAGAATCGGATAAACACACGCCCCAAGTATTTCAAGCCCAATCCCTCGGCTGAGCTCGGCCCTCTGGCCAAGTTTCTCTTTGATATAGGCTCAGACTTGATCAAAGAGTCCGTCTATCATGATCTGGTAAAAATTCAGTCAAAAAAGAATGATGATGATAAACTAAATGCAAAAGAGAAGGAGGATCTTGAGAAGCTGAGAGAGATTGAGAGGGATCTCTTTGCAACAATTGGTCACCTGAAACTAAAGCTGAGGAAACGTTGCAGGGGGTGCAGCTTTCAGACAGAATCTGAGAATGTCATGTTCAACCATAAGCAGTACCCACATGAGGACAATAAATACATGAGATGTGCCCATTGTGCATATTCTACAAAACAGGCGGTGGCATTCAAGTTTCACATGGAGGCAGACCATGCTATACAGCCCAAACTCAATGACAAGAAAGCTTTTTATGAGTGTGATCTTTGTCCTTATGAAAACAATCAGGAGCAGAAACTTATACTTCACAAACAGAGATGTGTGAAGCAGTTTAGACCTTTGTTTAATCTCCATCCCAGTTGCCTTTCTGGGGCTGAGATTAGCCTTTGCTTGGAGAATATCTTCTACAAGCCTGTTGTCCCCAAGAACTTGAAACTTCTCCAGCAAAAACATGCCCAGCAGCAGGCAGCTTTGGCAGAGGCCAGGAGACAGCAGGCTCAGATGCAGGTCTTAGCAGCTCAGAAGAATGCAGTTGCTAAGAAGCAGCTGCAATTTTCACACAACCAGGCACCTGCAACCATTGGCCCACGTTTTAATGTTCCTCCAGGCAGGAGAATGCCTCTCCCTCAGAAAGTCTTAGGATCTCAGCAGCAGCCAGTGCGCTACAATTCTTCATCAAACCAGAGAACACCTCGTCCTACCGTGGCCAGTATGTTGAACAATAAACAGAATCCTGTCACCATCCCGCCAGGTTCGCCTCAGTATGCGGCAGCTGGTGGCTTTGAGGTCTGTGAGATATGTGGAGGTTATGTGAAAGATCGTAAGGCATTGCGCATACATTTCTTCTATGCTCACCGCATTGATCTGCCTGTTAATCTGTTTGAGCGCAATCAGGCTCCGTTGTACTGCGCCACATGCTACGTTCGATTCTGGACTGCTCAAGGTCTCCGCAAACATATAGATTCTCACAAGGAAGAGAATCAGACACGAGGCGTAGTGGGCAAGTGCATATCCTGCGGCCATCATGTGCTCAATTTGTTACTTCACATGCGAATTGTTCACAATCGGGAAATGCAGCACTACATTAATGCTCTCATGTGTATGTTTTGTGGTGGTCACTTTGGTTCTCGCCCGGACTGCGAACGGCATATAATTAATATTCATGGACACGTTGATCCGGTGACTGGCACCTTGAAATCAGCTCCTACTGTGCCTCCTCCTCAGCAGCAGCAGCAGACCTTGAAGCAGGCATCAAATGAGAAAAAGCCAGCTAACAACAGTTTAATAAAGGGAAGTGTGTGTGTTCTGTGTAACCTGAACTTTGGTCGTAATGTTGACCTGACACGTCACTGCATGCGCATGCACCATACGTGTATGAAGTGTGGTATGGTGGTGATAGATAAAGCCTCGCTCTTGAAACACGCTTGCCTGTCTTCGCCCAGCGGCGTCCGCGACTGCAGTCTGTGTGGAGAGACTGGCTTTCACCCGGCCTATTATGTTAAACATTTAAGAGACAGGCACCTAAAAAAGTTTACCATTCGAGTGGCCAGACTCAGCAAAAACACTATTGAGCGGTGGACAAAACATCCTTGCCCTTTTAAAGAGCCGGAAGAGGTCCTGGTCGAGATCTCAGACTCTGATGATGATGTTCCTCTAAAGAAACGGAAGGCACCAGCTCCAGAGAAAAGACCAAGAATTGGACCAGCCTCTAAAATTTGTAGGATTAGTGAAAAAACTGCATCAGAAGTTTCCAGCATAGAAAGCGAAACAAAACATGTCACAGAAAAACATACTGAAAATGAAGTGATAGATTTGGATTCTGTAAAGGAAGTGAGTAGTGCTGATGAAGACAGCAGATCCCATGATTCCTCACAGAAGCGGAAACTAGACCCAGATTCCTCTGAGGATAGTAAATTATCTAAGAAAAAGAAACTGTCATAGTTGCCTTTTGTATAAGTCAGTTTATAACATGGTATAAGTTACGCTGTGAAATTTTCATTGTAACTTAAAACTCATTCCAATTTCTCTGCTGTTTTTTTTTTTCTAGATAAGTTTTGCAAATTTTAGTCCATAATACTTTCATTTGTATAAATGGTGATGAGTTTATTTACTTGAGATATGTAATTTAGATTTTTGAGAGCTACAGTCAAGCCATCATGTGTCAGTTTGGAGAGCTGGTTGGTTGACTGGTCAAATGTTAAATGTTTGAGAGAGAATGACAGAATGTTGAAGCTGTAACCCCACCGTCGTGGAAGAAACTGGCGCATGCGCAGAGTAGCAGCTTCACAAGCACTTGCAAACATTGCCTGGAACCAATAGGATGTATGTCCACATTTATGCTAGAGTAAATGTTTCACTGCCTAGAATCATGGCATAGTTTGTTCATTCTGTGTGCCACATTAGGCAGGTGAAGATTAGTGGGTCAGATGTATCCCGATCACCCAGTTGTAGAAATGTGTAGCACTGCTCCTCCTAGGAGGGAAAGGCAAGCATGATGTTGATGGCATTATTCTGTGGTGTGCTGACAGATCAGATATCCTAGGAGGGAAAGGCAAGCATGATGTTGATGGCATTATTCTGTGATGTGCTGACAGATCAGATATCCTAGGAGGGAAAGGCAAGCATGATGTTGATGGCATTATTCTGTGGTGTGCTGACAGATCAGATATCCTAGGAGGGAAAGGCAAGCATGATGTTGATGGCATTATTCTGTGGTGTGCTGACAGATCAGATATCCTAGAAGGGAAAGGCAAGCATGATGTTGACGGCATTATTCTGTGGTGTGCTGACAGATCAGATATCCTAGGAGGGAAAGGCAAGCATGATGTTGACGGCATTATTCTGTGGTGTGCTGACAGATCAGATATCCTAGGAGATGAGATGATAGCGCTTCCTGTAGCTTTTTATCTTTTGTACAAATTCTTGTGGTACTCTCTTACATCAGGTCAAGTCTCTCATGCTCAGACTTTTTCATGTAGAACTTCACGCTGTTTCTCTTATCATGTGAGGTCAGGCTATTGTAAATTGTTGCTTCTTACAAAATATCAGCTTTTGTCTAATGCTGTATTTATCATTTATCAGTGATCAGTTTTAGAGATAGATCACTGTAGAAAAGAAATGCTGGAAGTGGATTGGCCTGCATATGTTCGTTGTGAAATTATTTCTTGTTATTACAAGTAAATATTCAGCTCAGATGGTTATAGATCATGTTTTTGTGAAAGCTAATTTATCTTGGAGAGAGATTGTGTTGTGGCATTCTAATAGTGTGAGATATCATTATCACATTACACTGATGTGCTGGTGGTGTTGCAGAATGTAAAAGTGTACCATGGTGTTTTACGTGTTGTTATGTGTGAGAGTTGTGAGCTGCACTTAAATGTTTTCTTGTCTTGATGGTTACTCCACCTACGCTAGAAAGGGCAGTATCTTGTCTGATATTTTTATGTTATTTAAATTTCACATTATGTACAGCGTGACGCAGTTAATGATTTTGTATTTATTTTTGACTCGAATGTTTATGTAAAACTTGGATGTAGCCCTGATTCATGAAAAGGCAAGTCACTGCCCACACTACTGTTCCTTTTGCTGTTGTAAATAATAAATGTCAGTGTATTTGCTGATCTATAACATATTTTTCATTTATACGAAAAAGACTACATTTGTGGAGATTTTGAATGTTTAAATGGTGAGTGAGACCATGTTTAAAATCTATGTTGTTTTGTGTGAAAGAAGTATCCTTATTTTGTTATTGTTGAAGCACCTGATTCTGTGTCTGCAGAATTTTGTTAATACTACAGCCCGTGGGATGGAAAGTAGAATGGAGTGTTTTTGTTCTGTACAGTTTAGGTAAGAAATGAAGGTGAGCATAAAGCAGTGAGTGTGGCTATAATAGTTTCCCCAAGAACAATAAACAGTAGTAATAACTATAATAGTTTAAACAGAAAAACTTGCAAGAAAATGATTATTTTATTGCACAAATTTCTCCACTTCAGTATGAACACCTGGTATAACTACGTGTACATGAAATTTGTAGTCCACTTCCTGCCAAACATGACATCTTCAGCCACATCACAAATCCTTTACGTCCATGTTTACTTTCTTACTGTGGACATTATTTCAAGTCTTACGTCCATGTTTACTTTCTTACTTTATTTCAAAAGTTGACAGAGGAGAGATCAGGAAGATGAATAGGCCAGTCCATGGGACAGAAAAAAAAACACCCACAAATTTAGAGAAAAGGGCTCGTTATCAAGTTTAGGTTAAGAGTAAAGTTTTTGTTTCGCTTTTTTTTTTTTTTCAGATTATGACACTATGGCTGTGCATTTATGGAAGAGGGTGAATTTTTGGCAGATCCAGAAGTTATTGTACTTTTCCCCCTCAGATACTACTGCATGTGTTAGTGCACATTGTGCACTCACTTTTTGGCTGCTTCATTGTGCTCTGTGGCCCAAGTAGTACTTGTGCTGATCTGCCTGTCCAAATAATGTTGTTTGTGAAGTTCAAAGCTAGGATTTGAGAGTATGAAAATGTTGAAAACATGACATATTTTTTGAGTCACTTGCTGCAGTTGAGCACAGGTTCCATCAGAGCAGAGCCTGCCCTCAAGCTCTTCTAGTTCATGTGCAGATATATTTACAGAATACAAATTCTCCTCAAAAATGCATCATAACATCAAATTGCAGATGATAGTTTAAAGATCTCATGAAAAACTAAAATTCAAAGAAATTGAGAACAATAAACTATCAAATTTTTCTTCATCATTACCATAATACAAAGTAACATGAAGAAGTTGGAAAATATATATTTTTTTTTTTTTTTTGGCAGCATATGAAACTTTGCGGCCTAGTTAGTTGAGTGGTTAGCCGCTCAGTTTACTAATCCACTTGTACCAGGTTCAGTCCCAACGGTGGGATTTTTTCTGTACACACCAGAAAGGTCCTGGGGTTCACCCAGTTTCTAAAAATGGGTACCAGAGAAATCTGGGAAGGTAAAGTGAGCGGCCAGGTGTGATGCTAACCATATCACACTTTCATGTGCCGAAAGTCATGGAAAATACGGGCCTAACGCCGTATTGCCGAAATATGCCTTAATGGCATGAAAACGGGGAATTTTACCTTATATGAAACTTTGTGTGCAGATGAGCTATCATGCAGCTTAGAGGGAACATTGAAGGCGATCATACTAAAGTGTATGTTGAAATTTTGTATGTGTCTCTGGTTATCTTCTTGTAGCAGTCATGGAAGTTGATGTTGTGAGTTGTTTAGAGAACATTTATTGTATGTGCTTGACATTGCTGTAATGCTTGAGGTAGTCAGAGTTTAGACACTGCTAGCTGCTCCTTTATAGCTGTCAAATATTAAAGTTTTAGAAAAGTGATTGCAGTTTTCTGGTGAGTACTGGGGAGGTGGTGGTTACAACGTGCTGTCTCACCTTCCTGTGAACTGTTTACTACAGCCATTCAGTACATGGGTTTGTGGTTGTGTTGCTTTCCCCACCCTGATCTGTTCCTGTGTTATTATTTCATGTGCACGGAACAAAGTCTTTGACATTTAGAAGATAAAAACCAAAAAATGTAGCCATGACAGATGGCCTTTGGAGGCAGTATACTGTACCATTACTAGCAGGTCCACATCCCTGCTTGCTAAGATTTAAAGAACAATGAGGAGTCAAAGATCCCACCCACAGAGGCTGATTAACATTTTTGATGAGGGGAGGGGGGGGGGGGGTCAGTGATCCAAGAAGAATTGGTAAGTTGATGTCTTGTATATGTGGACAAAGGTATGAAAGAAGTGAGTTGGTTTTGTAAGGGAAGGCAGTCTTGATCTGTGATGAAGTAGTAGAGCTTGTACAAGTGATGGACTTTTTATGTATGCTTACACTCAGCACAGAGATCAGAGGGAAGATTGAGTTTTTCTGTTGTTGGATCATTGTATGCTTGGATAGAAACATTGAGTTTCCTCAGTCTCTAACACCTTATCACTTGCTCAACTAAAGGTGCACAAGTTATTGCACTTTGATAGAGCTATCTTTATCTTTCCTATATCTTTTTGTTTCAAGGTGAAGAGAGACCTACAAGGCTTTTTTTTTTTGTTTTTAGTTTGTAATGCTTATTTTGAGATATAATGAGCGAATAGCTTATGTGGTTACATGATGCAGGTTAATGAATATATTTGTGTGTATATATGTAAATGTATCCATATAAGTGATGGTTATATGTTTAAAACTTGTTATACAAATCAAGCTACACTGTGCTGAAGCCACACATATTTTTGTTCAAAATATCAGAATATGATGATTTTCTGTCTACATTCAAATTATGCTTTTATCAGTTGACCAATCTTGTATAGAAATCAAATTGATAGAGATGAGATGCATGCATGAAGACTGTATCTTACTCAGTCTAGTGGGGTGACAGTTTTGTACTAAAAGTGATTACATGGTTTGTTTTTTTTTCTGCCACATGTGAACATGCTGCTGCTTTCACTTCACCACATGTCTGATGGTTTGTTGTAATTTCATCTCTAGTAAGGTCATAGTTATGTTCAACTAAGAGTCATATGTAGAGTGGTCACAGGGTCTTGTAAAAAGTAACGGGAAAACTATATCAGTTTAAATAGTAAATTTATTCAATGTAGACAGCTGATACAAGCCAACTCTTGAACTGTGCCAGTGCACTGAATAATTGTACCTTGTGTTCATTGTTCTAGAACTGCATGGATGAAGTTATTCAATAAAAAATGTTCACAATATAATTTTGATAAATGGTTTTATCATTTTTATGGTCAGACTGAGATGTGTGGTACAGAAAGAGGAAAGAAAGGGGAGAATTGTCACTGGAGGAGAATGAAAACAGCTTGCATTTCTATCATTTTACCTGTCTAGACTTGTTCTCTCAGTAACTGAACATTCTCACCTGTCCAGACTTGTCCTCTCAGCAACTGAACATTCTCATCTGTCTAGACTTGTTCTCTCAGTAACTGAACATTCTCACCTGTCCAG
This sequence comes from Achatina immaculata, assembly GCA_009760885.1. Classification (NCBI taxonomy): domain Eukaryota; kingdom Metazoa; phylum Mollusca; class Gastropoda; order Stylommatophora; family Achatinidae; genus Lissachatina; species Lissachatina immaculata. The sequence goes on from CM019716.1 coordinate 46,647,852, forward strand.
ACTTGTCCTCTCAGCAACTGAACATTCTCATCTGTCTAGACTTGTTCTCTCAGTAACTGAACATTCTCACCTGTCCAGACTTGTCCTCTCAGCAACTGAACATTCTCACCTGTCCAGACTTGTCCTCTCAGCAACTGAACATTCTCACCTGTCCAGACTTGTCCTCTCAGCAACTGAACATTCTCACCTGTCCAGACTTGTCCTCTCAGCAACTGAACATTCTCACCTGTCTAGACCAGAGTAATGGCAGCGTTCATAGATGAAACTAGGAAAATCACACACATATAGTTTGAGTGAGAGTGTATGTGTTAAAAAGTTACTAGTTTGTGGTTTCCTGATTTGTGTTACCTTCTGAAGAACACAGAAAACTCCAGGTCTCGATCTTTGGGAACCCAGTCAGTCAGTCTTTTTTTTGTTTTTGTTTTTTTTCGCTTATTCTTGGTTGTTTTCATGAGACAGGTATATCTTCCCAAAGTTTTCTGCTTATTCTTGGTTGTTTTCTTGAGACTGGTATATCTCCCAAAGTTTTCTGCTTATTCTTGGTTGTTTTCTTGAGACTGGTATATCTCCCAAAGTTTTCTGCTTATTCTTGGTTGTTTTCTTGAGACTGGTATATCTCCCAAAGTTTTCTGCTTATCTTGGTTGTTTTCTTGAGACTGGTATATCTCCCAAAGTTTTCTGCTTATTCTTGGTTGTTTTCTTGAGACTGGTATATCTCCCAAAGTTTTCTGCTTATTCTTGGTTTTTTCTTGAGACAGGTATATCTCCCAAAGTTTACTGCTTATTCTTGGTACACTTGTGTGGGGGTGTTTCCTGTAGAATCCAGGTGCAAATATACTCGCGCACCAGCCATTAAGATAATGTAGTTGACAGCCAACATTTTCCTGCTGTGGCTTGAAAGGGTTAATATGATTGAGAAAAATTTGAACAAGGTTACCAAAGTTCTGAATGTGATCTTGTATCTGAGAACCATCATAATCTGCATCTCTTAGATAATTGTCACCAGAGCTTTTTTTTTATTTTTTTAAGTTACAATTTAAATCTTAATTTTTTTTTTTTTAAATTGAAGATCAGTACCCACTTTTAACACAAGATTAATTGTAGTAATCATTATTCATGCTAAGTCTTTGTAAGATGATTAAAGATTTAAAATATTTCAACCACTCTTTGATTTATTCTTCTAGAACTGCATGGATGAAGTTATTCAATAAAAATGTTCACAATATAATTTTGATAAATGGTTTTATCATTTTTATGGTCAGACTGAGATGTGTGGTACAGAAAGAGGAAAGAAAGGGGAGAATTGTCACTGGAGGAGAATGAAAACAGCTTGCATTTCTATCATTTTACCTGTCTAGACTTGTTCTCTCAGTAACTGAACATTCTCACCTGTCCAGACTTGTCCTCTCAGCAACTGAACATTCTCACCTGTCCAGACTTGTCCTCTCAGCAACTGAACATTCTCACCTGTCCAGACTTGTCCTCTCAGCAACTGAACATTCTCATCTGTCTAGACTTGTTCTCTCAGTAACTGAACATTCTCACCTGTCCAGACTTGTCCTCTCAGCAACTGAACATTCTCACCTGTCCAGACTTGTCCTCTCAGCAACTGAACATTCTCACCTGTCCAGACTTGTCCTCTCAGTAACTGAACATTCTCACCTGCCCAGACTTGTCCTCTCAGCAACTGAACATTCTCACCTGTCTAGACCAGAGTAATGGCAGCGTTCATAGATGAAACTAGGAAAATCACACACATATAGTTTGAGTGAGAGTGTATGTGTTAAAAAGTTACTAGTTTGTGGTTTCCTGATTTGTGTTACCTTCTGAAGAACACAGAAAACTCCAGGTCTCGATCTTTGGGAACCCAGTCAGTCAGTCTTTTTTTTGTTTTTGTTTTTTTTTGCTTATTCTTGGTTGTTTTCATGAGACAGGTATATCTCCCAAAGTTTTCTGCTTATTCTTGGTTGTTTTCTTGAGACTGGTATATCTCCCCAAAGTTTTCTGCTTATTCTTGGTTGTTTTCTTGAGACTGGTATATCTCCCCAAAGTTTTCTGCTTATTCTTGGTTGTTTTCTTGAGACTGGTATATCTCCCCAAAGTTTTCTGCTTATTCTTGGTTGTTTTCTTGAGACTGGTATATCTCCCCAAAGTTTTCTGCTTATTCTTGGTTGTTTTCTTGAGACTGGTATATCTCCCCAAAGTTTTCTGCTTATTCTTGGTTGTTTTCTTGAGACAGGTATATCTCCCCAAAGTTTACTGCTTATTCTTGGTACACTTGTGTGGGGGTGTTTCCTGTAGAATCCAGGTGCAAATATACTCACGCACCAGCCATTAAGATAATGTAGTTGACAGCCAACATTTTCCTGCTGTGGCTTGAAAGGGTTAATATGATTGAGAAAAATTTGAACAAGGTTACCAAAGTTCTGAATGTGATCTTGTATCTGAGAACCATCATAATCTGCATCTCTTAGATAATTGTCACCAGAGCTTTTTTTTTATTTTTTTAAGTTACAATTTAAATCTTAATTTTTTTTTTTTTAAATTGAAGATCAGTACCCACTTTTAACACAAGATTAATTGTAGTAATCATTATTCATGCTAAGTCTTTGTAAGATGATTAAAGATTTAAAATATTTCAACCACTCTTTGATTTATTCTTCAGATAAATCATCATTACAGTGGCAGGCATCAGCATAAAAGGTAGTCTATATGTTATAAGACTGACCTGGGCCTTGTTTGAGTCTCAGAACAAACCCACTCTTAGGCTTCATAGTCAAGTGAGGCTTATCTTGTAACATTAGGGATTTCGGGAAGACTGATTAAGGAAGGAAGGATTAAATGCTAAAAATTTTACTGATTTTGGGGGGGGGGGGGGGTGTGACATTAAAATTGCTGAAAGTCTCGACTGATTGTAGGGGAAGAAAGATATAAAAATGCTGAAAGTCTTGACTGATTGTAGGGGAAGAAAGATATAGAAATACTGAAAGTCTTGATTGATTGTAGGGGAAGAAAGATATAGAAATACTGAAAGTCTTGACTGATTGTAGGGGAAGAAAGATATAGAAATACTGAAAATCTTGACTGATTGTAGGGGAAGAAAGATATAAAAACACTGAAAGTCTTGACTGATTGTAGGGGAAGAAAGATATAGAAATACTGAAAGTCTTGACTGATTGTAGGGGAAGAAAGATATAGAAATACTGAAAGTCTTGACTGATTGTAGGGGAAGAAAGATATAGAAATACTGAAAGTCTTGACTGATTGTAGGGGAAGAAAGATATAAAAACACTGAAAGTCTTGACTGATTGTAGGGGAAGAAAGATATAAAAACACTGAAAGTCTTAACTGATTGTAGGGGAAGAAAGATATAAAAACACTGAAAGTCTTGACTGATTGTAGGGGAAGAAAGATATAAAAACACTGAAAGTCTTGACTGATTGTAGGGGAAGAAAGATATAAAAACACTGAAAGTCTTGACTGATTGTAGGGGAAGAAAGATATAAAAACACTGAAAGTCTTGACTGATTGTAGGGGAAGAAAGATATAGAAACACTGAAAGTCTTGACTGATTGTAGGGGAAGAAAGATATAGAAACACTGAAAGTCTTGACTGATTGTAGGGGAAGAAAGATATAAAAACACTGAAAGTCTTGACTGATTGTAGGGGAAGAAAGATATAAAAACACTGAAAGTCTTGACTGATTGTAGGGGAAGAAAGATATAAAAACACTGAAAGTCTTGACTGATTGTAGGGGAAGAAAGATATAAAAACACTGAAAGTCTTGACTGATTGTAGGGGAAGAAAGATATAAAAACACTGAAAGTCTTGACTGATTGTAGGGGAAGAAAGATATAAAAACACTGAAAGTCTTAACTGATTGTAGGGGAAGAAAGATATAGAAATACTGAAAGTCTTGACTGATTGTAGGGGAAGAAAGATATAGAAATACTGAAAGTCTTGACTGATTGTAGGGGAAGAAAGATATAGAAATACTGAAAGTCTTGACTGATTGTAGGGGAAGAAAGATATAAAAGCACTGAAAGTCTTGACTGATTGTAGGGGAAGAAAGATATAGAAATACTTAAAGTCTTGACTGATTGTTGGGTTGGGTGTGGGGTGGAAACACATAATTGCTGGAAGATTTGACTGATTGGGGGGGGGGGGAAGAATATAACACAGTTAAAATGCTGAAAGGATTGACTAGTGTGCGGCAAGACTTATGCACAAAACATCTGATAGAAAGTATAAACATATGACACAAAACATTTAACAGCAGGCAGTACACACATAAAATATTTGATAGATGGCAGAAATATGCAAAAAATATTTGATGGAAGGCAGAAACATACACGCAAAAATATTTGATACTTGTCGAAGATAGAAATATACATGAACGAAACATTTGATAAGAGTGAATTTATTAGTGACAGCAAACAGGCTGTAATCACTACAGAAATTTTCCTTTAAGTTCTCTGTGTTTTGTGTCAACATTTCCTACATCTTTCACTTTAAATCTGTAATCTTGGCGGTGTTAAATATTCTCTTACACCCTTCATCTGATCATGCTCACAGTAGATTATATGGTTTCTCACTTGTAAAATCTAATTAGTAAATAACTTTTAGATATGGCTTGTAATGTGCAACAGAGAGACTGCTACAAGAACAGGAAATGCATATGAAATTCCATGACCGGAAGCACTCTGAAGCTATAACAAAATGTTTGCATGTTTAAAGATCAACCCACTATGTTCATGTTTTTTGTTTTTTTTTTTACATCCCTCTCAAGGTCCCTGCCAACAGACATAGGATATCATGTCCTTCCATAACCCTTGACCCCTTGTGCATCTTAACAGACTTGTCACTGAGTATTTACCATGTCAGGATGCAAATACCATCAAACCTGTCTACCTCTGTCTTTTCTACCTTCGGTCTTCCCTGTACATTTTTTTACGTAAACTGTGAATTATGCTGCGTGAAGTCTTACATCACAAATTATGAATAAATGCTTCATGAAATCTGCACTACAAACTGAGTAGTGCTTTATGAAGTCTTATCTTACAAACTGTTGGTAATGTTTCATGAAGTCTTGCAATACAAACGGACACTTGTTGGTAAATCTATAGTCAGAATGCACATGATGTTGATAGTACTCTCTGTAGTGCCACTGTGGAACCTTCAAATTTTTGTCAAATCTGCCACAAAATTGTAGCATTTTTGAAAAGTTTAAGAAAAAATATGCTTTCCTAGAACTTTGCTCTCTGTATATCTATACTAACTATAAGCCCGTTACTTGATACTGGCTTTTCACCAAAAGCTCGCTGTGCCAATTTCCAGATATTATATTAACTGTATCATTTAAATCAAATTTACAGTAGAAGCTTATTATGCCATTTTCCAAAAATTTTATTCAATTTACATGAATATTTCAACCGAAATTCTTTGTTTACATAAATTTTACTCTCTACACATCAACATTTCAATCTAACATACACTATTATTTCATCTGAAGTGTTCTATGCCAGTTTACAGAAATTTTCACAGAATTCATTTGCTGAACTAGGCTTGTGATGTCTCATTTAATGCCTGAAGTAAAAGAAATGCCATTTCGTCTGTAAAACTCAGACTTGACGTGTCCAACATGAACATGTTTTCGGTCATGTTGATCAATGTGATGGTTCAACCGATGACCATAAACTGAAGATGACAGAGTTGGGACATTCTTTTGAATCTCCTGTGGTTGGAAAATAGAGGCACAAAGTAAATATCTTAATACACAAGTACAAGAAATTTGTGAGAGAAACATTTAACAAGTTAAAACTTCTGAAAGCTTAGGTATGGCAGAATTAATAACAAAATGGTGAATGAGGGTTGAAGACCTGTTTATATAATAATAATCCTTGCGAACGAAGAAGAAGATAATAATAATCCCATATTCTATGTAACTGTCCCATGTTTTAAGGATCTGTCCCAGGAATTGTATTACTTCAGTCGGGATACCTGAATATTTCCTATTTTAAAACATGTATCCCATACTTCTCATGGGTGTCTGAGTGGCAAAGTGGTTAGTGCACTGGTCTCTCATGGCAAAGGTCAGGGGTTCGAATCCAGCCAGAGGCACCCCAGTCACCCAGCTGTAGAAATGGGTACCTGACTTCTTCTGGAGTTGGGGAAGGACAGGCAACAAGGCGTGATACTGACCATATCACCCTCTAGTGTGCTGACAGGTCAAGGAAAATATGGGCACTAACACCATATCCCTATGTGCCTCTAAGACATGACAGGATTACTTCTCACCTTAAATCGCCACATGTTTATCCAGAATTTTAAAATTATCTTAATCAAAATGTAGCTTTTCTGAAGAAAATTCACTCCACAGAGAAGCACAAGCAGGTTCGAGTGATGTAGGTCAAATCATAAACCTGGCCTAGCAAGTAAAGTTAGGGTTAAAACTGAAATGTAATCTTAGCCACCCTCACCTTGAAGTGAAACAGAGGAAGATGGAGAGTGAAGATAATGGACAGTTTAATGCTGTGATAGAAATTCACTAAATATGCTGACTGAAAATATCAAAGACTGAAATCTTTAGGGAAGCGTAATTAGCAGTACTTGGTGCTACAACACCTGAATATAATGAAGACACAGAAACAATGTTTATGGTGAATGTGGTATAGCATGCCTCACTTAAGTTTAGGCAGTTTTCCTAAAGTAAGGCCCTTTTTTTTTATTAAACTTACCACATCATGACGGTGATGATGTATAATCTTTGAGAAGTTAGTTCACTATGGTCTACAGCAGTCCCATGTTTCTAATTTCTTATCAGTTTATTGTCTTTTTATTTTATTATATAATCTATCTTTGAGAAGTTAGTTCACTATAGTCTACAGCAGTCCTGTGTTTCTAACTTCTTATCAGTTTATTGTCTTTTTATTTTAATATATAATCTATCTTTGAGAAGTTAGTTCACTATAGTCTACAGCAGTCCCATGTTTCTAACTTCTTATCAGTTTATTGTCTTTTTATTTTAATATATAATCTATCTTTGAGAAGTTAGTTCACTATAGTCTACAGCAGTCCCATGTTTCTAACTTCTTATCAGTTTATTGTCTTTTTATTTTAATATATAATCTATCTTTGAGAAGTTAGTTCACTATAGTCTACAGCAGTCCTGTGTTTCTAATTTCATATCAGTTTATTGTCTTTTTATTTTAATATATAATCTATCTTTGAGAAGTTAGTTCACTATAGTCTACAGCAGTCCTGTGTTTCTAATTTCATATCAGTTTATTGTCTTTTTATTTTAATATATAATCTATCTTTGAGAAGTTAGTTCACTATAGTCTACAGCAGTCCTGTGTTTCTAATTTCATATCAGCTTATTGTCTTTTTATTTTAATATATAATCTATGCAATCAGAATGTTGAACCATTGTCACAGTGAGAAATTTTGCTTTGTAAGAAAAGATCAGCTGAACTGAAACAAGTCAAACCTCTTCATGAACTGCAAGTCCTTGTAACTTTGCATGGTCTCTGTCATCTCTGTGTAGTTTGTTGTTGTAGCCAGTTTTTTGTGCAAACAGCCTGTCATATCTTGATCCAGGGTAGTGCACCTTTAAAAACGCCCCCAAAAAAGTGTTTACTCAAATTTTGTCAACGCTGTATTAATTTCTGTATTGAATGTATTTAAAGTGTTTTGTTTTATTAAAAATGTGTTTTAAAGATGATTTGTTTTTTTTTATTATTCATCTTCGTTGAGTTTCATATGCTCACCTGCCTAGACAAGAAAACCTGTTGTCTCCATGAATTCCACCATCAGTAGGAGTTCCTCATAGGTTTTAACCATTTTTTTTGTTTCCCTGGGGCCAGGTTTTGGTTATCTAAATCTCTATAGAGAGTGCAAGAGCACTTGGTAGGAAGTGTTGAGCTTTTCTGTCAAGCAGAGATTTCAGTATGTGTTTTATGTCTCTTGACATGCACAAATTCATTGGTTGTTTGTTGAAACAGCTGAGCGGAAATTAAATGTCTTTTCATTAAGAGGCTGTGGGCTGGACACTTTATACTGGTAACCTTCAGTCAGGCCGTGGGCTGGACACTTTATACTAGTAACCTTCAGTCAGACTGTGGGCTGGACACTTTATACTAGTAACCTTCAGTCAGGCTGTGGGCTGGACACTTTATACTAGTACCCTTCAGTCAGACTGTGGGCTGGACACTTTATACTAGTAACCTTCAGTCAGACTGTGGGCTGGACACTTTATACTGGTAACCTTCAGTCAATAAAGATGTAAAAATGAATAATAGTTGTGACAAAACTATATCCTAAAACTGACCCGCTTGCAGGGCACGGCACACTGGATTATCCTAAACACACAACTGTTATTAAACTAAGAGAAAACTTGGTTTCATGGAAATGGAACACAGAAGTCCATGGGAGAGAAAAATAAAAAAGACATTCTTCATTTCTTTAACTGACATTACCATTTCTGCGACATGGAACAGTATGTAGTACACACAATGCACAACAACTCTGATGTTTAATTATTTTGTTATATTTTTAAGAGGTAGAGATTTTTCTCATTCTGCTTGTAACAGATTGGGCCCAGGCCCCACGGATATGTTTAGTAAGGGCCCTGCTTCTACCTGTCCATCTCCCCATACATAGACCGACTCCCCTCTAGTTGTGATCTGACAATTACTGTATGACTACACAGACGAAACACACACGAGAAGTTATATATAACCGTGTATTCTGCATTATTGGAAAATGTATAAACTAGGGACAAAATACCAACAGCTGTATTAATTAACGAGCACATAGTTGTGATGTTTCAGTGTGAACCTTAATCATACAAAAACATACAGGACGAAGAGATGGAGAAAGAAGATAAAATATGAATTCACGTGAATGCTATGTTAAAAAAAAAAAAAGAATGGAAACTGTAAAACTGTATTCCGCGATGTTACGATTACGTCTTAAATATTACTTTGCTAACAAAGAACCTAACCAGCTCGCACCAGATCCCAATGACCCGTTTGCCCGTTACAACCCAAGCTTTAGATCTGTACATTAATACGACGTGGCATGAAATCCAAAACTTAGACACTCCAACCTAAACAAGGGAGAGTCCAGGCAATGTCTAAACTCTGACGTAGAGAGGACATAGTGAAAAAACCAGCAGATAAAACATCGAATCTCATAGTTTGGAAAAGATTTATATTTTGCGGAAGGAATGTCACAACTCAACAATACAAAATTCTATGCCCCATGTAAAAACAATGTTACCTGCACCAATAATGACAAAGTGGAAGCAACCATCAAAGACTTGATTAATGAAGTAGCCTCCCACCCCAGGCTGATTCTATTCACATCAAGGACAACTGCTTAAGCAAACCCACCTTCTATCTTCTTCCTAAAATCCATAAACCCAGTCATCCTGGACGTCCCATTGTATCAGCGTGTTCATGTCCCACTGAGCACATTTCTGACTTTTTGGACAGCATTTCCCAGCCGCTAATACACCATCTTATTTGAAAGATATCAACCACGCCTTAACAAGTTTTGATGCGATCACATTCTCTCAACACCACTCCTATCACATCTTTCTCCTTGATGTCTGCTCTCTTTACACCTCTATCCCCCATGAGGATGGACTCTTAGCACTTCGCTATTTTCTTGATAAAGACCCTCACCCCACTACTAACACTCACACCATAATAAGACTTCCGGAGCTGATCTCTCTCTCTCTGAACCTTAAGTGCCCAGGGCACATGGGGCTTCCGCAAGGGTTTTCCACAAATGCCTGTCCTTCGCCTTTTTTTCTGCTCTTGCCCAGGTGAGCCCTCTATTGCTCAACATCCTTTCTGTTGTTCTTCTCCATGTCTCTTTTGGTCTACCCTTACTTCTGCTCCCCTGTGGTGTCCATCTTAGTGCTATTTTTGGTAGTGAGTTGTCAGTCATTCAGAGCACATGTCCCAACCATCGCCAGCGTCTTTCCTCAATAATTGTTGTCAGTGGTTTCATCTGCATTTCTGCTAATAAAATGTTATTTCTTATGGTGTTTGGCCAAAATATTTGTTTAATTCTTCGTAAACATTTAGTCTGGAAAGAATTCAACTTGTTTTCTATGGTTTTGGTGATTTTCCAGCATTCACTTCCATAGAGTAGTACACTTAGAACATTACTCTTAAATATCCTGATTTTCATATTTATGCTTAGTTTTTTGGATTTCCATATATTCTGCAGCATTGCAAAAGCCTGGTTTGCTCTAGTAAGTCTGCTGTTGATGTCCTCTGTGCTGTCTCCATTTTCTACTACTCTGCTGCCAAGGTATACAAATTCGTTGACCTCCTCCACTAACTTGTTATCTACTCTGAGTACATTTCTGTTGTTCCGGAGCTGACACTCGGCCTAAATTCCTTTGAATACAATGATGAATCGGTGGTGTCACCATGGGAACGAAAATGAGTCCCACTTATCTATGCTTATTTATAGGCTTCCCGTAAGTCAAATTACGAGAAACCTACACTGACAGACTCCCATAATTCTATAAAAGATATATCAATGATGGCTTGGAGTCACCAGTATGCCAAAAGAAGAACTAGAAAGTTTTATTGAATTCGCCAACTCACTTAATGAGAACATCAAATTCACTTATGAAATTTCCGACAAGTCTGTCAACTTTTTAGACATAAAAATATCTATTGGAACAGACAATCTTGTCACTTCTGTACTTTACAAGCACACCGACAGCCACAACTATTCATTTTACATCTCTCATCCTGAAACTTGAAGAACTCCATCCCTTACTCCCAACTCTTCTATCTTCGTCGCCTATTTCAGGATAACTTGGACTTTGTAGATCAGTCCTACAAATTATTAGAATTTTTCTGTCATCGCCATTATTCAGAAAATGTCCTTTGAAAAGCATTTAACAATATCCAACTAGTGAGCTGCAAAGAAGCATTCAGAAAAAAAAAACCTGTTACCTCATCCGGCAGAGTTAAATTAGTACGTCCTTTTCACCCACATGGTCAGATGTTTAAGAACATTCTTTATCACCATCTGCCACTCATCCAACTCGACCTCAATACTTGCGACATTTTCTCTGACCTACCCCTATTAGCATACAAATGGGAACCAAATCTTAAGGACACCCTCATCCATAGCCAAATGAAGCGGAACCTTACATATGTTGGCACTAGAAAATGTAACTGACCTCGATGTGTTAACTGCTCTGTAGTCTGGGAAACAAAAACAATCACCTTTCCCAAAACCATTCTCGATCTCGTTGAGAGATTCACACATGAGTCCCGTAATGTGACATATGTCACGGTATGCAAAAGATACAGGATAACTTATATTGGTGAAACTGTTCTCAGATTAGGTGACTGCGTGCAAAAACAACTGTATGGTTTGAAACCACTCTCTAATCATTTCAAGGGCTCCAACCACAAAGGCAACTCTGATTTTCTGATAAAAACCATCAAACAATGTCATGCTGATGACAGAAGCTGCCTACAGCTTGAGAACCGCTACATTCAGGTATATGGGATGCTCGAACCACATGGTTTGAACTCGCAATTCAATTACATCTAACATTCCCCTCTACCACAATCACATTCTGTCTGCACCAAGATCCACTCCTTTCTCACTTGCTACAGATATTTCATGACCTCCTCACGGCATCAGATTACAACCCATCTACCCTAGATATAATCACCTACTCCACCTTCTCTCGGATAGATTACCATTATATTACTCTCCCCTTTCTGTGGTTGTCTCCCCGCCCCCTGCCTTTATAACCCAACTATCAAACATTACAAGTCTCCATTTAAACATTCTCAACACTTCACAGTGCGGATTTCAGGGCACAACCTCTTACAAGTCACAGCTAAGTGTTCTATTTTTTTTCCATTCCAGTTATTTAACATAACATTCATGTGAATTCATATTTTATTTTCTTTCTCTATTTCTTCATCCTGTGTGTTTTTGTATGACTAAAGTTCACACAGAAACGTCACAACTGTGTCTCTCTCTGAACCTTAAGTGCCCAGGGCACATGGGGCTTCCGCAAGGGTTTTCCACAAATGCCTGTCTTTCGCCTTTTTTTCTGCTCTTGCCCAGGTGAGCCCTCTATTGCTCAACATCCTTTCTGTTGTTCTTCTCCATGTCTCTTTTGTCACAACTGTGTACTCGTTAATTAATAAAGCTGTTCCTACTTTTTTCCTAATTTAAACATGTTGTTATCACAGCTTTACTGCAATGGCTTCATGTATAGTTATATACTGAGTTGTGTATACTTTTACATTAATTATTCTGTATTATTAGATATGCATGGTTAACAACCTGTCTCATGGGTGATCAGAAAAAGAAGATGGACATATGTCAGTCATGTGATGAGAAGAAACAATCAGAGAATACCAAAAACAAGCTATCAAGTGGAGCACAACAGGCCGAAGAAAAAGAAGTCGACCACGTGAAACTCTAAAGAGGAAATTGTTAAGAGAAGGCAGTTTAGTGTGCACAACGTCTCTTGATGAGGTTAAAAGACTCTCCGAGAACAGGAAAACTTGGCAAAAACTATGCGAGTCCTTTGTGACGTTTAACGGCACGGGAATGATGTAAGATGGTTAATGAGACAACGATATGTGTTTGTAGAGTTTCTCCCCTTCATACCAGGATCATTGCAGGACCCTAGGCTTCAGCCTGTTGAGCCACATAATTCTGCTTTAATTGCGCTTTATCATTTTTATATTCACTGTTAAATATCAACTTAGTTACTCCTCACAAATAAAGCAATACGTGTGGTTACATAAAATTAGCAGTGTACCTTTTGGTCCGAGTTAAAATAACTTCTCTCTTTAGGGTGCTTTGTTCTGTTTGTCGGAATGTACGAGAAGGCTGAGAGCTCGCACGGTCTTCCACGTAACACAAACTCATCTGTGTCTGTAACAACAGTCAGTACCTCCACCTTCTCCGCCATTTTGACGGTCTTGTTTACATACTCTCTAAACTCTCGTTGCTATGAACAAAATTATATACTACGAATATATAATACATACTTGTATATATAATTAATGCATACATATGAATTATAAAGTAATAATTAGGCAATTGTTTCATTATAGTAAAATTTAAATAAAGTTATGTGAAAAGTGTTGAAACTCAAAATTCAAGATGGCAGCCTTCACGTTGAGAGTTATGTTACGGCTAGTTCATTCTCTGGTGACTGTCCCTAGTGTTTCTTACCAGCGTTTGCATGGACCAGAAATATAAACACTGTGACTGAACTTATTTCGCAGGAAGGCGAGCATATATGACAAGGTGAGAGATGGGTTATTAGAACATGAGTGATTATTATACTGCTGTAGCGAAAATGAGGAGATAAAAGCGCATATAGCGCTCGATATTCTTGTATGATAAGTCAGTTCAGTTCTAAGTGATCATGTATTTAGCGCGTGAGTAACTGTGTGCTCAGTCTGCTGAGTTAAATAATAATGTATTTAGTGTTTGGATGACTGTATGAATAAAATTTGTCCAGTCGAAATAACTGTATTCTATGTTTGGGTAATGACAATATTCCATGTTTTTTCTGTTTCATGTTTGTTATGTTTTCTTTTCATGGTGTGATTTTGTGAATTGAGAATGAAGTTCATCATCATCATCATCGCCTTTCACTCCCTTGAGAGCATCATCATCATCACCATGTGCCGTGCCGACTGGCGTTGGCTATTATGCTTCTCCAGAGTACACGATCCTTCATGCAGGCCATCAGCTCAGTTGGTGATCTCCTCTCACACCATCCCGTCAGACTGTCCAGTATCATTTCTCTTGGTCTTTCTCTTGATCTTCTTCCTTCTATTTTTCCTGTTGTTATAATATTTTCAATGCCCCCTCTTCTCATTGCATGTCCTATGAAAGTACATTGTCTCTCTCTTATCTTTTTGACAAGGTTTTTTTGTCTCTCCAGCTCTTCTCCTACATTCTTCATTAGTTATTTTTGCTGTCCAGGGGATTCGCAACATTCTTCTAATAAACCACATTTCTGCTGCTTCCAATGATTTTTGTGCAGACTTGCCTATTATTGAGAGCATAGGCCACGGATAAAAGCTATCAAGTCATCCCTGTTATTGGAATTATTCTCTGCTTCCTTCCATGTGTATCCCTTGTCTCTGAGCACTGTCATCGTTTCTTTTCTTCAAGTAAGTCTAATTCTTCCTCGTTTTCTATTTCCTTGAGGATTCCATGTCAGTGCTTGTCTTGCTGTGCTAGTGTCAGATTTCCTCAAAGTGTGGCCAAACCACCTCCACTCCCTAGATATGACTTGTAGGTTCATAGGTTCTTGTCCTGCCCTTTCTCAGACCTCCTCATTCCTGATCTTGTCTTGCCATTTAATGTTTAAAATCCTCCTCAAGCAGTAGTTCATGAATGTTTGTATGCTCTGTTGTATTGTCTTGATCATAACCTATGTCTCCGAACCATATAGTAGGACAGTCTTTACGTTTGTATTGAAAAGCCTAAGTTTGGTTCTTCTTTTGATGTTCTTAGATGACCATATTTTATTAAGTTGGATAAATGCTGTCCTGGCCTTGGTTATTCTAGCTTTAACATCCTTTTTTGTTCCCCCATATTTATCCACTGTGCTGCCTAAATATGTGAAACACTCTACTTCCTCAATTGGCACTCCCTCAATTACCATGTGGCTATTGCTTGCACTATTACTTTTCATTATCTTTGCTTTTTGTCTGTTAATATATAGTCCCAGTTTAGCTGAATTCTTGGTTAAGATCTGAAATTTCTCTTGCATTTATGTGTGGGTGTGTGCCAGAAATGCCACATCATCTGCAAAGTCAAGATCTTCCAGTTGGTTCCACAATGTCCATTGTATCCCATTTCTTTTTCTTTGTGTGGTAGTTTTCATGATCCAGTCAATTGCTAGAAGAAAAAGGAATGGTGATAGCAAACATCCCTGCCGAACGTCTGTTTTCACTTTAAAACTTTCTGTGAGAGTTCCTCCATGCACAATTCTACAAGTTGTTCCTTCATATATGGTCGTTATAAACTTTGTTATCTTTGCCGGGATACCATAGTGTTCCAGTAGTTTCTATAGCATTCTATGATCTAAACTATCAAATGCCTTCTCGTAATCAATGAATGTAATTAACAGTGAAGAATTCCACTCCATTGACTGTTCTACTATTATTCGCATCGTACCAATGTGGTCAGTACAGGATCTTTCTTGCCTGAAACCTGCTTGCTCTTCTCTTAGTTTACTATCAACTGATGTTTTGATTCTATTTAGCAAAATCCTGCTGAAGACCTTGCTGGGTACTGAGAGCAGGGAGATGTCTCTTAGTTCTTATATTCTAATAAATCTCCTTTCTTAGGGAGTTTTATAAGATGGGCCTCCTTCCAGTCCTCTGGAGCATTCTCTTCTTCCCAAATCCTGGTAAATAGTAAGAGTAGTATTTCTGTTGTTATTTCTTTGTTCACTAAGAGCACTTCTGCTGCAGTTCCATCTGGACCCGGTGCCTTATTTCTCTTCAACTCTGAGACAGCGTGTTCAACTTCGGCCTTGCTGGGTGGTTCTACATTGATGTCTAGAGTTTTCTGTGCTGCTGGTATCTCCTCTGTTTCTGTTGGTGCTGGCCTATTTAGGATTCCACTGAAATATTCCACCCATCTTTGCATCTGCTCTTCTGATGTTACCTTACCTTCCTTGTTTTTGATGGGCTTTTCTATCCTTCATGGTCTATTTGCTAACTTCTTGGTGATTTCATACAGAGCTCTCATATTGTTTTTACCAGCTGCCTCTTTTGCCTGTCCTGCCATATTATCAAAATAGGCCTGTCTGTCTTTCTTTACACTTTTCCTAACCTCTTTATGGGCCAAATTGTATTCTGTCTGAACTGAGGCCTTTGCTGCTCTTGTTTTAATGTCATTTATTTTTGCTTTAATTTCTGTCCTTCTATCTTCTTCATTGTTTCTAATGTAATCCACTCTTTGTTCTGAGGTTTCTTAAATCCCGCTGTCTCTTCATATGATTTGCTCCACATTTCTTTAGCACTATTCCACACAGTGTTCACATTTGGTGAATCTTCGTATAACTCCTGCAGAATCTGAAATCTGTTGCTCAGTTTCAGTGTAAAGATCTTTGCGATTTCTAGTTCTTCCAACAGTACCATATTATATCTTTTCCTTGCCATGTCTGTTTTGTGGTGCTTCTTCAGTTTCATTCTCAGTTTAGCTATCAGCAGGTGGTGGTCAGAAGCTACATCTGCACATCGTTTCACTCTGACATCTTGCAATGTTCTGCAAAAGCTTCTGCTGATACAAATATGGTCTATCTGGTTCTCAGCGACATGATCTGGTGATACTCATGTGGCTTTGTGTACAATTTTATGTGGAAATATACTTCCTCCAATGACAAGGTTGTTGAGCATGCTAGCCTTTCTCCATTTTCGTTCATTATTCCTCATTCAGTTTGACCCATTACTTTCTCATAACCTGTGTTGATCTTTTACACTGATGTTCCCCATTAGAAATGTTATGTGTTTGTTGCCTTGTTGGTCTAGGATTTCCTGCAATGTGTTGTAGAATTTGTCCTTTACTACCTTCTCTGCATCATTTGTTGGCGTGCATACCAGGATGATATTCAGCTTAATATCCTTCTACTTTGTTGAGAAGCAGGCTGTAATTATCCTTGAGCTAACTGCCTCCCAGCTGATCAATGCTCTCTGGATAGCATTAGTACCACGCTCTCTGAGTGTGTTGTATCTTGGTTTTGGTGACCTGAAAATAGGATTGTCTCTCCTGTTGCTAGTCTAAGCTTACCTGTTCCTGTCCAGTGTTTTGCTCAGGCCCAGTATCTTTATATTATATCTACTCATTTCTCTCGCTATCATGGCAGCCTTTCCACTTCCATACATTGTTCTAACATTCCAACATGCAATGTTAAAAGGTGTCCTGGCACTCAGCTGAGATGTCAGTTCCGCAGCTTCCTTTCGGCTTTGACTTCATAACATCATGCGCTCTGTTATCAGAGTTCCTTCCTTTTCCAAGACAAAGTTTCCTGGTTTTCCTCTCTCTGTGTTTCTGTAACACTACAGTTTTTTTTTTTTTTAACAGGGAACAAGTTGTTGGCCTGTCCCCCAACCTCCCTAGTTGCCTCTTACGACATGCGTGGAAGGTGGCAGTGGTTCTATTCTTCTCTCTCCACGGACCCTGGTAACCACACAGGCAGAGAATGAAGATGGCTGTTATCAGTAGCTAACAGAGGCTTTGAACAAAGAAATAAAAAAACCTCATGGTCAAGACCCTTCTCGAACCTCCACAAACTGCTCTCAGTAATAAGCTGTTCTGTTTCGACAAGCTAACATGGTTTAAACTGATTTATTCCCGGAGGTGGTGGAGCCACAAGGAAACTTGCTTGCCTGGTTTAGTCTAGAAATTGAACAAAACTTAACTCCCTGTCTGTTGTAATGATAAGAGTAACAAGATCTTTACTACAACACCAGCTTCATATTTGCAAGAAAATGCAGCAACATTTTCTGTATGTGAATAAAAAAAAATGTGGCAAGAAATCTTAAAGAAAAAAAAAGAAGTAAAGTCAGCCTTAAACCACAGAGAGGGAAGGGGGTGGGGGCATATTTGAGTTTCAGTATATATGCCTCTTTGCCTGGGGTGGTCAGTTGTGATTTTTTCTGGTTAAATATGTTTGAGGTATGATTCGGTGCAAGCACATTGCATTCCTCTACTTTTGTACCATTAGTTTGTTCTGGTACATTTCTTGTCTCATCTTTATCTCTATGAAAATCAGTGCTTTCCCCATTGGTTGTCTCTTCATTATTTCTGTGAAAATTGATGCTTTTCCCTGTGTGTAATTGGTTGTCTCTTCTTTATCTCTATGAAAATCAGTGCTTTTCCCTGTGTGTAATTTGTTGTCTCTTCTTTATCTCTGTGAAAATCAGTGCTTTCCCCTCTGCATAATTGGTTGTCTCTTCTTTATCTCTATGAAAGTCAGTGCTTTCCCCTCTGTGTAAGTGGTTGTCTCTTCTTTATCTTTATGAAAGTCAGTGCTTTCCCCTCTGTGTAAGTGGTTGTCTCTTTATCTCTATGAAAGTCAGTGCTTTCCCCTCTGTGTAAGTGGTTGTCTCTTCTTTATCTCTATGAAAGTCAGTGCTTTCCCCTCTGTGTAAGTGGTTGTCTCTTCTTTATCTTTATGAAAGTCAGTGCTTACCCCTCTGTGTAAGTGGTTGTCTCTTCTTTATCTCTATGAAAGTCAGTGCTTACCCCTCTGTGTAAGTGGTTGTCTCTTCTTTATCTTTATGAAAGTCAGTGCTTACCCCTCTGTGTAAGTGGTTGTCTCTTCTTTATCTTTATGAAAGTCAGTGCTTACCCCTCTGTGTAATTGGTTGTCTCTTATTTATCTTTATGAAAGTCAATGCTTTTCCCTGTGTGTAATTTGTTGTTTTTTTCTTTATCTCTATGAAAATCAGTGCTTTCTCCTGTGTATAATTGGTTGTCTCTTATTTATCTCTATGAAAATCAGTGCTTTCCTCTGTGTATAATTGGTTGTCTCTTATTTATTTCTATGAAAATCAGTGCTTTCTCCTGTGTATAATTGGTTGTCTCTTATTTATCTCTATGAAAATCAGTGCTTTCCTCTGTGTATAATTGGTTGTCTCTTATTTATCTCTATGAAAATCAGTGCTTTCTCCTGTGTATAATTGGTTGTCTCTTATTTATCTCTATGAAAATCAGTGCTTTCCCCTGTGTATAATTGGTTGTCTCTTATTTATCTCTATGAAAATCAGTGCTTTCCTCTGTGTATAATTGGTTGTCTCTTATTTATCTCTATGAAAATCAGTGCTTTCTCCTGTGTGTAATTGGTTGTCTCTTATTTATATTTACACAGATTATTGTCTTTATGTCTCTACCAATTGATTGTCTCACTTTTATGTCTCTACAAATGATTGTCTCTCCTTTATGTCTCTCCAAATGATTGTCTCACCTTTATGTCTCTACCAAATGATTGTCTCACCTTTATGTCAGTATACAAATGTTTGTCTCTCCTTTATGTCAGTATACAAATGTTTGTCTCTCCTTTATGTCAGTATACACATGATTGTCTCTCCTTTATGACTATATACAAGTGATTGTCTCTACTTCATGTCTGTACAAATAATTGCCTTACTTCATGTCTACATACATGATTGTCTCTCTTTTATGTCTGTACACATGATTGTCTATGTCTGTACACATGATTATCTCTCCTTTGTATCTGTACAGATGATTGTCTTTACTTCATGTTTGTACAAATGATTGTCTGTCCTTTATGTCTGTACAGTCATCATTGTCAGCCCTTTATATGCCTGAATAACCAGAGGCTGACTATGAGCTTGCCACTTCTTTCTTCTGTTTGTATAGCACTCCGTTGTTATTCATTTGTTTCGTTAGCATCATCATCTTCTTCTTCATCTTCAAATTCAGTTAATAGGTCATCTGGCACCATGTTTCCACAAGATCCATAGTTTTCTCCACGTGGTTGGTTGTGACCAGCCCTGTGCTAGTGATGATTGTCTTAGATGACAGTTGTCTTTCTTGTCTGCATGAGAAGAAGAGTTGATACCTAACCAGAGAGTGGCAGTGTTCATTCAGCACCACGCAGAGCCACACCCTTTCCTACCTCGCCTGTCAGGCTATTGTGACACCACCTGTTATCAGGGAGCACTCTGGAGGGATACCAGCTCTGGCACAAGAAACCAAACCTCTGTTTCCCACATGTTTTATATGTGCTGTGTAATAATACTTTTTTTCTTTACTTACAGCTGGTAATCTTATATCTTATATCCTTCCCGTGCCGTTAGACGTCACATAGGGCTCGCAAAGTAGTTCGCCAATATTTCCTGTCTTCGGCGAGTCTTTCAACCTCAACAAAGGATTTTATGCCTGTTAACTTGGCCTCTCTTAATAATGTTCTCTTCAGAGTTCCACGCGGTCTGCCCCTTTTTCTTCGGCCTGTTATGTTCCACTTGATAGCTTGTTTTGGGATTCTCTGCACATTTCTTCTCATCAAGTGGCCAACATATGTCCATCTCCTTTTCCTGATCACCCGAGAGACTGGTTGTTGTTCAGTCATCTGTCTTATCTCTGCATTGTTCTTGAATTCATACCACTTGATGCCGAGTATTTTCCTTAGGCATTTGTTTTCAAAAGAGTCTAATTTCTTTTCTATTTCTTTAGTTGTTTTCCAGCTTTCGCATGCATAAATGAGGGTGGATATTACATTTGAATTGAATAGTCTTAACTTGGTTTTTGTGCTTATAACTTTTGAATTCCATATGTTCTCAAGATTCTTGAAGATTGATGCTGCTTTTGCAATTCTGATCCTAACTTCCTGTCTAGTGTCACCACCCTGGTCCATGTAGCTGCCAAGGTATGCAAATTGATTGACTTCTTCAATATCTGTCCCTTCTATGTGTATTTTTCCATTTTGATTGATGGGAATTTTCATTATTTTTGTTTTGTCCTTGTTAATTTCAAGTCCTATTTTGCTAGCCAATGAAGACAGGCTATCTGTTTTTTCTTGCATGGAATTCACATTGTTACTGATAAGTGTTATGTCATCAGCAAAATCAAGATCTTCTAGTTGGGTCCCATGTACCCAGTCAATACCTGTGTTACCTGAGCAGCATTTTTTCATTATGAAGTCTATTGTAATCCCAAAAAGTAAAGGAGACAGTATACATCCTTGTTTCACGCCTGTTTCAATCTGAAACCATTCACTCATCCCTTCTTCTGTCTTGACTGCACAACCATATCCATTGTATAAGTCCTTAATGATGTTGACAATTTTAGATGGTATTCCATATAGACATAGAATTCTCCATAATGAATCTCTGTGTATGCTATCAAATGCCTTCTTAAAATCTATGAAATTCAGTATTAATGGTTTCTGCTTTTCAATATGTTCTTCAAGTATTATTCTGAGAGTAAAGATCTGGTTGAGACATCTTCTCCCTTTTCGAAATCCTGCTTGTTCTTCTCTCATTGCAACATCCACTATATCTTTGAGTCTATTCAAAATGACCTTGCAAAATACTTTTGACACAACTGATAGTAAGGTTACTCCTCTCCAGTTGTTACAGTCACTAAGGTTGCCCTTTTTTGGTATTTTAACAATGATTCCTTTCTTCCACTTAGAAGGGACCTTTTCTTCTCTCCAAATCTTGTTAAACATTCTCTGTAGTTGTCTCATGTTGTCACTACTGATAGCTTTTAGCATCTCGGCAGTTATTTCATCTTCACCTGCAGCTTTGTTGTTAGCCATTAAATTCACTGCTGTTTCAATTTCATGCAATTTAATTTCATCTAGGTTGACATTTAGCTGTGGGGCTGGTAAGTCAGTTTCAAGGTTTAACAATTCTTTTGGGTGTGGTCGATTGAGTATTTCTTGGAAGTGTTCAGCCCATCTTTGCTTTTGGTCTTTATTTGATGTTAATAGTGTTCCAGTTTTGCTAAGGATTGGTCTTTCTCTAGATGTAATAGTACCTGTTAGCCTTTTTTGTAAGTTATATAAAGTTTTGTTGTCTCCTGTTTTTGCTGCTTTTTCTGCCTCATTCGCCATATTGTCTATGTATTCTCTTTTATCCCTTCTAGCTGAACTTTTTACTTTCTTGTCTATGTCTTTGTATTTTGCTTTTGCCGAATCTCTTTCATGATCTGCTTTTGCATTCAACATGTTTAATTTGACTGCTCGTCTTTCATGTATATACTTCCATGTTTTATCTGATATCCATGCTTTTCTATTTGGTTTTTCCAATCCAGCGCTTACTTTTGCTGCTGTGATTATGGCTGTGCTGTAAGAATTCCATAACTCATCTATATCTATCTCCTCAACTTCACTGGGTGTTTTTGAATGATTGGCAAGTTCCTGATTGAAATTAATGTTAGTATTTTCTTCTTGTAGGCTGTGGATGTTTATCTTTCTGTGTACTGATTTCTTGTGTTGACTTTTCAATTTTAGTTTTATTTTCCCTATGCACAGGTTGTGATCACTGTTGACATCTGCACCCCTATAAGCCCTTACATCCATGAGAGATGTTCTGTATTGCTTTCTAATACAAAAATGGTCTATCTGGTTTCTAGTTCTATCATCTGGAGATATCCACGTTGTTTTATGTATCTCTTATGTATCTCTGATATGTGTTTTTCTTTACTTGCAAATGATAACGGATCCACATATTCTAATATTTTAGTTAGCATTGTTTGTTTTCTTTATTTGCAGATGGTAATGGATCTCCATATTCTGCTAACAAATAAACTTATTTTAGATGCATCACTTGGATCTGTTGTATTGGATGTTGCATTGGATATTCTGTGATTGAAGATAAGTGGATGCTTGTGTGGATATACAAATTGTAGCTCAACTTTTGGCACATCCAGAAACTGGATACATTTTGTGTATCATGGGGGCTTGTGTCTGCAAGGATAAGAACCAAGACCCACCAATCACACAAGCAGAAGAGAGTGACAGCAGTTCTCATGTTAATACATACCATCAGCGGGACCACAACCGTCACAGCACCTCAACAGCTTCCGTGTCTGATCAACCTGACCGACAGCACAGGCACCATCATCATCACTCACACCACCATCAGGTTTGTCAGTAGTACATCATTATCATCATCATCCACATCACTATTAGATTCATCATTTATACATCACCATCATCGGATTTGACGGTTGATCTTTCATAGTATAACAGTATTCTCAATTTTTCTTCTGTTGTTTTTCTAAATGTGATACAAACTATATACAAGATATTACTTTAAAAATATGATGTAAGGATATACAGAATATTACTTTATAAATATGTAAGAACAAACAATATATTACTGTGTAAATTGGCAAGAAAGATAGGAAACATTTGAAAGAAGTAATAGAAGTTTACATTTCTTTTCATTCAACATTCTTTATTTGGCACATAGCTGTAGAAGAAACGTAGCTTGTAGGTTTAAAATATTGACTTTGTACAGAGACAACATCAAAGTTCTGGTAGAAGAAATGTGGCTTGTAAGTTTAAAATATTGACTTTGTAAAATATTGACTTTGTACAGAGACAACATCAAAGTTCTGGTAGAAGAAATGTGGCTTGTAAGTTTAAAATATTGACTTTGTAAAATATTGACTTTGTACAGAGACAACATCAAAGTTCTGGTAGAAGAAGCAGAGAAACTGACAAGGAAGATGTGGACCGTCTTGTCCTGGAGACTTTGTCAGTTATCAGGACCCTTGTGGACAAGTAAGCAGCAATTTCTGCTTTCCTTCCTCTAGACTTTTCTTTGTCTACAAGCTAGTTCCCTTTTTTATTTTATTTTCTAATGTTAATATTTATTGTCCTAACATTTCAGTTTTTTTTTTTTTCTTCATCAGATGTTAGTATCTGTTTTCCTTTCAGCGTCTTCAAATACACTGGCAACAATGAAGTGTTATTTTCATCTGTTATTTCTACAAAATTTTCAGCTTTTAACCTTTAAAAAGATTACAACTTCATAAACTATATTATAAGAGTTTTTGAGGTTATTGTCAGGGTCACTGCAAAACTAAGGGATAAACTTGGAAGTCAAGGTTATTGTGCTGGACATTTATCATTTGGGTCATTCAGGCATTTTGCCAGCCAAGACCCAGTTCTGCTTGCAGGTGATGCTGTGGTTGTACCTTGCTGGAGTAGATTTGTGGACCCACTTTTTGAATTAAAGAAGTACTCAGCAGTTACGGTGCCTGCATTACAAGATCTTCACCACATTTTCAGCTGCCAAGAACCTCAAGTTTGTATTAGTGGGAAGGTACGGTCACATTTTGACCAACATAATCATAGCAGATACAGTCATATTTTGACAGATTGATCATATAAGATATCACATTTTGACCAACATAATCATAGCAGATACAGTCATATTTTGACCTACATAATCATAGCAGATACAGTCATATTTTGACAGATTGATCATATAAGATATCACATTTTGACCTACATAATCATAGCAGATACAGTCATATTTTGACAGATTGATCATATAAGATATCACATTTTGACCAACATAATCATAGCAGATACAGTCATATTTTGACCTACATAATCATAGCAGATACAGTCATATTTTGACAGATTGATCATATAAGATATCACATTTTGACCAACATAATCATAGCAGATACAGTCATATTTTGACCTACATAATCATAGCAGATACAGTCATATTTTGACCAACATAATCATAGCAGATACAGTCATATTTTGACAGATTGATCATATAAGATATCACATTTTGGCCTACATAATCATATAAGGTACAGTCATATTTTGACCTACATAATCATAGCAGATACAGTCATATTTTGACAGATTGATCATATAAGATATCACATTTTGGCCTACATAATCATATAAGGTACAGTCATATTTTGACCTACATAATCGTGTAAGATACAGTTGTATTTTTGCGTACATAATCATATAAGATACAATGATATTTTGACCCACATAATCATATAAAGTTCAGTCATATTTTGACTCACATAATCCTAAATGTGGCCCTTTTGTGTATAACCAAACTTCTGGCCTAGTAAGACAAGGCAAAAAAAGCCAAACAGAAACTACAACAATAAACCTTCAGATTTATCCAGCATACAGAACTGTGGATGTAGACTAGAAATGTGGGCGAAGAAGATGACCAAAATCTCACAATGTACAAAGAATTGTTCTACTTAAACCAGTTTTTATTTTTTTAGTGTAGTAGTCAGTGTAGTGGTCAGTATTGTAATCATTTGTCTTTTGCTGTAGATTCAGTCAGAAAAAAATATGTTATGAAAAATCCAAGGAAGTACTTTGTCTTCCATGGTTCACCTGTTGGAAACTTTGACATAATTCTGTACACAAGGACAGGAATTTTCTTTGTCACCCATGGTTCACTTGTTGGGAACTTTGACATAATTGTGTACACAAGGACCGGTAATTACCTTGTTTTCCAGGGTTCACCTGTTGGAAATTTTGATGTAATTCTGTACACAAGGACAGGTAATTACCTTGTTTTCCAGGGTTCACGTGTTGGAAATTTTGATGTAATTCTGTACACAAGGACAGGTAATTACCTTGTTTTCCAGGGTTCACCTGTTGGAAATTTTGATGTAATTCTGTACACAAGGACAGGTATTTACTTTGTTTTTTGTGGTTCACCTGTTGGAAATTTTGATGTAATCCTGTACACAAGGACGGGTAATTACCTTGTTTTCCATGGTTCACCTGTTGTTAACATTGACGTAACCCTATATACAAGGACAGGTATTTACTTTGTTTTCCATGGTTCACCTGTTGTTAACATTGACATAACCCTATATACAAGGACAGGTATTTACTTTGTTTTCCATGGTTCACCTGTTGTTAACATTGACATAACCCTATATACAAGGACAGGTATTTACTTTGTTTTCCATGGTTCACCTGTTGTTAACATTGACATAACCCTATATACAAGGACAGGTATTTACCTTGTTTTCCATGGTTCACCTGTTGTTAACATTGACATAACCCTATATACAAGGACAGGTATTTACTTTGTTTTCTGTGGTTCACCTGTTGTTAACATTGACATAACCCTATATTCAAGGACAGGTAATTACCTTGTTTTCCATGGTTCACCTGTTGTTAACATTGACGTAATCTGATACACAAGGACACATTTTAAAGGATCACCTGTTCACCCTATTGTGCACTGTTAGCTGATATCTGCAGTGTGCTTCAACTTGCAAGAAGACAGTTTCATATTTCAAAGATAGTTTACCTAACACAGGTGTATCAGGATCATACTTTTACACCTAGGATGACTGGAATGTGACAGCAGCAGATCTCCAGCACTGCAGTCATATGAGAAGACAGTTCACTATTGACTGTACAACTTTTGCATTATGTTTATTTTTCTTTATTGTCTCTTACATTTTTCATATTAATTTTAATTTTTTTTTTTTTACTAGTCTGTTGTTATTTTTATTTGTTATAAATCTTTATATGAGTGTAGGCTGGAGAGCTATAACTCTGTGTAGAACATCAGGCAAAAATATCAAGTACAAATGATTTTTCTTTGAACCTAACACAGATCAGAACACGTGTTATTATATGGAGTTCTTCTGCACCATGTTTGTCTCATGTGATGATCACAAAATAATATTCATCGCTTTTGTGCATCCAGAGATCATTATTATATTTGGCATCTGTTGTGGTTGATTATCTGACTACATTTTTCTAAACTTAATTCTGTGATGTAATGTGTATCATGTAATTTCTGTGATTTAATTTCTGTAATGTAATTTCTCAGATGTAATTTCTCGGTTCAGTTTGTGAGATGTAACTTGTATTTGTAGCGCGCAGGAGCCACCTTTGGCCATGCTGATTCTGCACAAAATTGCCGACTGTGATCAAGGTTGGCAGAATGTTGTCAAGTCGCTCATCAGCGTCATCCCCATGGAAGACCCATTGGGACCCGCTGTTGTTGCCCTTCTCTTGGATGAATGTCCTCTCCCAACCAAGGTAAATGATGTCACTGGTGCGCTGAGTAAGGCATAATACATTTCAGTGTACATTGTTAGTGTTTGTTTTGTTCTGCTGGAATCAGTTAAAGGTATACATCTCTGGATAAGCATGATCCAGCATGTCAGTGTGATAGTCAATGTGGTAGTCAGTGTGATAGTCAATGTGATACTCAGTGTGGTAGTCAGTGTGATAGTTAGTGTGGTAGTCAGTGTGGTAGTCAGTGTGATAGTCAGTGTGGTAGTCAGTGTGATGGTTAGTGTGATGGTCAGTGTGGTAGTCAGTGTGGTAGTCAATGTGATGGTTAGTGTTCATTATCCTGTTTTATTTTGTTCTGTTTGTTTGTTGTGTGGACTTAGATATGTCATCATTCATGGAAGTTATTATTTTGTGTGATAATCTTTAACTCTTAATGCACTAACAACAGTGTGTTCAGTGTAATCTAGTGTACATTGCCCCAGTTTTCACAGATATTTCCCCTAAACTTTAGTGTGTCAGGTACCCATTTGAACAAGCACATAGATCAGAAGGCACCAGTAGCAGATCTTTAACAAAACACTGTTGACCATGTTACTCATATCTGCTAGAACCAGAGATGCAGTACTTAGTCTGAATGAGGACATGGTCGTGACCCCATGGCTGACTGCCAGCATCAGGCCCGGCAAGCTGTTGCCAGTCAAGACCCTGTTCTTCCTCCCAGTGATGCTCCTAGAAGCAGTAGTCTGAGCAAACAGGAATCACAAAGCTGGTCCATACATTGAGGCGATACAACAGACATTCTCTCGAGGGTGAACCTCAAGAAAGAAGAAGATAGCTCAGTCTATAAATGATGATGTTTTGCTGTTACTATATACTGCCATAAATAAGAGTTTACCTCCTGACACAGTAGTTAACAATAAAATTGCTCACTCTTAAATCTCAGAATGCTTTACAAGAGCTAAAAAGCCACCTGAGATTAGGAGAACCAGATGTGTTGCAGACTTACAGTAAGCCATACCAGCAACGCAACATTTGTGTGCTATTGGGTTGTCTTGCTGAAAAGTTGGCAGGTATAGTTTGATGTTTGCATGTTTGTCACATTCTTTGAGCTATTGTTCTTGATGTTACAAACCTTGGTAAATTTGATGTTTTGATTCGTTGCTTGGTTGTAACTGTCAGCTTGAGTTCTACAGCCAGTGACATTGTGAAGGTTGTGTTGGAACTTAAAGTTTAATGGAGTATAGACTACAGTGACTTTCCTAAATTCCTGGAGCAGACACATGATTCATTCATTCATTCAGCTTTCCGAGCCATTGCAGCCGATTGCTGTGGACAAGACTTCCTCTCTGTTCTTAGCCTTCTCCTGCTAGATGTCCACTCCAAGAGCTTGTAGGTCTTCTTTCAGGTTGTCATGCCACTGTTGTCTCAGTCTGCCTCTTGGTCTGTTTCCATTTATCACTTCTGTATAAACCCTTTTTGTCTGTTCTTGTCCATCTTCTCCAAGTGTCCAAGCCATCTCAATCTGTTGTTTTTCATAATAGTAGTTATAAGGACTTGAAATTAACAAGGACAAAACAAAAATAATGAAAATTCCCATCAATCAAAATGGAAAAATACACATGGAAGGGATAGATATTGAAGAAGTCAATCAATTTGCATACCTTGGCAGCTACATAGACCAGGATGGTGACACTAGAAAGGAAGTTAGGATCAGAATTGCAAAAGCAGCATCAGTCTTCAAGAATCTTGAGAAGATATGGAATTCAAAAGTTATAAGCACAAAAACCAAGTTAAGACTATTCAATTCAAATGTAATATCCACCCTCATTTATGCATACGAAAGCTGGAAAACAACTAAAGAAATAGAAAAGAAATTAGACTCTTTTGAAAACAAATGCCTAAGGAAAATACTCGGCATCAAGTGGAATGAATTCAAGAACAATGCAGAGATAAGACAGATGACTGAACAACAACCAGTCTCACGGGTGATCAGGAAAAGGAGATGGACATATGTTGGTCACTTGATGAGAAGAAATGATCAGAGAATCCCAAAACAAGCTATCAAGTGGAACACAACAGGCCGAAGAAAAAGGGGCAGACCGCGTGAAACTCTGAAGAGGACATTATTAAGAGAGGCCAGGTTAACAGGCATAAAATCCTTTGTTGAGGTTGAGGGACTCGCCGAAGACAGGAAAAATTGGCGAACTACTTTGCGAGCCCTATGTGACGTCTAACGGCACGGGAAGGATATAAGATATAAGATAAGTTATAAGTGGAGACTGGAATAGCGTGTGTATTTCTGTGTTATTTCTGATTTTCCATTCTTATGATAGAGGATCTCTAATTGGTCCAAAATTCTTCTCAAGATTCTGTTTTCAAAGATCTGTAGTTGTGCTTCATCTTGTTTTGTAGTGCTCCATGTTTCTGATCCATACAAGACAACTGGTCTAATCTGTGCCTTGTATATATTTAGTTTGGTATTGTGGGACATGAACAATGTCTTAAGGCAAAATAAGTGTTGTTTCCTGCTTGTATCCTAGCTCTAATTTCATCTCTCACAGTGTTGAAGCTGTTGAATAATGCCCCCAGATATTTATATGAATCTGTTCTTTTAGCTCTTACACATTCTATTTTATTTGGATCTGATTGTCTTGTTTCTCATGCTTTTCAGTTTTCTCATCATTTTTCTTTAGCCCCACTTTTCTTGCATGTTCTTGCAGATGTTTGAATACTTCTGTGCTCTCTTGCAATATCTATATTGTCTGCATATCCTGATATCCCCATTCTGTCATTAATGATTTCTTCTTTATTTATTGTTCTTATAACTTTGTTTTTTTTTAGGACCAGACAGAACAGCACCGGGGATAGGGCACCGCCTTACTTCGGGCCTGTTCTTATTTGGAACGGTTTTGATTTCCTTCCTTTATATAACAATATAACACCATGTTTTCTGTTTCCTCCATGCATAGTTTACTTATGTTAATGTACGCTAGATTCAGGAATATGGCATGCTGGAACCACATGATTTGAACTCACAATTCAGCAACACATGACATTCCCCTCTCCCTCAATCATATTTCCTCTGCACTAAGTTCCACTCCTTTCTCACTTGTAAAACATAGTTCAGAACTTCCTCAGGGCATCAGATTACAACCCCTCTACCTCAACTACAATCACCTTTTCCAACACCTTTTCCAACTTCTCCCAGCTAGATTACCATTGTGTCATTCTCTCCCCTTTCTTTGCCTCCCCTTCTCTTTATGACCCACCTATCACACATGACAAGTCTCCATTTAAACATTCTCTACACTTCAACATGTGCACTTATGGACACAGCCTCTTATAAGTCACATCTTCTTATAAGACACAGCTAAGTGCTCATTTATTTTATTTTATTCTATCTTTCCATTCCTACTTTTTAACATAGCATTCATGTGAATTTATATTTTCTTTTCTTTCTCAGTTTATTTGTCCTGTATGTTTTTGTATGAATAAGGTGCAGACTGAAACATCACAACTGTGTGCTCATTAATTAATAAAGCTGGTCCTAGTTCTTTCTTAGTTTATACATTTAGTCTGGTTCAGCCTGCCACCTTTAGCCTGGTTTGGCTTGCTCTACTTGGCCCGCTGTGGGTTGCCACTCTTAGCCTGGTCTGGTTTGCCACCCTTGGCCAGTCTGGTTTGCCGCTTTGGCCCAGTTTGGTTTGCCGCCCTTGGCCCAGTCTTGATTTTCCGCCCTCAGTCCGGTTTGGTTTGCCACCCTTGGCCCGGTCTGGTTTGCCGCCTTGGCCCAGTCTGGTTTGTTGCCCTTGGCCCGGTCTGGTTTGCAGCCCTTAGTCCGGTTTGGTTTGCCGGCCTTGGCTCAGTCTGGTTTGCTGCCCTTGGCCCGGTCTGGTTTGCTGCCCTTAGTCTGGCCTGGTTTGCCACCCTTAGCATGGTCTGGTTTGCCACCCTTAGCCTGGTCTGGTTTGCTGCCCTTAGCCCAGCCTGGTTTGCCGCCCTTAGCCCAGTCTGGTTCGCCGCCCTTAGCCCAGTCTGGTTTGCCATCCTTAACTCGGTCTGGTTTGCCGCCCTTGGCCCAGTCTAGTTTGCCGCCCTTGGGCCGGTCTGGTTTGCCACCCTTTATTGTGAAAGTATGAATGTAGTTTGTTTCTGTAGTAGTTTATGTGAAGGGGGCAACATTAAACTTTCCTTGTTTGTTTTTTTTTGTGTGTGTGTGTGGCTAAAATATTGTTTATAAAAATAGCAGTGCTGATCAGGGCTGGTATAGCGCGAAAGTGTATTGTGCTAATGCAACAGACACAGTCAGCATGAAGGTGTGAAATGTTTTTCTTACTTCTTTCAGGACCAAACAGTGTATCATTATTAACAGAAGACATCTTGAAGTTCTTCATAGACCATTTAGTAAGTCAATGATAATTTCTGTTTTCATGTCACAGTTTTGATCAGATTTCCACAAAATGTGGTTTTTTATAGTTTCGTACAGATTTGCTGATTAGAACAGTCATTCAGTCATTTATCTGTTCCCTGTGGAACTTTGCTTCCTTAACAGCTTTTCTGTAGGCCTCTCGGTTGTAAGCAAGATGCCCTGCTAATGCATCCATTCCTAGAATGTCAACGATGTCTTGCACCTATCTTCACCTTGGTCTGCCTCTCTTTTTCTCATTATGTGCCCTCCAAGATATTTAATATGTCTAAAATATTTACGTTTTCTCTAATTAATCTTTTTACTAGTCAGCCTTCTTCAATATTAAGTTCTTCTAGTATGGATATATTTGTTCTTTTTTTTTGTGTGTGCATGATATTTTAAGGACTCTTCTGTAGCATGTACATTCAAAGGCATTTATGTGTTTCTCAGCTGTTTTGTTAAGTGTCCAGGTCTCACAGGCATATGTTGCGATGGAAAGATGCATGCCCTTAAAAATCTTATATTTTTATAGTTCTGGAAAATTTTTTTTATAAATAGGAAACAGCGAGATTTTCGTACGATAAAGTACGAGAACACATTTTCGTAGGATTAGACCTTGAAAAAATCGTAGACAAAGCACTTTAGTAAGACATGAGAAAAAGAAAAATCACAAGAGAATTACCTGGGAAACGAACATGGACTTGAGAGCCACGAGAGAACAACATACTAACCAACATTGCCAACTAGCACTTCCATAAAAAGGTGTCTGTTGGCATAGTCATTAGTAACTGTTCAGTAGACACGAGGGATTGTGACACTCGTAAAGAAACGAGGTCATGACACAGAAATTCTGTAGCTTAGATTCAGTCTCTCTGACAGGTACCAACTCTTAGACAAAACATATACACGGTCTCCTGCCATGTCTGGTTCATACTTGAACAGCAATAACAAATGAACGAATACTTATTACATGAAGTTAGTTTCAGGGAACAATTTTTTTATAAATGGGAAACAACGAGGCTTTTGTACAGTAAAGTAAGAGAACACATTTTTGTAGGATTAGACCTAGAAAAAGACAAAGCACTTTAGTGAGATGTGAGAGAAAGAAAAATCACAAGAGAATTACCTGAGACTTGTAGTTCTGTCTTTTCCTCTTCACAGACTCTTTACTTGTGTTATTTTTTTTGTGTGAAGAGCGACAGATGTCTTCCATTTAATTTCCCTCATTGTATCTCCATTATTAGATAGTAATGATCCAAATTATTCAAAACTTTCCACCTCTTCCAGTTTTTCCTCATTGATATATATTTCAGCTGGGTTATTTTTTTTTTTTTTTGTCAGTTGTCATCAGTTTAGTTTTCTTTGCATTAAGATAGAGGTTTTGCTCTTTTTCACTATTCTTATGAACTGATATAATTAGTTTTTCTATTCCTTTTTATGTTGTGGACAGTAATACTGTGTCATCAGCATATCTGATCTCTAGTATTTCATAACTTCCAATTTTTATGGCATCTGTCTCTCTCTCTCTCTCTGAACCTTAAGTGCCCAGGGCACATGGGGCTTCCTCAAGGGTTTTCCACAAATGCCTGTCCTTTGCTTTATTTTCTGCTCTTGCCCAGGTGAGCCCTGTATTGCTCAACATCCTTTCTGTTGTTCTTCTCCATGTCTCTTTTGGTCTACCCTTACTTCTGTTCCCTTGTGGTGTCCATCTTAGTGCTATTTTTGGTAGTGAGTTGTCAGTCATTCGGAGCACATGTCCCAGCCATCGCCAGCGTCTTTCCTCAATATTTGCTGTCAGTTCATCTGTGGCAGTATTTTATTTTTGCCACAAGTCGAAGGGACTTAATCAATGAAATTTGTAAGAAAATGGTAGTCTGCTCTTGGGCTCATGTCATAGCAGACAGGTAGCAATTTAATGTAACTTTTGCTGTAAAAGTTTAGGTTATGTAGTACAACTATTGTTCACACTCACACAGGTTTAGAAGAGAGTTTGGTGATGGTAAAATTTTGTTAGGTTTTTCCATGTGACCTTGTGAGTGAACAGGTAAAGGGGATTTTCACATGAAATGACAGCTGGGGTAAGAGTTCAGGTTAGAGAGAGAGGGGGAGATTTTTGGTTCATTCTTAGTTCAGAGCTGACAGGGAGAAGTAGTGGTTTTGTCTCAGTAGACTGGGTTAGGTAGTTCTAGAGTTTTCTTGTGTGTAAGTGGAGATATTTTTCAGCAGTTCTCATCATGCAGAAGTTTTGTTGTTTGTCCATTTTTGGACAAAATTTTGTACTACAGTGTTTCCCATCATGTAGACTGTGTAAGGGCTGTCCTTTTAGGGCAGTTAGATGTTTTGACTACTAGATTTCAGTGTGAGTGAGTTTAGTGTTTTCTTTCCAATTGAGGAAGTAACCTGCATTACCACATCTCTGTAGGAATGAGCATTCTTTTGATGATAGTTGGACATTCTGACTGAGTCAGTGCTTCCTATGGCAACCCTGTCCTGCCCGGAAGATCATTTTTGCTTGTTTCTAAAATTCTTCCTGCCGTGTGGCAGCAGCCATTATTTTCCTCATATTTCATACAAGATTCATCCCCATTTTACTCATATTAAAGTCCTTGTCTGTCTGCCATACATTTTGCCTCTGTTGGCTTTCACTCAACGCTAACTGTTACGTTTCGTGTGGCTGCCAGATTCAGTCCTCGTGATATGGTTGTCCTAGTTTCATATGGCTGGGTTGTCGGTGTTTTTTGTGGATAATTAAGAGCACGTGGTTGAAGTTAACGCAACAGATCAGTTTGAATGTAAATTAAAAAATTAACACCAGGCAACAATTCTCTGTGAAGCAAGAATTCTCCTTCAATTACTGCCTACCTCAGACAGACAGGCACGTTCAAGTTAGTTGCGGCCGAACTTGTTCTGGCACGCACTTAGGGAGGTTCTGCTTAAGCTGGGCTGCCGGCTCTAGGCATCAACCCTCTTGAAAGCAGCATCCAGTTTCAGCCGGCGAGCATTCTGTTTCATGTCGTAATATTCTGTGTCTACATTTTCTTTAACATTCCTCATTATATTTTCAGTATACAGGTAAGGAGACAGTGTGCACCCCTGATGGACTCCTTATTTTATTACAACACTCATACAACATAAAATCTGCTGATTATGACAGTCAAGCAGTATAAAATTTGCTGATTATAACAGTCTTATAGTATAAAATTTGCTGATTATAACAATCTTATAGTATAAAATTTGCTGATTGTAACAATCTTATAGTATAAAATTTGCTGATTGTAACAATCTTATAGTATAAAATTTGCTGATTGTAACAATCTTATAGTATAAAATTTGCTGATTGTAACAACTTATTAGTGTCTTTTTGCATTTGACACAGTTTTCTCATCTCTCATGTGCATTTTATGAAAAAATAAATGTGCTAGGTATACAGTTTATTCATCTTTTGTGTCTTTTTTTTTTTCTCAGACATTTTGCAAAATTTTCTTGTCAATCAAATGTTTATTTCTGCAGAAACCAAAGAACCATCCAGTTATAATTCTCCACTCTATGGTTGCATTAGAGAAGTTTGCTCAAACAAGTATGCTTACATGTCACGTTTTCTTTATGTTCTGAGTTAATTTTCTCTCATTTCTAAGTTGACAGATTGTGTCTGTGTGTGCATGTGAAGTTCTGGGATAAGATTTTGATCTCATACAAACATGTTGCTTTAAGATCAGTTGTTTGTGAGTTCATTATTGAAACTCAGCCTTCCAGCTCTGAAACGAGAGAAAAAGCATCCATGTCATGTGTATCAGGGAAGCTGTAGTGTCTGCTTGAATGTTAGATCTGAAGAACCACAGCTGACCCCTACAGCGCTTACACAAAGTGCTCTATATGAAATGACCCTAACAGCACTTACACAAAGTGCTCTATACAAAATGACCCCTACAGCGCTTACACAAAGTGCTCTACACAAAATGACCCCAACAGCACTTACACAAAGTGCTCTATATGAAATGATCCCTACAGCACTTATACAAAGTGCTCTATACGAAATGACCCCTACAGCACTTACATAAAATGCACTATACAAAATGACCCCCACTACTTGCACAGAGTGCTCTCTATAAAATAATCCCTTCAGCGCTTACAGTTTAGTGTATGAGAGGAAGATAGATGTGACCACACACTGGTGTAGACCGCTCTACCATTACAGCTGACTAAGCAGGCATCATGCCATTTTCTTGTATATGCCTCCAGAAAGACTTGACAGACAGCCATCACTACCACCATCTTAGACAAGATAAGGGTGGTTTTGTCATGCCCTTTGTGCATTACAGAATATAGTTTTATGGCTTATAGATTCCTTGGCCTGTTCCATATTATTGAGGGAGTTAGGAAATATGGTGTTAACACTGTAATTCTGTCACTGAGACATACAGAGGATGTTGTTGTTGTTTTATATTATCACAACCATCCAAACTTAGGAAATATGGTGTTAACACTGTAATTCTGTCACTGAGACATACAGAGGATGTTGTTTTATATTATCACAACCATCCAAACAAGGGGTATACATTGTTATTGTCCATATTTTTTCTTGATATGCCTGCCCACCTTTTTATCTCTGGCTGAAGGAAGTATGTATTCCTACAGCTGGAAGATTGGGAATCAAACCCCTGACCTTCAGCTTGGGAGGCAAGTGCACTAATCACATCTCTACTCAGATGCCTGACCATCTTCACAGATGTAGCCCATGACCTTGAAAACAGCCTGATCTGTTTGTTACGTGTTTCCAATCAGGTGAGAACAAGAGTAGGATTGTGCAGGCCTTGCAGCAGTGTAAAGTTCATCCCATGACTCTGCTAGAGAGTTGGTATCATCGCAACAACGACAACACGCAGCAGAGCTACACCAGGCGGGAAGTTGGCTTTTGTGCTGGATGGTGCCTTGATAATTTATGTAAGTGGCTTACCACTGAAATAGACATGTGAAATTTTCATGGCTGCTTCATTTAAACAGGAGTTTTTATTTTAAAAGGAAAACTTGACATTTAGTGTAATTTTCATAAGAAATTTGTGTCATTTGAGACTATTTCTGACATGATTAGCAAGCTCAGCATTGGTTGAGATGGTTGAGATTTTCATAGGAAATGACCAGATACTCAGGAATAGCAAGGCAGAGCCAGGTTTCATAATGAGAGGATATATTTTGTTAAACAGATTATTTTGACACAACGAAGTTGATAGCTAGAGAACACCTCATCAGAGCTCACTTCAGTGCACTCAGAACATTACATTACTTCAGCCAGACCAGCAGAAGAAACTTTGATGCTTTCCTCACAGCGGTGGAAGAATTTTACCGTTTAAGTCTGTGCAGATGGCTGGCTGATAGAATTCAAGGCTGCCGAACTAACAGCTAACTGGCACGATTAGTGTTCAGACTCTTCGGTGCTTACTGAAACGGAGAGCAGAGCATGTATGGGTGTGCCTTGACTGTGATGATGCTAAGTCCTGGATTCAAGATTAGGTCTGTCCATTTTAGGACTCGAAGAAAGTGCATAGACAGCCTCCAGTTCATCATGTACCTGCACTTCAGGATTCTCATCACAAACATTAGCTGACAGGAAGTGGAGTTTGTAGTTGCAGAGAGTTGGTAAGCCAGTCAGCCAACCAATCAGATTTGAGAACATTGAATCACCTGACATAGACCAGAAAGAATGAAGGTATTTGACCAGTAGCTTTGTGCATGGCATGCTAGTTGACAGGTTGTCATGTAATGTGGTGCACAGCAGTTGTAGAAGTGATTTGTATCACAGTATACATATGCATATTAAAATGCACTTGAAATTACCTTGACACTTATAAGCCACATCATACGACGGCAGGAAATCTGAAGCAAATGATGTTTCCTTTCTGATTAGAAAACTGTAGTTAATTCAAAATTCTGACTAATATGACAGGGTACTTTTGCACTTGCCTTGCTGTCTGTTCTGTTATTTATCATTCTCCCCTTTTTGTTTATATGTATTTTTATATGCCATTTTTATTATAGCAAGTCTCTCCTTCTTCTTCATTTCTTTGCACCATCTTTATTTCTCCATACATTTGTTACATCTTTCTTAAAATACTGTCACTTGTCATATTTTACTAGTAAGTGTCTAACTTGTACCATTGTATCTTTCATGTCTGGGCCTGAAATCTTACAGTTATAAAAGAGGTAAGTTTTTGTGTGTGTGTGTGATTTCTCTTGTATCATTTTATGCTGATTTTTGTTTTTGTTTCATCCTACTGTGACCTCATTGCATGAGAATCATGTGGGGGGGGGGGGGACTGTACGAAAAAGAAAGGGTAATGTCTTGATCACTTCAGACATGCTAGTCTTACTAAAGTCATCAGTTCAGCTCTTGAAATCTGTCATCAAATTGTTGTTTAGGGTGATGTGAAACAGAAATTTCCTCTTTTATCACATGATGATGATAGTAGGCTGTCATGCCTTTCTTTCATTATACAGAACATGCATATAAAGATAACTGAATAACTTCTCAGCAGCTGCGTTGTTAGACTTCTCAGTAGAGTCCACCATGAGAGGGACCACAGCAAAGTCTAGTTGTCTGACCCTGTTACAGCATCACTGCTTGCTGATCGCAGCAACCCAGCTATCTTGGCTAGAAATAAGGAAGTGTGTGCCCGCACTTTATTGATAAAACTCAAGCATTGTTCTGTTTTCATGGCATTCTTCTTGAGTGTTGGCACATCTTATTAGTTTCCAGATTTGAAAATTTTATAGGCACATAAAATACAGAGTAGATAAAACATTTTCTCTTGTGCTGGATGCAGTACAGAAGAAGCAGGACACATCCCTGCATAAGCTGTGGGGAAAAGTGGACAAAAACTACATTTAGAAGCCATAAAAAAAAAAAAATAATGTGTACATCTATGCAGCCTCTGATACAAGTATGAAAGTGTGTCAGGCAGATTCTTAAGTGCCACCGTCTCCTCATGTAAAAGAGGTTCTCTTGCTCCATAACCACAACTGATGAATGAGCTTATCGCGTGACTAAAGTTCGAGGGTGACCAAGAGATTATGTCACTCTCAGTTAATCCAGTTCTGCCACAAAAGTCTTTTCATAAAGATGAAGAATCTTGTAAACCTCTTGCCCTTGGTGTGTCAACACATGCAGAACTCTGTAAGAGCTAGAGATACATTGTATCAGCCTTTAGGCAAAGGAGCTATATCACAACCAGGATTAAAATCACTAGTACGAGATTACCTTACACATCATGTCATCGTTTATGTCACATGGTTTAAAGGTAACACAATTAATTTACAATATATGTTATGAACAGAGAGGCCTACAGGAGTGCTGTTAGGGAGACAAAGTTCTGCAAGGGACATGCAAATGAATGAATTATTGATTATCTGTTTATATTTCAAAATATTGAACTTTTTTTTTTTTATCTTCCAAGGGTCGTCCTTACTCGTATGAGCAGATAGACAGGTCTGACCTGAATGTGATACTAAACAGTAATGATGTCAGTGAATATCTTAAGATATCGGCTGATGGTTTGGAGGTAAGCTTGTTCTTTCATTCATGCTGAAACTTGTAATGGCATGTACAAGGTCACAGATGATCATGTTAGTTCTCTTGGGAACAAACGTGTTAAGACACTTAACATGTGAGACAGGGAACATAGATGTGATTGCTTAAAAACTCTGATCTACTTCTGTAACCCATAAACCTGTAGCAGTCAACACTAATTGTAATTGTTATTTTTGTAAAATGTAATGTCAGGTTGTTGAACGGATGGGGACATGGAGATCGCTGAAAGGGATGAGGAAAATCTGGTGTGAAACCAATGAATCCAGGACGTGACAAGCCTATGGGTCTTTACAACAATGTCTGTCAGATTGAGCTGAACAAAACAGAGCCATCTGACTATAGGTGATGAGGAATGGATATTGTTGAGGCACTCATTGGATTCCTCATCCCAAAGTCAGAGTGTCTCTGTGGAACCGTCTCAAAGCCGTCTGGCCAGCTAGTGTTGCATGCTGAGTATGACATGGAGAAAGGGCTTAAGTACAGCCACCAGAGGCTGAAAAATAAAGTTTTGGCCAGGTCAGCCTGCACCGCTGTCATCATGGCAGTCCAAGCTATGCCATAGTCTTCCCTAGCAAGGAACAGTGCTGAAGTCGAAGGTGCTTGGTCAGAGGACACATCACAAAAATCAAGGTTCCATGCATTATCACTAATGAAATATCTGAAGATCATGTTAGTATGTCAGTACAGTCATTAGGACCACATTCTGTCTCATCTCTCTGTTGGTGCTGCTAGC
The DNA here is from genome assembly GCA_009760885.1 of Achatina immaculata. NCBI lineage: Eukaryota > Metazoa > Mollusca > Gastropoda > Stylommatophora > Achatinidae > Lissachatina > Lissachatina immaculata. Next base: position 46,687,141 of record CM019716.1, read on the forward strand.
AACAGGCTTAGCCTAACTAATGCAGATGGACAAGCTGCAGTTACTATGGTGGTGGAATTGGTCAAGAAGCATGTGTTTTGGGTCCTCTCCAGGTTTACAAGCCTACCACCATAACTCACTGACAAGCCAGCCACCATAACCCACTGACAAGCCAGCTACCATAACCCACTGACAACTCAACCACCATAACCCATTGACAAACCAGACACCATAGCACATTGACAAACCAGACACTATAACACACCAACAAGCCAGACACCATAACCCACTGAAAGCCAGTCACCATAGCCCACCAACAAGCCAGCCACCATAGCCCACATCCTGTTTGATTCATTGCTTGTGTTTCAGCATGTTCACTATGTGGACTGCCAAGACTGACTGCTGTCAGTTCCAAGGAGAGAATGGCATGTAGATCTCTTTTGTAAAGGATGTCTTATATATTTTTTTTGTTGTGTCTTAATGCAGCTTGAATTATTTGTGACTAGTACCACAATGTACATATTGAAACATGGGTATAGAGATGGAGTAGGTCACAGCAGATTTCTTGAAGATGAAATAATCCCATAATCTTGGCTACACACTGGTCTTGAACTAACAAGCTGCGTGATTCCTGGCTTGATGGTGACTGTAAAACATAACTTTCCAGGATCACTGTTACTACTGGTGACTGTAAAATATAACTTTCCAGGATCACTGTTACTTCTGGTTACTATAAAATATAACTTTCTAGATTTGATGGTGACTGTAAAACATAATTTTCCAGGATCATTGTTACTACTGGTGACTGTAAAATATAACTTTCTAGATTTGATGGTGACTGTAAAACACAACTTTCCAGGATCATTGTTACTACTGGTGACTGTAAAATATAACTTTCTAGATTTGATGGTGACTGTAAAACATAACTTTCCAGGATCACTGTTACTACTGGTGAATGTAAAACATAACTTTCCAGGATCACTGTTACTACTGGTGACTGTAAAACATAACTTTCCAGGATGGCTGTTACTACTGGTGACTGTAAAATATAACTTTCCAGGCTCACTTTTACTACTGGTGACTGTAAAATATAACTTTCCAGGCTAACTGTTACTACTGGTGACTGTAAAATATAACTTTCCAGGCTAACTGTTACTACTGGTGACTGTAAAATATAACTTTCCAGGATCACTGTTACTACGGGTGACTGTAAAACATAACTTTCCAGGCTCACTGTTACTACTGGTGACTGTAATATATAACTTTCCAGGATCACTGTTACTACTGATGACTGTAAAACATAACTTTCCAGGATCACTGTTACTACTGATGACTGTAAAACATAACTTTCCAGGCTCACTGTTACTATTGGTGACTGTAATATATAACTTTCTAGATTTGATGGTGACTGTAATACGTGACATTCTAGGCTCGGTGTGATGCATCATCATTTGAGAGTGTACGCTGCACATTTCAAGTTGATTCTGGAGTATGGTACTATGAGGTCACAATAGTCACGGACGGCGTCATGCAGATAGGCTGGGCCACTAAAGACAGCAAATTCCTTAATCATGTAAGTAGCCAGGCCGAAAGAAAACCTCACGTGATCTGTACAAGTCACTTTCTATATTTATTCATGAGATATGAGCTGTTACTGTTGATATATTAAACGAACAAACAAACTTACTTTATTTTCAAAGAGTTAAGAATTGGGCACACAGGCCCATCTAACATTCTGCCCTTCATCATACAGCTTTCACTCAGTCACAGTCATTCAGCATTTCAAAAAAATTCAGTCCCATGTATATGAGACTACACTAAAGTTGATACAGGACAGAAACAGAAAAAAAGCCACAAGATTTTACACCATGCTCATGTGTCAAGTCCACAAAATATGTTTAGTTTGTGTCATCTTTTGTAATCACTTCCAGTGATTTCATGTGATTTCTTCTCTTCCTTACTGATTTCATGTGATTTCCTCTCTGCCTCAGTGATTTCATGTTATTTCCTCTCTGCCTCAGTGATTTCATGTGATTTCTTCTCTGCCTCAGTGATTTCCTCTCCGCCTCAGTGATTTCCTCTCTGCCTCAGTGATTTCATGTTATTTCCTCTCTGCCTCAGTGATTTCATGTTATTTCCTCTCTGCCTCAGTGATTTCATGTTATTTCCTCTCTGCCTCAGTGATTTCATGTGATTTCCTCTCTGCCTCAGTGATTTTCTCTCCGCCTCAGTGATTTCCTCTCTGCCTCAGTGATTTCCCCTCTGCCTCAGTGATTTCATGTGATTTCTTCTGAATCTCCAGGATGGCTGTGGTATAGGAGACGATGAGTTCTCCATGGCCTATGACGGCTGTCGACAGTTAATCTGGCATGATGCACAGAGTGAGCTCCACTCTCACCCCTGCTGGAAACCTGGTGAGTTCTGTGTGCTGGCCACTTGTAATTTGTTGCGATGTGCTCAGGAGAGAGATGTACACACATCCTCAAACAGAGAGATGTACACACATCCTCAAACAGAGAGATGTACACACATCCTTGAACAGAGAGATGTACACACATCCTCGAACAGAGAGGAAGATTTATAACAAGCATGTAAGATTATTTTGGAAGAAGGTAAACATTATTATAGATTTTGGATAGAAGGAGGGGGGATATGACTAAATGGATTACATAGCAAAAGTTTGGACAGAATTGTGAGTTCATCAGAGAGAGGACAAGATTGTGTAGATTGCTAACATCCATTGCTGTGACACCTAATAACTGAATAGAAGGAAGGACAGGATTATGTGTATTTCATAGAAGTAAGGTCAGGATTGTATAGACTTCAACAATAGAGACTGGAGAACAGGATTTCCAAAGACAAGGGAGAAGAGAGCAGAGGTGCTCCTCCAGCTGCTAGGACTGATCATGGTCCTGATCTTCCTCCAAGCTGAAGGTTGAAGCCTGAACAGACCCTAGCAACATGGAGCCAGGCTTCAGCTTGCAAGGATGTACTTGTGCTGCAGCCTCACTAGTGACCGACTCTCAGCGAGCGCCAGACATTTGTTCTTTTTTTACTTGAAACTCTTGATTAAGTAATAGTACTCCCATGTGAAGTATGTGGCTCTCTCTCTCAGTTTATTTCTGTACTGCCCTTTTTCATAACAACATTATTTGTATTTTTGTCCAGTGTGTATAATCTTTACATTAAATTATATCATAGGTTTGTACATAATATATATATATATATATATATATATATATATATATATGTTAAAAACATATACAAACTTATGAGGTTGAGTATTTCCCAGAGTTTCAAGCATTCATGTGAGGTTTGGAACCAGATGGCACAAAGTGAGAGAGAGAGTGATTGTGTGTGTGTATGTGTGAACTCTTTCTGTCATCCTCTCTTATTCTTTCCCTCTCACTTTTTCTCTCTGATTCTCTCACTTTTCCATCTCTTTTTTGCTTGTTTCTTTCTCTATTTCACTCAATATTGTGTCTCTTTCTCTATTTCTCTCAATGTTGTGTCTCTTTCTCTATTTCTCTCAATATTGTGTCTCTTTCTCTATTTCTCTCAATATTGTGTCTCTTTCTCTATTTCTCTCAATATTGTGTCTCTTTTTTCACCCTCACTGTCCTTTCCTCTCTTTCACTCTCTATCTCTGTCTTTCTCTACCTCTTTCATTCTCTCAGTATCTCTCTTTCTCTGCCTCTTTCATTCTCTCATTATCTCTCTTTCTCTACCTATCTATCTCTTTCTCTCTCTATTTTTCTCCCTCTTCCTCTCTCTCAGTACCAGGACACATGTTTTTAAAATCAAGACTTGGCGAGTATTAGAGATTCGCATGTTTCTAGAACCTGACTTGGCGAGTATTAGAGATTCACATGTTTCTAGACATTTGACTTGGCGAGTATTAGAAATTCACATGCTTCTAGAACCAAGACATGGCGAGTATTATAAATTCACATGCTTCTAGAACCAAGACATGGCGAGTATTAGAAATTCACATGCTTATAGAACCAAGGCTTGGCAAGTATTAGAAATTCACATGTTTTTAGAACCAGGACTTGGCGAGTGTTAGAAACTCACATGTTTCTGGTATATACGTGATGTTTTGGCTGCATAATAGGCTAGTGGATAGTGCCTTGTCTTACCAGAGTCCACAGTTCAGGTGCCAGCCATGCTCTCACTGTTTTTGTTTCTCCTACGACTGAAGTGCTTTGTTTGATTTTTTTTTTAATGGGTAATCATAAATATTAATGCTCTTTCATTTGTAAAGTTGTCTGCATTTAAATAGCGATTATACACCTCTTATAAAGGGATGTAATCAGATATGCAGCACAAATTAATGGTTATCTCCTTCACAAACACTCGCATCACGTGTTTCTCTTCGCTTTTCCGTCGTTTGTTGTTCCTAGTTGTGAGGAATCTTGTTTTTTTTTTTTTCTGACGTATATAGTTTCATTTTTCTAGAAGAAAGCGCACTTCATCGATCGCACTACACTGTTTGCGCATATGTCTGAAAAAGCATGCCTATTTCAGACAGCGTCTTGGGAAGGTAGAATATGATCTTCACAAGCAGCATCATAAAAAGGTAGAATGAAATCTTCATCTGCAGCACCATGAGAAAGTAGAATGAGATCTTCATTATCAGCACCATGAGAAAGTAGAATGAGATCTTCATTGGCAGCACCATGAGAAAGTAGAATGATATCTTCATTTGCAACACCATGAGAAAGTAGAATGAGATCTTCATTATCAGCACTATGAGAAAGTAGAGTGAGATCTTCATTATCAGCACCATGAGAAAGTAGAATGAGATCTTCATCTGCAGCACCATGAGAAAGTAGAATGAGATCTTCATTATCAGCACCATGAGAAAGTAGAATGAGATCTTCATTATCAGCACCATGAGAAAGTAGAATGAGATCTTCATTATCAGCACCATGAGAAAGTAGAATGAGATCTTCATTGGCAGCACCATGAGAAAGTAGAATGAGATCTTCATCTGCAACACCATGAGAAAGTAGAATGAGATCTTCATTATCAGCACTATGAGAAAGTAGAGTGAGATCTTCATCTGCAACACCATGAGAAGGTAGAATGAGATCTTCATTGGCAGCACCATGAGAAAGTAGAGTGAGATCTTCATCTGCAACACCATGAGAAGGTAGAATGAGATCTTCATTGGCAGCACCATGAGAAAGTAGAATGAGATCTTCATCTGCAGCACCATGAGAAGGTAGAATGGAATCTTCCCCAGCTGTAATGTCAGCATCATTTTTCATAGATCACTTTTTTCTTAGAGACCAGAAAGTAAGACATTGTCTTCACTGACTTGGCCATCTCATGCTTCATCTTAAAATGTCTTGTTTATTTGTGTGCCTTTTTGAGACACAAAGCTGCAACCAACAACCAGAAACAAAGCATACAGCTTTATCAAAACATGAGGACAGCTACAACCAGGAACAAGGCAAACAGCTTTATCAAAACATGAGGACAGCTACAAAAAACAACCAGGAACAAGGCAAACAGCTTTATTAAAAAATGATGGCAGCTACAACCAACAACCAGGAACAAGGCAAACAGCTTTATCAAAACATGAGGACAGCTACAACAAACAGTCAGGAACAAAGCAAACAGCTTTATCAAAACATGAGGACAGCTACAACCAGGAACAAAACAGTTTGATCAAAATATGAGGACAACTACAACCAACAGCCAGGAACAAAGCAAACAGCTTTATCAAAACATGAGAACAGCTACAACAAACAACCAGGAACAAAGCAAACAGCTTTATCAAAACATGAGAACAGCTACAACAAACAACCAGGAACAAAGCAAACAGCTTTATCAAAACATGAGGACAGCTGCAACCAACAACCAGGAACAGAGCAAACAGCTTTATCAAAACATGAGGACAGATGCAACCAACAACCAGGAACAAAGCAAACAGCTTTATCAAAACATGAGGACAGCTGCAACCAGCAACCAGGAACACAGCAAACAGCTTTATCAAAACATGAGGACAGCTGCAACCAGCAACCAGGAACAAAGCAAACAGCTTTACCAAAACATGAGGACAGCTGCAACCAACAACCAGGAACAAGGCAAGCAGCTTTATCAAAACATGAGGACAGATGCAACCATCAACCAGGAACAAGGCAAGCAGCTTTATCAAAACATGAGGACAGATGCAACCAACAACCAGGAACAAGGCAAGCAGCTTTATCAAAACATGAGGACAGATGCAACCAACAGCATGAACACAACAGACCACTTGGTCAGTAGGACTGAAACAACAACATACCTGTGGCTGATCTTTGAACAAACTTCTCTATCTTTTGTCATTTTCACATTACCAGCAATGGTGTTTATTTTGGCTGTAGGTAGAGAAACTTTTCCCCACATTCTGTCATGTTTTATGTTGCCTGCAGTTCTTCAGTAATCTCATTTACCTTTTTCATATATGGTGGCCTGCCTGGGTGTGTACTTTCTTGGAGAAAAGAAACATGGTAATCGGACAGTAGTGTTCATGGAAGAATGAGTTCTAACAGTACAAGTAAATATTTTTTTGTGGAGATATCAGATTGTGTTGCAGATTATCTGCTTATCTGACATGTCCGCCACGTCTCGTAATCTGATACGATCTCATGGATACTGAGTTGTGCCAGTTTGGCTGTTTTTGTCTCATTTCTGTCTTCTAGACCTCCTGTGCTTAAAGTTGTTGGTGGATATTGTAAGTCTGTGTTTATTCAGATTGTTGAGGTATTTAATCATTAACAAACATTGTTAAGTCTGTGTTTATTCAGATTGTTGAGGTATTTAATCATTAACAAACATTGTTAAGTCTGTGTTTATTCAGATTGACAAAGTTAGAGCAATTAACAAATCACTGAAGGGGTAGATTACAAAATAATGCACACCAACATTATGCAGAAGGTTTGGATGTAAGACTGGAACAATCTGACTCTCATGTGCCCAAGGTCATGGAAGATACAGGCCTAACACTGTGTCCCCAATATGTCTTAATGGCATGGAAATGGGGACTTTTACCTTCCATTTTACCTTTTACCTTGTTCCATTTCTCACAAAATGTCAAGTAACAAATGTATTTGTTCATTTGTCAGCGTCTGTATTCACACGTCTATTGTTTGTGTCTGTATTCATGTATCTGTTATCTGTCTGTATTTACATGTCTGTGGTCTGTATTCACTTGTCTGTGTTCACATGTCTGTAGGTTTGTGTCTTATTGCACTGTTCATGACATTCAGAAAATTCAGCATCTTTTAGTATCGAGTTGCTGTGCATTGTTAGAAAGTCACCAATGCCTTATGGCGTTTAGATGGTTCTGGGCAAAATATGATCATGCTTGTTTGGCTCAAAACCACTGATAGCTTCCAGCCATCATCATCATTACCACTAGGCAGGACAAGAGTGCATTACTTGGCTCCATATCATTCCGAACATTTCAGCTTTTATTTGTTATTTTTTTGTCCTCACATTTATATTGTGAATCCTAAAACAAGCTATCAAGTGGAACACAACAGGCCAAAGAAAAAGAGGCAGACTGCGTGAAACTCTGAAGAGGTCATTGTTAAGAGAGGCCAAATTAACAGGCATAAAATCCCTTGATGAAGTTGAAAGACTCGCCGAAGACAGGAAAAATTGGCGAACTACTTTGCCAGCCCTATGTGACGTTTAACGGCACGGGAAGGATATAAGATATAAGATAAGATTTATATTGTAATTGTTATTATTTCTTGTGTTACAGGTGATATATTGGGTTTGTTATTGGATGTGGATAAACAGTATTTGATATTTTATTTAAATGGGGATCCACTCCCCAGCTACAAACAGCTGTTTACTCATGCAAGGTGAGTGCTTCCGTGTTGTCCTGTTTGTTGCTCATTCATTCATTGTTATGTCCCTTGCCGAACTTTGCCTCCCAAACAGCACTCCTGTAGGCCTCTTGGTTGTGAGCAAGATGGCCTGCTGCTGCTGCTGCGTCCATTTGCAGATCATCAACGATGTCTTGCAGCCATCTTTGTTTTGGTCTTCCTCTTTTTCTTTTTCCCATTATGTATCCTTCCAATATGGTCTTCTCTAGATTATCATCACGTTTAATGTGTCCAAAATATTTAAGTTTTCTCTCTTTAATCCTCTTTACTAGCCAGCCTTCTTCAATATTAAGCTCTTGTAGTATAGATATATTTGTTCTTTTTTGTGTCCACGATATTTGGAGAACTCTTCTGTAGCATTTACATTCAAAGGCATTTATGTGTTTCTCAGCTGTTTTGTTAAGTGTCCAGGTCTCACAGGCATATGTTGCGATGGGAAAGATGCATGACCTTAAAAATCTTATTTTTGTAGTTCTGTCTGTTCCTCTCCACAGATTCTTTATTTGTTTTACTTTCTGAAGAGCAATAGATGTCCTCCTTTTAATTTCCCTCATTGTATCTCCATTATTAGTTAGTAGTGATCCAAGATATTCAAAACTCTCCACTTCTTCCAATTTTTCCTCATTGATATATATTTCAGCTGCCTTGTTTGTTTTGTCAGTTGTCATCAGTTGTTGATCTACTGAAGTAAAGTTGGTGTTGTAGCAATAGCAGTCTCCTGTTTGTTGATGTCATCTGGTAAATTGGTGGTGTAGCAGTCTCATGTTTGTTGATGTCATCTGGTAAATTGGTGTTGTAGCAGTCTCCTGTTTGTTGATGTCATCTGGTAAATTGGTGTTGTAGCAGTCTCCTGTTTGTTGATGTCATCTGGTAAATTGGTGTTGTAGCAGTCTCCTGTTTGTTGATCTACTGAAGTAAAGTTGGTGTTGTAGAATGTCAGCAGTGCTGGTATTTTTGTCCTGGTATATCTTGTATACAAACATTACATCGCTCGCTATCCAGGAGTTCTTGAAATGCCCGGCATGCCATGAAAGCTGTAGGACTATACTAAAATGCCATGATTGTTGACATCTTGACCAGGCGTGTCCTTTAGACAAGTGTCACATGGGACCCAGAAGTTCTTGGAAATGGTATACTCAGCAGATCAAAGAAACTCCATGCTATGTTCCCCTCTTATCACCTGAAACCTGTGTACGTGATAAAATGAAGGTTATCAGGTGGAGATACGTGGTCAGCACGAGCACGTCTGTGCCCAACAGGAGCATGTCTCTTGGCAGGCTTCACCCCTAAGAACCCCCACAGTGAGCTGTACATGACTCAGAGAACAGAACAGGCTGAGAGTGTCTGGCCTTATTAGTTGCAGTGTACATCATTGAGACAGCCATGTTTGCTAACAGTGAGTGATACATCACTGAGACAGCTATGTCCGCTCACAGTGAAGCCCCACATCAAGCTACACCCAAAATGACATAATCAGTAGTTTAATATTAACCAGCCAATACTGTCATGATAACTAACCAGCCAATACTGTCATGATAACTAACCAGCCAATACTGTCATGATAACTAACCAGCCAATGCTTTCATAATAACTAACCAGCCAATACTGTCATGATAACTAACCAGCCAATACTGTCATGATAACTAACCAGCCAATACTGTCATGATAACTAACCAGCCAATACTGTCATGATAACTAACCAGCCAATGCTTTCATAATAACTAACCAGCCAATACTGTCATGATAACTAACCAGCCAATAATGTCATGATAACTAACCAGCCAGTAATGTCATGATAACTAACCAACCAATGCTGTCATGATAACTAAAAAGTCAATGCTGTCATGATAACTAAAAAGACAATGCTGTCATGATAATTAACCAGCCAGTGCTGTCATGATAATTAACCAGCCAGTGCTGTCATGATAACTAACCAGCCAGTGCTGTCATGATAACCAACCAGCCAGTACTGTCATGATAATTAACCAGCCAATTCTGTCATGATAACTAACCAGCCAATGCTGTCATGATAATTAACCAGCCAATGCTGTCATGATAATTAACCAGCCAATGCTGTCATGATAACTAACCAACCACTGCTGTCATGATAACTAACCAGCCAGTGCTGTCATGATAACTAACCAGCCAATGCTCTCATAATAACTAACCAGCCAATGCTCTCATAATAACTAACCAGCCAATGCTGTCATGATAATTAACCAGCCAATGCTGTCATGATAACTAACCAGCCACTGCTGTCATGATAACCAACCAGCCAATGCTGTCATGATAACTAACCAGCCAATGCTGTCATGATAACTAACCAGCCAGTGCTGTCATGATAACTAACAAGCCAATGCTGTCATGATAATTAACAAGCCAATGCTGTCATGATAACTAACCAGCCAGTGCTGTCATGATAACTAACTCAGAAGAATGTTCTGATTCCAGGTCTGGGTTTTTTGCTGCAGCCAGTTTTATGTCTTTCCAACAATGTGAGTTCAACTTTGGGGCCAAACCATTCCGCTACCCTCCACCTTTGTCGTTCAAGAGCTTCAACCAGCATGGTCATCTGCTGCCAGAGGAAAAGATTGTCTTACCAAGGTCTGTCACTGTTTGTGTTGTCAAAATATAAAGTTTTTAAAGATTTTAATTCTGTAAGATAAGTCAGTAAGGCCTGCCATATTATAAGGGCATATAGTGTTAGTGCCCATATTTCCCTTAAACTAGAGAGCAGTGTGGTCAGTATCACACTTGGCTGTCTTGTCTAGAGAGCAGTGTGGTCAGTATCACACTTGGCTGTCTTGTCTAGAGAGCAGTGTGGTCAGTATCACACCTGGCTGTCTTGTCTAGAGAGCAGTGTGGTCAGTATCACACCTGGCTGTCTTGTCTAGAGAGCAGTGTGGTCAGTATCACACCTGGCTGTCTCATTTATTACTCAGACACCCTTCAAGGTGTGTCATTATACTGTAAATAAATTATCGTCTTATCAAGGTGTGTCACTATACAGTAAATAAATGATTGTCTTATCAAGGTGTGTCATTGTTAGTATCATTGAAATATGACCTCTTAATTCTTATATACTCTAGAGCATTGGAGATTGTATGAATTGGTAGCAAACTAACTTCTAATGCTAAGGTTGTGGCACCACACTCCAGTGGCTCCACCTGCAGAAATAGGTACTTTGCACACATATTTAAGTGTCTGAGTGGCAAAGAGGTGAGTGCACTAGTCTCTTATGGTGAAAGTCAGGGGTTTGAATCCAACCAAAGGTGCCCCAGTCACCAAGCTGTAAAACTGGGTACACAACTTCTTCTGGAGTTGGGGAAGGAAAGGTGACCGGGTGTGATACTGACCACATCACCCTCTAGTGTACTGATAGGTCAAGGAAAATATGGGCACTAACGCCTTATTCTCTATGTGCAACTAAGGCATAACGGGGTTACCTTTACCCTACCTTTTACATATTTTTAAGATAAACTGTTTCTGAAACAGGAGAATGTCTGTGAGTCATACACTAGAATATACTATACCCACAACCATCGGTGAACGAAGGTGAGCAGGCACATTTACCACGTGGGGTGATCAGGAATACCATTGTATCAGTGTTCAGATGTTCTGTCATACCACATGGGGTGATCAGGAATACCGTTATATCAGTGTTCAGATGATCTGTCATACCACATGGGGTGATCAGGAATACCATTGTATCAGTGTTCAGATGTTCTGTCATACCACATGGGGTGATCAGGAATACCGTTATATCAGTGTTCAGATGATCTGTCATACCACATGGGGTGATCAGGAATACCATTGTATCAGTGTTCAGATGTTCTGTCATACCACTTAGGGTGATCAGGAATACTGTTTTATCAGTGTTCAGATGATCTGTCATACCACATGGGGTGATCAGGAATAGTATCAGTGTTCAGATGTTCTGTCATACCACTTAGGGTGATCAGGAATACTGTTTTATCAGTGTTCAGATGATCTGTCATACCACATGGGGTGATCAGGAATACTGTTGTATCAGTGTTCAGATGTTCTGTCATACCACTTAGGGTGATCAAGAATACTGTTTTATCAGTGTTCAGATGATCTGTCATACCATGTGGGGTGATCAGGAAGACCGTTATATCATTGTTCAGATGTTCTGTCATACCACTTAGGGTGATCAGGAATATTATCAGTGTTCAGATGATCTGTCATACCACATGGGGTGATCAGGAATAGTATCAGTGTTCAGATGTTCTGTCATACCACTTAGGGTGATCAAGAATACTGTTTTATCAGTGTTCAGATGATCTGTCATACCATGTGGGGTGATCAGGAAGACCGTTATATCATTGTTCAGATGATTTGTCATACCACGTGAGGTGATCAAGAATACTGTTTTATCAGTGTTCAAATGATCTGTCAGTTAAATTTTTTAAGTATTGTTTCTTACATTTCTTAAAATTCACCATTCATCATTTGTAATTATCTAGCTTCCTTCCATTTTGTTTTGCTGTCTGATGAAGGTGCAAGCTGAAATATCACATCGTTGTCTTGTTGCTATAAATATTACATCATCATCAAGTTGCTATAAGTATTACATCATCATGTAGTTGCTGTAAGTCAGACTTCTTCCTATAATTCTGCTACTGTCTCTTAAGCAGAAACTGACAAGACTGTGTCCTTGACCTATTTTCAGGCACCAGAAGATGGCTTTGATGAAACAGTTTGTGGTCAGTGATGATGCTTGTACCTTGTGTTTTGATAATGTTGCAGACACGAAACTTCTAGACTGTGGCCATAGGTAAGCCAGTTTTGTCATGTTAAACTTGGTCAGGTTGGTTTTATGGCTGACTGTCTTTGCCTTGTGGGATAGCATTATTGTCTTGTGGGTTAACATTTTTGTTGACTGTAATCATGTGTGACTTTAAATGAGTATTGATTATGTGTCATGTGTCAAGTTTGCTGCAGTTTTGTTCAAATGCAGGCATCAGAGTGACTGAAAGTGGGCTACCGTAGCTTCTTATTTCCATAGGAGGACCAAGCAAGCAGCATAAAGAAAACATTGACAAGTGGGCCAAACTAAGACAGCATTGTAGACAGATTCATTACCCACCATGCCTGGCAATCACATGTGATCTTTGGTGCCTCCCCTCATTTCGGGCATTTTTCTTTTTTCTGTGGCGTTTGGGCAGTCCGCTGAGCTATTTTTCTTCAAGCAAGACTCTTCTCTACCTCCCAGCGGTGCCCTGGATACGGACATTAGCCCTGCCTGGTAAATGTGAATCACAATAATAAAGTGAAACCAGTCCTGAGAATACACTGAACTGAAGTCAGATGTGTCAGGCTGAAAGCTGGCATAATCTAGCAGTGCTCAGCACCAGACAAGATGTGCTTTCTATTTTCAGGGCTTTCTGTGAAGTGTGTGACATCTTTTATGTTCTATTTTCAGGGCTTTCTATGAAGTGTGTGTGACATCTTTTATGTTCTGTTTTCTGTGAAGTGTGTGACATCTTTTATGTTCTATTTTCTGTGAAGTGTGTGTGACATCTTTTATGTTCTATTTTCTGTGAAGTGTATGACATCTTTTATGTTCTATTTTCTGTGAAGTGTGTGACATCTTTTATGTTCTATTTTCTGTGAAGTGTGTGACATCTTTTATGTTCTATTTTCAGGGGTTTCTGTGAAGTGTGTGTGACATCTTTTATGTTCTATTTTCTGTGAAGTGTGTGTGACATCTTTTATGTTCTATTTTCTGTGAAGTGTGTGTGACATCTTTTATGTTCTATTTTCAGGGGTTTCTGTGAAGTGTGTGCTATCCAGCTGGAGAAATGTCCCATTTGCCGGAAGGAAATTCAAGAGCGAGTGCCATGTATAGAGGAGATGGTCACCCACATACCAGCACCATCTTTACTTGAATCACCTGTTGCTTAGTGTAGAAACAGTGCATGCTGGTTCTGTTCATCTTTCATCTTGTCACAGTTTCTTCCATTTTGTTTTGCCTCAGATCTAAGACTTTGCCTGGACACAGTGCCCCATAATTCTTGCTCTGCAACACCCTAGACACAGTGTCCCATAATTCTTGCTCTGCAACACCCTAGACACAGTGTCCCATAATTCTTGCTCTGCAACAGCCTGAATGCTTGTCTAGGGGATTTCCTTCTGTGACTCCTGACTTGTGTGTCCACCTGAAGATATTCCACTCAGTTCATCTACTATAAGATACTCCAGCACATATCAAACACAAGTTCCCAGTAGTGATTACAATAATGATAGCAGCCTGCTTTGGCTTTCTTCATTTTGGCCTCCTAGTGAGATATGAGGCCAACAGATTAACTGGAACATTTGTAATTGATTGAGACAGGGAGAAGAGAACTGGAACATTTGTAATTGATTGAGACAGGGAGAAGAGAACTGGGACATTTGTAATTGATTGAGACAGGGAGAAGAGAACTGGAACATTTGTAATTGATTGAGACAGGGAGAAGAGAACTGAAACATTTGTAATTGATTGAGACAGGGAGAGGAGCACTTGGCAAGAAGTTTGATGAGGAAAGAAATGATGAACCAGTTAAAATCTGACACAAACAAATGATATTTAAGCCTATATTTAGAATGTAGGTCATCTTTCATGGTCCTTGACCATTTGGGGGCCATGTTGAAAAGAGGCCACAGAGAAATGAACCAGCATCTGATGTCAAGTATTTCTCATTACAAATATCCTCAGCCATGTGGTAGTTTTATTCTGACAGTAAAGTTCTTGTTGAATTATCTCATAGTTCTTGTTCTGACAGTAAAGTTCTTGTTGAATTATCTCATAGTTCTTGTTCTGGCAGTAATGTTCTTGTTGAATTATCTCATAGTTCTTGATGTTCTTTGGCAGCTGATGTTGTAGTGAAGATCTTGGAATAGATTCGAGAGAGAAGGTTTGTAGGGATTTTCTTCACTTGTGTGTTGGCTTTATTCACTTGTGTGGTGGTTTTCCTCACTTGTGTGTTGACTTTCTTCACTTGTGTGGTGGTTTTCCTCACTTGTGTGGTGGTTTTCCTCACTTGTGTGGTGGTTTTCCTCATTTGTGGGGGTAGTTTTCCTCACTTGTGTGGTGCCTTTACTCATTTGTGTGGTGGCATTACTCATTTGTATGATGGCTTTACTCATTTGTGTGATAGCTTTTCTCATTCGTGTGGTGGCTTTTCTCATTTGTGTGTTGACTTTCCTCACTTGTGTGGTGGCTTTTCTCACTTGTGTGGTGACTTCTCATTTGTGTGGTAGCTTTATCACTGTAGAAATGAGTGTTTAGCAAGAAATAATAGAGTCATGAATTCGAAAGAAAATCATGAGGTTATAACAGCCTTGTATGAAGTGGTTATCTTGTTGCCATGTAATCAGTTCTCTTGTGATCAGAACAGGTTAACCAACTGTGATGCTTTGCATTGCACTGCACTAAACTTCCATCCTTGATTTCTGGCCACTCTTGTCCTTCCAGCGTAGAAAGCTCTGAAACAGTGTCTTATTTTCTAGCTCGGTTGTCTCCGCTAGCCAGCTCAACTTACAGTTCAGCTTTCTTTGAACCACTCTGTTCTTTCATGAGTTCCATGCTTGTGAGCAGCCATGACAGAATCAGTAGATGATGCTCTGTTGCTTTTTATAGCAGGTGACTTCTGTATTAATACCGTCTTCTGAAGTGAAGAGAGATACAGCTGGTGAGAAGACACTACTGAGATGGAGCTTATCAAGTGGCACATCAGCAGTGTGGGCCATCTCAGAAAGTGTCATGAACTACACTGACAATAAGCCCCAGAATAGCCCATGCTTGTAGACACTGAACAGCTGTGAAAGATGGCAAAGTTTTCCCTAGAGCATCTACTGCCAAGAGCTTTCATCACCACCACCATCCATGTCATCGCCACCATCATCCATGTCATCACCACCGCCATCCATGTCATCATTGCCACCACCATCCATGTCATTGCCACCACCATCTGTGTCATTGCCATCCATGCCATCACCACCACCATCCATGTCATCGCCATCCATGTCATCACCACCACCATCCATGTCATCACCATCTCTAGGAAACTTGTCAGGTCAGCATTTCATTAGCACATTTCTAAGATTTACATTGCCAGCATTTTCCAAGAATTGTGTACACAGAATCATGAACTCGGATATGAATGCAGTTTCTAGGATGTAACTGGGTGATTTGTGCACATGTCTTACCTAGCACTCACAGCTGATTCACCTGCTTGTTGCTTTTCATCCTCACACCGCCACCACTGGAAAGCCTGTTTGCTCCATGTATAATTTGATCCAGTGTGCCTCGTCCCGCAAGCAGACGTTCTTCATTTTCAAAGGCATTCCTCCTCCCCAACGCTGGTGTATCATGTACCTCTTTTCTATAGCTGGGTTGACATAAAGATGCCAACTCACAATTTTCTCACGAGCTTACAGTCCACTTGTTAGCTGTACTACTGACATGTCTGTGTTAAGTTTTCTGAATTCTGTCTTGGGCTGAAGTTATCTGAATTCTGTTTTCTGAATTCTATCTTGGTCTGTGAATTCTATCTTGGGCTGAAGTTCTTGGAATTCTTTCTTAGACTGGTGTGTCTCTGTACGTGCTTTGTTTTTTTAATTGTCTGTGTACGTGCTTTGTTTTTTATTGTCTCTATACGTGCTTTGTTTTTTAAATTGTGTCTGTATGTGTTTTGCTTTTTTTTATTGTCTCTGTGCGTGCTTTGTTTTTTATTGTCTCTGTGCGTGCTTTGTTTTTTATTTGTGTCTGTACGTGCTTTGCTTTTTATTGTCTCTGTACATGCTTTGTTTTTTAATTGTGTCTGTACGTGTTTTGCTTTTTTTTTTATTGTCTCTGTGCGTGCTTTGTTTTTTATTGTCTCTGTACGTGCTTGTTTTTTAATTGTGTCTGTACGTGCTTTGTTTTTTAATTGTGTCTGTACGTGTTTTGCTTTTTTTTATTGTCTCTGTACATGCTTTGTTTTTTATTGTCTCTTTACATGCTTTGTTTTTATTCTGTCTGTATGTACTTTGTTTTTTGTTGTGTCTGAACGTTCTTTGTTTTTTTTTATTGTGTCTGTACATCTTCTTCTTCTTTGTTTGCTTCTACCACCAAAACCGCACTGTGATCCTACTGAATTTACGCCTGTGGTCCTCGTTAGGTCCTGTGGTCTCCTGTGTGGTCGAAAGGACCACACGAGATCCACGAGAGGACCACAAGGGGTTCAGAGTATCACAGGGCTTTAGCCTGTATTCTTGGTGGGTCTCAGAAGCGGGATTGCGTGACATCGTGGTTTTCATTGCACCAGTTTAGTCTAGGGTTGCACTTTCTCACCGGAAGACCTCGACGTGTTTAGGATATCAGTGCATCCCCGCTGGGTGAGAGGCGGTAGCCCACCCAGGCCAGAGTTGGACCTTCTCACCAGAAAACCTTGACATGTTTTGAGATACCCTGTATCACCACCAGGTGAGAGGTGGTTGCCCATCCAGTCCAGAGTTGGACTTTCTCACCGGAAAACCTCAGCATGATTAGGAGACGCAAAAATCCCTGCCGGGTGAGAGGTGGTTGCCTATCTAGACTGCCCTGGTCCAGTGTCTCCGACTTCAGCATTTTGTGGTCGTGGCCGCTACCCTTCCTAGTTGTGACCAGGATGGAGCTTTTGTCCAGGAGGACAAATCCTCGTCACTAGTGACTTCCACCCCTGGGTTGAGCCGGTTTAGGCATATTATCCTTGTATGGGCATGTTTGGGACGTGACCAACCTCTAGAGCAGAGGTACTGTGACATGCATAGCCTTCAAGATTCACCCCTGGTATGAGCCGGTTTAGGCAAAATTCACCAGTATGGGTGTATATCAGGCGTGACCAACCTCTAGAGTAGAGGTGGCATGACATGTCTAGCCATCAAGTTCCACCCCTGGTGTGTGCCGGTTTAGGCATATTTCACCAGTGTAGGTGTATTTCGGACGTGGCCGGCCTCTAGAGCAGAGGTGCCATGATATGTATAGCTCTCGTAGCGATACTACTGGACATACCGATTAAACTTCACTTTATCCTTTCCACCACCTTTCCCATCGGCACCGCACAGCAACCTTTATTTCTTTTCCGCATTTCTTCCTTGACCGGGAGGAGCTTCACTCCACGCGCAGCATTTGAAGAGTATTGCCAGCAGTGTCTTAACCTCTGGGACAAGCCGGTTCATGCATTTCACCCGATATGACTGCGCAGAACGTGGCCGACCTCCAGACCAGAGGTGCCGTGATTTGACTGTTTGCTTCGCTTTATCCTTTCTACCACCTTTTCCGCAGTGATGCTGCGCGGCAACCTCATTTGCACCTTTCTTCATTGGCCGGGAGGAGCACCGCTCCACGCACGGCAACTGAAAAATCTCGCCAACAGCGTGTGTCTGTACATGCTTTGTTTTTTATTGTCTGTACATGCTGTGCTTAGAGGAAGAGAGTGAGGAAGGGGATGTTGATGAAGAAAAGCAGCTGTCATGTCTCTTTAACTGCTCTAGGTTGTCACATATGTGAGAGTTATTCAGATAGTTTGCTCCATCACCTCATATAAGTGAGAGTTGTTCAAATAGTTTGCTTTATCACCTCATATGAGAGAGTTGTTCAAATAGTTTGCTTTATCACCTCATATAAGTGAGAATTGCTCAAATAGTTTGCTCCATCACCTCATGTAAGTGAGAGATTGAGAGATGCTCAGACAAGTTGGCGTGTTACCTCACATACGTTGGAGCTGCTCAGACAAGTTGGCGTGTTACCTCACATACGTTGGAGCTGCTCAGACAAGTTGGCGTGTTACCTCACATATGTTGGAGCTGCTCAGACAAGTTTGCGTGTTATCTCACATACGTTGGAGCTGCTCAGACAAGTTGGCGTGTTACCTCACATACGTTGGAGCTGCTCAGACAAGTTGCCATGTTTCTTTCAGCCTGGTTGGTGACAAGGTGAGGAAATGGTGGATTTCTCCTGGATGGTGGAGCATATAGAGAAGTTTCTTCCTGAGTTTACTTCAGAAATTTGGGAAATCATCAGATCCCCTGTCAGCAGCTTAAGTTAATCATCAGATCCCCTGTCAGCAGCTTAAGTTAATCACAAGGTTCCCTGTCAGCAGCTTAAGTTAATCACCAGGTTCCCTGTCAGCAGCTTAAGTTAATCACCAGGTTCCCTGTCAGCAGCTTAAGTTAATCACCAGATTCCCTGTCAGCAGCTTAAGTTAATCACCAGGTTCCCTGTCAGCAGCTTAAGTTAATCACCAGGTTCCCTGTCAGCAGCTTAAGTTAATCACCAGGTCACCTGTCAGCAGCTTAAGTTAATCATCAGATCCCCTGTCAGCAGCTTAAGTTAATCACCAGGTTCCCTGTCAGCAGCTTAAGTTAATCACCAGGTTCCCTGTCAGCAGCTTAAGTTAATCACCAGGTTCCCTGTCAGCTAGTGCTGGCTCACGCTTCTCAGGACATCTTTGGCCTTGATACCGGTTCACTGTGCTATCCAGTTAGACTGTCTGTGATTTTTATCTTTCCCCTACCTCTCTTCCGATTTATCTTTCCTGTTATGATGTTTTCAGGCCCAGTCCTTCATATTATATATCAGGGAACCAGTTCAAATGTTTCCTTTTCCTTCAATGTTTGTCATCTTAACATTCTTCTAAGAAACCACACCTCTCTTGCTTCTAGTGATTTTTGCATTGATCAGCTCATTGTCCGTGGTAGCAGGGTAGGTTGAATGCAGCAGTATAGAACTAACTTTCCAATGTTTGGTGACAAAGATGCATTACACAAGATATTTCTCGTTCATTTGTAAGCAGTTTTGTCTTGTCATGTTGTTTATTGATTTTTCAGAGGTACATTTTCCATCTGATGTTGCTCGTGTGCCCAAGTATTTGAATATGTGTCTTTTGCATTTAGAGATAGATTCTTTGTTTTTTTTTTCCTTGATGTGACCATTGTTTCTGTTTCTTAAAGTGAGTCCTATGTGCACGGTTGCTTTCACTGCGATATCTAATACTTTCTGGTTCATGGTGTGGACTTGACATGTCCTTTTTTTAAATTGCTCTTGTCGAGGTTTGCAGGAAGATCAAAAATCATTTTAAAAAGAGAAATAGAAAAATGTGTGAAGAAAGTAGTATTTTTGTAATGTAGTAATTTGTTTTTCTCTCCATTTAATGTATTTGAGAACTGAAGTATTTTTAAATATGTAACTACATTTTAGTGAGTGTAATGATATAAATGTAATGTTGGATGTTGTATTGAGTGTAAATATTCAGCAATACATGTTTATGAACGAAACTGACATTGGCAGGCGGTGTAAGTCTGTAACACTTGCTGAAATAAATGTTACAGGATACATGTATTTGAGTGTACATGTATTTCAGTGTGTTAAGAGTGTTAACGTGTTTCTGTATATTGCATTGAGGTGTTATGATGTAAGGCATACACTGATGATCATGTCAGACTTGATTTAGATAACAGGTTTAGGAAAGCAACAAAAAACAAATATATATTGCAGAAAGACGGGTATTGCTGAACATTTTTCAAACATTTGAACTTTTCATCGTCTGCACATATAATTACGGAGCGTCTCTCATGGCGGAGGTTGGCGGTTTGAGTTCAGCCGGAGGTATCCCGGTCATCCAGCTGTAGAAATGGATGCCCGGCTTCTTCTGGAGGTGGGTAAGGAAAACCGACCAGGCCGGATACTGACCACATCTCCCTTTAGTGTGCCGACAGGTCAAGGATCATATTTCCCCCAGGTGCCTCTGTGATGTGATGAGGTTATCCTGGTCCTCGGCTGATGTTTGCCTCTGTGATGTAATATGGTTATCCTGGTCCTCGGCTGATGTTTGCCTCTGTGATGTAATATGGTTATCTTGGTCCTCGGCTGATGTTTGCCTCTGTAATATGGTTATCCTGGTCCTCGGCTGATGTTTGCCTCTGTGATGTAATATGGTTATCCTGTTCCACGGGTGATGTTTGCCTCTGTGATGTAATATGGTTATCCTGGTCCTCGGGTGATGTTTGCCTCTGTGATGTAATACGGTTATCTTGGTCCTCGGGTGATGTTTCATCGTGCTATGCTTGAACTAACAGATTTGGCAGCACAGATACACATTGATGAAAAATTTGCCCTTATAGCAAGCAGTATTTGTATGGAACTTTGCCCTTTATGCCGTTACAACAAAGTTACCTTCAGAACCAAAGAACCATATTTCTGCCAGGTTATAATCTCAGTCTTCCTGGCAAGTGATGGATAGAGCAAAGCAGCCATCTAAGTTCTGACAGTAGCTGTGATCCTGAATCCCGATCGTGGACCACATTTAGAGAATAAGTGTTAGCAGTTTACCATCACATTTTGATTGCCCATATTAGATTCAACCTTCAGCAAATAGAACAAATTTTTTATTGTCCTGCTTTTGTTGGAAACCAGAGTCAAAGGGTTAATATCTATGGCACACATATAGTTCTGATAACATTCTCCTATTGTACAGATGTATGTGTATATGTTGGTTCTGTAGTGAACATAATAGTTCAAATGTGTGTTGAATGATGTTAAGATGTACAGCTAATATCTGTACTTCACTGCTGCTGTACAAATATTTCACATGTCTACACTGCCTAGCCTAGCTTTGGCTACACCAAGATTTATAATGTTAAAACTGTTTATAATGTACACACATATCTTTGGTACACTAACAAAGTTATGGTGTTAAAACTGTTTATAGTGTACACAGCAAACCTACCTTTGGTGCACTAACAAAGTTAATGATGTTAAAACTTTATAGTGTAAAACTTTTTATAGTGTACACAGCTACTTTTGGTAGACTAACAAGGTTAATTGTGTTAAAACTGTTTACAGTGTACACAGCTACTTTTTTTAGACTAACAAGGTTAATGATGTTAAACTGTTTGTAGTGTACACAGCTAATCTTTCTGTGGTATGCTAACAAGGGTAATGGTGTTAAGGCTGTTTATAGAGTACACACATAAGGTACGCTATCAAGATTAATGGTATTAAAACTGCAGTGTACACAGCTAGTTTTGGTACACTAACAAGATTATTGGTGTTTTAAAAGTGTTTAACTCTTCACCATCTCATTGCCAAATATCATTTAGTGGTTTTCTATGCCTTGTACATGTACATGATTTTATCAAAGATGATGTTCAACATTTTGTACTTAATGTTTACTTTGTGTGTGTACATTCAAGTCATTATTTTAATGATACAGTAAAAACTATCATGTGATATTGTACACATTTGTTGGCGTGCTCTTCTGTATATTCCAATATATGAGTATAATTCTATCTGTTTGTAGATGTTTATGTTTTGTAGGAAGAGAAGAGTTGATTCCTTTGTGTTGTGAGAGGGCATTTGTCTTCATTATCTTCAGCACCATTTTTTTTTTTGTTGTGTTTCTTGTAAGATGTTGTCAGTTATAGATGACAGATTTATACAACAGTAAGGTATAGTTTTCTAGGCAGAGAAATCATTTAATTTTTTTTTTATCACACCTTGACCCTCACACTTCATCTGTTCTGCTACATTAACCATATTTTAGTAAAAAAAAATAATTCTGCAGTGACTGTTGACAATTTCTGAAATTTTTTTTTAATGCCAAATTATTTGGCGGGCCCTCTGTTTTCTGATTGTAGATTTCTTCATTTTTTTCTGTCTTGGTGGTCATGAAGTGAGTCAATTTCTCATGTAAACATCCTCATGTACTTCTTCGTCGTACGCACATTGGCGATGATGCATGATACCTTGATTTTTGTGGTGCGCCTTTTGGCTGGGTAGTTCCAACTTCAGCACCTTTCCTTGCTAGGGCAGACTGTGGTCTTGCTCAGACTGCCATGAAGACAGTGAGGCTGGTCTGGCCAAAACTTTGTTTTCCAGCCTCTGGTGGCTGTACTTAAGCTCCTTCTCCACGTCAGATCCAGCATCCAACACTGGCTGGCCAGACAGCTTTGAGACAGAGACACTCCAACTTTGTGATGAGGAATCCAGTGAGTGCCTGAACGATGTCCATTCCCCATCACCTGTAGTCTGCTGTCTATGTTTTGTTTACGTCATTCTGATAGCCATTGTTGTAAAGACCCATAGGCTTGTCACGTCCTGGATTCACTGGTCTCACACCAGATTTTCCTCATCCCTGTCCCCATCCGTCCACCAACCTGACATTACATTTTACAAATGTAACAATTACAATTAGTGTTGATTGCTACAGGTTTATGGGCTACAGAAGTAGGTCAGACTTTAAAAGCAAACAGATCTGCGTTCTTCCCTCACAAAGACTATGTTAAGACAAGTATGTTCTTAACACAGTTGCTCCCAGGGGATTCCTCATGTACAAGGATCTGTGTGCAGCAAGTACTTGATGCTGTGATGATAAGGTGTGGAAGCATGGAGTAAAAGAGTGCAAAATCAGTCACAGCATGGGTTTGTTAAACTATGCCCAAATCTTACTTCTCTTTGTGTGTGTGTGTGTTAATCTGTCTTGTTTAGTTCTTCTTACTTCTATTTGTGTATGTGTGTTAATCTGTCCTGTTTAGTTCTTCTTACTTCTATTTGTGTGTGTTAATCTGTCCTGTTTAGTTCTTCTTACTTCTATTTGTGTGTGTGTGTGTTAATCTGTCCTGTTTAGTTCTTCTTACTTCTATTTGTGTATGTGTGTTAATCTGTCCTGTTTAGTTCTTCTTACTTCTATTTGTGTATGTGTGTTAATCTGTCCTGTTTAGTTCTTCTTACTTCTATTGTGTGTGTGTGTTAACCCATGCTGTTTAGTTCTTCTTACTTCTATTTGTGTGTGTTAATCTGTGCTCTTTAGTTCTTCTTAGTTCTATTTGTGTGTGTTAATTTGTGCTGTTTAGTGCTTCTTACTTCTATTTGTGTGTGTTAATTTGTGCTGTTTAGTGCTTCTTACTTCTATTTGTGCGTGTTAATCTGTGCTGTTCTTCTTAATTCTATTTGTGTATGTTTTAATATGTGCTGTTTAATTCTTCTTAATTCTATTGTGTGTGTGTGTTTTAATCTGTGCTGTTAAATTCTTCTTAATTCTATTTGTGTCTGTGTGTTAATCTGTGCTCTTTAGTTCTTATTAATTCTATTTGTGCATGTTAATCTGTGCTGTTTAGTTCTTCTTAATTCTGTTTGTGTGTATGTTAATCTGTCCTGTTTAGTTCTTCTTACTTCTATTTGTGTGTTAATCTGTGCTCTTTAGTTCTTCTTACTTCTATTTGTGTGTGTGTTTTCATCTGTGCTGTTTAGTTCTTCTTAATTCTATTTGTGTGTGTAAATCTGTGCTGTTTAATTCTTCTCACTTCTGTTTTTTTTTTTTTTTTTGGTGTTATCTGTGCTATTTAATTCTTACTTCTGTTTTTTTCTATGTGTGTGTGTGTTTTCAATGATGTTTACTGTTACATGTAGCTGATATTACTGTTACATGTAGCTGATAGTGTGTTTACTGTTACATGTAGCTGATATTACTGTTACATGTAGCTGATAGTGTGTTTACTGTTACATGTAGCTGATATTACTGTTACATGTAGCTGATAGTGTGTTTACTGTTACATGTAGCTGACAGTCTGGTGACTGTTGTATGTGATGGGAATTGACCAGAGGTACACTGACTTCTCTTAAGAATCTGTTTATCACTGTCAGTTTTGTTGGGTTTAGGTCAGCTGATTATATTCTGTACTATCACCCTGTCTGTCTGATTCCATGCCTGTCTGTCTGTCACCCTCTCTGTTTCCATGTCTGTCTATCTCACTGTTTCCATGTCTGTCTATCTCACTGTTTCCATGTCTGTCTGTCTCACTGTTTCCATGTCTGTCTATGTTTCCATGCCTGTCTGTCTCACTGTTTCCATGCCTGTCTATCTCACTGTTTCCATGTCTGTCTGTCTCACTGTTTCCATGTCTGTCTATCTCACTGTTTCCATGTCTGTCTATCTCTCTGTTTCCATGACTGTCTGTCTGTCTCACTGTTTCCATGTCTGTCTGTCTCACTGTTTCCATGCCTGTCTGTCTCACTGTTTCCATGCCTGTCTATCTCACTGTTTCCGTGCCTGTCTATCTCACTGTTTCTGTGCCTGTCTATCTCACTGTTTCCATGCCTGTCTATCTCACTGTTTCCATGCCTGTCTGTCTGTCACCCTTTCTATTTCCATGCCTGTCTGTCTGTCACCCTTTCTATTTCCATGCCTGTCTGTCTGTCACCCTTTCTTTTTCCATGCCTGTCTGTCTGTCACCCTTTCTTTTTCCATGCCTGTCTGTCTGTCACCCTTTCTTTTTCCATGCCTGTCTGTCTGTCACCCTTTCTTTTTCCATGCCTGTCTGTCTGTCACCCTTTCTTTTTCCATGCCTGTCTGTCTGTCACCCTTTCTTTTTCCATGCCTGTCTGTCTGTCACCCTTTCTTTTTCCATGCCTGTCTGTCACCCTCTCTATTTCCATGCCTGTCTGTCTGTCACCCTTCTTTTTCCATGCCTGTCTGTCACCCTCTCTATTTCCATGCCTGTCTGTCTGTCACCCTTCTTTTTCCATGCCTGTCTGTCTGTTACCCTTTCTTTTTCCATGCCTGTCTGTCTGTCACCCTTTCTTTTTTCATGCCTGTCTGTCACCCTCTCTGTTTCCATGTCTGTCTATCACCCTCTCTGTTTCCATGTCTGTCTGTCTGTCACCCTCTCTGTTTCCATGTCTGTCTATCACCCTCTCTGTTTCCATGTCTGTCTGTCACCCTCTCTGTTTCCATGTCTGTCTGTATATCACCCTCTCTGTTTCCATGTCTGTCTATCACCCTCTCTGTTTCCATGTCTGTCTGTCTGTCACCCTCTCTGTTTCCATGTCTGTCTGTCGCCCTCTCTGTTTCCATGTCTGTCTATCACCCTCTCTGTTTCCATGTCTGTCTGTCTATCACCCTCTCTGTTTCCATGTCTGTCTATCACCCTCTCTGTTTCCATGTCTGTCTGTCTATCACCCTCTCTGTTCCCATGTCTGTCTATCACCCTCTCTGTTTCCATGCCTGTCTTTCTGTCACCCTCTCTGTTTCTATGTCTGTCTGTCACACTGTTTCCATGTCTGTCTGTCTGTCACCCTGTCTGTTTCCATGTCTGTCACCCTCTCTGTTTCTGTGCCTGTCTGTCACACTGTTTCCATGCCTGTCTTTCTGTCACCCTCTCTGTTTCTATGTCTGTCTGTCACACTGTTTCCATGTCTGTCTGTCTGTCACCCTGTCTGTTTCCATGTCTGTCACCCTCTCTGTTTCTGTGCCTGTCTGTCACACTGTTTCCATGTCTGTCTTTCTGTCACACTCTCTGTTTCCATGTCTCTCTGTCTGTTTCTATATCTATCATCCTGTCTGTTTCCATGTTAGTCTGTCACTTTTTCAATGTCTTTGTGGCACAGCGTAAGTGTGTCTGTCTCCTTTGAGTGTCAGCATGTCAGTCCATCTCTCTTAGCTTGTCTGTCATCCTGCCTGTATCGGTGTCATGTACACTGATACAGTCACACACACTTTCCTTATTGTGACCTGAGACAGGAAAGTTCTGAGAGAAACTTCCCATCCTAGAGCAGCTTTGTCACATCTCCGTTTCTGAGACTGGGAGAAGTATGAAAGGTTTGCTGTGACTTTGTCTTGTCACATCTCATGTTTCTGTGACTGGGAGAAGTATGAAAGGTTTGCTGTGGCTTTGTCTTGTCACATCTCATGTTTCTGTGACTGGGAGAAGTATGAAAGGTTTGCTGTGGCTTTGTTTTGTCACATCTCATGTTTCTGTGACTGGGAGAAGTATGAAAGGTTTGCTGTGGCTTTGTCTTGTCACATCTAACGTTTCTGACACTGGGAGAAGTATGAAAGGTTTGCTGTGACTTTGTCTAGTCCTCTCATTGTTTTATCTCCAGGTTTTTTTCCAGTAACGTGATGATTTACAGACTCTCGAGTAATGTAATGATTTCCAGACTGTCAAGCTCTATAATATCATGTGATATAATGGCAAACAGAGACAAGTAGCACAGGTACACAAAGTCTGCCAGTCTCCCATTCTGTCCTTGTCAAATACTGACTTGGTAACTTGCTGAAGAGTGGGTGAGTGTTTTAGTAACTTGCTGAAGAGTGGGTGTTTTAGTAACTTGCTGAAGAGTGGGTGCTTCTGTAACTTGCTGAAGAGTGGGTGAATGTTTTAGTAACTTCCTGAAGAGTGGATGAGTGTTTTAGTAACTTGCTGAAGAGTGGGTAAGTGTTTTAGTAACTTGCTGAAGAGTGGGTGTTTTAGTAACTTGCGGAAGAGTGGGTGAGTGTTTCAGTAACTTGCTGAAAAGTGGGTGAGTGTTTCAGTAACTTGCTGAAGAGTGGATGAGTGTTTCAGTAACTTGCTGAAGAGTGGATGAGTGTTTTAGTAACTTGCTGAAGAGTGGGTGAGTGTTTTAGTAACTTGCTGAAGAGTGGATGAGTGGTTTAGTAACTTGCTGAAGAGTAGGTGAGTGTTTCAGTAACTTGCTGAAGAGTGGATGAGTGTTTTAGTAACTTGCTGAAGAGTGGATGAGTGTTTTAGTAACTTGCTGAAGAGTGGATGAGTGTTTCAGTAACTTGCTGAAGAGTGAGTGAATGTTTTAGTAACTTGCTGAAGAGTGGATGAGTGTTTTAATAACTTGCTGAAGAGTGGGTGAGTGTTTTAGTAACTTGCTGAAGAGTGGGTGAGTGTTTTAGTAACTTGCTGAAGAGTGGGTGAATGTTTTAGTAAATTGCTGAAGAGTGGATGAGTGTTTTAGTAACTTGCTGAAGAGTGGATGAGTGTTTTAGTAACTTGCTGAAGAGTGGATGAGTGTTTTAGTAACTTGCTGAAGAGTGGATGAGTGTTTCAGTAACTTGCTGAAGAGTGGATGAGTGTTTTAGTAACTTGCTGAAGAGTGGATGAGTGTTTTAGTAACTTGCTGAAGAGTGGGTGAGTGTTTTAGTAACTTGCTGAAGAGTGGGTGAGTGTTTTAGTAACTTGCTGAAGAGTGGGTGAGTGCTTCAGTAACTTGCTGAAGAGTGGATGAGTGTTTTAGTAACTTGCTGAAGAGTGGATGAGTGTTTTAGTAACTTGCTGAAGAGTGGATGAGTGCTTCAGTAACTTGCTGAAGAGTGAGTGAATGTTTTAGTAACTTGCTGAAGAGTGGGTGAGTGTTTTAGTAGCTTGCTGAAGAGTGGGTGAGTGTTTTAGTAACTTGCTGAAGAGTGGGTGAGTGTTTTAGTAACTTGCTGAAGAGTGGGTGAATGTTTTAGTAAATTGCTGAAGAGTGGATGAGTGTTTTAGTAACTTGCTGAAGAGTGGATGAGTGTTTTAGTAACTTGCTGAAGAGTGGATGAGTGTTTTAGTAACTTGCTGAAGAGTGGATGAGTGTTTCAGTAACTTGCTGAAGAGTGGATGAGTGTTTTAGTAACTTGCTGAAGAGTGGATGAGTGTTTTAGTAACTTGCTGAAGAGTGGATGAGTGTTTCATTAACTTGCTGAAGAGTGGATGAGTGTTTTAGTAACTTGCTGAAGAGTGGATGAGTGTTTCATTAACTTGCTGAAGAGTGGATGAGTGTTTTAGTAACTTGCTGAAGAGTGGGTGAGTGCTTCAGTAACTTGCTGAAGAGTGGATGAGTGCTTCAGTAACTTGCTGAAGAGTGACTGGACACACTTATCAGGGTCAACACTCTGGCCCTCTTACTTGCCGTCATCTTCTTCTTCTTTGCACGCGTTGTCTGTCTATATCTGCAGTCCTGTCTCTTGGATAAATTTCACTGCTTTTTTTTTGTAATTCATACATTGATAATAAGATTTTAACATTTTATACAATGATAGTAATCTTTTCCCCTCTGGGAACAGCTGTGTTAAGAACACACTTGTCTTGATTTTTGTGAGTCAAGGAACAGATCTGATTGCTTACAAAATCTGACCTACTTCTGTAACCCAGAAACCTGTAGCAGTCAACACTAATTGTAAGTGTTATTTTTTTTTTAATGTAATGTCAGGTTGGTGGACGGATGGGGACATGGAGATCTCCGGCAGGTTTCATTGATGTGAATCCAGGACGTGACAAGCCTATGGGTCTCTACAACAATGGCTGTCAGAATGAAGTAAACAAAACAAGAGGCAGCAGACTATAGGTGGTGGGGAACATCGTTGAAAGATATCGGATTCCTCATCCCAAAGTCGAAGTGCCTCTGTGGAACTGCCTCAATGCCGTCTGGCCAGCCAGTGCTGCACACTGGGTCTAATGTGGAGAAGGGGCTTAAGTACAACCACCAAAGTTTTAGCTAGGCCAGCCTACACCACCGTCTTCATGGCAGTCTGAGCGAGACCACAGTCTACCCTAGCAAGGAAAGCTGCTGAAGTCGGAGGTACCCAGCCAAAAGGCGCATCGCAAAAATCAGGGTACCACGCATCATCACCAGTGAAATGCAGTGTTCCAAAAGTCAGGCTGTTGTGCCTTCTCAGCTTGAATAAATAGTATCATGTTCCCAGTTGTTGTGGAGGCCACCTTTGATCTTACCTGAGTGTGGTGGTGGTGGTGGCCACCTTTGATCTTACCTGAGTGTTGTTGTGGTGGTAGAGGCCACCTTTGATCTTACCAGAGTGTTGTGGTGGTGGGTGCCACCTTTGATATTACCTGAGTGTGTTGTGGTGGTGTATGCCACCTTTGATCTTACCTGAGTGTGCTGTGGTGGTGTATGCCACCTTTGATCTTACCTGAGTGTGTTGTGGTGGTGGATGCCACCTTTGATCTTACCTGAGTGTATTGTGGTGTTTGTGGCAGAAGCAGCCAAAGACCAGGTTCCATGTCAAGTGATCTTACTAAGTCGATAGTGTAGTCCTCCATGGCACAAAACTGCAGAGGGTTATAAGGGAACATGATTGCCGAGAGAACTCCTACGTTTCCTGTTTAAAAAGTGAACTGAATAGAGAAACTACGTGTGTGGAAAGAAGAGGAGGGGGGGGGAGGTATTACATAGTCATATATTTCTAGTCTGTACTGTTTACCACCAATCTGAGACATCTGCAACCACCATTCATGTAAAATGGCAACCACCATTCATGTAAAATGGCAACCACCAATCATGTAAAATGGCAACCACCATTCATGTAAAGCAGCAGCAACCACTGATCATCCTGCAAGGAAACACCAGCCTCCAATCATCACATAAGGCAACAGCGGCCTCCAATCATCACATAAGGCAACAGCGGCCTCCAATCATCACATAAGGCAACACCGGCCTCCAATCATCACATCAACAGCGGCCTCCAATCATCACATAAGGCAACAACGGCCTCCAATTATCACATAAGGCAACAGCGGCCTCCATTCATCACATCAACAGCGGCCTCCAATCATCGCATAAGGCAACAGCGGCCTCCAATTATCACATAAGGCAACACCGGCCTCCAATCATCACATAAGGCAAAGCAGCCTCCAATCATCACATAAGGCAACAGCAACTAAGCAACTGCCAAACATCACATAAGACAACAGCAACCACCAATCATCACATAAAACAACAGCAACCACCAATCATCACATAAAACAACAGCAACCACCAATCATCACATAAAACAACAGCAACCACCAATCATCACATAAAACAACAGCAACCACCAATCATCACATAAAACAACAGCAACCACCAATCATCACATAAAACAACAGCAACCACCAATCATCACATAAGGCAACACCGGCCTCCAATCATCACATCAACAGCGGCCTCCAATCATCACATAAGGCAACAACGGCCTCCAATTATCACATAAGGCAACAGCGGCCTCCATTCATCACATCAACAGCGGCCTCCAATCATCACATAAGGCAACAGCGGCCTCCAATCATCACATAAGGCAACAGCGGCCTCCAATCATCACATAAGGCAACAGCAGCCTCCAATCATCACATAAGGCAACAGCAACTAAGCAACTGCCAAACATCACATAAGACAACAGCAACCACCAATCATCACATAAAACAACAGCAACCACCAATCATCACATAAAACAACAGCAACCACCAATCATCACATAAAACAACAGCAACCACCAATCATCACATAAAACAACAGCAACCACCAATCATCACATAAAACAACAGCAACCACCAATCATCACATAAAACAACAGCAACCACCAATCATCACATAAAACAACAGCAACCACCAATCATCACATAAAACAACAGCAACCACCAATCATCACATAAAACAACAGCAACCACCAATCATCACATAAGACAACAGCAACCACCAATCATCACATAAAACAATAGCAACCACCAATCATTATATAAGACAACACCAATCATAACATAAGACAACAGAACCACCAATCATCACATAAGACAACACCAGCCATCATATAAAGCAAGAGTAGCCAATCCACGGCCGACATGCCACTTGCGGCTCTGACCTATAATATGTGGCCCTCAGACATATGTTGGCTTAGCTCTCATTTATTTAATGCCACAGTTAAAATAAAAAAAAGAGTACATTTTCAAGTTGTATAATTATTTACTAGGTACGAATTGAGAGTCCGGTAGATTCAAACTAAGTTGTTTATGGTGAGTAAATCTATTTGAGAAGTTTAATGTTAGGTATAATGCTAGTTTTAATCCTAGGTTAAATGCTAGTTGTAATGCTAGGTTAAATTCTAGTTTAATCCTAGGTTAAATGCTAGGTTAAATTCTAGTTTAATCCTAGGTTAAATGCTAGTTTAATCCTAGTTTTGATGCAAATTTAATCCTAGATTAAATGCTAGTTTTAATGCTAATTTAATCCTAGGCTTAATGCTAGGTTAAATGCTAGTTTTAATGCTAGGTTTGAGTCAGAGATATATACACATGCATATAACAAAACATGGATGAACAATAAAAACGCGTGCGCCATATTTGTTCATGTCTTGCGGTTCTCAAACGTTATCTTCCCACGCTTTAGATCTGTACGCTGATACGACGTGGCATGGAATCCAAAACATCCGACCACCAAAACTTGGACCTTTCAACCTCAACAAGGGAGAGTCCAGGGCAACGTCTAAAGTCTGGCGTAGAGAGGACATAGTGATTAAACCAGCAGATAAAACATCCAATCTCCTAGTTTGGAAAAAAGATTTGTATATCGCGGAAGGAATGTCCCAACTCAGCAACATAGAATTCTATGCCCCACGTAAAAACGATGTTACCCTCGCCAATAATGACAAAGTGGAAGCAACCATCAAAGACTCGATTAACGAAGGTAGCCTCCCACCCCAACCTGATTCTATTCACATCAAGGACAACTGCCTTCTATCTTCTTCCTAAATCCATATACCCCGCCATCCTGGACGTCCCATTGTGTCAGCGTGTTCATGCCCCACTGAGCACATTTCTGACTTTTTGGACAGCATTTCCCAGCCGCTAATACACCATCTTATTTGAAAGATATCAACCTTGACCTTAACAAGTTTTGATGCGATCACACTCTCTCAACACCACTCCTATCACATCTTTCTCCTTGATGTCTGCTCCCTATACACCTATATCCCCCATGAGGATGGACTCTTAGCACTCCGCTATTTTCTTGATAAAGACCCTCACCCGACTACTAACACTCACACCATAATAAGACTTCCGGAGCTGATACTCGGCCTAAATTCCTTTGAATTCAATGACGAGTACTTTGATCAAATCAGTGGTGTCGCCATGGAAACGAAAATGGGTCCCAGTTATGCATGCGTATTTATGGTTTTTTTCTTTGTTCCTGGAAGTCAGTTAAGAAAAATCTGCACTGGCAGACTCCCATAATTCTATCAAAAGTGCATCCATGTTGGCAGTGGAGTCACAAGCTCACCAGGGACGGGCTAAAACGTTTTATTTCATTCGCCAACTCGCTTAAGCTAAGCACTTAAATTTCACTTATGACATTTCTGACAAGCCTGTCCACTTTTTGGACATGAAAACGTCTATTGGCGTGGAGAGTCTTGTTACCCCTGTATTTTACAAGCCCACCGACAGCCACCTCCTTCCATCCTGGAGCTTGTAAGAATCCCATCCCATACTTCAAACTCCTCCGTCTTCGCCGCATATGTCAGGACAATTTGGACTTTATAGATCAGTCCAACAAGTTATTAGAATGTTTCCGTCATCTCCATTACCCAGAAAATGTCCTTTGTGAAACCTTCAACCGCATCCAACAAGTGACCCGCAAAGAATCATGCAGAAAAAAAAACCTGTTACCCCATCTGACAGAGTTAAATTAATACTCCCTTTTCACTCATGTGGTCAGATGGCAAAGAGAATTATTTATTTCCATCTGCCGCTAATCCAACTCGACCCCGACACTCGCGACATTTTCTCTGATCCACCCCTGTTAGCATACAAGCGTGAGCCAAATCTTAAGGACATCCTCGTCCACAGCCACTTGAAGCAGAGCCTTACATATGTTGGCACTAGAAAATGTAACCGCCCTCGCTGTGTTACCTCCCCTGTAGTCTGGGAAACGAAAACGATCACCTTTCCCGAAACTATCCTCACTCTCCATGAGGGATTCACATGCGAGTCCCGCAGTATAATATATGCCATTGTATGCAAAAGATCCCCCCGTGTGGTACCCGGTATCTGCATAGAATAGGACCACTGCACACTAACACGCATGATCGTAAAAGGCGACTAAGGAGGGTTCTGCATAGGGCCAGCAACCCTATCTGGTAAAAAAAAAACTATCAGACTGCTACAGAAACGGAAGCAAGGGAAAAAAAAACAAATGCAGGTGGAAGGAGAAATGCTTATCAGGAAACTGATCTCATGAAGGTTGTGGATGAAAGCCAGCCACTGGAAGTCCCCAGCCCGACTGTAGACCTCCTGGAACCTAAACGCAAGATGCAAATAGGCAGCTGGAATGTAAGAACACTTAACCAGACTGGAAAACTAGCACAAACCATCAAGGAAATGCACAGATACAAACTAGACATACTAGGAATACAAGAAGCAAGATGGACAGGACAAGGCAGAAGGAAATTAACAACACAGCACACAGAAGATACAATAATATGGTCAGGTAAAGAAGATCATCATGAAGGAGGAGTAGCATTGATTATAATGAGAGAAGCATAAAGAGAATTGCTGAAATGGACCCCTTTAAATGAGAGATTATTATATGCACGCTTCAACTCAAGATTCACGAAACTGTCTATTACAGTTTGTTATGCACCAACAGAAACAGCTGAAGAAAAATTTAAAGAAGATTTTTACAACAGCCTCCAAGCCACAGTAGAAACAATACCCAAGCATGATATGCTACTCATCTTGGGCGACTTCAATGCAAAAGTAGGTGAAGGAAATGAAGATAGAAGAAGAATCATGGGAAGAGAAGGAATCGGAGAAATAAATGAAAATGGAGAAAGACTGTACAGTTTCTGTGAAGAAAACATGATGACCATCGGAGGGACAATTTTCCAACATAAAAACATCCATAAAGTGACTTGGAGGTCCCCAGATAAAACCACAGAAAACCAAATCGATCACATACTAATAAACAACAAGTGGAAACGGTCACTACAAGATGTGCGAGCAAGGAAAGGAGCAGATGTAGAAGTGACACAGCCTTCTGGTAGTAAAAATAAAACTAAAATTAAGGTAAGCCAAAATCGGAGAACACAGAAAGATACGTTTTGATACAAGAAAACTGAAAGACCAGCAAACAAGGAATGAATTCTCAGTAGTACTTAAGAACCGCTTCAGTGTCCTACAAGACGAAGCAGAAATGTCCATACTAGAGTTCAATAAAACACTACAGGAAACAACAAAAGAGGTGCTGAGATATCGGAAACGGAGAAAAGAGGTATGAATAAGCAAGACCACATGGGAAAAGATAGAGCAAAGAGAAGAAATCAAGAAAAAATTACTGAACACCAAATCACAAAGGCTAAAAGAACAAGTTTTAAGTAATTATGCGCAAAAAGACAAAGAAGTGAAGGAATCATGCTGTCAAGATAAACGTCAATACTATGACAACTTAGCAGAAGCAGCAGAGAAAGCAGCATATAGAAATGATATGAAAACCATATACAAAATCACAAAGCAAATGACAGGTAACTTCAGCACAAGATGTGAGAGTGCATTAAGGACACATAAAGGACAACTGGTCAGCGGAGAAAGAAAAAATTGAAAGATGGAGGGAACACTTTAACACTCTACTAAAAGAACACAAGCAGTACAAACAATAGACATACCTGAAGCAAAAATGGAACTAAACATCAATACAGGACCAATAACAATAAATGAAGTAAAGGAGGCAATAAAGAAGCTAAAATTAGACAGGGCACCAGGTGAAGATGAAGTGACTGCTGAGATGTTGAAAGCAGAAGAAACAGAAACACCAAAGCAACTCTGCCAGATACTACAACAAATCTGGGATCTAGAAAAGGCTCCAGAGGAGTGGAAAACTGGTCTTATAGTAAAACTACTAAAGAAGGGTGACCTCAGAGATTGCAGGAACTGGAGAGGCACTACCCTACTGCCACTCACCAGTAAAGTATTTTGCAGAATAATCATCAACAGAATTGTACCAGCACTTGAGGGAAAACTTCGAAAAGAGCAGGCAGGATTTAGGAAAGGAAGATCATGCATAGACCACATATTTGTACTTAGACAAATATTAGAATAGGCAAATGAGTGGCATAGCAAAACATATGCATTATTCATAGATTTTGAGAAAGCCT
Source organism: Achatina immaculata (assembly GCA_009760885.1). Classification (NCBI taxonomy): domain Eukaryota; kingdom Metazoa; phylum Mollusca; class Gastropoda; order Stylommatophora; family Achatinidae; genus Lissachatina; species Lissachatina immaculata. The sequence continues at coordinate 46,722,716 of CM019716.1, forward strand.
TTGACAGTGTCAACAGAGATGCACTGTGGAAAATCCTAAGATGGCATGGCCTCCCTCATAAGATAGTAAATGTAATCAAAGCCCTATACGAGGGTTTTCAGTGCAAAGTGATCTGTGGAGAACATACCTCCAGCAGCTTTAGGGTACAAACAGGAGTGAAACAGGGATGTGTACTATCACCAACATTATTTATCTTGGCACTAGACTGGTTAATAAAGGAGGCAACATCAGACAAACGCAGAGGATTACAATGGACCCTTGACACAGTGCTGGAGGACCTTGACTTTGCGGACGACATTTGTCTGTTATCAAGCAGCCACAAAGATATGCAAGATAAATAAACAGCCACAAAGATATGCAAGATAAAATAAACAAGCTAACTCAGAATGAAAACAACATAGGACTAAAGATCAACGTAGGAAAGACAAAGTTAATGAAGCAAAATGTGAACAGCAGAAATGTACTCAGAGTAGATAGCAAGTTAGTGGAAGAAATCAACAAATTTGTATACCTTGGCAGTAGAGTAGTAGAAAATGGAGACAGCACAGAGGACATTAACAGCAGACTTACTAGAGCAAACCAGGCTTTTGCAGTGCTGCAGACTATATGGAAATCTAAAAAACTAAGCATGAATACGAAAATCTGGATATTTAAGAGTAATGTTCTAATTGTGCTACTCTATGGAAGTGAATGCTGGAAAATCACCAAAACCATAGAAAACAAGTTGAATTCTTTCCACACTAAATATTTACGAAGAATTAGAAAAATATTCTGGCCAAACACCATAAGAAATAACATCTTGTTGGCAGAAATGCAGATGAAGCCACTGACAACAATTATTGAGGAAAGACGCTGGCGATGGTTGGGACATGTGCTCCGAATGACTGACAACTCACTACCAAAAATAGCACTAAGATGGACACCACAGGGGAACAAAAGTAAGGGTATACCAAAAGAGAGATGGAGAAGAACAATAGAAAGGATGTTGAGCAATAGAGGGCTGCAAGAGCAGAAAAAAAAGGCAAAGGACAGGCATTTGTGGAAAACCCTTGCGGAAGCCCCATGTGCCCTGGGCACTTAAGGTTCAGAGAGATGTAAAAGATACAGGATAACTTATATTGGTGAAACTGGCCTCAGTTTAGGAGACTGCATTCAGGAAAAAATGTGTACGATATCACCCAGCGTACTTCGAGATCATTTCAATGGACAAATCACAGAGCCAACTCTGATTTTCTGGTAACACCCATCAAACAATATCACGCTGGTGACAGAAGCCCCCTAACTCTTGAGAACCGCTACATTCAGAAATACGGGACCCTAGAACCACGCAGTTTGAACTCTCTATTCAGCTACACCTAAAAGTCCCCTCTTCCACAATCATAATCCCTCTGCACTAAGTTCCACTCCTTTCTCACTTGTTACACGTAGTTCAAAACCTCCTCACAGCATCACATTACAACCCCTCTACCCCAACTATAACACCGATTCCATCTTCTCCTGTCTAAATTACCATTGTATCACTCTCTCTTATCTCCACGGCCCCCGAACCCCTCCCCCCACCCAATCAATATTTATGACTCACCTATCACACATCAGAAGTCTCCATTTAAACATTCTCTACACTTCATCATGCGCATTTCTGAACACACTCTTACAAGCTACAGCTTCTTACAAGTCACAGCTAAGTGTTGCATTAATTTCATTTTATTTTATTTTGTTCTCATTCATATTTTTTACATGGCATTCATGTGAATTTATACTTATTCTTCTCTCTCTATTTCTTCGTCCTGCTTGTTTTTGTATGATTAAGGTTCACACCACAACGTCACAACTGTGTGCTCGTTAAGTAATAAAACTGTTCCTACTTGTTCCCTAGTTTGTACATTTTAGTATCACAGCTTTGCTGCAGTGGCTCCGTGTGTAGTTATATGCTTATACACTAAATATTCGCATGTTACAGAAGTAGCATGTGGCTTTTAGTTAAACAAGTTTGGCCACCTCTGAAATAAATAAAAAAACGCCAGCAAGCGCCAATCATGGCATGAGACAGCAGCAACGATACTGATCATCTTATGATAACAGTCAACATCATCTTCCGTGCTTATTGATTCTTCCAAGTGTTGGAAAGGGGCCACCATTAGTCGCGCGAAGAAAAGCCAAAATCGATAGCTGCCATTGGTGTAGATGTTTGCGCCAGTTATAAAGTTGTTGCCTCCCTCTCTCTCTCTCTCTCTCTTCCTTTTTTAACCCAAATACCAACTTCTGAAGACTACTGTACTTGGCCCGACCTACTTTCGTAACCTACATTACAGCAGCTGGAGGCTCAGCTTTCCAGTTTTGTGTCCGCTGCCTTTGTCTATCCCGCTTCTTCTTTCGCTTCCCGTCCTCCGTGTTGTTTCCCGGAACATGTAGGTCGCCCAGTTGTTATTCTGGTCCGTCTGCCACGATTTCCTGCGTTTTTGATTGGTTAAACGAGCCCGGGTTGTCCTCGGCAAGCCAAACCCCAACCCCAAAGTGATGAGAAACCGACACATACCGTTGTGTGGTTGTGCCGTTTTGTGGTTGTACCGTTTTGTGGTTGTGCCGTTTTGTGGCTTGGAGTGTACTATCGGACTTTGCGAGGACCAAAATGGCAATGATTGATTGCTGCTGAATACAGAAGAGCCCGATTATCCGGGACCTACGGGTGGTTGGACAAGTAAAAATGGCTTGAAAGAATGTAGGGAGCTTAAACAGATGAAATGTTTCCCCCTCCTCCCTGACCAGAACGAACCAGTAAAGAATTCTTGTAGGTTCATCAAAACTGAAAAGATGAGGTAGATGATACAGCGCTGAGAACATGAGAAACTGTCAGCCAGGCAGCTCAGAGCCGAGAATGTAGGTGAGCAGTGGAACCGAGAATGTTGTGAGCAATGGAGCGTTCCTGCGACACGGGCACGACATACGTGAATATTACGACTGTACGTTGTAAATTATGTAGCGGTAACTTATCCACACCTTGCTGGATAACCCGGCATGCCAGACAAGCGAAGGCTGGATAACCCGGCATGCCAGACAAGCGAAGGCTGGATAACCCGGCATGCCAGACAAGCGAAGGCTGGATAACCCGGCATGCCAGACAAGCGAAGGCTGGATAACCCGGCATGCCAGACAAGCGAAGGCTGGATAACCAAATGTACAATACCATGTTTTCTGCAGACATTAACCCAATGTTTAAACAAAAACAAACAAATGTATAAATGGGCGTTTCTTATACCGGTGTATGTCTGGTTAAAATATGTTCATGTTTCTCTGGAGTTTTATTTTTTCACGGTGGTTACTAGAACTGCAAGGCTGGCGATAGTTAAATTATTTTCATATTTTGCAAGTTAAAATAGTTGTAGAGTTTTAGAGTGTTTGAAATGTATGCTTGGCTGGCGCTGAACAGTTTGGTAGACCGTCTGACAATCGAAAAGCCGTTTAGATTTGACAGTGATTAAAATAGCTCCGAATCTGACAATAGTTAAAACTGTTTTACCTTCAGAAAGTGATTTTATAAACAGTTTTAGCGCTGTACACTATCTCAGACCCACACTTATTCGACAGCGAAGTAAATAGTGTGTAAGTAACTAAATATGTAACTGTACACGAAGCCACCGCAGTAAAGCTGCAATAACAAAATGTGTAAACTATTTAAGAAAGGAAGTTATTTCTCTATTTATCCTGTATGTTCTTGTATGATTAAGATGCAAAATGAGGCGTCACAACTGGTGTTGTCGGTAATCAAAGCTGCTCCTACATTTTTCTTAAACAGTTTATACATCGCGGTCAGAAAACTGTGCTACAAGATGAACATTGTTGTCTGTACGTGCCAGATGGGCAAACACCATATCCGGTTTGGCACTCATAGACTCATATCTGGCATGCTGTGGGTTGACGAACCATAGCTGATCAAGACCCTGCCCCATCTCTCCACCTGTACCCCCAACAGCAGGCCTAGCCTGATAAAATCACATTAAAAAAAATTTTTTTTTAAATATGTAAAAAATTAAGCTCTTAGCTCTTTTTGGTATTCTCCACCTAAGAAAGACGGGCACATAAGGCATTTTGCGGGTTTTAATAGTCCTTGAAAAATGAAAAAAAAATGAAAAAAAAGCATTTGCCGAAATATTGGTTGTTATATGTTCTTCGTTTATACGTGCTCATCTTACTTTCTGTCATTTCCGTTTCTGCTCACTTTCATCACTCTTTCTACCTGTTTGTAAGGCTGAACCTCTATCTAGCTTTCTTATACTCGTTATGTTGTCTTCAGATTGTATGCGCATATTAACGACGATCGTGGATGAGACTGGAGACCAGCTGGTGACATGTTTGCTATGGTGCTGTGACAGAACGTGACAGAGACCAGCTGGTGACATGTTTGCTACGGTGCTGTGACAGAACGTGACAGAGACCAGCTGGTGACATGTTTGCTACGGTACTGTGACAGAACGTGACAGAGTCCAGCTGGTGACATGTTTGCTACGGTGCTGTGACAGAACGTGACAGAGACCAGCTGGTGACATGTTTGCTACGGTGCTGTGACAGAACGTGACAGAGACCAGCTGGTGACATGTTTGCTTCGGTGCTGTGACAGAACGTGACAGAGACCAGCTGGTGACATGTTTGCTACGGTGCTGTGACAGAACGTGACAGAGACCAGCTGGTGACATGTTTGCTTCGGTGCTGTGACAGAACGTGACAGAGACCAGCTGGTGACATGTTTGCTTCGGTGCTGTGACAGAACGTGACAGAGACCAGCTGGTGACATGTTTGCTTCGGTGCTGTGACAGAACGTGACAGAGACCAGCTGCTGACATGTTTGCTACGGGCTGTGACAGAACGTGACAGAGATCAGCTGGTGACATGTTTGCTACGGGCTGTGACAGAACGTGACAGAGATCAGCTGGTGACATGTTTGCTACGGGCTGTGACAGAACGTGACAGAGGCCAGCTGGTGACATGTTTGCTACGGGCTGTGACAGAACGTGACAGATACAGAGCGGACGGTTTGATGGTTTGGGCAGGTGGAGCTACTAGAATCCGTGTTTTAAGGTTGGGAAAAGTGAATGCCCAGAAGTATTTGAACGAGGTCACCAGAGTCCTCGTTACCCCACAAATAGGATAACGCAACCCCACAAATAAAATAACTTGGTGCTCAGTTTATGTTTTCACACGACAATGTGAGTAGAGAGTTGGAGGTCAGTAACATCATCCGTCATCTCTGGTCTGCTCGTTGACCTGACATTAGTTCAAGTGAACAGGTCTGAGACATGTTAGGATGAGTCGGTCATAACAAAAGTCAGTCATAACAAGAGTTAGTCATAACAATCCCGAACAAGCCCAGATGCTTGGTGCCTTGTAGAACGTGCTATAGATTCTGTAGACAGCAACTCCACAAAATGACCTGAACAAGCCCACATACTTGATGCTATAGATTCTGTAGACAGCAACTCCACAAAATGACCTGAACAAGCCTAGATACTTCTTGCCTTATAGAACGTGCTATAGATTCTGTAGACAGCAACTCCACAAAATGACCTGAACAAGCCTAGATACTTCTTGCCTTATAGAACGTGCTATAGATTCTGTAGACAGCAACTCCACAAAATGACCTGAACAAGCCCTCATACTTGTTGCCTTATAGAACATGCTACAGATTCTGTAGACAGCAACTCCACAAAATGACCTGAACAAGCCCTCATACTTGTTGTCTTATGGAACATGCTATAGATTCTGTAGACAGCAACTCCACAAAATGACCTGAACAAGCCCTCATACTTGTTGTCTTATGGAACATGCTATAGATTCTGTAGACAGCAACTCCACAAAATGACCTGAACAAGCCCTCATACTTGTTGTCTTATGGAACATGCTATAGATTCTGTAGACAGCAACTCCACAAAATGACCTGAACAAGCCCTCATACTTGTTGTCTTATGGAACATGCTATAGATTCTGTAGACAGCAACTCCACAAAATGACCTGAACAAGCCCTCATACTTGTTGTCTTATGGAACATGCTATAGATTCTGTAGACAGCAACTCCACAAAATGACCTGAACAAGCCCACATACTTGTTGCCTTATAGAACATAGATTCTGTAGACAGCAACTCCACAAAATGACCTGAACAAGCTTATAGCACCAGTTAGACTCCCAGTGCTGAAAGTGCACTGAGCTTTCTAGACGTCACACCAGCTACTGATAAACAAGAGCTCGTTCGGAAATTCTTTGATCATCAAATTTTAACACTTACATTTTTTCAAGTACTTTATTAATCCCTATCTTGTATTTACAAGATTTTATTAAACTTCAAACGTTTGTTGCAGAACTTTTTTGTGAGGAATATAAACTGTAATAAAGATAATTTTATTTGAAATTTGACCGCCTACATTTTTTCTCCACGTTGCAGAGATAATTCTTGTGCACCAAAAAGCAAGGCACATTTTCAGATGAGCTTCCAGATCGACATCATTAATTAGAAATATATAGACTTGATAAATCACATCGCGGAGAACGTCGGTTCGTTCACCAAGTCGACCCAGCGAAAGAACATACTTTGTACACGTCAAATTTATCAAGAGACTGAAGATTACTTTTGGCAGGAATAAACCACCGAAAAACAGCAGTTCTTGTTTTTAGTTTTAGAAGTAGGACTGTAAAAGAGAATGAGACAATGAGTACATCTTAAACTTGAGACAGTGAGTACATCTTAAACTTAAGACAATGAGTACATCTTAAACTTAAGACAATGAGTACATCTTAAACTTAGGACAATGAGTACATCTTAAACTTAAGACAATAATTACATCTTAAACTTAAGACAATGAGTACATCGTAAACTTAAGACAAGTAAATCTTAAACTTAAGACAGTGAGTACATCTTAAACTTAAGACAGTGAGTACATCTTAAACTTAAGACAATAATTACATCTTAAACTTAAGACGATAATTACATCTTAAACTTAAGACAATGAGTACATCTTAAACTTAAAATAATGAACACGTCCTAAACTTAATTTCCTTTTAAAATTCTGTGTTTTGTGTGTGTGTGTGTGTGTGTGTTTGTTTGGCTCATTTTTTGGGGCGACATCATGTCTGGTAATAAGATTACAGTCATTGTTTCAGCATTCAGATATTTCATTTCCTATTTTAAGCTGCACCGAAGACACGCCCACATGATTCAAGCTACACCGAGGACAAAACCACATGATTCAAGCTACACCGAAGACACGCCCACATGATTCAAGCTACACCTAGGACAAACCCACATGATTCAAGCTACACCGAGGACAAAACCACATGATTCGAGCTACACCGAAGACACGCCCACATGATTCAAGTTACACCGAAGACACGCCCATATGATTCAAGCTACACCCAGGTCACGCCCACATGAAAAGTTGAAACAGAAAGGACCTACGTGGAGAACACTATTCGCCAAACTGTCACGGCTATTCCGCCACAAGTGTCAGCTGGTGACTGGTTTAGCAAGCCGTGATGTGTAACAATAAGTGTATTTATGGGCACTAATACCGTATCCCTATGTGCCTCTAAGGCATGACAGGATTACCTTTACCTTTTTTTTTAAAGTTGTATTACTAATTGTTCACATTAGCAAAATGACAAGGAAATTGAAATCTGCACTGCTTGGCAAATAACTGAAAATATTGTTAACGACGAATTCAGCTAAACTGGGACTATATATTAACAGACAAAAAAAAAAAAAGTAATAGTGCAAGCAATAGCCTCATGGTAACTGAGGGAGTGCCAATTGAGGAAGTAGAGTATTTCACATATTTAGGTAGCATAGTGGATAAATACGGGAGAACAGAAAAGGATGTTAAAGCCAGAATAACCAAGGCCAGGACAGCATTTATCCAACTTAACAAAATATGATCATCTAAGAACATTAAAACAAGAACCAAACTTAGGCTTTTCAATACAAACGTAAAGACTGTCCTGCTATATGGTTCAGAGACAAGGGTTATAATCAAGACAGTACAACAGAGGATACAAACATTCATGAGCTACTGCCTGAGGAGGATTTTAAACATTAAATCAGAACAAGATCAAGAACGAGGAGGTCTGGGAAAGGGCAAGACAAGAACCTATGAACCTACAAATCATGTCTAGAAAGTGGAGGTGGATTGGCCGAAACCCGACACCAGCATAGCAAGACAGGCACTGACATGAAATCCTCAATGAAATAGAAAACGAGGAAGACCTAGACTTACCTGGAGAAGAGAAACGATGATAGTGCTCAGAGACAAGGGATACACATGGAAGGAAGCAGAGAATAATTCCAAGAACAGGGATGACTGGAGAGCCTTTATCCGTGGCCTATGCTCTCAATGGAGTGAAAGATGATGATGATGATGATGATGATGATGACTGCTTACTGCACGTGTAGCACTAGCAAAATGCCGACAGCCAGGACAAACTCATTGTTGACATGAAGAACAGCGAAGAGCTACACTCAGAACTAAAATATCGTTACAGAAGTTGATGGCCAGAACACGGGACTTTCCTTGGCATTATCAAGTGCTAGTGAATTATTTACAGTGCAAAGGCCTCGTGGCAGTTCAGAATACCACAGACGGTTCCTTGTACCAAGGACCGGACACTGCTAGATACCTAGTTCCGAGCACAGCATGAATGTTTCATAAACCTTCAGTATCTTGGCGGAATACGGTCAAATCATTTGGCTTTTTTCAGATGTTGGTGTAACGTTTAAAGTTTTAAACCTGGAATTTAAAATAAATTGGCCAATTGGTTATGTATTCATAGTTTGTATGAGAACTAAAAAGCTTTCTTGGTCCCTCATATTTTGTATGAGAACTAAAAAGCTTTCTTAGTCCCTCATAGTTTGTATGAAATCTAAAAAAAACTTTATTGGTCCCTCATAGTTTGTATGAGAACTAAAAAAATTTCTTGGTTCCTCATAGTTTGTATGAGAACTAAAAAGCTTTCTTGGTCCCTCATAGTTTGTATGAGAAATAAAAAACTTTCTTGGTCCCTGACTTTCTTTATGAAAATGAAACAAGAACAACCATGGTCAAAGGTCACAGGCATAACAGGAATGTAGCGTCCTAGATGAACTGACAAACTAAGGTCACGGCGAAAGAAAGAAAGAAAGAAAGAAAGAAAGAAAGAAAGAAAGAAAGAAAGAAGTTTAGAAGACAACTATCAACCAGGTAGGGATATTATGAAACTTGTGTATTATGTGGAACTAGTGTACCATCTTCTATTAGCTGTTTTGGAACCTATGCATAATGTGGAACCTGTGTATCATCTTATATTAGCTGTTGTGGAACCTATGCATAATGTGGAACCTGTGTATCATCTTATATTAGCTGCTGTGGAACATGTGTAGCATCTTCTATTAGCTGTTGTGGAACCTGTGTATCATCTTCTATTAGGTGTTGTGGAGCCTGCGTATTATGTGGAACCAGGGTATCATGTTTTTGCTTCTCTCATGATTGATTCTGGCGGTACTGGTACTGTATGATCGATCACTGTAACAGCTAGGGTTGCAGGGGCCAGTCTCTCTGGTCTGGCGTCTTTTGCTTCCAGATTTGACCTTCATTTTCTCCTGAAATGAAGCTGCACCCTCACAAACCATAACAGAAGTGGGCAAACCGCGGCTTCCGGTCCGCATGCGGCTCTTTGTGTACTCATAACGTGCTACACGCGAATATATTTTCTGATCTATTTACACGATAAGTAATATAAGACATAAACGCAGAATTTTCAGTTTACCGGACATAAATTGAGAGCTCACTGTATTAAAGCGTGAGTTTTATATTGAATAAATATTTCAGAACTTGAATGCTGATGTTAATGTTAGACTTGAGTCGGGGATTTAAGAAAAAAAATCAGATCGGGAAAGATCACGGAGCAATTTTGCTTAAGAATCAGTAGTCATACAAGCCGATGCCGACAATGAATATTATTACATGTTAGAGTTTCTTCATATTTATATCAAGTTTTTATAGTTAAAACGTGCATATAACAATAAGAACATGTGCATTATTTGTTCCATCTGGCAAACATCTTAGGTTTGTCGTGTGTGGCGCTTTGGTGTCTCAGTTTGGCTTCCACTGAACTTTAAGAAAAAACAAAATCAGCTTTCTATGAATATGTGAAGCGAGTGGGGACTTAATAACAGGAAAAACAAATTGGAAGAAATGCTATGTACGGATGAGGTCAGGACAAAAGGCAACCCAGGACAGTAGCATGACTGAAAATCATCATTTGAGCTGACCTAAAACATATTTATAGACCGGAAAAGAATCTCGATACCCTGTGGCTATCAGCACGGCAGCCGATGTGATTCAAATTCTGCGAACACGTTTTATTCTGTACTCAGCATTTATAGCCGGCTTGTCTTTGAGACCGCCACAGTTCTGCTCTGTGGTAGGTACGAAGTAAAGAGGAACGCCAAAGCCCAGGCGCCAAGTCCAGGCTAACGTCTTGTTTAAAGATAACACGACCTTCCGCTGTGACCTCTCTTTGTATGTGCGTGCGCGCGTCTGGTACAGGGCAAGGAGAGCCCCCCCCCCCCCCCCCCCCAGTGACCGACCTACTGCCAACCGACCAGCCTCACTCTGAACTGACCTTTTTTTTTTTTAAAAACTTTCCTTCAGACCGGCTGTTCCCCTCTTCTGTCCCCTCTCCGTAGGTTAAAAATGGGTACATTACCTTAAGGTGAGACCAGGTGCTCGATCTTTCGTGGACGTCTCTTGCAGTGCCACAAAACAGAGCCAGTAAAACGTTTGAGAAAACAACGATCTATTTTTTAATAACTCGTTAACCTCATAAATAGGTATTTATATTTTCACAGATAAATTAAAATATAAAAATGGTGCCTTGACCTGAGCTGAACTTGATATCGACGTTTTCGTTTGCCATTCTGGGCCTTGTATTCTGCTTTGTGTTTATGTTCTTGCTTGGACATGTCGGGGGCTCCATTATGTTCAGATTTTGGACATGACAACACTCGTAGAAGCCATGACTATAAATTCAGTTCATAACGGCGAATCTTTGAATATGGGGATCATCATTATGGCGTGCCATGTAATAGAAAGCGGGCGACAATGTTTCTCTACAAATGTTTTATCATGGTATTAAATATTTTAACTCAATACAATGAAAGAGGGGGGGGCAGGATAAACGGGACTAGAGTGGTAGCAACACCTGATGACAAAAATGGCGTGAGGGTAAAGCCGGAGAAACTGAAGCAAAGTGAGACAACGGTTACAGAACCAAGCTGACCGCCATCTCCTGCTGATACCCCGTGAAACAGAAAGAACTCTGCCCACAGGAACGTGGGTCGAAGGTGGAAGACGACTTCAAATACGAAACAGGATCTGTCAGGTTGCACGAGGTGATAACGACAAGACAACCCAGGAAACGTCCCTTTGAGGAGATGAATGCTGAAGAAGAAGAAGAAGAATACCCGAAATATATCATCAAATCATTCTGTACAATCACTATCTTATGTAATTTTCGTGGTGCCTTTCTGCAAAGAAATTATGAACGACAAATCCACACATTTCCCTCAAGATCGGGATCATTTTCTAGCACACATAATTTTCTACGGGAACACAGTCTAGTCACGTAAATAATTGAAAGGAAAAAAAAATGACGTGCTGCTAACTTTAAAAAAAAAAAAAGTGTACCAAAAACATTTGTCACATTTTCTTTTCCAAATTTGTGAAACAGACATCAACTCACCTCCTGGACAGTATAAATGTGAAGAAAATGATTGGATCACGCGTCACTTTTGGCCGGAGTATGGTGATGTGATATTTCAACTTTCATTTACAGCACAATGCAGCAGCAAGAATACAGCAAAGACAGCAGGAATGACACAAGACACTACAAGTCAGAAATGTAGACTGTAAACTTTACAACTAAAGATAACCAACAATTACTGTACTTATGGACTGTAAACTTTACAACTAAAGATAACCAACAATTACTGTACTTGTTTCTTCTTCTTCTTCTTCTTCGTTCGCTTCTACCACCAAAACCGCCACTGTGATCCTACTGAATTTACGCCTGTGGTCCTTGTTAGGTCCCGTGGTCTCCTGTGTGGTCCCCGAAAGGACCACATGAGATCCACAAGAGGACCACAAGGGGTTCAGAGTATCACAGGGCTTTAGCCTGTATTCTTGGTGGGTCTCAAAAGCGGGATTGCGTGACACCGTGGTTTTCATTGCACCAGTTTAGTCTAAGGTTACTGTACTTGTAGACTGTAAACTTTACAACTAAAGATAACCAACAATTACTGTAGACTGTAAACTTTACAACTAAAGATAACCAACAATTACTGTACTTGTAGACTGTAAACTTTACAACTAAAGATAACCAACAATTACTGTACTTGTAGACTGTAAACTTTACAACTAAAGATAACCAACAATTACTGTAGACTGTAAACTTTACAACTAAAGATAACCAACAATTACTGTAGACTGTAAACTTTACAACTAAAGATAACCAACAATTACTGTAGACTGTAAACTTTACAACTAAAGATTACCAACAATTACTGTACTTGTAGACTGTAAACTTTACAACTAAAGATTACCAACAATTACTGTACTTGTAGACTGTAAACTTTACAACTAAAGATAACCAACAATTACTGTAGACTGTAAACTTTACAACTAAAGATAACCAACAATTACTGTAGACTGTAAACTTTACAACTAAAGATAACCAACAATTACTGTACTTGTAGACTGTAAACTTTACAACTAACCCAGCAGTTACTGTCCTTGAAGACTGTAAATTTTACAACTACAAATATAACAACTATTGTACTTGTAGACTGTAAAATTTAGAACTACAAATAGCCAACAACTGTTGTACCTGTAGACTGTAAGCTTTACAACTGTAAATAACCAACATTTATTTTATTTAACAAAACTATTACACACGTGCTAGACCACAGAGCACGCATATCACTACGCGGCGGTAAAATGGTCGCTCTACTCGCAGCCAACTTTCAACCAAGGAAACAAACATTAATAAATGATTTTTTTTTTCTTTTTCAGTTTCAGCCTGTCTCAAACAACGGCAAAATCATGAATCACTGAGCAGAAACTACAAGTCATAAACTTGTTACTTCCATAGATCTAAGTACCACTTCTCTGTTTTATATCCAAAAACCTTTGGATGTATGTAAACGTATAATTTGTAGAAGTATATAATTTGTAGAAGTATATTGCAGTATTTCTGTACACCCGGTGTAGACTTTCATAGTTACTATTCTGTGAGAAGAATCGGTTCGTGAAAACCAAGGAACATGTAAATGTGTGTACCAACAGTGACTTGATAACGTCTCTTACGACCGCAAGGTTTATATTAAAATAATAAGAAAGAAAGAAAGAAAGAAAGAAAGAAGGAAGGAAGGAAAGAAAGATGATAATGACGATAACTGGTGGACTGAAGAAAGAGCAGGAGATTGACAACAACAACGACAAAAATGGAAGCGAGTTTGAATCTGTGAAACAACAAAACTGTATTTAAGTTCATGAATTTATGAAAAAAACAGACAGATGTATTTCAGTTTATGAGTGTATGATAATTACAGTACATATTCTATTACAGTAAATATTCTATTGCTGTACATATTCCATTATATAAATATTCCATTGCAGGACTTCACAATAACATTCTGTGACCGTGGACTTTATGGAAGTACATTCTCATCAGAATCACCGAAAAACTCGAGGGAAACGAAACAGAAAGAGAGAAAAAGAAAAATTCCTGACAAAGTTGAAGAAGAAAAGAAAGGCCATTGATCTGACAGGAAAAACAAAAGACCGTACATAATGGAGAAACAAGATGGCTACCCCTGTTGGGATCGCAAATCATGAATAAATATGAGCAACAATGCACAGATGGGTCTGAAAGACTGATACTAGCACAAAAATTGCTGGTTTTATGCACCATTTTGCTTTGATCTAAATTCTACACCGCGGAGACTTCTTATTTTGGTGATTACTGTTCGCTTCAAATTATATATTTGTAAAACTTTAATCTTTCTCTTGTGACAACATACAGAAATGTAGATCTAAGAAGCAATATCAGTTCAAACTTACACAAATGCTTTATCAGTTTTAAAGTACTAAAAATAATCTACATGCTGTATGGGGGAATTACGGTAGCACTTTTAGAATACTAAAGATAATCTACATGCTGTATGGGGGAACTGTTGCTGGTGAGCTTGAGGGGGAAAAAATCATGAATATCAAGAAAGACCAGGTTTCATAAACTTAATCATCTTCAGTAATCCACGAGTGTTATAGCCTGCACCCATACTTCCACGCCACGGCGGTGTGGAGATTTGATGATTCTCAGTTTCAAGCGCTGTCTTATCTGGACACGAACATAGAAACAAAATCAAGGAACCTGACATGTAGACATACAGAAGAATAAGACGATTTCTCTACGGAAAGGAAAGAAATCAAGGAAATAATAATTCCCATGAAACTGGAAAGAGAAACATGAAAACCAAAAGAATCAGGCAGTTCAAATATTTCAGCCATATCAAAAGCTATAAAACAACAATGACGACTATACCAGCAAGAAATGTAGCACGAGATTGACAACAATATAGACTGGTAGACTGAAGAAAATGTAAGAGATTGACAACAATATAGACTGGTGACTGAGAAAAGAGCAAGAGATTGACAACAATATAGACTGGCGGACTTAAGAAAGAGTAAGAGATGGCAACAATATAGACTGAAGGACTGAAGAAAGAGTAAGAGATTGACAACAATATAGATTGATGGACTAAAGAAAATGTAAGAGATTGACAACAATATAGACTGGTAGACTGAAGAAAATGTAAGAGATTGACAACAATATAGACTGGTAGACTGAAGAAAATGTAAGAGATTGACAACAATATAGACTGGTAGACTGAAGAAAGAGCAAGAGATTGACAACAATATAGACTGGTAGACTGAAGAAAATGTAAGAGATTGACAACAATATAGACTGGTAGACTGAAGAAAATGTAAGAGATTGACAACAATATAGACTGGTGACTGAGGAAAGAGCAAGAGATTGACAACAATATAGACTGGCGGACTTAAGAAAGAGTAAGAGATGGCAACAATATAGACTGAAGGACTGAAGAAAATGTAAGAGATTGACAACAATATAGACTGGTAGACTGAAGAAAATGTAAGAGATTGACAACAATACAGACTGACGGACTGAAGAAAGAGTAAGAGATTGACAACAATATAGACTGGTAGACTGAAGAAAATGTAAGAGATTGACAACAATATAGACTGGTGACTGAGGAAAGAGCAAGAGATTGACAACAATATAGACTGGTGGACTGAAGAAAGAGCAATAGATTTACAATAATATAGACTGGTAGACTCAAGAAAGAGTAAGAGACGCAACAATATAGACTGGTAGATTGAAGAAAGGACAAGAGACAGACAACAATATAGACTGGTAGACTGAAGAAAGAGTAAAAGACGCAACAATATAGACTGGTAGATTGAAGAACGGACAAGAGACAGACAACAATATAGACTGGTAGACTCAAGAAAGAGTAAGAGACGCAACAATATAGACTGGTAGACTCAAGAAAGAGTAAGAGATTGACAACAATATAGACTGGTGGACTCAAGAAAGAGTAAGAGACGCAACAATATAGACTTGTAGATTGAAGACAGAGTAAGAGATTGACAACAATATAGACTGGTAGACTGAAGAAAATGTAAGAGATTGACAACAATATAGACTGACGGACTGAATAAAGAGCAAGAGACACAACAATATAGACTGGTAGGCTGAAGAAAGAGTAAGAGATTGACAACAATATAGACTGACGGACTGAAGAAAGAGTAAGAGATTGACAACAATATAGACTGACGGACTGAATAAAGAGCAAGAGACACAACAATATAGACTGGTAGGCTGAAGAAAGAGTAAGAGATTGACAACAATATAGACTGACGGACTGAAGAAAGAGTAAGAGATTGACAAGAATATAGACTGACGGACTGAAGAAAGAGTAAGAGATTGACAAGAATATAGACTGACGGACTGAATAAAGAGCAAGAGACACAACAATATAGACTGGTAGGCTGAAGAAAGAGTAAGAGACTGACAACAACATAGACTGGTACATTGAAGAAAACTGGACTAAACTTGACTGGATGCTCTGAGAAAACTAACACATCAAATTGGAGGGCCATTACAAACTTCCATGGGACGAGGGCACATGATGATGATGGACAGTGGAGCAGAGTCGTGGCCGGTGATGGTTAAACCTGGCATGCCACCCTCCCCCCCCCCCCCTCCACCCCATTTTTTGGAACTTTATGTAAAATGCTTTCGGAGATGCCTCAATGTGGTACTTGTGAGTTTCGTTTGGTGAGCTATACTTTGATTCAAGAACGAACCACGTGAGTTTTCTAGTGAATATGTGTGTTAAGATTTCAGTCTTGTGGTGAGTCATGTAGAAACACGTGTAGCGACATCTGAAATACTGAAGTGAACACAAGAAGTAGTAACGTGCATTCATAAATTAAAAAGTGACAATCATTCATTCATTCATTCATTTGCATGTCCCTTGCGGAACTTTGCCTCCCAAACAGCACTCCTGTAGGCCTCTCGGTTGTGAGCAAGATGGCCTGCTGCTGTTGCATCCATTTCCATATCGTCAACGATGTCTTGCAGCCATCTTCGTCTTGGTCTTCCTCTTTTTCTTTTTCCCATTATGTATCCTTCCAATACGGTCTTCTCTAAATTATCATGACGTTTAATGTGTCCAAAATATTTAAGTTTTCTCTCTTTAATCCTCTTCACTAGCCAGCCTTCTTCAATATTAAGCTCTTGTAGTATAGATATATTTGTTCTTTTTTGTGTCCACGATATTTGGAGAACTCTTCTGTAGCATTTACATTCAAAGGCATTTATGTCTTTCTCAGCTGTTTTGTTAAGTGTCCAGGTCTCACAGGCACATGTTGCGATGGGAAAGATGAATGCCCTTAAAAATCTTATTTTTGTGGTTCTGTCTGCTCCTCCCCACAGATTCTTTATTTGTTTTACTTTCTGAAGAGCGACAATAGA
The DNA here is from genome assembly GCA_009760885.1 of Achatina immaculata. NCBI lineage: Eukaryota > Metazoa > Mollusca > Gastropoda > Stylommatophora > Achatinidae > Lissachatina > Lissachatina immaculata. Next base: position 46,739,854 of record CM019716.1, read on the forward strand.
GAAAGATAATATAGTCCCGGTCACAACGTGTCAACAATGATGTATGAAAGTGTCTTAGTTGTCTATGTCACAACGTGTCAACAATGCTGTATGAAAGTGTCTTAGTTGTCTCCGTCACAACGTGTTAACAGTGCTGTATGAAAGTGTCTTAGTTGTCATGGTTACAGCTAGACATATAAGAGAAAGTCAAGCTAACGCTCATATAAAAGAACTATAAAGACTACAATAAATGCAATGGAGAACACTTCGGCATCATATAATAAATCTGAACCGAAGACAATAATTCAGGGGTTAAACAATATTTGAGCCTACGACGAAGAAGAAGAAGACTGCATAGTCGAGGGCACAAGCCAATAGGTCGTCTGCCAGTGAGTGGTAGACAAAGGAAGAGTGAGTAGAATCGTGATGGACGTACACAGAGACCAAAGAGTACATGCCCCAGCTATTGTCACTTGCTGCTCTATAAACATCTTTCTTTCCCGCGACTCTACACGCATCTGCTTTCCTTCTTATGCCTCCTCAGACATTTACTTTCCTTCTTATACCTTCTCAGACATTTGCTTTCCTTCTTATACCTTCTCAGACATTTGCTTTCCTTCTTATACCTCCTCAGACATTTGCTTTCCTTCTTATGCCTCCTCAGACATTTGCTTTCCTTCTTATGCCTCCTCAGACATTTGCTTTCCTTCTTATACCTTCTCAGACATTTGCTTTCCTTCTTATACCTCCTCAGACATTTGCTTTCCTTCTTATACCTTCTCGGACATTTGCTTTCCTTCTTATACCTTCTCAGACATTTGCTTTCCTTCTTATGACTCTACAGACATCTGCTCTCCTTATCATGTCTCTATAAAAATCTGCTTTCCTTTCATGACTCTACAGACATCTGCTTTCCTTCTTATGACTCTACAGACATCTGCTTTCCTTCTTATGACTCTACATATATCTGCTTTCCTTCCTATGACTCTACGGACATCTGCTTTCCTTCCCATGACTGCACGAACTTGGAAGCTAAATTCACACTTGGAGAAACTAAAAGTCATGTTTCTTCAGCGCCCATGCTGTCATATTTCAAACAAATGGTCAAAATATGAGATGTTCTAAACCAGATGCAGAAATTCAAATACCTTGGAGCAGTAATAACTTCAAATGGGAAATGCAGAACAGAAATTAGGAACAGAATAGGCCAAGCAAAGACTGCATTTCAGAGAATAAGAAACATATTATCCAGCACATCCTTATCAATGAATGTTAGAAAACGAGTCCTAAAATGCTATATTGAACCTATCTTGTTATATGGAAGTGAATCATGGACAATAGGCAAGTCTGCACAAAAATCATTGGAAGCAGCAGAAATGTGGTTTATTAGAAGAATGTTGCGAATCCCTTGGACAGCAAAAATAACTAATGAAGAATGTATGAGAAGAGCTGGAGAGACAAAAAAATCTTGTCAGAAAGATAAGAGAGAGACAATGTACTTTCATAGGATATGCAATGAGAAGAGGGGGCATTGAAAATATTATAACAGGAAAAATAGAAGGAAGAAGATCAAGAGGAAGACCAATAGAAATGATACTGGACAGTCTGACGGGATGGTGTGAGAGGAGATCACCAACTGAACTGATGGCCTGCATGAAGGATCGTGTACTCTGGAGAAGCATAATAGCCAACGCCAGTCGGCACGGCACATGATGATTGTGATGATGACGAAGTTCATACTGATCGTAATAGCTGACGAAATGTGTGGCGTACAAAAAAGTTCTCGAAGTGTACAAACTGTGAGATGTGCATAAATGTGTACACAGAAACAGTTGCACGCCTACACACGATGATGATGATGACCTAGGAAGAAGGAACAGCTGGCTATGATCAGGAGAGATCAGAACTAGATTTTCTCGCGCACACTACAACTTCCGCCATGTTCACATTCATCAAGCAGTCAGTGACTCGGGGAAGGGCGGGCCTACTTGTGCGTGCCACCAGTACAGAAGCGGCGCGTCACTAAAGGCCATTCACCTCAGTCTATCAAGTTTTGTTGGTGTCCTGGGCCCCCGCGGGCCTCCCTCCTCCCTCCCTCCCTCAGTACAGACTAGAGGTTTGCTATTTCCTGCCCGCTCCAGGACCGCCGGAATGTGCGCGCCGGCGGGAACATTTTGGCGGGGTTGTCGCGCGCGTTGTCAACTCGTACAGATACACGTTCGTAGTTTATTATGAAAAAAAAAAGCGATCGATATGTTACACAAATTTTGGAATATGAATATTTATGTTTCCTTGCATTTGTTTATTAATAACTTTGTTTCTTGAAGTTGCTACAGGGAGGTGGAACATACGGCCAGCGAAAACAGACATCTGTTGTCAAGAATGTGAAGCTAAGTCTGCAGAGTTTAGCTTCGACACCATCTCTACAACTTGTAAGAAATAAAGCGAGGCACAATCTATCTATCTATCTATCTATCTATCTATCTATCTATCTATCTATCTATCTATCTATCTATCTGTCTGTCCCTCCGTGCGTCTGTCTGTCTGTCTTTCTAACCTGATTATTTTTCCTATGTTCAAAACTGGACACTAAACTGGAGAGAGGACAATTAAAACAAAATGCCTATCTCACAGATCCTGATATATTTATCCTTATAAATACTGAAATTCCCTTTTATTTCCGAACATGCAGCGATCAAAGATGAGAAGATGGGTCAAAATGGAATATCGTTTTAATAGGGACATCGGTGAGAAAGTCCAACTCTAGACTAAACTGGTGCAAGGAAAACCACGGTGTCACGCAATCCCGCTTCTGAGACCCACCAAGAATACAGGCCCAAGCCCTGCAATACTCTGAACCTCTTGTGGTCCTCTCGGGGATCTCGTGTGGTCTTTTCGGGGACCACGGGACTTAACGAGGACCACAGGAGTAAATTCAGTAGGATGACAGGCCGGTCTTGGTGGTAGAAGCGAACGAAGAAGAAGAAGAAGAGGGACATTTAGATGTTTTGACCGAAGTAATAGAAATTCTGATAAAAATCCTTTAAGTAACAAGGACTGTCTCGTATAATACAGGACAGTTGGTCACTTTATCTGTGTAAATATGTTTGTCTGTCACAAATAAAAAATGAACAAGGGAAAAAAAAAGGCTTCGTTTATTTCTTTTCTTTCTTCTTTTTTCTTGAAATGACAATTGGGAACTCCATGTTTAAGTGGGCTGTGTAAAAAGTTTCCAACTTGAAGTAAAAAAACGAAACAAAATTCACCAAGTATGTCACCATGAAACAGCGGATGAGTCCAACAGCGTAATATAGTGTGTCTGAAATACATTTTAGTAACTGGAATGGTAATATTGTATAGCTGAAATGACAACAAAGAAATGTTTAGATGCCCATTATTTGTATAAATCACATGAAAGACCTGGAAGATTCTATTTCCAAACCTCCCACTAGTTTGTGAATGTTAGTGTGCGTCTCGCCCTGCATGAGGTTATCAGAATGTACATACAGCATCCATTATCTCTGTAAAAGCTGGCACAGCAGAGCTGAATTTACGAGTAGCAGTGAGAATTTCTGTTCCCGAATATTGTTGCGTAAACTGTGAGAAGTCTTACTAACAATGGAATTCATAGAGACTCCTTGTCTAGATAGATATATTAAGCCGCACATAATAAACTTGAGTAAAGCAAGGAAAACCGTGTTATTATAAAGTGACTATTATCTCTCACGACAGATAATCAAAATTAACCGGTTTTCTACTAGTTTGCCCTCAGCGAGTTTATGATATTATGGTTATCGCCCTTGTTGTTGGACAAATCCACAGACTGCCATCTCCTGCTCTGTGAATCCTAGAGTGTGTAGCAACCGGCCTCAGTTCTATGTTGGTTGTTGGGATATCCTCTTGCTCCCCACACGTCATGTTTGGGATTAGTATGACTCATTTTTTAGTCACAAGTTTTCCATCTTAAGAAGAGATGTCATGTCAGTCTTCTGTTTTGCCAGCTCCTTTGAGGACATTCACAAAGATGGTATGATGCGAGTTTAAAGGTTACATGTAGATATGGTACAGTGTGAGTCTGAAGATTACATGTAGATATGGTACAGTGTGAGGTTCTAAGGACTGCAAACGCGCCTCAAACAGCCTCTGGCAGTCAAGTCCAGCTCCTGGCCTTCCCGTGGCAGAACTGTTTAAACTGACAGGAGAAGGGGCGAGGGCGAATATCTGGCGCCTGAAAACCAGTTACTTAGGGTAGATGAGTGGCACGTTTGGTAGCTCATCTGCCGCTGCTGGCGAGATTTTCAGCTGCCGTGCGTGGAGCGGTGCTCCTCCCGGCCAATGAATGAAATTTGCAAATGAGGTTGCCGCGCAGCATCACTGCGGAAAAGGTGGTAGAAAGGATAAACCGAAGCAAACAGTCAAATCACGCCACCTCTGGTCTGGAGGTTGGCCACGTCCTGAGTGCAGTCATATCGGGTGAAATGCATGAACCGGCTTGTCCCAGAGGTTAAGACACTGCTGGCGAGATTATTCAAATGCCGCGCGTGGAGTGAAGCTCCTCCCGGTCAAGGAAGAAATGCGGAAAAGAAATAAAGGTTGCTGTGCGGCGCCGATGGGAAAAGGTGGTGGAATGTGAAGTTTAATCGGTATGTCCAGTAGTATCGCTACGAGAGCTATACCACAGCACCTCTGCTCTAGAGGCCGGCCACGTCCGAAATACACCTACACTGGTGAAATATGCCTAAACCGGCACACACCAGGGGTGGAACTTGATGGCTAGACATGTCATGCCACCTCCGCTCTAGAGGTCGGTAACGCCTGATAAACACCCATACTGGTGAATTTTGCCTAAACCGGTTCATACCAGGGGTGAATCTTGAAGGCTATGCATGTCACAGTTACCTCTGCTCTAGAGGTCGGTCTCGTCCCAAACACGCCCATACTGGGATAATGCCTAAACCGGCTCAACCCAGGGGTAGAAGTCACTAGTGGCGAGGATTCGTCCTCCTGGACAAAAGCTCCATCCTGGTCACAACTAGGAAGGGTAGCGGCCACGACCGCAAAATGCTGAAGTCGGAGACACTGGACCAGGGAAGTCTAGATAGGCAACCACCTCTCACCCGGCGGGGATGTATGCGTATCCTAATCACGCTGAGGTTTTCCGGTGAGAAAGTCCAACCCTGGACTGGATAGGCAACCATCTCTCACCCGGCGGTGATACACGGGTATCTCAAAACACGTCGAGGTCTTCCGGTGAGAAAGTCCAACCCTAGACTAAACTGGTAAGAATTAGAAAAATATTTTGGCCAAACACTATAAGAAATAACATCTTATTAGCAGAAATGCAGATGAAACCACTGACAACAATTATTGAGGAAAGACGCTGGCAATGGTTGGGACATGTGCTCCGAATGACTGACAACTCACTACCAAAAATAGCACTAAGATGGACACCACAGGGGAGCAGAAGTAAGGGTAGACCAAAAGAGACATGGAGAAGAACAACAGAAAGGATGTTGAGCAATAGAGGGCTCACCTGGGCAAGAGCAGAAAAAAAGGCGAAGGACAGGCATTTGTGGAAAACCCTTGCGGAAGCCCCATGTGCCCTGGGCACTTAAGGTTCAGAGAGAGAGAGAGACTAAACTGGTGCAATGAAAACCACAGTGTCACGCAATCCCGCTTCCGAGACCCACCAAGAATACAGGCTAAAGCACTGTGATACTCTGAACCCCTTGTGGTCCTCTCGTGGATCTCGTGTGGTCTTTTCAGGGACCATACAGGGGACCACGGGACCTAACGAGGACCACAGGCGTGAATTCAGTAGGATCACAGTGCGGTTTTTTGTGGTAGAAGCGAACGAAGAAGAAGAAGAAGGTACAGTGTGAGTCTGAAGATTACATGCAGATATGGTACAGTGTGAGTCTAAAGATTACATGTAGATATGGTACAGTGGGAGTCTAAAGATTACGTGTAGATAAAGCACAGTACGAGTGAAACATTCACGTTCAGGTGTCCAAAGTGGCGGTCTGGAACATTAATCTGTTATGTTTGATGAACACAACCTTGACAAGTAACTGTTCAGTTGACATCTATCGAGGACACTCCATTTAAGATGTCTCCAAATCCACGGAACCAAAAGGAGTGGAAACTTTCTTGAAGTGTTTGTGAGAGAGAGCTAGAAAGTTACCACATCTTCCTGTACTGCAAGTTCCAGGCAGACGAAGCTGTTGTGAAGATTTAGGAAGACCATATCCCTGGGTATCCTTTCAGAATCATCATCATGTGCCGTGCCGGTCGGTGCAGGCGGTCATGTTTCCTCGCAGATCTGGTTCCTTGATATTTTCCATCAGCTCAATTGTGATTTTATTGTTGTATCGTAGTTAGACTGCCCATAATTTCTCTTAGTCTTCCTCTGCATCTCTTCCCATTTATCTTTCCTGTTGTTATGATGTTTTCAGGCCCTCCTCTTCTCATTATATGTTCAAAGAACTTTGAGTGTCATTTTCTTATGGATTTAGATTCCTATCTACATGTTTTTTTGTTAGACATTCCTTGTTTGTCATCTTAGCTGTCCGCAGTCTAGCGAACCACATCTCTGTTGCCTCTAGAGATCTTTCCATCCATCTGTTGATTGTCCATGATTCACTTCCATAGAGTGGTTCTAAGGACTGTTATTACCGGAGGAGGGGTGGAGAATTCGTTCTCCGCTCCAACGGCGTGCGTCTCAAACAGCCTCTGGCAGTCAAGTCCAGCTCCTGGCCTTCTCGTGAGAGAACTATTTAAACTGACAGGAGAAGGGGCGAAGGCAAATATCTGGCGCCTGAAAACCAGACGCTTATGGTAGATGAGAAGCACGTGTGGTAGCTCATCTACCGCTGCTGGCGAGATTCTTCAGCTGCCGTGCGTGAAGCGGTGGTCCTACCGGCCAGTGAAGAAAGGTGCAAATGGGGTTGCCGCGCGGCACCACTGCAGAAAAGGTAGTGGAAAGGATAAAGCGGAGCAAACAGTCAAATCACGCCACCTCTGGTCTGGAGGTCGGCCACGTCCTAAGTGCACTCATATCGGGTGAAATGCATGAACCGGCTTAACCCAGAGGTTAAGACACTGCTGGCGAGACTCTTAGGATGTCGCGCGTGGAGTGAAGCTCCTCCCGGTCAAGGAAGAAATGCGGAAAAGAAATAAGGGTTGCTGTGCGGCGCCGATGTGAAAAGGTGGTGGAAAGGATAAAGTGAAGTTTAATCGGTATGTCCAGTAGTATCGCTGAGAGAGCTACACATACCACGACGCCTCTGCTCTAGAGGCCGGCCACGTCCGAAATACACCTACACTGGTGAAATATGCCTAAACCGGCATACACCAGGGGTGAAACTTGAAGGCTAGGCATGTCACGCCACCTCCGCTCTAGAGGTCGGTAACGCCTGATATACACCCATACTGGTGAAATATGCCTAAACTGGCTCACACCAGGGGTGAAACTTGAAGGCTACGCATGTCACGGTACCTCTGCTCTAGAGGTCGGTCACGTCCCAAACACGCCCATACTAGGATAATATGCCTAAACCGGCTCAACCCAGGGGTGGAAGTCACTAGTGGCGAGGATTCGTCTTCCTGGACAAAAGCTCCATCCTGGTCACAACTAGGAAGGGTAGCTGCCACGACCACAAAATGCTGAAGTCGGAGACACTGGACCAGGGAAGTCTAGATAGGCAACCACCTCTCACCCGGCAGGGATGTATGCGTATCCTAATCACGCTGAGGTTTTCGATGAGAAAGTCCAACTCTAGGCTGGATAGGCAACCACCTCTCACCCGGCGGGGATATGCTGATATCTAAACCACGTCGAGGTTTTCCGGTGAGAAAGTCCAACTCTAGATTAAATTGGTGCGACGAAAACCACCGTGATACTCTGAACCTCTTGTGATCCTCTCGGTGATCTCTTGTGGGCCTCTCAGGGACCACAGGGGGACCACGGGACACATCGAGGACCACAGGAGTAAATTCAGCAGGATCACGGGGCGATCTTGGTGGTAGAAGAACGAAGAAGAAGAAGAAGAAGAAGTATCATTGATCTGCCGATAATGCAACCTTCCCTGTGGTTCCAGAAAAGCTGTTGTTACAGCTATTACTATCATCATCATGTGCCATTTCGCCAGAAAAGGTTACTTGTGGTGGATCTGCAGCTTACCCTATCAGCTCCTACTTTCACAGTGCAACCCGGCCCCCCACCCCAAACTTGTTATTGGTTAAACTTGTCCATCCACGTCTACTGTCATTTCCTTGCTCTCTTCCCTTCATCTTTTAAATACGACTTATGGCATATTAGTATATGATGATGATGATATACCGAAATAGTGCAATCTTCTTATTTGTTCTATGTTCTTTCTTTACTTTTATTTTTCCATTTTCGGTTGTCCTAATTCTTCTCTTATTTCAGTCTATGAATTTCTCAGGATAAAGTGTGGATGTGCGATTTTCTTTCAGAAAGTAATGCATCACATCTTTTTTTTCTTTTCAGCTTATAATGAAGATAGAGCCATGAAATTTTGCGCACTTTAAATATGGCATGTGCCGATTGTGTGAACCAAATTGCACTGCATCCGGCCAAAGAATATGGATGCCCTAACCATTGAAATGGAGCGTGTTAGCAACTTGCGGTATAAGCAGCGAATTGTAATAGAATTTCTCGTTGCAGAGAAGGAAACTGATGTGAACATTCACAAGCGTATATGTGGTGTGTATGGAAGTTTTGCAGTCGACAGGAGTACAGTCAGTCACTGGGTTCAGAGAATCAAAGAATAAATAAGTGGAGATAAGGAGCTGCATGATCGGCCGCGCTGTGGACGTCCTGCCACAGCCACAAAGGCAGAAATGTTGAAATGCGCTGAGGGCATTATTATTACTGATAGGCGTATCACTACTCAACAACTGGCCTTAAAGCTGTCAGTCAGCAATGGTAGTGCAAATGCAGTTGTAAAAGCTCTCGGATTTTCTAAGGTTTGCGCAAGATGGGTTCCTTGAAGTCTCACAGATGACCATCGATTGCAAAGGAAAGGAATTTCTTCTGAATTATTGGAGCATTTCAATGCTGAGGGAGAGAACTTTTCGGCTAAGATTGTAACAGGTGACGAAACCTGGGCACATCATTTTGAACCTGAGACAAAATGACAGTCAATGGAGTGGCATCATCCGCAACCACCATGAAGAAAGAAATTCAAGACAACTCTTTCAGCTGGAAAGGTCATGATCACTGTCTTTTTGGGACATTGAAGGTGTGATTCTTGTGGATGTTATGCAAATAGGAGAGACAATCAATTCGCAAGCTTACATTAAGACATTGAAAAAAAACTCAATCAAAGTTTTCGTAGAGTTCGGCCGCACAAGAATCCAGCAGACCTGCTTCTCCTTCACACAATTCTGGCAACACGGGAAGCAATCACCAAATTGGATTGGACTGTACTACTTCATCCACCCTATAGTCCCGATTTGGCACCCTCTGATTTCCATCTATTTGGTCCACTTAAAGATGCACTCCGAGGGGTAAGATTTGAAGACGACAAAGGAGTGATTCATGCAGCGAAGAAATGGCTACATAATCAAGAGAAAATCTGGTATGAGCTAGGAATACATGCACTTGTTTCACGCTGGCGTAAAGCCGTAAAAGTTGATGAGGATTATGTTGAATAATACCGATGTTTACGTGACATATCCATGTATTGAATAATACCGATGTTTACATGACAACGTATATTGTGTATAAATTTCATACTTTTTGACTAAACAGCTCCTGAGAAAAACGATGTGCTGCATTACTTTCTCAACGCCCCATCGTGTATATAATGGCACGCTGTTATTGTTGATAAGTGTAGCAATGAAATAGCAAATATATCTTCTTTCTCATTTGCGTGTGTGAAAACTGCCGAGTATCATAAATTTGATATTTTATGGCTGATTGTCACAGTTTGATTGACATAAAAAGCCACAGTAACAACAAACCATGTTTGTGTTACACATCTCGGATTGTTTCCGTTTTCTGTCTTCAGTTTTTCCCTTTGTTTTTCTCCTATGCTCACAGTGGTCTCCGTCTGACACTGTCTTTTGCCAGCTTTTCCCTGTCGTCTTGGCTGTTGGAAAAGATCTCTCATTAAAGCATAGCACTTATAAGCTAAGCCTCAGTTTTAGCCTGGAAAATGTTAAGCTTGGTAAGTCAGGACCGTGTTCTCAGTCTTAGTCTTGTTCCGTATCCATATCAGCTCTTTTGTTTCTCAAAGGTAGTAGCTGCCTGCCATTTTTCGACGCGCCCATTTCTATGTGGCGCAGTGGTTTTCAAACCTTTCCAGACTGCGACACACTTGGCAAAACAAATTTCTATCTCGGCGCACCTGTGTTCTGTAACCGTAAATTGTAGTATTTTACAGTTTACATTTCAATGAGTGCACTGTAGTGTGAACGAAAATGTATGCCACTATCAATAATTGGCTGCACATAACTGGCTGTCCTATGGTACACCAGTGTGGGAAGAAAAGGGGAGGGAATGTTCAATCTGTATAGTTTAAAATTGTGTGGGGGTGGGGAGATCCGTCTCCTGCTTGAAAAGGCGAAAAATTTCAGCACTTATCGGTTTTCAAGGGAGGGCATTACAAGATGTTTTTTGGCCATGGCGTCATCAATCGTAATGACCTCTCTGCCGGACAGTACGGTTGGGCCTCCATGAAAATCACAGGAAAATATTCTGCAGTCCCCTCATATTAAAAAAAATTTTTTGCTCATCCTGGCTTCCATACTGAGGTGAGGTCATGTGACCACGAGCCTCCGCGACCTTTTCAACTTGGCCCGCTTTTCCTTTTCCCGCCATCGTCTGCAGCTTCCACAAAGATGTCGGTGGCCATTCTCAGGTAAATTCTCCTTTCTTTCACATGTTTTCTCCAGGATTTACATGCTTTTGGCATTAATATGTGTTCTAGCTTGTATGAATAGCTAATTAGATTATGAGTTTTTTGTTATTATTCGGTCGGTGCTGGATTTAGAGTGGGAGAACAATTAGCAAATATGGACGTGAAAGCGTGGGGGAAGAGAGACATTTGTTGGCGACCATTGGCCGTGTAGCGACTGAACCGTCACTTTCCTGGCTTACCACAAACTTTAGCTTACAGATGTTCATGTAGAGTATGTCTGACTAGTTTTTTTTAAACACAATTCTGAACTGATAAGTTGCTGTCTTGCCCGCCAGTCGCGGCTGAATGAAGCCAGAAGTTTCCGTGACACTTGTTTGGAGAGCAAGGCTGAAACGCCAACATTTCTCTTCAGTTTGAAAGTTTCTCGTCCTCATAGTAAAGACACCAGGATGGGATTTGAAAACAGTTTAGCAAGAAGGAAAACGATCTGATTTCGTGGCATGAATGGATAGATCTTGTATTTTCAGATAAACACTTGAAACAGTTCAATGAATCACAAGTTGTCTTGTATCACATGTAACTTTGTGTTCTTCTGTTAAATTCACTCACTCATTATGAGTTTGAATGCGTTCATTCATTCATTCATTCATTATGCGAGTTTGAATTCATTCATTCATTATGTGAATTCACCAGTGTGAGTTTGAATTCATTCATTCACTATGTGAATTCGCATTCATTCATAATGTGAGTTTAGGTTCATTCACTGTAATTCATGTAAATAAGCAATGGCTGTCATGCTTGTTCGTCCCGTGGTGTTTCTGGTCACTTTTTTGCCCAGCTCCTACCATACAGTCCACAGCTCTATCATTTTCTCAGTTGCCCCCTTTTTCCCCCTTGAGTTTCCCACTGATCGTCAGTTATGGTTCATCAGTTACACAGAATATTAGACTTTCAAACAAAAGTAGGAACAGCTGTATTCATTAACGAGCACACAGATGTAACATTACACCTTAATTATGCAAAAACCTACAGGACAAAGAAATGGGGAAAGAAAATATAAATTCACGTGAAAGTTACTTTAAAAGTAATAACGGAAAAAATGAATGGAGAAAAAAGGAGCACTTAGCTGTGACTTGCATGAAGCTGTTTCTGAGAGTGCGCCTAGGGAAATATTTAATTTTATTTACTTAATCCAAAAAATTGCTGAATCAAATACATAAGAAGCTTTCAACAAAGGGAGACATGAAGGACAAATAAATGCTTGAACAAACGTGGAACATGGAATATATAACATACATGACAACTTTAGTTAAACCAGATCTCATGTTGATATGTCAGTAAAATATATCTTGGTTACATTTTATACTGCCATGTGAGAGCTTGACTGGGACAAATGGTTTTGTAGTTTGCATTGGCAACAACAGAGTTAAAAAGGCTCCCAAGAGTGAAGTGTACTTGCACTTATGTGTAAAGTAACACAAATATCCCCTCTAACTAAGGAGCTCTGACACTGATCCAGTGTCAGATTTTTCTTACATAAGAAATTAAGATTTGAGTAAGGTTGACCCACAGCTGTCTGTGAGTTGCTTTTCATTCAGATATTAATATTTTAGTGAGATTCAGATAGCAACCAGAACACAAGGAAGATAAAATAAAATGGAAATAGAATGTAATTATTGAACTGAAGGTACAGACAAATTCTGTTTTGTACCATGTCTTCATTTTCAGAATTTCATAGGAAAATATTGGAGTAATATTATTTTAGTTAAAATGAATGAATGATCGTTATTTTCAAAGGGTGAACAATGAGTGTTGAGACGGTACAACAATTAAAATTGGTGTCAGAAAATGATGAAATATTGAGAAACAATTAGAATGGATAGCAGAAAATAATGAAATGTTGAGAAACGATTAGAATGGATGGCAGAAATGATGAAATATTGAGGAAAAAATTGGAATGGATGGCACAAAATGATGAAACACTGAGAAACAATTAGAGTGGATGGCACAAAATAATGAAACATTGAGAAACAGAATGGATAGCAGAAAATGATGAAATGTTAAGAGACAATTAGAATTAATGGCACAAAATGATGAAATGTTGAGAAACAATTTGAATAGATGGCACAAAATGATGAAATATTAAGAAACAATTAGAATGGATGGCACAAAATGATAGAATTTTTCAGAAACAATTAGAATGGATGACACAGAATGATGAATTATTGAGAAACAATTAGAATAGATGGCAGAAAATGATGAAAAGTTCAGAAACAATTAGAATGGATGGCACAAAATGATGAAATATTGAGAAACGATTAGAAAAGATGCCAGAAAATGATCCAATATTGAGAAACAATTAGAATAGATGGCAGAAAATGATGAAATATTGAGAAACAATTAGAATGGATGGCACAAAATGATGAAATGTTGAGAAACAATTAGAATGGATGGCACAAAATAATGAAACATCAATACAAACAATTAGAATAGATGGCAGAAAGTGATGAAGTACTGAGAAACAATTCGAATAGATGGCAGAAAATGATCAAATATTGAGAAGCAAATAAAATTGGATGGCAGAAAGTGATGAAATGTTGAGAAACAATTAGAATGGATGTCAGAAAATGATGGAATGTCGAGAAACAAATAGAATGGATGGCACAAAATGATGAAATGTTGAGGAAGAATTAGAATGGATCTCCGAAAATAATGAAATGTTGAGAAACAATTAAAATTAATGGCAGAAAATGATGAAGTGTTGGGAAACGAATTAGAATTAATGGCAGAAAATGATGAAATGCTGAGAAACAATTAGAATGGATCTTGGAAATGATGAAATGTTGAGAAACAATTAGAATGGATTGCACAAAATGTTGAAATGTTGAGAAACAAGAATGTATGGCACAAAATGATGAAATGTTGAGAAACAATTAAAATTAATGGCAGAAAATGATGAAGTATTGTGAAATAATTAGAATAGATGGCAGAAAATGATGAAATGCTAAGAAACAATTAGAATGGATGGCACAAAATGATGAAATGTTGAGAAACAGTATGAATGGATTGCACAAAATGATGAAATGTTCAGAAACAATTAGAATGGATGGTACAGAATGATGAAATATTGAGAAACAGTATGAATGGATGCTACGAAATGATGAAATGTTGAGAAACAATAAGAAAGAATGACAGAAAGTTATGAAATGTCAAGAAACAGAATGGATGGAAGAAAATGATGAAACATTGAGAAACAATTAAAATGGATGGCACAAAATGATGAAATGTTGAGAAACAATTCGAATCGATGGCAGAAAATGATGAAACGTCAAGAAACAATTAGAATGGGTGGCACAAAATGATGAAATGTTGAGAAACAGTTAGAATGGATGGCACAAAATGATGAAGTGTTGAGAAACAATTAGAATTAATGGCACAAAATGATGAAGTGTTGAGAAACAATTAGAATGGATGGCACAAAATGATGAAATGTTGAGAAACAGTATGAATGGATTGCACAAAATGATGAAATGTTCAGAAACAATTAGAATGGATGGCACAGAATGATGAAATATTGAGAAACAGTATGAATGGATGCTACAAAATGATGAAATATTGAGAAACAATCTGAATGGATGGCAGAAAGTGATGAAATATTGAGAAACAGTAGGAATGGATGGCACAAAGTAATGAAACAGTGCAAGAAGTAACCTAAAATATGTAAGTAAAACCTTACATTCAGCCAGCTGTAAGCTGTGACACTATATGTGCATGGCAGCTATGTTTTACATAAGCAGTTGTTTATCCAATATTCCACTGACACACAGCCTAGTATATGTTATCCAATTTCACTGACACAAAGCCTAGTATAATGTTATCCAGTATTTCACTGACACAAGGCCTAGCATGTTATCCAGTATTTCACTGACACAAAGCTTAGTATAATGTTATCCAGTATTTCACTGACACAAAGCTTAGTATAATGTTATCCAGTATTTCACTGACACAAGGCCTAGCATGTTATCCAGTATTTCACTGACACAAAGCTTAGTATAATGTTATCCAGTATTTCACTGACACAAAGCTTAGTATAATGTTATCCAGTATTTCACTTACACAAAGCCTAGTATAATGTTATCCAGTATTTCACTGACACACAGCCTAGTATAATGTTATCCAGTATTTCACTGACACAAAGCTTAGTATAATGTTATCCAGTATTTCACTGACACAAAGCTTAGTATAATGTTATCCAGTATTTCACTGACACACAGCCTAGCATGTTATCCAGTATTTCACTGACACACAGCCTAGTATAATGTTATCCAGTATTTCACTGACACACAGCCTAGTATAATGTTATCCAGTATTTCACTGACACAAAGCCTAGTATAATGTTATCCAGTATTTCACTGACACACAGCCTAGTATAATGTTATCCAGTATTTCACTGACACACAGCCTAGTATAATGTTATCCAGTATTTCACTGACACAAAGCCTAGTATAATGTTATCCAGTATTTCACTGACACAAAGCTTAGTATAATGTTATCCAGTATTTCACTGACACAAAGCTTAATATAATGTTATCCTGTATTTCACTGACACAAAGCTTAGTTTAATGTTATCCAGTATTTCACTGACACAAAGCCTAGCATGTTATCCAGTATTTCACTGACACACAGCCTAGTATAATGTTATCCAGTATTTCACTGACACACAGCCTAGTATAATGTTATCCAGTATTTCACTGACACAAAGCCTAGTATAATGTTATCCAGTATTTCACTGACACACAGCCTAGTATAATGTTATCCAGTATTTCACTGACACACAGCCTAGTATAATGTTATCCAGTATTTCACTGACACAAAGCCTAGTATAATGTTATCCAGTATTTCACTGACACAAAGCTTAGTATAATGTTATCCAGTATTTCACTGACACAAAGCTTAATATAATGTTATCCTGTATTTCACTGACACAAAGCTTAGTTTAATGTTATCCAGTATTTCACTGACACAAAGCCTAGCATGTTATCCAGTATTTCACTGACACACAGCCTAGTATAATGTTCATCAGATTGTGGTCAGACATCACATTTCACAGGAGTTTAATTAATACAAATTTTTAATGTCAGTTTCTTATAACAGGAAAAAAAGGCTTTTAAACCTGTCAGTTTCATGTGAGTGCTGATCTTCTGTTCATGTTCCCATGTTTAATAAAACAAAATGGGAGGAAAAAATATAAGAAAATGTTACAGGAGCATGAAAATGGCTTTCATAATCCAGAACTAGTTCTTTCAGCTGCATGCTAACAGACAAAATAACATTGCACAGAAGTGAATGGGTCTTGTCTTTGAGAACAGTGCTGAGAAGAAATTGTTGTTTTGCACCAAAGTTTCAGGTTGTGACTTTTTTCTTAGTATAGAACAAGTTGTAGGGCTTAACGTGGTCAGTGAGTCATGTCCTCTGTTGGCAGAGTAACTTGGAACAACAGAATATAATACTTTCAGCCTACTGAACTGAATATAATCAGCACTGTACTGTCAGCCTACTGAGCTGAATATAATCAGCACGGTACTTTCAGTCTACTGAAGTGCACTACAGAATTACTGTTAAGGATTATTAACTGGAGAATATGAAATAAGATAAAAACAAATCTCAGAAGAACAAAAACAAATCTCAGAAGAACAAAAACAAATCTCAGAAGAACAGAAACAAATCTCAGAACAACAAAAACAAATCTCAGAACAACAAAAACAAATCTCAGAACAACAATGTGGTTTTGCTGAAGAAGAGGTAACAAGTAATAGTTTTTACATTTAAGAACAGAGTGATCTGGAAGTAAACAAAGATTTACACTTTTGCTGCATCGATTACATGAAAACTTTGATATGAAGATTGATACAAATGACGGAAAAACTTACTATAGATGGTAAATATATGAATTAAAAATATGTACTGGAATCGAAGAGCAAAAATAAGAGTAAACAATGACATAGGTGAATATCAGGATATAAAACCAGGCGTAAGACGGGGGCCGTGTACCGTTATTTTATCTGTTCTCATTACACAGTGAAAACATCATGAAGGCATAAAAAATGTGAAAGGAATGAAAATAGGAAGTCATAATATCAGCAGCTTAAGATATGTGGCACTCAGCATAAAGTGAAAGCAGTTTGCAGAAACTATTGAACAAGATTATTAAAGAGAGCAGTAAAAGAGGACTAGAGGGAAGCAGCAAGACAGAAACGATGGTAATTATATTTTTTTTAAAAAGAGTAAATATGCCAAAGTGCACTACCCCATCGAACAAGAAAGCATTGTAAAGTTGTCTTGTGGTAGTTTATTTAAAAAAAAAAAAAAGAGTAAATATACCAAAGTGCACTACCCCATCGAACAAGAAAGCATTGTAAAGTTGTCTTGTGGTAGTTTATTTTAAAAAAAAAAAAAAAGAGTAAATATACCAAAGTGCACTACCCCATCGAACAAGAAAGCATTGTAAAGTTGTCTTGTGGTAGTTGAAGGTAAACGTAGGCGGCAAACTCAAGAGTAGAAGGGGAAAAGGCTTACTGATGGTGAAGGAAAACTGCAGTACAGAGATGGCTTTATTACAGTACACTATAGAGAAGGCATTACACTACTTCTCATGAGCCTTGTTTCAATTGTAAGCTGTGAATTGTTTGAATTTGAGTTCTTTATTCATTTTCTTATTTTTTTTTTTTTTTTTATAAAGAGTGAAGTTTGTTGCTTTTGACTTCATTTGGTTATTTCTCATGGCTTGTATGTGATCTTGTAACTTTGTGAAATTTATACAAGAATAATTTTTTAAAAATAGTTTGCTTAAATAAATTTATTTTTTTATGTGTACATTAACTTGAAGGGGTTTTAAAGAAATTTCTGATACAGGAAGGCAGTACTGAAACAGTGTTATTAAAGAAATTAATGACAAAACTAGGAGAGGTTTAGAAAATCTGTTGAGTTACTTTTTTGTTCTGTCAAACATTGTTTTATGTGTAGAATTTATTATTTTGTTCTGTCCAAACATTGTTTTATGTGCAGAATTTATTATTTTGTTCTGTCCAGACATTGTTTTATGTGTAGAATTTATTATTTTGTTCTGTCCAAGCATTGTTTTATGTGTAGAATTTATTATTTTGTTCTGTCCAAGCATTGTTTTATGTGTAGAATTTATTATTTTGTTCTGTCCAAGCATTGTTTTATGTGTAGAATTTATTATTTTGTTCTGTCCAAACATTGTTTTATGTGTAGAATTTATTATTTTGTTCTGTCCAAGCGTTGTTTTATGTGCAGAATTTATTATTTTGTTCTGTCCAAGCATTGTTTTATGTGTAGAATTTATTATTTTGTTCTGTCCAAACATTGTTTTATGTGTAGAATTTATTTTGCTAAACCCTAACATGCATGGTTGGTATTAGTGCATTTGTCGAGAACGTTAGAGAATTGATCAGTGTAGCGGTGAAAATCTGGAATTTTAATCATTAAGTTGAGGTATTCTTAAACCATTTTTGACATAGTTGTTGAGAGTGTGATCTGCACTATTACTTTAGCAGTTAAATGTATTTCCCACAATCTGCAGCATCGTTTTAACTTGTGAAATAGATGTTTGGCACAGTGAAGTATGTTTTAGATTCACATTTATAGTAGTGATATTTCATGAAGGGAGATCTGCTAAGTGAGTCCATTTAACTTTACCATGTGTGTTTATGGGATGAAGTCTTTTTCCATTTAGAGGATTGTCAGAATAAAATTTTACTTTCCTTCTCCTCTACTCTTTTCTTTCTCTCCCCCTCCCCTCCCCCAAACACACAAGTCCATGTTATCAGCACAGACAAAAATCTGTCAATGTTTTTATGTACAGACATGTACCAGTATGTCAGGTACCTTGTGTTTCGAAGCCTGGTTATAACCCAAGTGAAGTCAGCTAACAAATAACTGAAGAAATATATCTGGAACATCTCATAAGGTTACCAGTAATCTAAATACACTGTGAATGTAAGAAATAAATGCAAATGACTTTTAAAAATATCAGAAATATATTGCATACATGCAAGAGATATTAGGCTGTGTGTTGCATGTATACAAGAGATATTAGGCTGTCTGTTGCATATATACAAGAGATGTTAGGCTGTGTGTTGCATATATACAAGAGATGTTAGGCTGTGTGTTGCATATATACAAGAGATGTTAGGCTGTGTTGCATATATACAAGAGATATTAGGCTGTCTGTTGCATATATACAAGAGATGTTAGGCTGTGTGTTGCATATATACAAGAGATGAGGCTGTGTGTTGCATATATACAAGAGATGTTAGGATGTGTATTGCATATATACAAGAGATGTAAGGGGCAAAGGTCAGGAGCAGACTGAGATGAAGATAGAGAACACAGAGTAAATAACTGGAGAGAGAGAGAGAGAGAGAGAGAGAGATAGACCAGGGATAGAGATAAGTGGACATTGTATCTACAGCAATGAGCCACAAAAGCTTAGAATGCTAAAAAAAAAAAAATAGTGTTCATTTCAGAATGCACACATCAGTGATCCAAGAATGTGCTCATAAATTGTATGTATGTAGAAGTCAGTGAAACAAACTGTATGTATGTAAGTAGAAGTCAGTGAAACAAAATTATTAAACAAGGTTTTTTAATCAAGCAAAAAAAAAGACATAGATTTATTGATGTACTTAGAGCATTGTCTCACAGTGATCTCTGTTTTACTGACACTGGAACTAATCACAAACGCCCCAAGGTCCAATCATTTTTATATGCACACCATCATACCTGTCAGATATGTAGGTTGCCACCATCTGCAGCATCGTTTTAACTTGTGAAATAGATGTTTGGCACAGTGAAGTATGTTTTAGATTCACATTTATAGTAGTGATATTTCATGAAGGGAGATCTGCTAAGTGAGTCCATTTAACTTTACCATGTGTGTTTATGGGATGAAGTCTTTTTCCATTTAGAGGATTGTCAGAATAAAATTTTACTTTCCTTCTCCTCTACTCTTTTCTTTCTCTCCCCCTCCCCTCCCCCAAACACACAAGTCCATGTTATCAGCACAGACAAAAATCTGTCAATGTTTTTATGTACAGACATGTACCAGTATGTCAGGTACCTTGTGTTTCGAAGCCTGGTTATAACCCAAGTGAAGTCAGCTAACAAATAACTGAAGAAATATATCTGGAACATCTCATAAGGTTACCAGTAATCTAAATACACTGTGAATGTAAGAAATAAATGCAAATGACTTTTAAAAATATCAGAAATATATTGCATACATGCAAGAGATATTAGGCTGTGTGTTGCATGTATACAAGAGATATTAGGCTGTCTGTTGCATATATACAAGAGATGTTAGGCTGTGTGTTGCATATATACAAGAGATGTTAGGCTGTGTGTTGCATATATACAAGAGATGTTAGGCTGTGTTGCATATATACAAGAGATATTAGGCTGTCTGTTGCATATATACAAGAGATGTTAGGCTGTGTGTTGCATATATACAAGAGATGAGGCTGTGTGTTGCATATATACAAGAGATGTTAGGATGTGTATTGCATATATACAAGAGATGTAAGGGGCAAAGGTCAGGAGCAGACTGAGATGAAGATAGAGAACACAGAGTAAATAACTGGAGAGAGAGAGAGAGAGAGAGAGAGAGATAGACCAGGGATAGAGATAAGTGGACATTGTATCTACAGCAATGAGCCACAAAAGCTTAGAATGCTAAAAAAAAAAAATAGTGTTCATTTCAGAATGCACACATCAGTGATCCAAGAATGTGCTCATAAATTGTATGTATGTAGAAGTCAGTGAAACAAACTGTATGTATGTAAGTAGAAGTCAGTGAAACAAAATTATTAAACAAGGTTTTTTAATCAAGCAAAAAAAAGACATAGATTTATTGATGTACTTAGAGCATTGTCTCACAGTGATCTCTGTTTTACTGACACTGGAACTAATCACAAACGCCCCAAGGTCCAATCATTTTTATATGCACACCATCATACCTGTCAGATATGTAGGTTGCCACCATCTGTTCCTCTGTTGTGTTGAAACATGCTATAACTATTCCAAAGATTGGTTGAATCTTTTGGGTCCTTTTTATGTTGTCAAAAGCGTATAATGTCAGCATAATAATGGTGTTCTGGGATGTTTGTTTAAAAGCCACAGAACTCTAGTCCCTAAATATTGCCAGCGAAAGGTTGTGTGGGCATTTACTTTTAATAATGTTTTCCTCATGCATGCAAGAGTATAATCATATTTATCCTGCATAGATTCTTGTATTTGTTATGCTCTATAATTCTCTTCACTGGCTAGTAAAATAGGACTTGAAATTAACAAGGAAGAAACAAAAGTAATGAAACTTCTTATTAATGAAGAAGGGAAAATATACATAGAAGGAACAGTTGTTGATGAAGTAAGCCAATCTGCATACCTTGGCAGCTGCGTAGACCAGGATGGTGACATCAGGAAGGAAGTTAGAATTAGAGTTGCAAAAGCAGCTTCGACCTTCAAGAATGTTGAGAACGTATGGCATTTAAAAGTAATAAGCTCAAAAACCAAGTTAAGACTATTCAATTCAAATGTGATATCCATCCTCATTTATGCATGCAAAACCTTGAAAATAACTAAAGAAATATACAAGAAACTACTCACATTTGAAAACAAATGCCTAAGGAAAATGCTTCGTATAAAGTGGATGGAATTCAAGTGCAACTCAGAGATAAAGCAGATGAGCAAGCAGCAACCTGTCTCATGGGTGATCAGAAAAATGAGATGGACATATGTAGGCCATGTGATGAGAAGAAACAGTCAGAGAATCCCAAAACAAGCTATCAAGTGGAACACAACAGGCCGAAGAAAAAGAGGTCGACCATGTGAAACTCTAAAGAGGACAGTGTTAAGAGGGGCTAAAGTAGTAGGCATAATATCCCTTAATGAGGTTGAAAAGTTCGCTGAAAACAGGAAAACTTGAACTACCATGTGCACCCTATGTGATGTTTAATAGCACAGGAAGGATGTAAGATAAGATAACTTTATATATGATCGTATTTATCCTTCATAGATTCCTGTATATATATATATATATGATCGTATTTATCCTTCATAGATTCTCATATTTATTATGCCCTATAACTGTATAGACAATCAAGTTTATCCTGCATAAATTCTTGTATTTGTTATGCCCTATAACTGTAATATTATTTTGTACCCAAGTGAAGTTGAGAGTGTTGGACTGTGCTTCTTGTTTTTGTGATGAGAGCAGGAAAGTTGTGATGCTGTGTTGCATATATACAAGAGATATTAGGCTGTCTGTTGCATATATACAAGAGATGTTAGGCTGTGTGTTGCATATATACAAGAGATGAGGCTGTGTGTTGCATATATACAAGAGATGTTAGGATGTGTATTGCATATATACAAGAGATGTAAGGGGCAAAGGTCAGGAGCAGACTGAGATGAAGATAGAGAACACAGAGTAAATAACTGGAGAGAGAGAGAGAGAGAGATAGACCAGGGATAGAGATAAGTGGACATTGTATCTACAGCAATGAGCCACAAAAGCTTAGAATGCTAAAAAAAAAAAAATAGTGTTCATTTCAGAATGCACACATCAGTGATCCAAGAATGTGCTCATAAATTGTATGTATGTAGAAGTCAGTGAAACAAACTGTATGTATGTAAGTAGAAGTCAGTGAAACAAAATTATTAAACAAGGTTTTTTAATCAAGCAAAAAAAAAGACATAGATTTATTGATGTACTTAGAGCATTGTCTCACAGTGATCTCTGTTTTACTGACACTGGAACTAATCACAAACGCCCCAAGGTCCAATCATTTTTATATGCACACCATCATACCTGTCAGATATGTAGGTTGCCACCATCTGTTCCTCTGTTGTGTTGAAACATGCTATAACTATTCCAAAGATTGGTTGAATCTTTTGGGTCCTTTTTATGTTGTCAAAAGCGTATAATGTCAGCATAATAATGGTGTTCTGGGATGTTTGTTTAAAAGCCACAGAACTCTAGTCCCTAAATATTGCCAGCGAAAGGTTGTGTGGGCATTTACTTTTAATAATGTTTTCCTCATGCATGCAAGAGTATAATCATATTTATCCTGCATAGATTCTTGTATTTGTTATGCTCTATAATTCTCTTCACTGGCTAGTAAAATAGGACTTGAAATTAACAAGGAAGAAACAAAAGTAATGAAACTTCTTATTAATGAAGAAGGGAAAATATACATAGAAGGAACAGTTGTTGATGAAGTAAGCCAATCTGCATACCTTGGCAGCTGCGTAGACCAGGATGGTGACATCAGGAAGGAAGTTAGAATTAGAGTTGCAAAAGCAGCTTCGACCTTCAAGAATGTTGAGAACGTATGGCATTTAAAAGTAATAAGCTCAAAAACCAAGTTAAGACTATTCAATTCAAATGTGATATCCATCCTCATTTATGCATGCAAAACCTTGAAAATAACTAAAGAAATATACAAGAAACTACTCACATTTGAAAACAAATGCCTAAGGAAAATGCTTCGTATAAAGTGGATGGAATTCAAGTGCAACTCAGAGATAAAGCAGATGAGCAAGCAGCAACCTGTCTCATGGGTGATCAGAAAAATGAGATGGACATATGTAGGCCATGTGATGAGAAGAAACAGTCAGAGAATCCCAAAACAAGCTATCAAGTGGAACACAACAGGCCGAAGAAAAGAGGTCGACCATGTGAAACTCTAAAGAGGACAGTGTTAAGAGGGGCTAAAGTAGTAGGCATAATATCCCTTAATGAGGTTGAAAAGTTCGCTGAAAACAGGAAAACTTGAACTACCATGTGCACCCTATGTGATGTTTAATAGCACAGGAAGGATGTAAGATAAGATAACTTTATATATGATCGTATTTATCCTTCATAGATTCCTGTATATATATATATATATATGATCGTATTTATCCTTCATAGATTCTCATATTTATTATGCCCTATAACTGTATAGACAATCAAGTTTATCCTGCATAAATTCTTGTATTTGTTATGCCCTATAACTGTAATATTATTTTGTACCCAAGTGAAGTTGAGAGTGTTGGACTGTGCTTCTTGTTTTTGTGATGAGAGCAGGAAAGTTGTGATGCTGATAGTTGCAGTCACTTTCTCCTCAAGCGATAATTAGATCTTACTGTGTGTGACAGATTCTCAAGTGATCATTATTGTGTCACAGATTATGTGTTTTACTTCATATACCAACAGATAGTTGAGGTGGTAGGGAAATTTTTTTTCTAGAATCATGTAGCTTGGGTAGTCAGCTTAGGGAAGTATGTTTAAAAGCCACAGAACTCTAGTCCCTAAATATTGCCAGCGAAAGGTTGTGTGGGCATTTACTTTTAATAATGTTTTCCTCATGCATGCAAGAGTATAATCATATTTATCCTGCATAGATTCTTGTATTTGTTATGCTCTATAATTCTCTTCACTGGCTAGTAAAATAGGACTTGAAATTAACAAGGAAGAAACAAAAGTAATGAAACTTCTTATTAATGAAGAAGGGAAAATATACATAGAAGGAACAGTTGTTGATGAAGTAAGCCAATCTGCATACCTTGGCAGCTGCGTAGACCAGGATGGTGACATCAGGAAGGAAGTTAGAATTAGAGTTGCAAAAGCAGCTTCGACCTTCAAGAATGTTGAGAACGTATGGCATTTAAAAGTAATAAGCTCAAAAACCAAGTTAAGACTATTCAATTCAAATGTGATATCCATCCTCATTTATGCATGCAAAACCTTGAAAATAACTAAAGAAATATACAAGAAACTACTCACATTTGAAAACAAATGCCTTAGGAAAATGCTCCGTATAAAGTGGATGGAATTCAAGTGCAACTCAGAGATAAAGCAGATGAGCAAGCAGCAACCTGTCTCATGGGTGATCAGAAAAATGAGATGGACATATGTAGGCCATGTGATGAGAAGAAACAGTCAGAGAATCCCAAAACAAGCTATCAAGTGGAACACAACAGGCCGAAGAAAAAGAGGTCGACCATGTGAAACTCTAAAGAGGACAGTGTTAAGAGGGGCCAAAGTAGTAGGCATAATATCCCTTAATGAGGTTGAAAAGTTCGCTGAAAACAGGAAAACTTGAACTACCATGTGCACCCTATGTGATGTTTAATAGCACAGGAAGGATGTAAGATAAGATAACTTTATATATGATCGTATTTATCCTTCATAGATTCCTGTATATATATATATATATATGATCGTATTTATCCTTCATAGATTCTCATATTTATTATGCCCTATAACTGTATAGATAATCAAGTTTATCCTGCATAAATTCTTGTATTTGTTATGCCCTATAACTGTAATATTATTTTGTACCCAAGTGAAGTTGAGAGTGTTGGACTGTGCTTCTTGTTTTTGTGATGAGAGCAGGAAAGTTGTGATGCTGATAGTTGCAGTCACTTTCTCCTCAAGCGATAATTAGATCTTACTGTGTGTGACAGATTCTCAAGTGATCATTATTGTGTCACAGATTATGTGTTTTACTTCATATACCAACAGATAGTTGAGGTGGTAGGGAAATTTTTTTTCTAGAATCATGTAGCTTGGGTAGTCAGCTTAGGGAAGTATGTTGTCTAGATCCATGGAAATTATTGTGTGCAGAGAAGTGTGTTGTCTAGATCCATGGAAATTATTATATGTAGAGAAGTGTGTTGTCTAGATCCATGGAAATTATTATGTGTAGAGAACTAGATCCATGGAAATTATTATATGTAGAGAAGTATGTTGTCTAGATCCATGGAAATTATTATGTGTAGAGAAGTGTGTTGTCTAGATCCATGGAAATTATTATGTGTAGAGAAGTGTGTTGTCTAGATCCATGGAAATTATTATGTGTAGAGAAGTATGTTGTCTAGATCCATGGAAATTATTATGTGTAGAGAAGTATGTTGTCTAGATCCATGGAAATTATTATGTTTAGAGAAGTATGTTTTTCTAGATACATGGAAATTATTATTATGTGTAGAGAAGTATGCTGTATAGATCCATGGAAATTATTATGTATAGAAAAGTATGCTGTCTAGATCCATGGAAATTATTATGTGTAGAAAAGTATGCTGTCTAGATCCATGGAAATTATGTGTAGAGAAGTATGCTGTCTAGATCCATGGAAATTATTATGTTTAGAGAAGTATGCTGTCTAGATCCATGGAAATTATGTGTAGAGAAGTATGCTGTCTAGATCCATGGAAATTATTTTGTATAGAGAATTATGTTGTCTAGATCCATGGAAATTAGCCAATATAGGGAATTTTGTTTTCAAGAACCCGTAAATTTAGGTAGTCAGTGTAGGGAAATTTGTTTTCTAGAACCATGTAGATTTATGTGAGGAAAGAAGTTCACTTTTTTTTTGTCACATTGTGATGATATAATTGACTCTTGTTACAAATTCAGCTTTATTATGGAGTTTTGGCCCGTGACACAACAGCATGAAGTGGATTCAAGTGTTGTATACAACCTAGATTTGCACTGAAGAGTGATGTGCTGTGATTTGTGTTTGGTGTGAAAGACATGGGTAGTGAGATGTTTGGTGGAACATCATCTCATTACTCTGTCTTTTGCACTAATAAACAAAGCACTTCTTCAAGAAATGAGATGTTTGTTACATTCAGAGGATACTGATCTGTACAAGTTTTGAAGTCATAGACTGGAGTCACTGTGCCACAGATGTCATATGTTCAAACCTGTCATGATACAGATGTCATGTTCAAACCTGTCATGATACAGATGTCATATGTTCAAACCTTTCATGCAGATGTCATATATTCAGACCTTTCATACAGATATATTAAACCTGTCATACAGATGTCATGTCCAAACCTGTCTTACATATGTCATGCCCAAACCTGTCATACAGATGTCATGTTCGAACTTGTCATAATAGACTTATGGTAGCTTTCTACTGACATGGGAACAGGGTAACTAGTAATATATTTTATAGTAACAGGTAACAGCTTATGGAAACTATAGCAAGCAATAAATTGTGGAAATTGGCAACTAACAGCAGACATGGGAACTATTAATATATGGTAACATAAGGGGAACTAGTAGTATACTTTATGGTAACATAAGGGAATTAGGTCCAGAGTCTGTGGATTATGGTAACATAAGGGAATTCGGTTCAGAGTCTGTGGATTATGGTAACATAAATTCCATGTAGACTGAAGCCTGCAGTCTCAGCAGTTTTTATCCTTGGGATGACTACTTGTGGGGGATGGATGGATAATGGAATTGAAATCTCATAGATATAAGTTGTGTGACCATGTTAGTATCTGCTGATTGTGTGATCATGTTAATATCTACAAATTGTGTGACCATGCTAGTATCTATAGATTGCATACATAGTTTGTGGTTTTTGGTTTTGCAGGGACAGTAGACAAAATGCTCTTGTCATCCAATATGAAAGTGAAGGAGTTAATCACCTTTTATCTGTAGAAGTGGCAGTCTTATGTCATCTGATATGAAAGTGAAGAAGTTAATCACCTTTTATGTGTAGAAGTGGCAGTCTTATGTCATCTGATATGAAAGTGAAGGAGTTAATCACCTTTTATCTGTAGAAGTGGCAGTCTTATGTCATCTGATATGAAAGTGAAGGAGTTAATCACCTTTTATCTGTAGAAGTGGCAGTCTTATGTCATCTGATATGAAAGTGAAGAAGTTAATCACCTTTTATGTGTAGAAGTGGCAGTCTTATGTCATCTGATATGAAAGTGAAGGAGTTAATCACCTTTTATCTGTAGAAGTGGCAGTCTTATGTCATCTGATATGAAAGTGAAGGAGTTAATCACCTTTTATCTGTAGAAGTGGCAGTCTTATGTCATCTGATATGAAAGTGAAGAAGTTAATCACCTTTTATGTGTAGAAGTGGCAGTCTTATGTCATCTGATATGAAAGTGAAGTTAATCACCTTTTATCTGTAGAAGTGGCAGTCTTATGTAATTACTGGTTGGTCAGGCCAGCAGCATGATGTTACAGCTGTCTTGGTGGACATATCACTGCTAATTTTGATGGTCATTGCTATGGCTGAAAATTTGTGCCAGAATCTTTCTAGATTTATATTTATCTTCATAATAGTCTGCTCTTGTTGTTCAGATGCTGGTGTTGTCTGTTACATGAGTTGCTAGTCCACTGAGACAAATGACTGCTAGACTGTCCAGGTGACTGGGCTATGTGAGCATCCTATCATAGCCAGCTTGGATCAGTGTGGAGACATTTCACCCCACCTTTTGGTTTACTTTTACTTTGCAGTGACATACATTTTTAATATGGGTCAGTAACAAATCTTTATAGATTTCAAAATTAACTAGATCTATCCTAGCAACCAAGTTTCTTGCCAGCTTATTTGTCTTTGCTATGATGGTGACACGTCAAGATCCAGCAGATGTTTTGCTTCTATTTCTCTTTTATTCTCTGGAGTTGGTTCAGTTATCTTGTGATTGTATACTCTTACAGGTTTCTTGCTGAAGCCCACCAGGCATTTTGTTTTTGGCAGTATTACAAGTCTGTTACTTTACTTATACTAGGTCTCTTGGTGACTGTGACACAGATTGTTACTATGCACACTTATGATTTCTTCAAGCCTGAGTTCATTTCCATGTTCTGCCAGAATAGAAGAAATTTTCATAGAAGCAAACTAGATGGAAGTTCTTCTTCAGCTTTCCCACCCGTCTTCTCTCTTCAGCCTCTCTATTCCTAATCATCTCTCTTCAGCCTCTGTTCCTAATCTTCTCTCTCCAGCCTCTCTATTCCCAGTCTTCTCTCTCCAGCCTCTCTATTCCCAATCTTCTCTCTCCAGCCTCTCTATTCCCAATCTTCTCTCTCCAGCCTCTCTATTCCCAATCTTCTCTCTCCAGTCTCTCTATTCCTAATCTTCTCTCTCCAGCCTCTCTATTCCTAATCTTCTCTCTCCAGCCTCTCTATTCCTAGTCTTCTCTCTCCAGCCTCTCTATTCCTAATCTTCTCTCTCCAGCCTCTCTATTCCTAATCTTCTCTCTCCAGCCTCTCTATTCCCAATCTTCTCTCTCCAGCCTCTCTATACCTAATCTTCTCTCTCCAGCCTCTCTATTCCTAATCTTCTCTCTTCAATTAGTGACACCATTTTCTTTTATATCCTCTTCTATGTTGTCTTTCTGGATGAAAGTGACAATATAATTTTTTAAAAATGGATTGAGTGAGAAAGTAGTTGCTACATTTTATTTAGACTTGCTAAACATAGACATGAGCAGTGAGTGGCACTGGCCTACAGCTCTACCAACCCTAGCAGTCTAGGAGTAAAATACTTAACAGATGATGTTTTGATTGTGTTTGTATAAGAAATATGTTTCTAGACTCAGTAGAACAGATGCTGTTTTGATTGTGTTTGTATAAGAAATATGTTTCTAGACTCAGTAGAATAGATGATGTTTTGATTGT
Source organism: Achatina immaculata (assembly GCA_009760885.1). Classification (NCBI taxonomy): domain Eukaryota; kingdom Metazoa; phylum Mollusca; class Gastropoda; order Stylommatophora; family Achatinidae; genus Lissachatina; species Lissachatina immaculata. The sequence continues at coordinate 46,769,224 of CM019716.1, forward strand.
GTTTGTATAAGAAAGATGTTTCTAGACTCAGTAGAACAGATGCTGTTTTGATTGTGTTTGTATAAGAAAGATGTTTCTAGACTCAGTAGAACAGATGATGTTTTGATTGTGTTTGTATAAGAAAGATGTTTCTAGACTCAGTAGAACAGATGCTGTTTTGATTGTGTTTGTATAAGAAATATGTTTCTAGACTCAGTAGAACAGATGATGTTTTGATTGCATTTGTATAAGAAAGATGTTTCTAGACTCAATAGAACAGATGATGTTTTGATTGCATTTGTATAAGAAAGATGTTTCTAGACTCAATAGAACAGATGTTGTTTTGATTGCGTTTGTATAAGAAAGATGTTTCTAGACTCAATAGAACAGATGATGTTTTGATTGTTGAAAATTTATGTGTTTATGTTTATATGACAGACACATTTCTAGACTCACTAGATGGCACATGCAAGTTTTATGCTGTTGGTCAGAGGACACCATGTATATGTTGATGGCCATGACTGAGGCATCAATGTGATTGTGATGTGCACCCTTTTTCTCATATCACAGTCAGCTTTGATGAGCTCAGCTGTGGTGAACCCACCATACAAGATACCAGTGCACTTACACATTACAAGAAACCCGTGCTCCTACACCATACAAGACAACGGTGTTATTGCAACATATACTTTCTGTATGACTTTGGTTTCAGCTGAAGAAGTCATACAGTCATGTTTTTTGGACTGTTCAAGTGATTGTTTAAAATATTTTTGTTTGACCTGTACTGACAAGTTTACTGTCAGGCTAACGTCCCTGACATCACGGTGGCTGTGATGTGTCATTTGCATATCACAGTCAGGCTAACATCCCTGACATCACGGTGGCTATGATGTGGTGTCATTTGCATATCACAGTCAGGCTAACATCCCTGACATCATGGTGGCTATGATGTGGTGTCATTTGCATATCACAGTCAGGCTAACATCCCTGACATCACGGTGGCTGTGATGTGGTGTCATTTGCATATCACAGTCAGCTTTGGTGACAGGGTCCCATATCAGCAGCAGAGAGAGCTAAAATTGCCACGCCAGCAGAGACCTAAAGCTGACATACCAGCACATACAGCTAAAGTTGACAGCAGTGAGAGTTGGAGTTTATCAGAAAGTTTCGGCTGCCGTAGCTCCAGCAACATATTATTTCATGTTGTGGTATGTCTTGATTAATCGCGTGCAAGAATCACTTGGAGTAGGTAAGCTTGTGTGTTGTTTTTGTTTAAATTACTTGTATGTTCTGTTTTGAAGGAGGTAAGCTTGTATGTCTGTTTTTGTTGTATGTTCTGTTTTGAAGGAGGTAAGCTTGTATGTCTGTTTTTGTTTGAAGTACTTGGAGGAGGTCTTCTTTGTTCGCTTCTGCCACCAAGACCTCCCTGTGATCCTACTGAATTTACGTCTTTGGTCCTCGTTAAGTCCCGTGGTTCTGTGTGGTCCTGAAAGGACCACATGAGGATCACAAGAGGTTCAGAGTATCACAGGGCTTGAGCCTGTATTCTTGGTGGGTCTCAGAAGCGAGATTACGTGACACCATGGGTTTTGTTGCACCAGTTTAGTCTACAGTTGGACTTTCTCACCAAAAGACCTCGATATATTTTGGATATCAGTGTATCCCCGCTGGGTGAGAGGTGGTAGCCCACCCAGGCCAGAGTTGGACTTTCTCACCAGAAAACCTCGACGTGTTTTGAGATATCCGTGTATCACCGCCGTGTGAGAGGTGGTTGCCCCTCCATTCCGGCGTTGGACTTTCTCACCGGAAAACCTCAGCATGATTAGGATACGCATGCATCCCCGCCGGGTTAGAGGTGGTTGCCTATCTAGACTGCCCTGGTCCAGTGTCTCCGACTTCAGCATTTTGCGGTTGTGGCCGCTACCCTTCCTAGTTGTGACCAGGATGGAGCTTTTGTCCAGGAGGACGAATCCTCGCCACTAGTGACTTCCACCCCTGGGTTGAGCCAGTTTAGGCATATCCCAGTATGGGTGTGTTTGAGACATGGCCGACCTCTTGAGCAGAGGTACCGTGACATGTGTAGCCTTCAGTTTCACCCTGGTGTGAGCCGGTTTAGGCATATTTCACCAGTGTAGGTGTATTTTGGATGTAGCCGGCCTCTAGAGCAGAGGTGCCGTGGTATGTGTAGCTCTCTCAGCGATACTACTGGACACACCGATTAAACTTCACTTTATCCTTTCCTTCACCTTTTCACGTCGGCGCCACACAGCAACCCTTACTTCTTTTCCACAGTTTCTTCCTTGACCGGGAGGAACTTCACTCCACGCGCTGCATCCGAAGAGTCTCGCCAGCAGTGTCTTAACCTCTGGGTTGTTCTGGCATTTCACCCGATATGAGTGCACTTAGGACGTGGCCGACCTCCAGACCAGAGGTGCCGTGATTTGACTGTTTGCTTCACTTTATCCTTTCTACCACCATTTCCGCAGTGGTGCTGTGCAGCAACCCCATTTGCACCTTTCTTCTTTGGCCAGGAGGAGCACCGCTCAACGCACGGCTGCTGAAGAATCTCACCAGCAGCGGTAGATGAGCTACCAAATGTGCCTCTAATCTGCCCTAAGCATCTGGTTTTCAGGCGCCAGATGTTCACCATCGCCCCTTCTCTTGTCAGTTTAAACAGTTCTGCCACGAGAAGGCCAGGAGCTGGACTTGACTGCCAGAGGCTATTTTAGACGCACGCCGTTGGAGCGGAGAGCGAATTCTCCACCCTACCTCCGGCAATAACAGTCCTTAGAACCACTTGGAGGAGGTAAGCTTGTATGTTCTGTTTTTTTGTTTAAATTACTTGAAGGAGGTAAGCTTGTATGTTCTGTTTTTTTTGTTTAAATTACTTGAAGGAGGTAAGCTTGTATGTTCTGTTTTTTGTTTAAATTACTTGAATGAGATAATCTTGTTTGTTATTTTTGTTTAAATTACTTGAAGATTGTATGTTCTATTTTTATGTTTAAATTACTTGAAGGAGGTCTTCTTTGTTCGCTTCTGCCACCAAGACCTCCCTGTGATCCTACTGAATTTACGTCTTTGGTCCTCGTTAAGTCCCGTGGTTCTGTGTGGTCCTGAAAGGACCACATGAGGATCACAAGAGGTTCAGAGTATCACAGGGCTTGAGCCTGTATTCTTGGTGGGTCTCAGAAGCGAGATTACGTGACACCATGGGTTTTGTTGCACCAGTTTAGTCTACAGTTGGACTTTCTCACCAAAAGACCTCGATATATTTTGGATATCAGTGTATCCCCGCTGGGTGAGAGGTGGTAGCCCACCCAGGCCAGAGTTGGACTTTCTCACCAGAAAACCTCGACGTGTTTTGAGATATCCGTGTATCACCGCCGTGTGAGAGGTGGTTGCCCCTCCATTCCGGCGTTGGACTTTCTCACCGGAAAACCTCAGCATGATTAGGATACGCATGCATCCCCGCCGGGTTAGAGGTGGTTGCCTATCTAGACTGCCCTGGTCCAGTGTCTCCGACTTCAGCATTTTGCGGTTGTGGCCGCTACCCTTCCTAGTTGTGACCAGGATGGAGCTTTTGTCCAGGAGGACGAATCCTCGCCACTAGTGACTTCCACCCCTGGGTTGAGCCAGTTTAGGCATATCCCAGTATGGGTGTGTTTGAGACATGGCCGACCTCTTGAGCAGAGGTACCGTGACATGTGTAGCCTTCAGTTTCACCCTGGTGTGAGCCGGTTTAGGCATATTTCACCAGTGTAGGTGTATTTTGGATGTAGCCGGCCTCTAGAGCAGAGGTGCCGTGGTATGTGTAGCTCTCTCAGCGATACTACTGGACACACCGATTAAACTTCACTTTATCCTTTCCTTCACCTTTTCACGTCGGCGCCACACAGCAACCCTTACTTCTTTTCCACAGTTTCTTCCTTGACCGGGAGGAACTTCACTCCACGCGCTGCATCCGAAGAGTCTCGCCAGCAGTGTCTTAACCTCTGGGTTGTTCTGGCATTTCACCCGATATGAGTGCACTTAGGACGTGGCCGACCTCCAGACCAGAGGTGCCGTGATTTGACTGTTTGCTTCACTTTATCCTTTCTACCACCATTTCCGCAGTGGTGCCGTGCAGCAACCCCATTTGCACCTTTCTTCTTTGGCCAGGAGGAGCACCGCTCAACGCACGGCTGCTGAAGAATCTCACCAGCAGCGGTAGATGAGCTACCAAACGTGCCTCTAATCTGCCCTAAGCATCTGGTTTTCAGGCGCCAGATGTTCACCATCGCCCCTTCTCTTGTCAGTTTAAACAGTTCTGCCACGAGAAGGCCAGGAGCTGGACTTGACTGCCAGAGGCTATTTTAGACGCACGCCGTTGGAGCGGAGAGCGAATTCTCCACCCCACCTCCGGCAATAACAGTCCTTAGAACCACTTGGAGGAGGTAAGCTTGTATGTTCTGTTTTTTGTGTTTAAATTACTTGAAGGAGGTAAGCTTGTATGTTCTGTTTTTTTGTTTAAATTACTTGAATGAGGTAAGCTTGTATGTTCTGTTTTTTTGTTTAAATTACTTGAATGAGATAATCTTGTTTGTTATTTTTGTTTAAATTACTTGAAGATTGTATGTTCTATTTTTATGTTTAAATTACTTGAAGGAGGTAAGCTTGTATGTTCTGTAAATTACTTGAATGAGATAAGCTTGTGTGTTATTTTTGTTTAAATTACTTGAAGATTGTATGTTCTTTTTCTTTGTTTAAATTACTTGAAGATTGTATGTTCTGTATTTTTGTTTAAATTACTTGAAGATTGTATGTTCTGGTTTTTTTTTTTTTTAAAAATTACTTGAAGATTGTATGTTCTGTTTTTTTGTTTAAATTACTTGAATGAGATAATCTTGTTTGTTATTTTTGTTTAAATTACTTGAAGATTGTATGTTCTGTTTTTTTTGTTTAAATTACTTGAATGAGATAATCTTGTTTGTTATTTTTGTTTAAATTACTTGAAGATTGTATGTTCTGTTTTTGTTTAAATTACTTGAAGGAGGTATGCTTGTATGTTCTGTTTGTTTGTTTTTTTTGTTTAAATTACTTGAACATTGTTCCAGATTACATGAGGAAAATAATATGTACTGTATACTGGATTATTTGCAAGGAGACACGCTCATTTTGTTACAGATCACGAGAGGAAAACAATATGTACTTTATACTGGATTATTTGGAAGGAGACACTTTATATTGTTCTAGATGAGGAGAGGACAGGCAATGTTCTGTGTAAGCCGCACAGTGACGACCACAAAAAAGACGCAAATTTTCCTGATATTACTGCTCTGGTAGCTGTGGAGAGAGTTATGATCGCATTATGCCAGTTTGTTTTTTCTGATTTATTTAATTTTCAGTGTTTTTTTTTGTTATAACTTTATTTTATTCTTTGTAATGTGATGTTACAGTGCACATTTGGACACTGATTCTTTTTTTAGAATATATTTGCACAGGTTAAAAAATTTTTTGCGTGAACCACAAAACATGAGAGGCCACAATCTAGACACATGCAAGAAAACAGTTATGTACATTATTCTAGATCTCATGAAAGAAAACAGTTATGTACATTATTATAGATCACACGAAAGGAAACAAGTGACAACAGTGTGATAGAATAATGTAAGTGTAGAATTTTAAGTCTATATGGAATACCATCTAAAAGTGTCAACATCATTAATTACTTCTACAATGGATATGTTTGTGCAGTCAAGACAGAAGAAGGGATGAGTGAATGGTTCCAGATTGAAGCAGGCGTGAAACAAGGATGTATACTGTCTCCTTTGCTTTTTGGAATTACAATAGACTTCATAATTAAAAATTGCTGCACAGGTAACACAGGTATTGACTGGGTACATGAGACCTGACTAGAAGATCTTGATTTTGCTAATGGTATAACTTTTATCAGTAATAATGTGAATTCCATGCAAGAATAAACAGATATCCTGTCTTCGCTGCCTCGCAAAATAGTACTTGAAATTAACAAGGACAAAACAAAAATAATGAAACTTCCCATTAATCAAAGTGGAAAAATACACATAGAAGGGACAGATATTGAAGAAGTCAATCAATTTGCATGCCTTGGCAGCTACATAGGCCAGGATGGTGACACCAGAAAGGAAATTAGAATTGAAAAAGCAGCTTCGACCATCAAGAATCTTGAAAACATATGGCATTCAAAGGTTATAAGCACAAAAACCAAGCTAAGACTTCAGTTCAAATGTAATATCCACCCCGCATGCGAAAGCTGGAAAACAACTAAAGAAATAGACAAGAAAACAAATGCCTAAGGAAAATACTCGGCATAAAGTGGAACGAGTTCAAGAACAATGCAGAGATAAGACAGATGACTGAACAACAACCAGTCTCATGGGTGATCAGAAAAAGGAGAGGACATATGTTGGCCACTTGATGAGAAGAAATGATCAGAGAATCCCAAAACAAACTATCAAGTGAAACACGTAGAAAGAGGCAGACCGCGTGAAACTCTGAAGAGGACATTTTAAAGAGAGGTCAAATTAATAGGCATAAAATCCCTTGATGAGGTTGAAAGGCTCGCCGAAAACGAAAAATTCTCGAACTACCATGCTAGCCCTATGTGACGTTTAACGGCACGGGAAGGATATAAGATAAAAGAATTAAAACTCTAGATTGCTCAGTCGAAGGGACAGAATTCTAGTATATTGTAATACCTCATGATTATTTCCCCTTGGAGCCTGAACTTTCTGTGACCTATGGACATAAGAAAATCAATAATTGTCCTACTAGGATGTTGTAGGTCATGTTCTGACTCCAGCTCAGAATCCTCATCAAAAAGGACTGTTACCTCGTAGTAATTTTAACAGTCACAACAACTGAATTTGGGTACAAAGATTATTTGTTAGAAACTAAGATTTTTTCCAGCAGTTGAAGGTTAAGTAAATTGATTTTCACGTGCAGGTTTAGACTTTTTAGACAAGTTTCTAGATGGGGCTGAGACAAGTTTCTAGATGGGGCTGAGACAAGTTTCTAGATGGGGCTGAGACAAGTTTCTAGGTGGGGCTGGGAAAATCCCAGTCATGTAAAAGAGGTAGAGCTGACCAAGCAGGAGGATTTTTTGCATAGTAGTCTGGTTTTTTTCAGTAGAGAAGTTTGCAAGTATTCAGTTCCAGTTATGTAGTAGATTCAATTCCAGTTATGTAGTAGATTCAATTCCAGTTATGTAGTAGACTCAGTTCCAGTTATGTAGTAGACTCAGTTCTAGTTATATAGTAGATTCAGTTCCAGTTATGTAGTAGATTCAGTTCTAGTTATATAGTAGACTCAGTTCTAGTTATATAGTAGACTCAGTTCCAGTTATATAGTAGATTCAGTTCTAGTTATATAGTAGACTCAGTTCTAGTTATATAGTAGACTCAGTTCTAGTTATATAGTAGATTCAGTTCCAGTTATGTAGTAGATTCAATTCCAGTTATGTAGTAGATTCAATTCCAGTTATGTAGTAGACTCAGTTCTAGTTATATAGTAGACTCAGTTCTAGTTAAGTAATAGATTCAGTTCCAGCATATTGTCCTTCAGGACAAGATTTCTTTGTCGGTGAAATGTCAGCTGTTTAGTAATGGTGTCCCTATCAGGACAGAAGTGTGTTGTACTGGTTTCCAACCTTTGGAAGTTATGTGTGTTCTGGATTTTTTTTTTTTGTTGAAATTCACTCATTTGTAAGTAGTTGCTGACAGTAGTTGTCAGAAGTTTCTTCCCCATGGCGTGGGGGGGGGGGGGAAGCTCTCGTAATATTTGTTGATTCAACCCGCCATGTTGGCAGCTCGTCCTCTTTTCTCATCTCCTTTTTTCATCCTTCATTTCCTCATTCAAAAAATGTTTTGATGTGTATCCTTGTAGTTTGACTATTATTATCTTCATGGAGTTTCCCTGCTGTTAATCCTGTCAAGCCAGTGGAACGTCCTGTCAGAGTTTTCGTATGTGACATTGTCGGTTTTTCGTTGTAACAGTTGCCAACCTGGCGTTGTTGTGTCACTCAGGGGTACCATAGTGACAAGATTGCCTTTTTTGGCAGAGTAGTGCTACCAACTCCCACAGGCAACATCAGCATGTAAGTCTATCAAGATACAGTCCACAAAATTCCATCTCTAGACACCATGGACATGTCACAGTATGCTAATACTAGTTCAGTGGTGCCCTGTTGGCACATGTGTACTTGTTCCAGGGGGATACGCCTTTATGTACATTATTCAAGATTACACGAAACAGGTATGTACTTTATTCTTGATCACATGAAAGAAAAGTATGTACTTTATTCTAGATCACATGAGAGGAAACAAGTATGTACATTATTCTAGATCACATGAAAAGACAAGCAAGTACTTCAGCATTTTATTCTAGATCACTGTTGTCACAAAAATATATTTTATGTTTTACATTCTACAAGCAGGCAGATCTGTTTTCTGTTTTTCAAAGTACAGCAGGAGAGGAGAGTTCTTTTCTTGATTCGTCATCATCATCATGTGCTGTGCCAGAAAGCTTTGGCAGTTCCTGTATCTTGATTCTTCATATTTTGCATTTTGCTGTGTTGGTGATTTATTGTGCCTTTGCTTTATATTGTCCATGATGTTTTTTCTCAATGCATTTCTCTGCTTCTCTTCATATTTATCTTTCCTGTTGTTATGTTTTCAAGCCCTCCCCTTCTCATTATATGTCCGCAGAATGATGACTGTCCTTCATTTGCTTTTAAATGTCTATCAAATGTACTTTTAACATTCTTCGTGGCTAAATAGTTTTATGTTATTGGAGATAATACTTTGGAGACATGCAAGTTGCTTTTATTATTGAGAATGATACAATGTGACTTGCGTTTTTTTGTTTTTTTTTTCGAAATGAAGGAAATTGCAGAAATTTAAGTTTGCCAAGCACAAATCACAAATAACCGTTTAGCATTGCTTTAGTGCTCATGGATCTCTGTGGTCCATACTGGTCAGGTGCCGGTCGTCGCTGATTTCCACAAATCTCTTCATTCCATAAGATGTGTGTTGAACATTGCTCCGTGCCACTATTTTAGTCCATCAAGTATCTTGTTTCTTTTCTTTCTTCTGTCGCTCCAAGTTTTCTATTGTTACAAGGTCGGTTTTTCGTTGTAACAGTTGCCAACCTGGCGTTGTTGTGTCACTCAGGGGTACCATAGTGACAAGATTGCCTTTTTTGGCAGAGTAGTGCTACCAACTCCCACAGGCAACATCAGCATGTAAGTCTATCAAGATACAGTCCACAAAATTCCATCTCTAGACACCATGGACATGTCACAGTATGCTAATACTAGTTCAGTGGTGCCCTGTTGGCACATGTGTACTTGTTCCAGGGGGATACGCCTTTATGTACATTATTCAAGATTACACGAAACAGGTATGTACTTTATTCTTGATCACATGAAAGAAAAGTATGTACTTTATTCTAGATCACATGAGAGGAAACAAGTATGTACATTATTCTAGATCACATGAAAAGACAAGCAAGTACTTCAGCATTTTATTCTAGATCACTGTTGTCACAAAAATATTTTATGTTTTACATTCTACAAGCAGGCAAATCTGTTTTCTGTTTTTCAAAGTACAGCAGGAGAGGAGAGTTCTTTTCTTGATTCGTCATCATCATCATGTGCTGTGCCAGAAAGCTTTGGCAGTTCCTGTATCTTGATTCTTCATATTTTGCATTTTGCTGTGTTGGTGATTTATTGTGCCTTTGCTTTATATTGTCCATGATGTTTTTTCTCAATGCATTTCTCTGCTTCTCTTCATATTTATCTTTCCTGTTGTTATGTTTTCAAGCCCTCCCCTTCTCATTATATGTCCGCAGAATGATGACTGTCCTTCATTTGCTTTTAAATGTCTATCAAATGTACTTTTAACATTCTTCGTGGCTAAATAGTTTTATGTTATTGGAGATAATACTTTGGAGACATGCAAGTTGCTTTTATTATTGAGAATGATACAATGTGACTATTGCGTTTTTTTGTTTTTTTTTTCGAAATGAAGGAAATTGCAGAAATTTAAGTTTGCCAAGCACAAATCACAAATAACCGTTTAGCATTGCTTTAGTGCTCATGGATCTCTGTGGTCCATACTGGTCAGGTGCCGGTCGTCGCTGATTTCCACAAATCTCTTCATTCCATAAGATGTGTGTTGAACATTGCTCCGTGCCACTATTTTAGTCCATCAAGTATCTTGTTTCTTTTCTTTCTTCTGTCGCTCCAAGTTTTCTATTGTTACAAGGTGTTATAGTTTGCCTCTTCTCAAAACATGTCCTGCAAAAATGTGGATTGTTGTGTTCTGAATTTGGCCATAATTTCTCCCTTTTGCTCAGGGATAGCAGCTAAATAAAGAGTTGCCTGATAATCATGGGTAGCAGTCTAGGATAGCAGCTAAATAAAGAGTTGCCTGATAATCATGGGTAGCAGTCTAGGATAGCAGCTAAATAAAGAGTTGCCTGATAATCATGGGTAGCAGTCTAGGATAGCAGCTAAATAAAGAGTTGCCTGATAATCATGGGTAGCAGTCTAGGATAGCAGCTAAATAAAGAGTTGCCTGATAATCATGGGTAGCAGTTTCACACATTAGAATGACCAAAATTATGTTGAATGTGAACATTTACCAGCTTCAGAATGTGAACATTTACCAGCTTCAGAATGTGAATTTCCTGTGTCTGTGCTAGAGTTCTTGGCTTGAGCAGAGATTTAAATTAACGTTAGAAGTAAAACTCGGACATGATATCTTTGTTTTTAAAAGAAAGGGGCCAGAGGGTGGAAGGAGTAGCTACTTTGAAGTGAAGTATTTCAGTAGTAGAAGAGATACAAAGAGATATCTGAAAATCTGTTTAATATGCTAAAAATAATCAGGACATTTGTTTAATATTTCAAAGATATTGAAACAACTTCACTATTTCAAAGATGTTGAAGAGTATTTACTTCAGACAAGGCTGGCGTGCATCCTGTTCCTCATTAACGCTTATAAGTTTGGGTGACCACGGAATACCAAATTGACAGGCTAATTTTTTTGTCCATTGTACTTTTTAACGCTACACAGCTCAATTGCTGCCAAGGAAAAATAATAGGAGTAGCTTCATTAGATGCCTCATATGATTACCTTTTTGTTGATAGTTTCATTTTAAAATTTTGGTCAATTTTTTTTTAATGAATTATTTTCAGTTTGTTAATGTGTCGTCAAGATCAGACAATGCAGTCTAAATTATTGGTAATTTTATTTGGATTATGTAGAACATCTAGGACACCAGAAGAATGATACATACTTCCAGCTCAGCAGAGAAGAACAAGTCAAGATCTTTAGACTCAGAGCAGGCCACAACAGACTGAGACACCACGTGTTTAACATGCTCAAGATAGGCATAGCCGATGAATGCACAGATGGTGCAGACAACGTGACAGCCCAGCACCTGTAACAGTACTGCCTTTCATTGGATGAACCAAGGTGGCACCTTTGGCTGTTTACCAATCCATGACAAGCTGTATGGTGATCTTGACATCCTGAGACAAACGGCAGGATTCTTTAGATATCCAAGTTGATGTCTGAAAGCGTTCAGTGAGGATTTGGATTCTGTGTATGTATATAAAAGTGAGAAATATGGCTCATCTTCTGATCACATGAGACAGTCAAAAGATAATGAAGATAGTCAAAAGATAGCAAAGACAGTCAAAAGATAGCAAAAGACAGTAGGAAATTTTCTGTTTTCATGTATTTTGGTGACTTTTTCTTTATCCAGAGTTAAGATTTGGCCATAAAACTTTTTTCTTTTTTTTTTTTGTTCTCAGATATATTTTAATACAAGTTAAATGTTTTACTTTTTGTATAGATTCTGGTAGGTGACTTACCTTTCAAACAAGGAACAGTGTGCTAGGTTTTGAAAATTAGAAGACAGAGAAATTTGTTTTATTCCTAAATTACCCTTAAAAAAAGTAGGGGTAGGGGGGCAGTTTGAGATTAGAAATAAAGATTTTGCTAGACATAAATCATTTCTTGTGTTGTTTATTTGAAAGTCAAGATAAAGAATGGATATTCGGACATAAGTTGTGCTATGTTTAGTATTTTCTTTGGATATTGTTGATTGATTGTAATGCTTTTTCTTGTAATAATTATGTAAAGTTCCAATCACCGGAACACGCCTGCTGGTCCAGCGGAAGGGCTCAGGGAATACAAATATACAGTCCGGTTTATCCAAGAGACGGCTGCAGACGTAGGCAGTAAAATCATACAGAGAACTAGGTTCAGTTGTTGGTAGGTGCTGGTACTTTCAACCTTTGGAAGTCTAGGGGACCTAGCAGGGCTGGTACCTTCTCACTTGTTTTCTCATCATCGCATGTTTCTGTGCTCGCTCAGTCTGACTGAATGAATGAATAATCTTTATTTTTCAAGGGTAAAGAATTGGGCACGCAGGCCTGTCTTACATTCTGCCCTTCAAAAAAGGGATGAGCACTGCAGTGATGGAGTCTGAAGAGAAGCCAGGATCCACTCCAGGATTTTAGCCCTGCCACAGTAAGTCACTTCCAGCGTGACACAGTAGCTTTGTTTTTAAGATTGACTGTTCATGACATGTCGCTGTGGAAGTAAGGATCTGACATGTGCTCTTGGAAGTGTTGACCAGGACAAACCGTCATGGAAGGGGGGGGGGGCCTGACATAATTATGGAAGTGTGGATCTGATAGATTTTCATGAAAGTGTAGACCTGACAAATCATCATGGAAGGGTTGACCTGACAGGTCATTGTGGAAGTGTTGAGCTGGCAAATAAAGGAAATGTGGACATTGGTATTGCCAATACAGAGATGTGATCATGGTGAAGATTCATTGATTTTACCTGAGATATTTAGTTGTCTAGTTCTGCTGTACTGGAAGAAGTAGAGAGTTTTGAATATCTTGGATCACTACTAACTAATAATGGAGATACAATGAGGGAAATTAAAAGGAGGACATCTATCGCTCTTAAGAAAGTAAAACAACTAAAGAATCTGGAGAGCAACAGACAGAATTACAAAAATAAGATTTTTAAGGGCATGCATCTTTCCCATCACAACATATTCCTGTGAGACCTGGACACTTAACAAAACAGCTGAGAAACACATAAATGCCTTTGAATGTAAATGCTACAGAAGAGTTCTTCAAATATCATGGACACAAAAAAGAACAAATATATCCATAGTACAAGAACTTAATATTGATGTGTCATGCAATCTCACTTCTGCGACCCACCGAGAATACAGGCCCAAGCCCCGCGAAATCTGAACCTCATGTGGTCCTCTTGGGGACCACAGGACCAATCAAGGACCACAGGAGTAAATTCAGTAGGATCACGGGGCAATCTTGGTGGTAACGAAGAAGAAGACCTGTTAATTGATGGTACAGCAAGTGTGGTGCTAGACAAGTCTGTAGTAATATTGTTAGAAATGTCAGCACTTTTTAATACTGTTACTTTTGTTAGACCAAAATAAGTACATTGCAGAAACAAGCAGATGATAGAAACAAAGTATATGACATTAACAAGCAGATGATAGAAACAAAATAAGTACTGTATATGATGTTAGAATGTGATAGAAACAAAAATAGGAGCTAGAATATGATAGAAACGAAATAAGTATATGGCAGACACGAAGCAGATATGTGACAGAAAGAAGGAAATATGGTAGAAAAAAAGCATTATAAAAGAAACAAACAAATGATAGAAACAAGCACATGATATAAACATGATAGAAACAAACAATAGAAGCAAGTACATGATAGAAACAAATAAATGATAGAATCACACAAATGATAGAAACAAGCACATGATAGAAACAAATGATTAAAACAAGCACATGATAGAAACAAATGATTAAAACAAGCACATGATAGAAACATAATTCAAACAACCACATAACAGAAACAAACGGATAAAATAAACAAGCTAGTGATAAAAAGAAACTAATAATCTCTCTCTCTAAACCTTAAGTGCCCAGGGCACATGGGGCTTCCGCAAGGGTTTTCCACAAATGCCTGTCCTTTGCCTTTTTTTCTGCTCTTGCCCAGGTGAGCCCTCTATTGCTCAACATCCTCTCTGTTGTTCTTCTCCATCTCTCTTTTGGTCTACCCTTACTTCTGTTCCCCTGTGGTGTCCATCTTAGTGCTGTTTTTGGTAGTGAGTTGTCAGTCATTCGGAGCACATGTCCCAACCATCGCCAGCGTCTTTCCCCAATAACTGCTGTCAGTGGTTTCATCTGCATCTCTGCCAACAAGATGTTATTTCTTATGGTGTTTGACCAGAATATTTTTCTAATTCTTCGTAAACATTTAGTCTGGAAGGAATTCAACTTGTTTTCTATGGTTTTGGTGATTTTCCAGCATTCACTTCCATAGAGTAGTACACTTAGAACATTACTCTTAAATATCCTGATTTTCATATTCATGCTTAGTTTTTTTAGATTTCCATATAGTCTGCAGCACTGCAAAAGCCTGGTTTGCTCTAGTAAGTCTGCTGTTAATGTCCTCTGTGCTGTCTCCATTTTCTACTACTTTACTGCCAAGATATACAAATTCGTTGACCTCCTCCACTAACTTGCTATCTACTCTGAGTACATTTCTGTTGTTCACATTTTGCTTCATTAACTTTGTCTTTCCTACGTTGATCTTTAGTCCTATGTTGTTTGCATTCTGAGTTAGCTTGTTTATTTTATCTTGCATTTCTTTGTGGCTGCTTGACAGTAGACAAATGTCGTCCGCAAAGTCAAGGTCCTCCAGCACTGTGTCAAGGGTCCATTGTAATCCTCTGCGTTTGTCTGATGTTGCCTCCTTCATTAACCAGTCTATTGCCAAGATAAATAATGTTGGTGATAGTACACATCCCTGCTTCACTCCTGTTTGTACCCTAAAGCTGCTGGAGGTATGTTCTCCACAGATCACTTTGCACTGAAAACCCTCGTATAGGGCTTTGATTACATTCACTATCTTATGGGGGATGCCATGCCACCTTAGGATTTTCCACAGCGCATCTCGGTTGACACTGTCAGAGGCTTTCTCAGAATCTATAAACAATGCATATGTTTTGCTATGCCACTCATTTGCCTGTTCTAATATTTGTCTAAGTACAAATATGTGGTCTATGCATGATCTTCCTTTCCTAAATCCTGCCTGCTCTTTTCGAAGTTTTCCCTCAAGTGTTGGTACAATTCTGTTGATGATTAATCTGCAAAATACTTTACTGCTGAGTAGCAGTAGGGTAATGCCTCTCCAGTTCCCGCAATCTCTGAGGTCACTCTTCTTTGGTAGTTTTACTATAAGACCAGTTTTCCAGTCCTCTGGAGCTTTTTCTAGATCCCAAATTTGTTGTAATATCCGGCAAAGTTGTTTTGGTGTTTCTGTTTCATCCGCTTTCAACATCTCAGCAGTCACTTCATCTTCACCTGGTGCCCTGTCTAATTTTAGCTTCTTTATTTCCTCCTTTACTTCATTTATTGTTATTGGTCCTGTATTGATGTTTAGTTCCGTGTTTGCTTCAGGTATGTCTATTGTTTGTGCTGCTTGTGTTCTGTTTAGTAGGGTGTTAAAGTGTTCCCTCCATCTTTCAATTTTTTCTCTTTCTCCACTGACCAGTTGTCCCTTTAGTGTCCTTATTGCACTCTCACATCTTGTGCTGAAGTTACCTGTCATCTGCTTTGTGATTTTGTATGTGGTTTTCATGTCATTTGCATATGCTGCTTTCTCTGCTGCTTCTGCTAAATTGTCATAGTATTGACGTTTATCTTGACGGCATGATTCCTTCACTTCTTTGTCTTTTTTTGCATAATTACTTAAAACTTGTTCTTTTAGCCTTTGTGATTTGGTGTTCAGTAATTTTTTCTTGATTTCTTTTCTTTGCTCTATCTTTTCACATGTGATCTTGCTTATCCATTCCTCTTTTCTCCGTTTCCGATATCCCAGCACCTCTTTTGCTGTTTCCTGTAGTGTTTTATTGAACTCTAGTATGGACATTTCTGCTTCGTCTTGTAAGGCACTGAAGCGGTTCTTAAGTACTATTGAGAATTCATTCCTTGTTTGCTGGTCTTTCAGTTTTCCTGTATCAAAATGTGTCTTTCTGTGTTCTCCAGTTTTGGCTTTCCTTAATTTTAGTTTTATTTTTGCTACCAGAAGGTTGTGATCACTTCCAACATCTGCTCCTTTCCTTGCTTGCACATCTTGTAGTGACTGTTTTCACTTGTTATTTATTAGTATATGATCGATTTGGTTTTTTGTGGTTTTATCTGGTGACCTCCAAGTCACTTTATGGATGTTTTTATGTTGGAAAATTGTCCCTCCGATGGTCGTCATGTTTTCTTCACATAAACTGCACAGTTTTTCTCTATTTTCATTTATTTCTCCGATTCCTTCTCTTCCCATGATTCTTCTTCTATCTTCATTTCCTTCACCTACTTTTGCATTGAAGTTGCCCAAGATGAGTAGCATATCATGCTTGGGTATTGTTTCTACTGTTGCTTGGAGGCTGTTGTAAAAATCTTCTTTTAATTCCTCTTCAGCTGCTTCTGTTGGTGCATAACAAACTATAATAGACAGCTTTGTGAATCTTGAGTTGAAGCGTGCATATAATGATCTCTCATTTATAGGGGTCCATTTCAGCAATGCTCTTGATGCTTCTTTTGTTATAATCAATGCTACTCCTCCTTCATGATTGTCTTCTTTACCTGACCATATTATTGTATCTTCTGTGTGCTATGTTGTTAATTTCCTTCTGCCTTGTCCTGTCCATCTTGATTCTTGTATTCCTAGTATGTCTAGTTTGTATCTGTGTATTTCCTTGATGGTTTGTGCTAGTTTTCCAGTCTGGTTAAGTGTTCTTACATTCCAGCTGCCTATCTGCATCTTGTGTTTAGGTTCCAGGAGGTCTGCAGTCGGGCTGGGGACTTCCAGTGGCTGGCTTTCATCCACAACCTTCATGGGCTCAGTTTCCTGATAAGCATTTCTCCTTCCACCTGCATTTGTTTTTTCCCTTGTTTCTGTTTCTGTAGCAGTCTGATAGTTTTTTACCAGATAGGGTTGCTGGCCCTATGCTGAACCCTCCTTAGTCGCCTTTTACGATCATGCGTGGTAGGGTACAGTGGTCCTATTCTTTGCAGATCCCGGGTACCACACGGGGGAAACTAATAATAGAAACAAATAAATAAAATAAACAAGCATACAATAGAAAGAAAATAGTGAAAGGAATAAACTAAATTAAAAAAAACAAAAAAATGATACTAGCAACAAAAACAAAAAAAATTAAAGAAAGAAACAAACATCTGAAGTAGATTCATCAAACTACTTTATTCATATATTTTTTATTGGAAATAATCATCACGATTTTCTGAGATGTGACAAACTCACTAGAGAATTAACGAGAGGCCAATTTTACTTTCAAACTGGTAGATCAGAATAGTTTACTTACCTGGCTATAGTCTCTCTTCAGTTTTAACAGAAAAAAAAAACATATTCTTGCCAATTGTCTTGTAATTTAAGGTGTGGAAACATATTTGAAAAGACTCCTCTTTCATAGTGTTGTCAGTATCGATCCAAAAGTCCAAGTAGAGATAAGCTGAACACCTTTTTTTTTTTTTTTTGCATTTATATAGTAATAATTCAAGCAACAAGACATGTAACGTGGTTTGCAACAAATTTATGTCATACACACAGATAAATTGTCATGTGTTATATCTGTATAGTTTGTAGTTGAAATGTATGTAATATGACAAATCAGATAGTGGCACAAACAGGACAGAAGTGGATGAAACATACTGCAGAAATCATTATATATCTAGTTACAGCAAATCTCCAAGCCCTATCGAGAAGTTTACGTGTCCTCTTGTGTACGGGCATGAGAAAGGGGACAGGACATTCATTCATTCATTCCTTTGCATGTCCCTTGCGGAACTTTGCCTCCCAAACAGCACTCCTGTAGGCCTCTCGGTTGTGAGCAAGATGGCCTGCTGCTGCTGCATCCATTTCCAGATCATCAACGATGTCTTGCAGCCATCTTCGTTTCGGTCTTCCTCTTTTTCTTTTTCCCATTATGTATCCTTCCAATACGGTCTTCTCTAAATTATCATGACGTTTAATTTTAGGGGACAGGACAAAGGAACAAAATGGAAATCTATTTAAGGTTCAACTGTCTTGGATCAGCAGCTACAGCCATCATCTCTCTAGATGAAGAGATCAGTACTTGAGCAGGAAGGGCAAATGCTACGTTTGCCAAATGAAGAAAAAGTGAGTGGAGCTACATAAGATAATTGTTCTGATCTGTCAGACCTCTGTGCCGATATAGAGGGTCGGCATGTTACATGAACGAATGATAGAATCTTAGTTACTTCTGGTAATGGGGCAGCAAGGCTGATCAAAAAACTGAGAGAGATGGAAATGTATATTTTCTCATAAAATATAAGAGATGGGAAGATCCAGTGAAATACTATGCTAAACGATGATAGACTGTGTATTGTGTGTGTGTGTGGAAAAACAGAGCCAAACTGAAGACAAGACACGGATGCAACAAGACCAAGCTTATACCAGCTCAGCTGGTTACTGTGACCAATTAAGTTTTAGTGGAATCAGATGCGGAAGATGTTGATCAGCAAAATGATACCAGGTAATTTCCACAAAATGGCTGATGTTTACATGGTCATCTAAAACGAGAGCCATTATTAACACGTCTCGTGTTACTTTCAAACTCTAGTAAGCAACCTGTCAAGATGGGAACAATCTGACACGGTTACCCAGAGCCTGATTTTCCAGTCTGACGTGCTATTTTTGTGATTCAGCGCTGACACAATGTTACTCCATCATGAGGTTCAAAGTTTTGTTTGGTCATAAATCTCTCAATCACATAACCCCAAGCTATATGTTGTAAATCTCACAATCACATAACCTCATGCTATATGTTGTAAATCTCACAATCACGTAACCTCAAGCTATATGTTGTACATTTCATACACACAACTTTCCCATATATTCTGGTGTAAATTGCTCAGCCGTGCTTTTCTTTTGTAAAAACTGACATCATGTTAGGTTTACCATGGTGAAGGAGGTAGTTGACAGGTCAGCTGTCACACTGAGGTCAGTCAGATTTGTCAAAAATGTTATCTGTCATATGTCACTTATGTTAGAGAAAAGTCTTTGAAAGCAGAGAATGTGTGGCACACTGGCAAGTGTAAAACTACAGCTGTTACTGCAAACAAAAAATTCTGTCATTCTGCACACAGAATGTGTTTGCATAAAAACAGTCCTTTGTGTATGCTCATATGTTGAAAATGGGATATGAATGAAAGAGAGCCAAGACTAAAATAGTCGTCAAAATAAAACATACAGATTATCTGACGAATTCCTATCACATGGACTGAAAATTTAACAAGCCATCCATCTGGTTGTTTTTTCACTTCATACGGTTTAGTGTGTCAAGAAAATGTCTTAAAATATGCATGTACATAAATATATGCATTCAAAGCATACAGTGATCATTTAAGTCTTTTATTCTGGATTTTTACTATGCTAAATGTATGTTCTAGCAGAAAGTGAGCACTCATGCTCCCTGAGCTTCATGCACTTGCAGGAGTAAGAGAGCTCTGTTATTGTGGTTCTGCCTCTCCAGTCAGTAAGTTTAGAAATGACAGCTTGTGAGAGAAACTGATATTGTTGCTCCTGCTTTGGTTGTCTGAGATGATCATTGTTCTTTGAACCAAGATTTGTGTTCTATCACATTTTGTAGTACATTTCTATCACATATTGTAACCCAATTCTATCACACTGTACATTCTGTCACTGTTAATTTTTCTACATTAAAAATCTCCATAGCCAGAACCTGCCCTTTCATCACATTTGTTGACATGTAAATAGTTTTATCACAATTTATAATATATCATAGAAAATATGGATGCTAAAACTATATCCTCTATGTCAGTGTTTCCCAAAGTTGGCAATAATGTCCCCCTGTGGGCACTGGAAATGATGAGGGGAGAGGGGAAAACGAAGCAGCAGATGGGGTGGGGGGTGGACTACTATCTCCTCTTTAGCACTTTTCAACTTGATATAGAGAAACTTGTGTCCCTACATGAAACTTATCCACCATATGAAAAGTTGAGAAAATAATGCAGTAGCTGAGTTAGAACTCGGCGTCACTTCAAATTTTTAAATTGGTTTGCTTGCTGAAGATTTTAGACATGTTGTGCATATACTAGTTTAATAGGCCAATTTTTAAATAGTATAATATGGGGGCGGAAGGAGAGAAGATAGGGGCGTTGAGTATGTGGGCTGGAGAAAAGGACAGCAACCATTGAGTATGTGGCCTGGAGAAAAGAACAGCAACCATTGAGTATGTGGCCTGGAGAAAAGAACAGCAACCATTGAGTATGTGGCCTGGAGAAAAGGACAGCAGCTGTTGAGTATGTGGCCTGGGAGAAAAGGACAGTGACCCAAACAAGCCTGGGAAACACTGCTATAGGTGCATTATGGCATAACAGTGCTACTCTTAGCTTATAATTCACATTTGTGTGCTATCCTATCACATTCACTTACCTTCCAATATATGGTTGATTCCATCACAATTGCTAACTTATGCATTTTATTACACTTCACATTGTTTTGAATGTCATCATTAAAAAAAATGACTATTACTGTAGAGATTGTTGTTTATATCATCAAACATCACCATTATTCTATTGATGTTAGATCGGGGTGAAGGCGCCTGATGAGGCATTCAGTGACCCACAGCTGATATGCCAGCGTCAGGGTTAGCGACCATAGTTGACCAAGACCCTGTCCCACCTCTCCGTGGTGCCCCCAGTAACAAGCCTAACCTGGGTAACGGGGCAGGGATCGCTATGGTCCCAATGGTGGTGGAGTCTGCTAAAGAAGCACTGCACACTCCCTGGTTTTTAGCTGTACTCCAGGACTGAAAAAGCAGCCGCCATAACCCGCTCCTACACTGATATGACGCTGTGCCTCAACATCTCTACAGCATCGGCTGCAAAGAACAACAGCTCACAGTTACAGGGAGTTCATATAAGTACAATTAATGTTAGATGACATGTAAAAAAGAAAGGTTCTTAAAATATCTTGTCTGGGGCAGCCAATCAGGTGACAGGCATACTTGTATGCTCAGGGAAGCTGCCGTATTTGAACAATCATCGTGTTAGGTTGCCCATGGCTACCACGTGTCTTCTCATGACATGTCCAAGTGATTTTGACTGCCTTTTTCTTATAATCTTAACTAGTTTCCATTGTTCTGAAACTCACCCGAGAATCTCCCATTCATGTTGAGGCATGAGACGAGGCTGTGTGCCGTCGCTTGACCTCTTCTCAGTATGCAGTGAAAATCTCCATAGCCAGAACCTGCCCTTTCATCACATTTGTTGACATGTAAATAGTTTTATCACAATTTATAATATATCATAGAAAATATGGATGCTAAAACTATATCCTCTATGTCAGTGTTTCCCAAAGTTGGCAATAATGTCCCCCTGTGGGCACTGGAAATGATGAGGGGAGAGGGGAAAACGAAGCAGCAGATGGGGTGGGGGGTGGACTACTATCTCCTCTTTAGCACTTTTCAACTTGATATAGAGAAACTTGTGTCCCTACATGAAACTTATCCACCATATGAAAAGTTGAGAAAATAATGCAGTAGCTGAGTTAGAACTCGGCGTCACTTCAAATTTTTAAATTGGTTTGCTTGCTGAAGATTTTAGACATGTTGTGCATATACTAGTTTAATAGGCCAATTTTTAAATAGTATAATATGGGGGCGGAAGGAGAGAAGATAGGGGCGTTGAGTATGTGGGCTGGAGAAAAGGACAGCAACCATTGAGTATGTGGCCTGGAGAAAAGGACAGCAACCATTGAGTATGTGGCCTGGAGAAAAGAACAGCAACCATTGAGTATGTGGCCTGGAGAAAAGGACAGCAGCTGTTGAGTATGTGGCCTGGGAGAAAAGGACAGTGACCCAAACAAGCCTGGGAAACACTGCTATAGGTGCATTATGGCATAACAGTGCTACTCTTAGCTTATAATTCACATTTGTGTGCTATCCTATCACATTCACTTACCTTCCAATATATGGTTGATTCCATCACAATTGCTAACTTATGCATTTTATTACACTTCACATTGTTTTGAATGTCATCATTAAAAAAAATGACTATTACTGTAGAGATTGTTGTTTATATCATCAAACATCACCATTATTCTATTGATGTTAGATCGGGGTGAAGGCGCCTGATGAGGCATTCAGTGACCCACAGCTGATATGCCAGCGTCAGGGTTAGCGACCATAGTTGACCAAGACCCTGTCCCACCTCTCCGTGGTGCCCCCAGTAACAAGCCTAACCTGGGTAACGGGGCAGGGATCGCTATGGTCCCAATGGTGGTGGAGTCTGCTAAAGAAGCACTGCACACTCCCTGGTTTTTAGCTGTACTCCAGGACTGAAAAAGCAGCCGCCATAACCCGCTCCTACACTGATATGACGCTGTGCCTCAACATCTCTACAGCATCGGCTGCAAAGAACAACAGCTCACAGTTACAGGGAGTTCATATAAGTACAATTAATGTTAGATGACATGTAAAAAAGAAAGGTTCTTAAAATATCTTGTCTGGGGCAGCCAATCAGGTGACAGGCATACTTGTATGCTCAGGGAAGCTGCCGTATTTGAACAATCATCGTGTTAGGTTGCCCATGGCTACCACGTGTCTTCTCATGACATGTCCAAGTGATTTTGACTGCCTTTTTCTTATAATCTTAACTAGTTTCCATTGTTCTGAAACTCACCCGAGAATCTCCCATTCATGTTGAGGCATGAGACGAGGCTGTGTGCCGTCGCTTGACCTCTTCTCAGTATGCAGTGAAAACAACATGAGAGGCTTTAAACATTTGAAAGATTAAAAACAGAGGGCCATAGTATCAGTGTGAGATGTGCAAATGACACAATTCTAGCAGCTGAAGGTGAAAGCGGCTTGCAGGGAGCAGTGAACAAGATGGTTAAAGAGAGCAATAAAAGATTTAGAGCTAAAACAGCAGCATGGCGAACGATGGTAACATCGACAAGAGTAAATGTATCAAAGTGCAACATCCTTTCAGATAGCAAAACACTGACACAAGTACCTCAGAACAACAATAACAGCTGATGGCGAGTGCACAAATGAAATAAAATTATTAATAAATAAGGCAAAAACAACTTTTTATGGCATGATATTAACAAATAAGATGTGAGAAAAATGGTATTTGTTG
The DNA here is from genome assembly GCA_009760885.1 of Achatina immaculata. NCBI lineage: Eukaryota > Metazoa > Mollusca > Gastropoda > Stylommatophora > Achatinidae > Lissachatina > Lissachatina immaculata. The sequence continues at coordinate 46,792,492 of CM019716.1, forward strand.
TATATGGTCGCACAAACAATGATAATCACATATTTTGTATATGTAGATCTTTAATATAAGAAGAGATATGATGTAAGCTCTTCTAGAACTTTGTTGAGTGAAGTGAGAAAAAAATAAATGGTGTTAGCTGACATGCAAGATCCACATTAGCAGATGAGTGGTCTGATAATGTAAGGCTGTTGTTGGATGTGACATCATGTCATGTAAGGGTGTTGTTGGATGTGACATGTCTGATAATGTAAGGCTTTTGTTGGATGTGACAACATGTCTGATAATGTAAGGCTTTTGTTGGATGTGGCAACATGTCTGATAATGTAAGGTTGTTGTTGGATGTGACAACATGTCTGATAATGTAAGGCTGTTGTTGACATGTCTAATAATGTAAAGCTGTTGTTGGATGTGACATGTCTGATAATGTAAGGCTGTTGTTGGACGTGACAACATGTCTGATAATGTAAGGCTTTTGTTGGATGTGACAACATGTCTGATAATGTAAGGCTGTTGTTGGATGTGACATCATGTCTGACAATGTAAGGCTGTTGTTGGATGTGACAACATGTCTGATAATGTAAGGCTGTTGTTGGATGTGACAACATGTCTGATAATGTAAGACTGTTGTTGGATGTGACAACATGTCTGATAATGTAAAGCTGTTGTTGGATGTGACATGTCTGATAATGTAAGTCTGTTTATGAGTTTTTGCCCTTTTTTTTTCCAATCTTATGTCAGGTAGCTGAAGATGACCTCTTGTATCTTGTACAGTGTAGCAGTGATGGAAGGAAGCAGATGTTTCTGGAGATCTTTCTGTGCTGTTATTGGCGAGATGTTTGTATTAGTGTGTCTACAGTACCACAGCTCATCCACCATGAGTCTGTGAACAGTTTATCTAGGTCAGCACTTCATGAAACTACCTGGAGTTGTAACAATAAACATAAGCAGACATTTATTAATTTTTAAAAAATGAATGAATATAATATTTCAGTCTGTTCCATTAGAGGTTTGTGTGACTGCACATCCAGGACTTGGCTCCTACATTATGGAATCAGTGTACTAAAGGCCTAAAGAAATTCTCTCTAGGCTTACAGATTTTATTTGGCCCTGGACACATCAAATATTTTGTGAAGTCAAATCTCGTATCTACAAAAGTCATATGCAGACAGACTCCCACTCACACACACAAAAAAACTGGCTACTTTAGCACATGGGTTAAACCCTAAAATTAGCAACTGACTAGATTCAGTAATTAATTCCAATATATTACTGATATTTCTATGAACATTGTATATAATGCATTAATTTGTGCAAGATAGGAAAAATTGATAAATTATTTACAGCAAGTTTTATGTTTAGTTCTAACTTGTCTTGGGGGTTGGGGGGGGGGGGGGGGGGAAGAAGAAGTCCCAGCTCAACATCATTACACAAAGTAACTGGCAGATGTCAGATTATGATGAATTTCAAAACTGTTGCAACAATCAAACTGTTGGATGCTGTGTTTGTGGGCAAGAAAGTATCTTGCAGTCTGTTATTCCCTGATTCAATGGTAGAATATTCTGAAGTAAATTTGATTCCAGAAGACATGGTGAATCTAGAGACATGCTGACAAGTCGTACTGAGATAAAAATAACCGCCACAGTGAGATAAGATCAGTGTCAGGTTTAAAAATATGTGCCAGACACGGAGATTGTAACCAGGTTAGGTCCTAGGCTATTTGACCCCCTTTCCAAACACGGAAAATTCTGTGGGGAGACTGTCCTGTTTTTCTGAATTTTGTCTCTGGTAAAAAAAAGGAGGGGAGAATAGGGAGAAGAGAAACTGGGCCCCTCGATACCTCGGACCCCAAGAATACATCACTAGCACTCTTCTTGTCAGGACGGGTGCAGGCTGAGATAGACAGGTTACATATTTAGATAACGACATGTGCCATACTGAAGTAAAGACCGGTGACGTACCAGACAAGGAAACGTGTGACAACGGCTACTGTCAAGATAACACTGTAACATCTTAAAAGTATGTAAGTCAAAAATAGTCAAGTCATCAACACAATTTGTGCGAGACCAAAGTGTGGTTTTTGCAAAAGGCTATTTCGCAAAGCAAGCTCAAAGTACAGCAGAGAAATATAAATAAAATCTCTCTAGGCTTACAGATTTTATTTGGCCCTGGACACATCAAATATTTTGTGAAGTCAAATCTCGTATCTACAAAAGTCATATGCAGACAGACTCCCACTCACACACACACAAAAAAAAACTGGCTACTTTAGCACATGGGTTAAACCCTAAAATTAGCAACTGACTAGATTCAGTAATTAATTCCAATATATTACTGATATTTCTATGAACATTGTATATAATGCATTAATTTGTGCAAGATAGGAAAAATTGATAAATTATTTACAGCAAGTTTTATGTTTAGTTCTAACTTGTCGTGGGGGGGAAGAAGAAGTCCCAGCTCAACATCATTACACAAAGTAACTGGCAGATGTCAGATTATGATGAATTTCAAAACTGTTGCAACAATCAAACTGTTGGATGCTGTGTTTATGGGCAAGAAAGTATCTTGCAGTCTGTTATTCCCTGATTCAATGGTAGAATATTCTGAAGTAAATTTGATTCCAGAAGACATGGTGAATCTAGAGACATGCTGACAAGTCGTACTGAGATAAAAATAACCGCCACAGTGAGATAAGATCAGTGTCAGGTTTAAAAATATGTGCCAGACACGGAGATTGTAACCAGGTTAGGTCCTAGGCTATTTGACCCCCTTTCCAAACACGGAAAATTCTGTGGGGAGACTGTCCTGTTTTTCTGAATTTTGTCTCTGGTAAAAAAAAGGAGGGGAGAGTAGGGAGAAGAGAAACTGGGCCCCTCGATACCTCGGACCCCAAGAATACATCACTAGCACTCTTCTTGTTAGGACGGGTGCAGGCTGAGATAGACAGGTTACATATTTAGATAACGACATGTGCCAAACTGAAGTAAAGACCGGTGACGTACCAGACAAGGAAACGTGTGACAACGGTTACTGTCAAGATAACACTGTAACATCTTAAAAGTATGTAAGTCAAAAATAGTCAAGTCATCAACACAATTTGTGCGAGACCAAAGTGTGGTTTTTGCAAAAGGCTATTTCGCAAAGCAAGCTCAAAGTACAGCAGAGAAATATAAATAAAATCGGTTAAAGATATGTACAGGAAGATAAAGGAAAGTTAAATTCACACAGTATAAAGTTACATAAAATCACTGATATTTGTGCCTTAATTTGCTTGTTTTTTTCCAGCTTTCTTTCATGACAAAAAAAAAAAAACTTTCAGGGAAAAAATGTTAAAGAAATGTCACAGATTAAAATTATAAGACTTGACTGATTGAAAGAAGCATTTTGTTCCCATTTGAGGGCCATCAAAATTCAGCAAATAAAAACCTGAGAACAATTATTATTTTTTCTCTCTGTTAGAAACAAGTTATATCACAAAAGTGTAACTTCAAATTTGTGTTATTATCTCTCTAGCATTTGCTTCATTTGAGCTAAACAAGTTCTTGAATCATTTGAATTAAACATGGTAAAATGTAATCGTTGAATTCTTTGAAAAGCTTAATGGTTATATACAATAAGGCACCTAAGGTGAAGGCCACATATAAATCACCAATGAGAGAGCATCGCTTTCTACAAATATCAGTCAGTACAGTAAAATATGGAATGTACCACTGCTCTATAAATATGACTTAAACAAGACAATACTTATATCCTATGATATTATTTAAGTCTCTTTTTATTGTTTAACTCTTTCCGTGCCTTTGGTCATTATAATGACGCTTCTGGTTTCCCGTTGCTTACCAATGGTCATTATAATGATCATTGGTTTGTTTCAATAAAACAACCGGTGTAACATTTAGATTGTACATATTTCGTCCGTGATTCCGGTGACAGTTTCAAAATGGCGAAAGAGTGCCTAGTTACGAGCGATGCCGAGCGAGAAAAAGGACGAGAAGCATGGAAATTTTTCAATTTTTGACGATGTGGATAGGGGTATGGACATAGCCTATGGCCACCCCGCTGCTCTTGAATGTATTCCAAGTAGATCTAAACATATTTAGATGACTGGAGAAGTAGTTAGGAGGTTAGTTCAGACATTCATTCAGCGAGAATGCAACACAGAATCACAATACGAGATCGACAAGTAGATCTACACATCTCAGATGGTAAGTAGCGCTAATCTAGACCTAGCCGATGGTGAGCTAGGCACAATCAGTGTCTAAAAACATCACATTACTTCTTTTTTTCCTAAAAAGCTCTGCATTTATGAAATTTTCATTCATTTAGTTATACTTTGAAACATATTAAGTATACAGAAGTACATGGAAATACTGTTTTCCATTCCATTTTATAACTATACCCCCACCCTATCAAGACCCGCCCTTTCATTCTGGCACTCAACAGATGTCTATGTTTCTTCCTCCGGCACGGAAAGAGTTAACCAGCAGAGAGCTTGCAGTAAGCTTGCCCTGCTTATGATAATAAATAAAAGAAAAAAAACTCATACAAGGAGCACATATATCTTTTCATGGCAAACTGCATGAGAAAAAAAACTTAATAATAAAACTATTGCTTTCATATATATATATATATACTCTGGCAAAAATGCCTTTATCAAGGACAACAGAGAAGACAAAATAACAGATAAATACATGCAAAGAAAAAAAAATTATCTGTGTTATTTTTATACAATTCAGCTGTTCCTAATATCTCCTATTGTTAAACTTTGCACTTTTCTTTCCTCTTTGTGTCTTTTCTCTTCTTTGTAAAACTGCACTACAGTACTTTGCCTATCTCTGTTAGAGCCAGTTATCTGTAGTTATCATTACACTTCTGTACTTTTTACATAAAACAACTTCATCAGTGCATGAAGACCTACACAGGGAAACAACAATAATACATGTTCTGCTGTACAAATATTCACTTAACAGGTACAGAACTGTACCTGTTGCTTCTCTTAAATCTATCAACCATGGAGAACTATCTAAATCACATATCATTCTCTAAAATCATTGCACATATCACACAAATGACTCATGAGTGGAAGTTTGGATTATCTCAAAAGCTGATGATACATATATGCTTCTGCTGACCAGACAAGAGATACAATGAAATGAGCTGAAGAAAATTTACAACAATATATTTAGTATTTTTATATAGCACTCGATTATTTGTGGTCCCAGGAGTGTTGAGAGAAAAGGAAGGACCTATCAGGACTAGAATTTGCATCTCGAAATATCAAGGCACAAATGTAAATATCAGGTAACTTATGTCAAGGCACAAATATAAATATCAAGTAACTTGTTTACCTAGTAAAGTTAACACTGTCATTGTTTACATCAAAGTGCTTAAAAGAAAAAAAAAGGCACTTTACTGGAAGAATTTTTTTTTAAAAGCATCTAGAATATTCCATCACCATTAAAAAAAAAAAATTTGGAACATAAAAATTTGGTCCAAATTCACAATTTGAGTAAATCACACTGAATTAGTCACAACCATGAGAAAAGAAAAAAAAATGGTGTATTCAGTTACTGAACAATTCAATCTATGGTCTGTAAATAAATTGGAATATTTTCTGGAATGCATAAAATTTAATAAAACAACTTCAGCAGTAAATATACAACAATAAATAGTCTCAATAACTGGACTTTACAGATTATTTCAGATAACAAAATCCTTGTCTGGTGTCATGGAAGACCAAAATCTCAACATCAGATTTACAAGTCATGTGTTTCTCTGGAACGCAGAAAACAGTTCGGCAAGTCAGTTCAAGCCATGAATAGCTCAATAAATCTGTTGCCAAGATGTCTTCTACTTTTCTCCACAATGGCTCGCTCTGCTTCAAGTCGTGATGAGAATGAAATGAGAGCATCTCCGTTAGGTTTCCCCTCTAGATTGGTCTGTATGCTAATAGACTCAGGTCCAACCTGCAACAAGCAGATTAGTTTAGAGAAGTGATACAATATTTAGATTTCCTTAACTCTTACACTCCCAAATTGATTTCCATCCTCTGTTAAAATTTTGATGGGAAATTTTGTTAGAAAGAAACCAGAAGGAAGTTATTCCATAATTTTAAAATATTGGTTGGGATAGAAATGTGCTCTTTTCATTTTGTTTACACTTTATCTAAATATCACTCTCAGCATTGATCCACCTAGGTGTGCAATATCTACCAACTCCAGCATGTTGTTTTAGAATAAAGAAGTGATACAACATGTTGATTGCCTTAGTGAAGTGACACAACAAGTTGATTACTTTAGAAAAGTGATGCAACAAGTTGATTACCTTAGAGAAGTGATACAACAAGGAGATTGCTGCGGAGAAGTGATAAAAACAATGAAAAAGAAAGAAGACATCTGAAAAAAAAAAAATAAATATGGCATGCTTCTCAAGGAAAGAAGGTCAAGATGGAGACCAAAATTGACACAGAGTATCTTCGAGGTCTCTATCAGAAATCTTCATCAACCACGAGTACTAGAGAAAGTTGTAAAACATTATCAGTCATGAGTACTAGAGAAAGTTGTAAAACATTATCAGCCACAAGTACTAGAGAAAACTGTAAAACATCTGCTAAAATAGATGACAACTCTAATGGGAGAAACTGCTACGTGAAGAGGATATATGGGTCAACTATGAAAGCAAAACCTGCAATATAAACCTAATTTTTTTAAAGCCAATTATATCAGTCAATTACAGAATCAGCCCTCCAACTACAGGGCAGAAACAAAGCCCTCCTTGAAGCTCTCAGAACACTTGAAACAGAAAACCAGCAGCCACCACACAAAATAGCCTTCTTCACAGACTGCAGGGCACTTCTCAATCAATCAAGTGCTGTGTTTCCGTGGCGTAGGTGATCATTTCTCTCCAAAATTCCATGTCATTAGACTTGATTATGAGATCCACCAGTGACTTTCTTCCTAGCCACACTGACAGCCCGTTCAGTAACTTCTCTCTCTGTCTTCTTGTCTCTTCTTCCCTCAGTTTTTCCAACTGCCACAGTGTGTTTCAGTTTTCCTCTTCTCAGAAAATGTCCTACAAATCTCACTTGTCTGCCTTTGATCTGTGCTGTAATTTGCCTTTTAACTCCAGGCTCTCTTAAGACTTCCTCACTGGTTTTCTTAGCTGTCCATAGTACCTTCAACATCTTTCTTATGAACCACATTTCCATGACCTCCATTTCTCACTGCACTCTCTTATTCATGGACCATGCTTCACATCCATCAAACAAAATTGGCTCAATGTAACATTTAAGTACTCAGAATCTTGTTTCCATTGATATCGATCTGTTGCACAATGTTTCTCATTTTCTGGAATGCTGACTTGGCCCGAGCACGTCTGCTTTTTATTTCGTTGTGACATTTCCCATCAGCTGTTATATAGGGCACTTCTAGAATCTCTAAAAACAACAAACAACCCACAGGAAATCACAACAGAACTGAAGCACCTTACACTGTCAACAACTGTGGCCCTACAATGGGCACCATCCCACTGTGGAGCAATGAAATAGCTGACAGCCTATACATAGCTGACAGTAATCATGATCAAACAAATCATCCAGTAAACTACCAAGAAGCAAAAACTGTAATCCGTAACCAGTGCAGATCTGAATGGAAAAAGAAACTGAAATGCAACAATGAACCAGATCCAATACACCAGCTACAAAGACATCAGCAAACCATCCTCTTCCGCCTAAGGACAGGCCACTGCAGACTACTAAGCCACCTACATTGACTTAAAATGTCTCACACAGACGAGTGTCCATGTGGCAGTGGAGTCCAGACTCCAGAACAAGAGTGCCTAAACCATGCAGACCTGAGGCATGAGACATGGCCAGAGGACCAAGCTTGGGGCAAAATCTTTGGGGCTCCTATCAGGATCTGGAGAGGACTGCGGGCTTTGCCATGTCGACAGGGATCAGGATCTGAAGTGACCAACAACCTCGAATGCAGAAGAAGAAGAAGAACAGAATCAGCCATGAGACCTGATGTAGTGGCCCTTATAAAGAAGCTTAGTATAGCAGCCTACCAGGTAGGCTCTGGTCTATAGACTATGCAAGTCCCAGGGAGAAAATTTCCTGACCATCTGCCACAAAAATTTTGTCTTTTCACCTCCTTGGGCACAAGAACAAGTAACTCTGTCCTAACAATGGGCACAAGAACAAGTAACTCTGTCCTAATGGTGGGCACAAGAACAAGTAACTCTGTCCTAATGGTGGGCACAAGAACAAGTAACTCTATCCTAATGGTGGGCACAAGAACAAGTAACTCTGTCCTAACAATGGGCACAAAAACAAGTAACTCTGTCCTAATGGTGGACACAAGAACAACTAACTCTGTCCTAATGGTGGACACAAGAACAAGTAACTCTGTCCTAATGGTGGACACAAGAACAAGTAACTCTGTCCTAATGGTGGACACAAGAACAAGTAACTCTGTCCTAATGGTGGACACAAGAACAAGTAACTCTGTCCTAATGGTGGACACAAGAACAACTAACTCCGTCCTAATGGTGGGCACAAGAACAACTCTGTCCTAATGGTGGACACAAGAACAACTAACTCTGTCCTAATGGTGGACAAAAAAACAACTAATTCTGTCCTAATGGTGGACACAAAAACAACTAACTCTGTCCTAATGGTGGGCACAACAACAACTCTGTCCTAATGGTGGGCACAAAAACAACTAACTCTGTCCTAATGGTGGGCACAACAACAACTCTGTCCTAATGGTGGGCACAAAAACAACTAACTCTGTCCTAATGGTGGACACAAAAACAACTAACTCTGTCCCAACAGTATTCTCCAGATTTTGGTAGCAGTCCCAAGGTTTCTGCTCTTGTGACCAGATTTGGCTTGTACAGGGTCTGGCATAAAGCAAACCTGGATTTAACTGATGTAGTGCACAGAAACTGAATATGTGTGAAAAAAAACATGACGTCAGAGATGAAGCAGACAAACGGTCAATTTTAAGAATGGCTTCATGGCAAACACAACATCACGCATTCACCATTGAAACTTATTTTAAAAGTGGAGAATCGTCTATTACTGTCCCCCTGGGAACAACTGTGTTAAGAGCACACTTATCTTAACATAGTGTTTGTGAGACAGGGAACATAGATCTGTTTGCTTAAAAACTCTGACCTACCTCTGTAGTCCAGAAACTTGTAGCAATCAACACTAATTGTAATTGTTATTTTTGCAAAATGTAATGTCAGGTTGGTGGACAGATGGGGACATGGAGATCTCTGGCGGGGATGAGGGAAGTCTGGTGTGAGACCAATGAATCCAGGACGTGACAAGCCTATGGGTCTTTACAACAATGGCTATCAGAATGATGTAAACAAAACAGAGCCAGTAGACTATGGGTGGCGGGGAATGGATATCGTTGAAGCACTCATCAGATTCCTCATCTCAAAGTCAGAGTGTCTTTGTGGAACTGTCTCAAACCATCTGACATGGAGAAGGGGCTTAAGTACAGCCACCAGGGGCTGGAAAGCAAAGTTTTGGCCAGGCCAGCCACACTGTCTTCATGGCAGTCCGAGCAAGACCACAGTCTGCCCTAGCAAGGAAAGGTGCTGAAGTCGGAGTTACCCAGCCAAAAGGCGCATCGCAAAAATCAGGGTAACACGCATTATCGCTAATGAAATGTCTCTATCTGCAGTTTTCAAACATGGTGCTCGCCCTGTCTATTACTGTACAGCAAAAGTTTTGTCACCATTTTGAGCTGCATCCCCGTGATAATGTTCCCGATCAGAGGACAAAACAATTTTGAGGTTGGTCAAAAAATTTAAGGAAACCACTAATTGCCTTAACAACAAGTCTACTGGTTGTCCAAGAACTCAACAGACACCTGAACGAATTCAAGAAGTCTGCAATGCATTGTTGAATAGCCCCCGGTGATCAGCTGTTAGGAATGGTTTGGCACCTGGCATCCTTTTACTGTTTAATAGTAATCTTTATGTGCAGATGCTAACTTAATACTTCATTCTAGACTTGGCCAACAGAAATAAGAGACTAATTCATTCATTTATTTGCATGTTCCTTGTGGAACTTTGCCTCCCTAACAGCACTCCTGTAGGCTTCTCGGTTGTGAGCAAGATGGCCTGCTGCTGATACATCCATTTGCAGATCATCAACGATGTCTTGCAGCCATCATATCATGAGCTGCAACAGGTAGTAACATTGAGGTACGCCCACCAGACCAACAAGGTGACTCAAGAAGCCAAGCTCTTTAGTTCTAAACAGGAACTACAAAAAAACCAAACCAGTTTATTCAAGAAACAAACCTGCAGATATGGACTTTCAATGAATGTGAAGAAGATCAACATCAACACTTTTTTTTTTCATGACAGTAAAAGAGTATAGTATGTAGAAGAGTATCGTATGTAGAAGAGTATAGTATGTAGAAGAGTATAGCATGTAGAAGAAAAATCCTACAGTTTAAGTAATGTTTTCTGCCTTCACTTCATTGGCTGATTTTACTCTGAAGATTTGACCTTTACCTGCTTCTAGTGAAGAAGGCTGGCTAATAAAGCTAACAGAGAAAACTTAAATATTTTGGACACGTTAAACGTCATGATAATCTAGAGAAAACCATCTTGGAAGGGTACATAATGGGAAAAAGAAAGAGAGGAAGACCAAAGCAAAGATGGCTGAAAGACATTGTTGATGATCTGCAAATGGATGCATCAGCAGCAGACCATCTTGCATACAACTGAGAGGCCTACAGGAGAACTGTTAGGGAGGCAAAGTTTCACAAGGGACATGCAAATGATTGACTGCTTCTACTTGTCATTAGAGGATTCCTTAAATGGACTTTCATTTCTTTTTAAAATAAATCTGATTTTATTTATAGATACATTGTGAGAATACACATACATAGTAAATATAAATATGATGATGGGTGATGTAACGTTGGAAGCATTTGAGTTACTATTTATAGAACTGTGGAAATGGTCAGCAAATAAAAAAGTTGACATCTTTTTGTGATGCCTTAATCATAAAACTTACCCCTGGAAAGCCCTGGAAATAATTGATTATATCCTGTATTGTTACATTAATGGGCAACCCTCTCATAATGATCATGCAGGGGCCAGTATAGGGCCCTGAAGCAGCATTTGTAGTCGTCGTGGCTGTGGTATAGTAAGAAATTGCAGGCGTCTGCGGCGCAGGTGGTGATACAGGAGGACTTGGGTACCAGTAGAGAATGGGTGGATAGAACACAGGCCGTTGTGGCAATGGTGCGACTGTGGGAGGGAATGCTGTTGGTACGGGCTGTGTCAGTGACACATAGGGAAATGTGCTGGCTGCACCCAGTGGTGCCGAGGTCATGATTGTCTGCGGCATGACTGTGGAATCAAGAAGATATTCTGTTTTGAGGCAAAGATAACTCTGTTCAAAGTCTGGCGCAATATTTTTAAAAAAAACAAAAAACTGTATTTTCTGACACTAATGAACTTCCATAACACACGACTCTGAAGTTCTGATTGGTTAGAATTAATAAATAATTAATCACATTTGTGACCTACTTATAACCTATTAATAAAAATGGTTGAGTTACATAAACAAGATTAAAAGTTCTGATTAGAATTTAACATTTTTTATTACACAATAAATTATTACAATTCAATAAAGATCATACTTATAATAATGCATGACACACCACAGGTAACAATTGTGAAAGAAATAATTCAAAGATAGACTTATTAGCCTGAATTAACTATTGTTTCCCTTGTAATTTTTTATAATTTTGAAAATGATCTAAAATTCCAGATCATGGATTAATATTAGATTTCTTGTACCATATTCACTTTCAATATTTCATATGTTTTATCCTATTCTATTTTCAATATTACATATGTTTTATTTTATTCTATCTCTGATATTAGAACTGCTAAAACATATTCTGAATATTTCCAATATTACATATGTTTTACTCTATTTTATCTATCTTCAAAATTATATCTGTTAGATCAATATGAACATTTGATCTATATTAGATTCTATCTGTCTCGCTCTGAATTTAGGGTTTCATTGAAATACAAAATTCTCCTGTTCATAAGATTAAAAAAGAAGGTTTATATCTTTGATTAGAAATGGAACACTTTATTTATGAGAACTTTCAAGTAATTAAAAGATGGACAACTATTTGCGACACATATTTTTAATTTGTGGAATACCTGGAGATAAAACAGGTCCTGGAAGTGCAATCTGAGCAGGTGGAGGTAGAGCAGGTGCAGGCAGAGCAGCAGGTATTGGAAAAGTCAACTGAGGCATGCCATTGGTCAGAACAAAGCTCATGTCATCTCCGCTACATTGAATCACTTCAATCACTCGCTTTTTATTGGCAAAGATCATTAACCGCCTGTGTTTATTAAATGCGGTCAACATGGCAGCGTCCTCCGAGTCCAGCTGGATGAACGCTTCCCCCGAGGCCTCACCCTGGAAATTTCCTTCGTCGTTAGAATTCAGTCACACTTTACTGTCTAGTCACATTTGCTCGAGATTTTGTACTTCCTTTACACATATATTTACTACAAGTGTAATCCAGTGATATAGTACGAGAAATCTATGGCTGTGCTGTCTTCATAAATGTTTGTTACTTCCAGAAGTGCATCAGAAGAACAAAAACCTCTCAGTCTAATTCCGTCACAAGTCTCGTGGTTTAGTCACTTACTCTGCTTCATTCTCAGATATGGCTAGAGCATCTTCCCCAGTGGCGGCCTGGTTAGCTGAGTGGTTAGGTGCTTGGTTTACTAATCTGGTGGTACTGAGTTCAATCCCAGCAGTGGGATTTTTTTTTCTGGTACACACCTAAAAAAAAGGCCCCGTGGTTCACCCAGCCTCCAAAAATGGGTAGCAGAGAAATCTGGGACGGTAAAGCGGTCAGGTGTGATACTGACCACATCAGACTTTCATGTGCCGAAAGTCATGGAAAATATGGGCCTAACACCGTATTCTCCAGTACGCCTTAATGGCATGAAAACGGGAAATTTACCTTACCTTACCTATCTTCGCCAGTGCTCACCTCAGTGTTTTGCTCCAGAAACCCCTTTCATCTGATCAGTCTGATACTCAAATTTAATATTATTATCTCACATAATGTGATCATAAACAATGATATCATTACATCATTTAATATGATCCTATACATCAATGTTATCATATCATATAATGTGATCCTGTACATCAATATAATTATATAATATCCTATACATTAATGTATCATATAACATGATACTCTACAATAACTCTTATCCTGTAAGAAGGTCTTAATATTAAAATAACTATACACTGTTTTGTTCCATAATCAGGAATTTATAATTTTGAACATTCTCAAATGCTAAAAATAAGCACTGCATTATTTCTGGTAAAAATCATGGCAATGAATGTTCACTACAAAAATATTCATGTGTCATAGATGCTGTTAGTAAGTTAATGTTGTTAATGTTAATGCTGCTACATTTTATAATCAGTATGTCATCAGTAAGGGTAGACCAAAAGAGACATGGAGAAGAACAACAGAAAGGATGCTGAGCAATAGAGGGCTCACCTGGGCAAGAGCAGAAAAAAAGGCAAAGGACAGGCATTTGTGGAAAACCCTTGCGTAAGCCCCATGTGCCCTGGGCACTTAAGGTTCAGAGAGAGAGAGATGTCAGTATCATTCTCTGCATCAATGATATTACACAATGTAATGTTATCATTTACATCAATATAATTACAAAATATAATGTGATAATCCACATATGAATGCAAACAACATAGGACTAAAGATCAACGTAGGAAAGACAAAATTAATGAAGCAAAATGTGAACAACAGAAATGTACTCAGAGTAGATAGCAAGTTAGTGGAGGAGGTCAATGAATTTGTATATTATGGAAGTAGAGTAGTAGAAAATGGAGACAGCACAGAGGACATCAACAGCAGACTTACTAGAGCAAACCAGGCTTTTGCAATGCTGCAGACTATATAGAAATTTTAAAAAAACTAAGCATGAATATGAAAATCAGGATATTTAAGAGTAATGTTCTAAGTGTACTACTCTATGGAAGTGAACGCTGGAAAATCACCAAAACCATAGAAAACAAGTTGAATTCTTTCCAGACTAAATATTCACGAAGATTTAGAAAAATATTTTGGCCAAACACCATAAGAAATAACATCTTGTTGGCAGAAATGCAGATGAAGCCACTGACAACAATTATTGAGGAAAGACACTGGCGATGGTTGGGACATGTGCTCCGAATGACTGACAACTCACTACCAAAAATAGCAGTAACATGGACACCACAGGGGAACAGAAGTAAGGGTAGACCAAAAGAGACATGGAGAAGAACAACAGAGAGGATGTTGAGAAATAGAGGGCTCACCTGGGCAAGAGCAGAAAAAAGGCAAAGGACAGGCATTTGTGGAAAACCCTTGCGGAAGCCCCATGTGCCCTGGGCACTTAAGGTTCACAGAGAGAGAGATATATGTTATTTCAAAGTATACTGTGATCATATACATGGATGCCACCACACATCACCCACCGTGGCAGTGTAGACCATGTGGACTCCTTGGTAAACAATAAACTGAGAGAACTCCCCAAGAAAAGTCAGAATATCTGTCACTTGTGCAGCACCAGGTAAATTCCGAAGTCGGATACAGTCACGTCGTGTACCACTTGTGATCAAAGACTGGGGAATTATGGGTAATCCAGCAGGAAGTTGAGCTATGAGGGGGGTCAACTGAGTTTCTGGCTGTTCTGGGTTTCGAGGGTCCATGCTTCTGTTCAAAACCTGTTGAAAAACAGTAACAGATACATATATAAAGTTTATCTTGAAAGTTTGTATTACCATACATTAAACTTCTTGTGCTACAAATCATGAAAGTTTGTACTAACCTAAACTTCTTGTGCTTTGTTGTTTCAAAGTTTGCACTAATCTACATAAAATTTCTCACGGTGCACACAATGAAAGTTTCTAGAACCTATTCACTTTCTTACAGTGGAGAATTTTTCCTGATATGTTTTGTTGTCATTATCTCTTCAAATGATGTGCTTGTCTGAGGTTTTCCTCATATACTCCACCATCCAGTGCTGTCAAATATGGCAGTATTTCTGTCCAATATTTTCTGGTACATTTCACAGTCTTAGTCCCTGCAAAAGTTGCCCTGTTTCTGTCCAAAGTTTTTTGGTACACTCCATTGTCCTGTTCTCTTTACATTTTGCATTTCTCCTGTTTCAGGTAACTGCTATTTGTCTGCCATTTCATTTCTGGGGATCTGACAGTGGGAAGTGATTCTGTGTATCTTCTTCTTCTTCTTCTTCGTTCACTTCTACCACCAAAAACCGCACTGTGAACCTATTGAATTCACGCCTGTGGTCCTCGTTAGGTCCCGTGGTCCCCTGTGTGGTCCAAAATAGACCACACGAGATCCACGAGAGGACCACAAGGGGTTCAGAGTATCACAGTGCTTTAGCCTGTATTCTTGGTGGGTCTCGGAAGCGGGATTGCGTGACACCGTGGTTTTCGTTGCATCAGTTTAGTCTAGGGTTGGACTTTCTCACCGGAAGACCTCGATGTGTTTAGGATATCAGTGCATCCCCGCTGGGTGAGAGGCGGTAGCCCACCCAGGCCAGAGTTGGACTTTCTCACCGGAAAACCTCGACGTGTTTTGAGGTACCCGTGTATCACCGCCGGGTGAGAGGTGGTTGCCCATCCAGTCCAGGGTTGGACTTTCTCACCGGAAAACCTCAGCGTGATTAGGATACGCAAACATCCCCACCGGGTGAGACGTGGTTGCCTATCTAGACTTCCCTGGTCCAGTGTCTCCGACTTCAGCATTTTGCGGTCGTGGCCGCTACCCTTCCTAGTTGTGACCAGGATGGAGCTTTTGTCCAGGAGGACGAATCCTCGCCATTAGTGACTTCCACCCCTGGGTTGAGCCGGTTTAGGCATTATCCCAGTATGGGTGTGTTTGGGACGGGACCAACCTCTAGGGCAGAGGTACTGTGACATGCATAGCCTTCAAGATTCACCCCTGGTATGAGCCAGTTTAGGCAAAATTCACCAGTATGGGTGTTTATCAGGCATTACCGACCTCTAGAGTGGAGGTGGCATGATATGTCTAGCCATCAAGTTCCACCCCTGGTGTGTGCCGGTTTAGGCATATTTCACCAGTGTAGGTGTATTTCGGACGTGGCCGGCCTCTAGAGCAGAGGTGCTGTGGTATAGCTCTCGTAGCGATACTACTGGACATACCGGTTAAACTTCACTTTCCACCACCTTTTCCCATCGGCTCTGCACAGCAACCTTTATTTTTTTTCCGCATTTACTTCCTTAACCGGGAGGAGCTTCACTCCACACGCGGCATTTGAAGAGTCTCGCCAGCAGTGTCTTAACCTCTGGGACAAGCCGGTTCATGCATTTCACCCGATATGACTGCACTCAGGACGTGGCCGACCTCCAGACAAGAGGTGTCGTGATTTGACTGTTTGCTTCGCTTTATCCTTTCTACCACCTTTTCTGCAGTGATGCTGCGCGGCAACCTCATTTGCAAATTTCTTCATTGGCCGGGAGGAGCACGGCTCAACGCACGGCAGCTGAAGATCTCGCCAACAGCGGCAGATGAGCTACCAAACGTGCCACTCATCTACCCTAAGTAACTGGTTTTCAGGTGCCAGATATTCGCCCTCGCCCCTTCTCCTGTCAGTTTAAACAGTTCTACCACGGGAAGGCCAGGAGCTGGACTTGACTGCCAGAGGCTGTTTGAGGCGCGTTTGCAGTCCTTAGAACCATTCTGTGTATAAAACAACTATTCTGAAACTAGCCACATTTGCTCAAAGCTTACAGACTCTTTTCTCTCTGTTCTCGTGATCTTTCTGTAAATAATTTCTTGAATGTTTCTGATTTTCAACAGGAGTCAGGGAACATGATAATCACTGGGAAACTCAAGAAAAAAAAAAAAATCTCCTGACCATTCAGCAGCAGACAAAGGAGGTAACAAATTATAAATACAAGGATTGCTAAAATGGCAAAGCATAACTGCTAGATAAAATTTTAATATTTCCGACAACTTCAGACTTTCGTTCATTATTTGTTCATCATGTGCTTTTTTCCCAGGGAAGGTTGGCTGTGATGGTCCTCCAGTTTGCTCTGTACGGTGCACCCGTTGAAGCTGGACAGCTTTTATACACCAACACATTTACCATAGTTCATGTTACAAGAAGGTGTCACAAAACAACAACACAAAAAACAACAAAAGAGACTCTGTTAAATCCATACCTGCTGGACTTCAGCCGTTGTGCTCTTAAACAATTCAATATACCGAGATCCCATCATCTCACGATGTTTTTTCAAAGCTTTTGCTGATTCTTCCTCAGCTCCAAAGAGAACAAAGGCGTCCCCGGTGCTGCGCCCATCTGGGTAGTGGACAAACAGGATCCCATCCTCACCATCGAGAACTTGGCAAGAATTGGGCCCTCGGGTAAAAAATTCCAACTGAAATTTACAGAAAAAAACAAAAACTCTAACTTCTGAATTTATGTGAAAGAAACAGATTAATTAAAATGATAAATTTCAGCTGCTTAGTTGTAGTTTGTTTGTTTGTTTTTTTTTTTTTCATTTTCAAAGATTACCCATGAGCAAATAAAGTGAAACAAAATTTGGCAAAATTTGATATGTCTACCGAGAATAATAAACTGATTAATTCTTGACAACACTGCAGGTGTCAGTAGAAAATTTCACTTAATTTTTGAAACAAAGAAAGAAACAAATTAAAAAACAACTGCAAACGTTCAAAAAATAAAATGGTGGCATTTGGGGTTGGGTGAGGGACTAAAATAATCAAAGAAGATCAAAATGACTAAAAAAAAAAAAACCAAAAAACAATGAAACTTTTTAAACAGTTATTCTGAAAAGTGTGTATTAAAGTGCATATCTACATTTATCATAGAAATTATTACTTAGCTGACAGTTTGTTTTTTTCTCTGTGATCTTTGCTACCAACACTTGACGCTAACAAATGCAAAACACTGAAAGTAGTTCTTGTGAAAACAGATTTTCTTGGATGTTTCCCCAGAGAAGTTCTTTGTTGCAAGAACATATCTCTCTCGGTTATTGTTTACTTTTCTTTACTTCCTCACAAAATATTGTGTGGAGATCTACACCTGCTTGTGTTCAGTTTGGTGTGGTAATGTTCAACGTGTCCTTGTTTTCTGTTCCCAGTTCTCATCCCTTTCTTTGTCTCTTGGTGAGCCCACGGCTGTGACCACAAACACAGTTTTTATTTTCAGACTACACGCGTGTTTTAGCACAGCAAGTTTTACTTCAGAAAGAAAGCTGCTGTAGATATGCCTGCACTAAAAGGATGGCGCCAACACAACGGTTGTGGAATGGGAGCTAGTTAAGATCTTATCCTTCCTCTATGCAACACGCATTAAAAAACTGGCTACAGTGATACTTCCATCAAGCCAGTGAGGTAGATACTGATGTGTTTCAGCATGGTGGTGGACCTATATTTGGTCTACTTCTAGAGTTCAGGTAAGAATTAAAGAAGACCGATACAGCCCACTCTCAAACTCTGTCCTGTATAACTGCTTTGTCTGCAAACAACAACTTCATTTTGCATTTGTTGTGCAAACAGCAACCAAACACAAAGAGAAGACAAGAGCTAAAGTATAAGATTAGTAAGACCAGTGGTGATGTTACATACTGATGTGATAATACATTGAAGCCTGGAGATAGAGTGAAGGTGGTGTGGTTACCAGCAGTGTTCCCTGGTTAAACATGGATACAAAAGCTGGTATCAAGTGTGTCAGGGTCCAGTATTACATGTGTCTCGTTTACTGTAGGAAGCCTTAATCAGTCTTAAATGTAGAAACATTTTTGGACGGTAATTTGAAAGGGACTTCATTTAAACTGTTTTGTTTTGCAAATTTTTTTTTCTATGTTTGCTTGTGGTGGATTTAAAATTACCATTTCTTTTTAATTGAATTTTACAAAAAATTTTTGTAATAGTAACCATTACTTGGAAAATGAATCGTTGTTTACTGTGATATAAAACTTGATTAAGATTAATCAAAGTTAGCGTTGCAGAAGAATGTACAGGGTGCTGATGCTCTGTCACTCATAAACTAAATATGTAAATTATGAACAAAGTGGCATATATAAGAGTTGTTAACAGCAACCATTCATGGGATGTTGTAGGCAAGACAGCACTGAATATACTGTAGAATGACTTTGATAAATAACAGCATGAAAAAAACAACTGGAGTCTTAGGAATTTTTTTATTATTACTTTTTCATTTCAAGGGAACTAAAAAGTTTCACTAAGAACACTCCTACTTCTCTGGCATGTTAGAAGAAACTTTTAGCATCATAAATCTTTTTTTTTTTTTTTCTGTTCTGTTAAGAAAAGGTCCACAATCCTCCACCACAAATCTAATTACTATAGTACACACATTGTCTTCTATACCTCATCCAATCTTAAGTGTACCTGAGTGATCTGACCATGACCTTCTTGCTGTCTACAAAACTAACTTGAGCAGCCGCATTCTACAAACAGGCAGCTTGTGTCATGTGAAAGAGCTGAGAGACAAAGTGTAAGAACAGAACCACTTTCTCGATGACTTCATCCAGCCATGCTTAAACCATGCCCTCATTTTCAATCAGTTGATCAACAGTCAGTTGACCAATCCACACAGCACTAAATCAGCCAATCAACAAGTACTTAATCAGTCAATCATCATAGTCGTCAATCAGCCAATCAACATAGCACTTACTCAACCAATCAACACAACACTTAATCAGCCAATCAACATAATCAGCCAATTAACAAGTACTTAATCAATCAGTCAACATAGCACTCAATCAGCCAATCAACATAGTACTCAATCAACCAATCAACACATCAGTTAATCAGCCAATCAGCATAGTAATTAATCAGTCAGTCAACATAGCACTCAATCAGCCAATCAACATAGCACTCAATCAACCAGTCAACACAGCACTTGGTCAATCAACAATAAAATAATCACAAAGTTAAGCAAAGAACTACAGTGCTTTTATCCTTTCACAGGAACAGCAGAAGGGAAAACAGTTAATACATGATATCATTTGTTAGGGAACTAGATACAGTGTACATGATTATATTCAGTTAAATACATTTGCTTTTTCTTCTTCTTCTTCTTCTTCACATTTAATAGCCAAATGAGGGGATCCCACTTCAAAAATACAGATTACAAACCTTAACCAAATCAAAATATTGACTGAACCATGAAAATGAAGGAACAAATAATGCAACCACAAATCACAGCCACCAGTTGTCTTGTGAAAACAATAATTCACCATTTCCGCTGAGTAAACAGACCCGAGGTGTAATGAAGAAGAGGCAATACAAATATATGCTGCTCAGAAACCATGATCCCGCACCAGCTAACTCATCTGCAATACGACTGGATGAAAATATAAACCTGTGCATCCCGATGCGACCACCATGTAAGTCCCAGAGGCAAGTTGAGCTGTTGCTATCCAGCTGTTCACTTACCTTTCACGGTTTTAAATAAGTGGCCTTATTTGATTTGTTTCATAGTTTTGAACTGATGAAAGCTGAAAACATTGAAAACTTATTTGAACCTGCGCTCAATTTCCACAAATCAAATAATTTATATACCCATTTCTTTCTCAAAGTTGAGTAAACTTGTCGTCGTCTGCTTGTGTGAGCATAATTTATGAGTACACAAATTTCAGCTGAACACAAAGAATACTGTGTAAGAAGAGGCTAGGCTTTAAAAATGTAATCAACATTATCAAGGTTAAAGTAGTAACACATAATAATTAGTGTATGAGTATATAACTATACACGGAGCCACTGCAGTAAAGCTGTGATATCAAAATGTATAAACTAGGAAAAAAGTAGGAACTAATAAGTGCACAGTTATTATGCTTCAGCGTGAGCCTTAATCATACAAAAACACACAAGACGAAGAAATTAAGAGAGGAGATCAAGTATGATCATGAATGCTGTGTTTAAAAAAAATAAGTCAGATAAAATGAACAGAGAACTTAGCTGTAACTTGTAAGAAGCTGCGGCTTGTCTGACGCTGCGTGTCAGAAATGCGTGTGGTGGAGTATAGAGAGTATTTAAATGGAGACTTGGAATGTGTGATAGGTGGGTCATAACTGAGGGTGGTGGGTGGGGAAGCTGTGGAGGGGAGAGAGAGTGATAATCTAACCGGGAGAAAGTGAAATAGATGATTACAGTTAGGGTAGAGGGGTTGTAATGTGATGCTGTGAGGAGGTTCTGAACTATGTGTAACAAGTGAGACGGGAGTGGAACTTAGTGGGGAGGGATTACCATTGTATCATTCTCTCTCCCCTCCATGGTTCCCCCACCCACCACCCTCAGTTACAACCCACCACCCTCAGTTATGACCCACCTATCACATATCCCAATTCTCCATTTAAATACTCTCTACACTCCACCATGCACATTTCTGACACACATCGTCAGACAAGCCACAGCTTCTTACAAGTTACAGCTAAGTGTAAATTCATTGTATCTGATTTTTTTTTAAAAATACAGCATTCATGTGAATTTATACTTTATCTCCTCTCACTATTTCTTTGTCTGGTATGTTTCTGTATGATTAAGGCTCACACTGAAACGTCACAACTTTGTAGTCATAATAAAGCTGTTCCTACTTTTTTCCTAGTTTATACAAGGTTAATGTAAAGAAGGGAAAAAAAAAAAGTAAAAATTGCACATTTTGTGGAAGAAAGAGTTTAAATTTCATGGCCACTATTTCTTGAACTTTCGCTGCCCAATCTTAAAACTGTAACAACTGATCTTGAAATATAACGACCAGTTAAAAAGTAGCATGTGATGTTTTCGGAGTATGTTTGAAGTGGCTGTGAATGCTTCACATATCTCACCAAATTTATTAGCAGTGAACTTGAAGAGGTTAACTCATGCTTGTCAGAAGAAACAGAAAAAAAAACCTCATTCTTTTCTTACTAAAAAGTCTACAGACACAAAGTCTACATACACAAAGATATCTGTTGGATGATCTGTGTCATCTACACAAGAGATCACAGAATGGAAAACTCAAATAGCTGTCAATGTGCCACTTTAGTAGGATATTGTCTGAAGTTCTGTACGTCTATTCACAAGGTACAAGATCTCATTCCTCTTCTGTCCCATATGTCTATTCACAAGGTACAAGATTTTATCCCTCTTCTGTCTCATATGTCTATTCATGAGGTACAAGGTCTTATTCCTCTTCTGTCCTGTATGTCTATTCACAAGGTACAAGGTCTTATCCCTCTTCATTCCTGAACAGCTGTTCACATAGAACAGTTTTTTCTCCTCTTCTGTCTATCCTCAAGGTACAGGGTGTTGTTTCCAGACTTAGTCTGTGTATGCACGTGACCTTGAAGTTGATTTGTCCCAGGCCAAGATAATGACCACTTCCAGAAATGCAGAAGCTGATGATGCAGCAAGCTGGACATTTTGTCTCACTAACTTATCTGTACATACTTGGTTACGTGATAACAGAAGGGATGGTGCTACTGTCTGTTTTGACAATCAGTGACCTACAGTTGATATAATGGAATCAGGGCTGGTAAACCATAGCTGACCAAGACCCTGTCCCACCTTTCCATTGGTATCTCCAGTAACGGGGCTAGCCTGAATAATGGGGCAGGGATCCCCATAGCCCCTAGGGTGGTGGTGGTGGAGTCTGCTAAAGAAGTACTGCACACTCCCTGCTTTGTAGCTCCACTGAGGGACTGAAAAAATAGCTGCCATAACTGGTTCCCATGCCAACATGATGCTTTTCCTCAACACTTTCACAGCATCGGCTGCAAAGAACACAGGTTCGTGGTTCCAGGGAGGTACATGACAAGTGCTAAGGGAAATAACTTTACAGCACACAAACTTTACAGCACACAAATCATAATGTTGTTGCATTCAGTGAAGAATGAGTGTTTGTTCTACAGCTTACATACAACACTCACAAGTGTTTGTTCTACAGCTTACATACAACACTCACAAGTGTTTGTTCTACAGCTTACATACAACACCTACAAGTGTTTGTTCTACAGCTTACATACAACACTTACAAGTGTTTGTTCTATAGCTTACATACAACACTCACAAGTGTTTGTTCTACAGCTTACATACAACACTCACAAGTGTTTGTTCTACAGCTTACATACAACACTCACAAGTGTTTGTTCTACAGCTTACATACAACACTCACAAGTGTTTGTTCTACAGCTTACATACAACACTTACAAGTGTTTGTTCTACAGCTTACATACAACACTCACAAGTGTTTGTTCTACAGCTTACATACAACACTCACAAGTGTTTGTTCTACAGCTTACATACAACACTTACAAGTGTTTGTTCTACAGCTTACATACAACACTCACACGTGTTTGTTCTACAGCTTATATACAACACTCACACGTGTTTGTTCTACAGCTTACATACAACACTTACAAGTGTTTGTTCTACAGCTTACATACAACACTCACACGTGTTTGTTCTACAGCTTACATACAACACTTACAAGTGTTTGTTCTACAGCTTACATACAACACTCACAAGTGTTTGTTCTACAGCTTACATACAACACTTACAAGTGTTTGTTCTACAGCTTACATACAACACTCACAAGTGTTTGTTCTACAGCTTACATACAACACTCACAAGTGTTTGTTCTACAGCTTACATACAACACTCACACGTGTTTGTTCTACAGCTTACATACAACACCTACAAGTGTTTGTTCTACAGCTTACATACAACACTTAGAAGTGTTTGTTCTACAGCTTACATACATCACTCACTTAGAAGTGTTTGTTCTACAGCTTACATACAACACTCACAAGTGTTTGTTCTACAGCTAACATACAACATTTACAAGTTCTCTTGCACATTTGTTTACTGAAAAGAGCATTTATTTGTTCTACTGCTAAAAACAAATCCTATTTATTCTGCTGTTAAAACGGCACTTGTCTGATTCATTTTTGAAAAAAAAAGCACTTATTCATCTTTTGTTGTAACATTTTTTTTTTCTTGTTTAAATCTGAACTTATTTCAGTTAAAAACTGCACTTACATTTTTTCATTTCATCAAACTGTACCTACTTGTATGAAAATGATATTTACAACAGTCAAAGTTTGTCAGAGTTTGTTGGTCTCATGCCAGACGCAAGACAACCTGTCCTCCTTACCACTTGCTGAGGAGTAGATGTGAATGGCAGACCTCTCATTCTGATTATTGTCTGGCCACCTCGAGACAGGAATGCTTGTGCCTCAGAGTTGCTGCCTGTTAGGACAGCACAAAATCAGGAATTATTGCATGATGGTCCATTGTTGGAACTTTACAGTTAAGATTATTATATTTAAATGTTAAAGAAAACGTTGGTTAAATTGTTTGTTGATGACATCCATGCAACTCAGGTTCTTTGTGAATATCTTCACACTGTATATTATTTTTAAATTGTGAACATATTTACATTGTGCATATCTTTACATTGTAATCCTTACATTGTGCTAATCCTTACATTGTGCATATCCTTACATTGTAATCCTTACACTATGCATATATTTACATTGTGCATATCTCTAAACTTTGCATATCTCTACATTGTGTGTATCTCTACACTATGCATATCTTAACACTGTATAAATTTTGCAAGGTAGATAGAGGTGTATGGTGCAGTTTTACAAAGTGAGGGAGGAAGTGAGCAAGGTGAGAAAAAAACGAATATAAAGTATGAGAATGTATAAATGAAAAACATACAACATCTGATATTTCGGCGTGAGCCTTATTTGAGGATACATACAAAACGAAATACAACATATATAACTTATCTGAAGAGTCTTGCTCTCAGTGAAGCAGAAATGTGTGTGGAAGAAGGAGGAGGAGGAAAAAAAAAACCCACGCTGCTTACAGACAAAAGATTCCCGATATAGCCAATCATAGCGAAGAAGCAGAGAGAGAGGAGGAGAACAAGTGGGAGAAAGGGGTTGGGGGAAGGCAACAGAAACATGATAGCCGCTAGAGGTGTCGGGGGGGGGGGGGGAGAGAAAAGGGAATGCGGAGAGATAATGAATGAAGAACTTAAATACCTACAGGGAAGAAATGTGGAACTGGTGAATAGGACAAGACCAATATGTTGGCAGAGAAGAAAATAGGATGGTAGTAGGGAGGGGTAGCATAGAGAAAGAAAGTAGAGTATAAAAAAGGCCAGTGGAAAAATAAAGAAGTTACAGAAAGCTGAAGACATTGTTAATTCCAGCTGGGTGGAGACAGCCAGTTGAAAATAAGAACAGCGCCTTTTCCACATATTGTATTTCGTTTTGTATGTATCCTCGAATAAGGCTCACGCTGAAATATCAGATGTTGTATGTTTTTCATTTATACATTCTCATACTTTATATTCGTTTTTTTCTCACCTTGCTCACTTCCTCCCTCACTTTGTAAAACTGCACCATACACCTCTATCTACCTTATTTATATTAACCAGTTTTACTGCAGTCGCCATCCCTTTTATCTATAAATTTTGCACAGAATGTTAAAACTATGCTATTCTTGGTTTTCCACATTTCAATATTTTAAACAGTATTTTTTTTTAATATGTAGGATACTGCATTTTCATACCTCCAGCGACGTTGATAAAATCTTTACCAGAGGCCTTGTAGACCTCTATATATCTTTGTCCTATGTGATGTTTGTGTCTCTTCAGGGCCAAATCTCGATGTTCCTCGGACTCAAACCTTACTAAAGCCTCACCGTTTCTTCTGCCTTGTGGACTAAGACATAGAGCAACTCCACCTCTGTAAGAGCATTAGCCAAAGCCAGATTTAGCAACATGATTGTCTTAAAACATTAG
This sequence comes from Achatina immaculata, assembly GCA_009760885.1. NCBI lineage: Eukaryota > Metazoa > Mollusca > Gastropoda > Stylommatophora > Achatinidae > Lissachatina > Lissachatina immaculata. The sequence goes on from CM019716.1 coordinate 46,818,409, forward strand.
AAATATGTTTTTTTTTCTTGTGTGTTAAAAAAAATAACTAGAAAGTAGTATTCTAAATCTCTCAAAATCTAACTAATGGCACTAAAAGTATTATCGTCAGATTCAGGACACATACTTTTGTAAACCATTAATAATTTATGGACTAGCTTCACAGAAATGTGTCAAGTTATGTTAGCAGACTTTCCATAGTACAGGGTTTTTACTAACCATCCTGTATTCCATTCTGCACATACTCATCAGAAACTGTAAGCAATCACTGGCTGATGTGTTTTCTTTACCGTAACTGTACCAAGTACGCAAACAGAAACATCTTACAAAGCCACGGCTGAGTTTGTTGATAAAAGGAAACAGTAAAAATCTTGCCATTTTAAGAGCTCGTTGTGTATAAAGCAGCTGTGTGCTAACTCTTTGTTGAATGAAGGACTGGATCTCTCAGGTGACCTGAAGAGTTGTGTAGCTGTGACAGTCTTTCCTAACTACCTGCTGGATATGTTGAAAACGGATGATAACAGCAAAGAAAGAAACCAACACATAGGTTCTGCTTACTTGGCAATGTTCAAACCCTTGAAAAACCTGGCTATATCTTGATCAGAAGACTGCCAGGGGAGACCACGTGCTCTGACCACAAGTCCGTCACTTACATATTCATTCTTAGTGCTGTGGATTAAAACAAACATACATACGGTCACATGTTAATCTATATGACTTTCTACAACTACAACCAATGAAAGTGTATGTACTGAACAGGGAAGAAGAATTTCAGGACTGAAGGGAGTCTAATGCCAAGGGCACACACAAGGGCAGACAATCATGAAACTAGATATGAGCGAAGACAAATCCAAGAACAAAAACCATCAACTCTCTGCTTACACTCTAAGCACACGGACCTATAAGCCTAGGAGAAAAAAAATGGCAGCCATTAGTGGGAATGGGAAAAAGTAATCTAGAATGAGTTCAAATCAAGAGATAAGGCTTGTTTTAGCTGAAGACTTGTACTGTGCCATATGGCAAAAAAGCCACAATATTTGTTCTTGTTTTAAGACATCACAATAAACTCTTTTCCTGTGACATAGAGGAGGCTGCAGTCTGACAAATTTAGAAAATTATGTTACTAGATTGCAACTTTTTAATGCAGTCTGTAGCAGTGGAAGTTAACATTTAAAAAAGGGTGAAATTTTCAACATAATTGTAACAATATAATGTTAAGGAAGATAACATTTTCAACAGAACATTGTAATAGTTGCACCACTTTCAAGGGATGTAGACATAGATAAAGCAGATGGATCTCAAATGCAACCAAATCCAAATATCTATCTACAGCTGAACAAAATATACTTACAACTAAACTTCTTCTTCTTCTTCTTCATATGCATTGTCTGTCTATATCTGCAGTCCTGTCTCTTAAATAAATTTCACTGTTTTTTGTTGTGAATGAAGAACAAGAAGAACTTTTTTTTGTAATTCATGTATGGAACCGTGGAGCTTATCTTCTTTGGTGGTTTCACTAGGCCAATAATTACTTCTCAGTGTCTCATAGCTGGTGCAGTTCTGGAGGATATGTTCCACAGTTTGGGACACCTGGGCACATGTACAAAGAGTAGTAGTACCAACCTTAAACTTTGTATACATATGACTTCGGAGTCGGCTGTGTCCTGTTCCGAGACAGAAAATGGTGACTTGTTCCTTTCTGTTTAGCATGTGACAGTCATCATGCGGTGGTGTTTGTGGCTTCCTTTGTTTTATCATGCTTTTCTTCTGATTGTAGGTGATTGGTATGTCTGGTTGCTCCATTTCAGTCTCCTCTTTGGCCAGATGGTCAGCTCTCTCATTGCCTGGTATCCCACAGTGGGAGGGAATCCACTGTAAAGTGATCCCGTATTGTAAGCCAATTTCTGACAAGGCATCCTTAAGGTCTGGTAGTTTGTTGCACTGAACAGCTTCCAGTACTGATATTGCATCTGTAAGAATTACTAATAGGCATGTATCAATTCTGGAGTCTGATAGTTTTTCATTGCCCTAACTTCTGCATCATAGTTGTTGCAGCATTTTCCAGTGGGTATGGAAATCTTGTCAGTGGTGTTGTTTGGATATTCAATATGTGCTCCTGTCCCTCCACTCTTTATGGCACTGTGTGCAGATCCATTTGTATATACACGTATCCAGGTGTCACTAAGTGTGGCTGTTGATCTTACAAGACTGCTCTGCATCTCACCATTCTGCACACCTTTCACTTCAGTTTAAATAGTTATTTGTGTATAATCTGCTTCTTTCCATGGTGTATGCTCTGGTAAGATGATAATGGAGCAACTACAGTTGGAAGGTCTGGTATCAGCTTACACATACGCTTGGCCTGATGAATGAAGCTGCTTCTTTTAAGCTGTCCTAATGCCAAGTTATTGAATCTCTCCTTCAGGGGATGGCTTACAGAGCTAAGGAATTTTTCTCCCGGTCATGACCTTTGTGTCTCTACGTTCCTTTAGCGCTTGAACACCAACTATTTTCTGCATTTCTACTATTGGTGTGGACCTCATGGCACCTGTGATAATCCGTAGTGACTGATTTTGAACCTTGTCTAGATTATGCAGCGTAGTGTTTGATGCTGTGCACCAAGATGTTGAGCCATATTCTAAATGTGGTAGAATACTTTGCTGATATATATTCTTGAAGATTCTTCCACTAGCTCCCCATGTGGTTCCACTCAATTTTCTTTTTATGGCTAGTTTTCTTCTGGCTTTTGCTTCTGCATTGCTGATGTATTGCTTCCAGGTCAGTTTTGAGTCAAGAGTCACTCCTAAGAAAGTGGGTTGGTTGTCCATCCTTAAGGGTATTTCATTTACAAAGATCTTACCCACTTTCTGTTTAGATGAGAAAGTGAACAGAGTGGTACTTGATTTCTCTGTGTTTATACTTACACACCATTTGTTTGTCCATGATGTCAAGATGTCTGCTGCTCTTTGGAGTCTCTGTGCAGCATCTGTTGCGTGTTCATCTGTACACCACATGACCGGATCATCTGCATACAGTACCGCTTTGATTCCATAGGGAAGTTCCTTGACCAGGTCATCTGCATACAGTGCCACTTTGATTCTATAAAGAAGTTCCTTGACCAGGTAATTAATGAATACAAGGAATAATGTAGGTGAAAGGACTCCTTGTGGTACACCATGTCGCAGCAGTACTTTCTGGCTTTTGTGTCCATCCATTGCTACTCTAGCTCTTCTGTTGTGTAAATAGGACTTTATCCAGTTGTACAGTCTTCCATTCACATTGAAGTTTCTTAGCTTCCATAGCAGACCTTTTTTCCATACTTTGTCAAAGACTTTCTTCAGGTCTATCCACACTGCTAGTACAAGGTTTTTCTCTTGGAATTCATCCTCAATCTTTTGAGAGAGATAGGTCACTTGATCTTCTGTACTATAGTACTGCTTAAATCCTGCTTGTTGTGGAACGAGGTTTTCACTTTCTAGGTACCATTTTAGCCTCAGGTCAATGATACGTTCCATTGTTTTGCATAGGCAGCTACTGAGACTGGCCTGTAGCTGGAGGCTGTATCGCTGTTTTTCCCTGGCTTTAGTAATGGTACCATGCGCACTTCCTTCTAGATTTGAGGTAACTTACCTGTGCTCCAGCACATACTGAAAACATCCAACACCTTTCCCATTGCTGCCATTCCCAGGTTCTTGATCATTTCATTGGACGCTCCATCTGGTCTTGGTGATTTCCTTGGTTTCAGTTTACTGACTGCTAGGTCTAACTTGCTGCATGTGATTGGTGCATCCAGGACCTCCACTTTTCTGCCTTGTTCCTCTTCTTTCTGTGGGTCAGTATGCTCTTTCTCTGGATGGATATCAATGTTGCAGTCCTCCAACTTCAGCACCTTTCCTTGCTAGGGCAGACTGTGGTCTTGCTTGGACTGCCATGAAGACAATGGTGTAGGCTGGCCTGGCCAAAACTTTGTTTTCCAGCCTCTGGTGACTGTACTTAACTCCCTTCTCCACGTCAGATCCAGCATGCAACGCTGGCTGGCCAGACGGCTTTTAGACCCTTCCACAGAGACACTCCGACTCTGGGATGAGGAATCTGATGAGTGCCTCATGATATCCATTCCCCGCCACCTATAGTCTGCTGGCTCTGTTTTGTTTACATCATTCTGATAGCCATTGTTGTAAAGACCCATAGGCTTGTCACGTCCTGGATTCATTGGTTCCACACCAGATTTTCCTCATTCCTGCTGGTGATCTCCATGTCCCCATCCATCCACCAACCTGACACTACATTTTACAAAATTAACAGTTATAATTAGTGTTGATTGCTACAGGTTTCTGGGCTACAGAAGTAGGTCAGAGTTCTTAAGCAAACAGATCTGTGTTCCTTCTCTCACAAAGACTATGTTAAGATAAGTGTGTTCTAATACAGTTGTTCCCAGAGGTCAACTAAACAAAATGTGTTCAGCTGAACAGAATGTATCTACAACTAAAGAAAACATGTGTAAAAGTAGACAAAATGTTTAGAACTAAATAAAATGTTGCAACAACTAAACAAAATATATCTGCAACCAGATACAACATTGATACAACAACTAAACAGGCTCACCATATTCCTGGTTCCAATCTTTCACTGACAATTTCTGGATCACAAAACGTGTGGCCTGTAATGATGAACAATTTTAGAACATTTGCACAAAAGAAAAGTCTAAAATAGAATGCTCTATGACAAATCTCCCAATTTCGACAACTGTATAAAGTGAAGACAAAGACTATTGAAAAAACAAAACAAAAACAAATTGGGAGAGCTCTATGAAGTGGTGGAAAGTATACACATACATTCTGACCTATGATTGTTGTTGTAATTAGTGTTGTTGTTATTGATGCTGCTGCTGTTGTTAATGATGCTGTTGTTGTTACTGCAACTGTTGTTACTGTTGTTGTTGTGGCTACTGTGACTGTTATTATACCGTTGTCGCTAATTTTTTGCTGTTGTTGTTCCTGCTGCTGTTGTTACTTCTGCTGTTTTAATTTGTGGTAGTGGTTCTGCTGTTATTGTTGGATTTTCTTTCAAAACTTCTGCTAAGTTAGTTCCACCACCCCAAGGATGGGTGACCACTACCAGGCAATAATCTGCGTACTGGGAACCACCACCTGCTGATAAAGACAAGACCTTGACAAACTTCAGGGACTGGAAAAGAGAAACGTGAGGTCTGTTGCGAGCACATACGAGGAAGGAGGCTGGTTTCTGTTATTTCACCAACCGGAGAAATGAGACAAATCACACAAGGATATTCTGCTCTCAGCTCGCTTCTCTCTCACATTTTCTTAAAAACTTGATGGACCGGACATGTCTTCACGTCGGCAGATATCTCGGGCGGCTGGATATCTCACTCATAATCGATGTTCGTTCAGATCTCCTCACTGGCCCCCTTTCCCTCCTTGTGTGTGTGTGTGTGTGTGTGCGTGTGCGTGTGCGTGTGTGTGTGTGTGTGTGTGAGAGAGAGAGAGAGAGAGAGAGAGAGAGAGAGAGAGAGAGAGTATACGTTTAGTTTTATGATCGGTAAAACTGCTTAACCGATAAATCTGCTTCTTGAAGTTTATCCTAAACATGCCCGTGGCAGAGAGGTCATGTGACACTCGACAACCTGCCACAGAACAAAAAAGACAACACACCAGTGACAGAGAAGTCATGTGACACTCAACAACCTGCCACAGAACAAAAAAGACAACACACCAGTGACAGAGAAGTCATGTGACACTTGACAACCTGCCACAGAACAAAAAAGACAACACACCAGTGACAGAGAGGTCATGTGAAAACGGACAACCTGCCACAGAACAAAAACACAACAAGTTGTGGCAAAGAGATCATGTGACACTCGACAACCTGCCACAGAACAAAAAAGACAACACACCAGTGACAGAGAGGTCATGTGAAAACGGACAACCTGCCACAGAACAAAAACACAACACGTCAGTGTCAGAGAGGTCATGTGACAATGGACAACCTGCCACAGAACAAAAACACAACATGTCAGTGTCAGAGAAGTCATGTGACAACGGACAACCTGCCACAGAACAAAAAAACACAACACACCAGTGACAGAAATGTCATGTGACAATGGACAACCTGCCACAGAACAAAAAACACAACACACCAGTGACAGAGAGGTCATGCGACAACGGACAACCTGCCACAGAACACTGTTTGACACGAGCAGACACACAACAACAGCAACAGGGCTCTACCACAGAGTAACAAAGCCGACATTTCTGGGACTTATTCTGGGACTTACCATCGCTGACCAAACTGGACAGAATTTTGCCCATCTCCTGGCATTGTCTGACGCCATACTCCACAGACTCGTCCTCCTTTAAACCAAGGTCTGGACATTTGTAGGTCAAGGACAGTGCAACACACAGAAGCGAAATATATATCATATATTCGAGTAAAGATGCATATATTATTCAACGTAAATATGAAGTTCACGCATAAATAAATGGAGTCTATTTCTTTTTTTTTTAAATTTTGGTGTGCTTCATCATCATCATCATCATCATCATCAGTTCTGTACCACATCTCCATGATAATTACGCTTCTATACCATAGATATATTCAGTACCCAGCATCAGTTTCTGTACTTTTTATTTTCCTTTACTGCGGAGGTCAGCATCTCTTTGAGCGTTTACTTCTTCTTCTGGTTCCGCTCCCCATTTGTGTGCTTGTCTTCGTGCATGAAGAGAAAGTTTTGTTATGTCCAGTTTCTTACGACTTTGTATGTCGGTCTATCTTTACGCCGGTCTGTTTGTCTATCTTTACGCCGGTCTGTTTGTCTATCTTTATGTGGGTCTGTTTGTCTGTCTTTATGTGGGTATGTTTGTTTATCATTATATGTCCGTTTTTATGTTAGATTTACATGTCAGTCTGACATGAGTGACTGTGAGCAGAAAGAAAAGAAAATACATATAATAAATAAAAACAATAAAACCGCCACGGAATTATAGACAGTACCCACGTGTAAGTCAGAGAAGTACAGGCAATACCCACGTGTAAGTCAGGGAAGTACAGACAGTACCCACGTGTAAGTCAGGGAAGTACAGACAGTACCCACGTGTAAGTCAGGGAAGTACAGACAGTACCCACGTGTAAGTCAGGGAAGTACAGACAGTACCCACGTGTAAGTCAGGGAAGTACAGACAGTACCCACATGTAAGTCAGAGAAGTACAGGCAATACCCACGTGTAAGTTAGGCTTGATAGAAACTTTACGAGTGGAAGAAAAGTGAACAAAACAGACCCCGCCCCAACAAACAGAACGACTGATTACATGTAGCACTTTTTTAGATGAACGGAAGAAATCTGACAACAGAACAGATAAGACGAACAAGAGAAAATTGAAAATAGAACAGAAAAATATGTCTGAAGGTTCTGAGGGCACATCATTGGCATACCTGGTGTATGTGCCACCTGGCGTATGTGGCACTTGGCACCTGGGGTTGACCGCATTCCCCCCCCCCTTTCCGACCCCAGTTGAAACCCCACTGGAACAGAACATCGCTAAAACTATCAGAAAACAGGCGAGAAGTTGATGCAAGGAGCTTGGAGATGGACTTAGGCCATCAGTTCCTACACTGTGACATGAAACAAAAGAAGCAGCTCCATGGTTGTCGTGTACTGACAGGGCAAGTGATAGACTGAACTTTACACCAAGATCTCTGGTGGTCGTGTACTGACAGGGCAAATGATAGACTGAACTTTACACCAAGATCTATGGTGGTCGTGTACTGACAGGGCAAGTGATAGACTGAACTTTACACCAAGATCTATGGTGGTCGTGTACATGATGGGCAAGTGATGGACTGAACTTTACACCAAGAAGCAGGACATGTTGGAGTTAGGGGCAAAAGCGAGCAAATACCTCTGACAGAAATCTAATATCTCAGACAGAAATATAATATCTCAGACAGAAATCTAATATCTCATACAGAAGAAATCTAATATCTCGGATAGAAATATAAAGTACAAGATAGATTTTTAAAGACAGAAAGAAAGATTGACAAGATCAGGTCAGATGAAGTGCTTCTGTATGTATCTCAAGGATGAAAATAAATAATGACAATAATTTTGAGTCAAACTGAGATACAGAAATATCCTCAAATCAAATCTTTATAAAGGAAAGGAACAACCAGGGAAAAGAACTGAGAAAATAAGTGAAGCATATCTCAAATCTTTCTTGCTTAGCCAAGCGTGGAGGCTTTTACATCTACTACCACTTCTAAAAGTGATATTTTCAAGCACAATAACTGCACACATAAAACTTTCCCTATTTTCCTGTACGGCTACCTTCTTAATAGATTTAAATGTCCGTGAAAAAAAGTCTGTTTATTGAAACAATCTATGGCGTGCAGAGCTGGAGATGATCAATTTAAGCTGTTTTCTTCTTTATGAGCAAGTCTGTTGTTCCTGTTCGTCCAATTTACTGGTCCAATCTGTCGCAGAGACAAGTAGGCGGCGATGGCTGGATAAAACAAGGCTATCAGCATAACATGGCTGGTGGGACATTGTCCTGTTACTCTTGCCTGTTCAGTTGGGATGGTGCCATGTGGTGCAGTGTAAATTACATAATTAAATGAAAGGGTTCACCAAATGTTGGATGTGTTTTAGGTGAAGAGTGTCAACCAAATGTTGGATGTGTTTTAGGTGAAGAGTGTCAACCAAATGTTGGATGTGTTTTAGGTGAAGAGTGTCAACCAAATGTTGGATGTGTTTTAGGTAAAGAGTGTCAACCAAATGTTGGATGTGTTTTAGGTAAAGAGTGTCAACCAAATGTTGGATGTGTTTTAGGTGAAGAATGTCAACCAAACATTGGATGTGTTTTAGGTGAAGAGTGTCAACCAAATGTTGGATGTGTTTTAGGTGAAGAGTGTCAACCAAATGTTGGATGTGTTTTAGGTGAAGAGTGTGTACAAAATGTTGGATATGTGGATGTGTTTTAGGTGAAGACTGTCAACAAATGTTGTGTGTGTTTTAGGTGAAGTGTGAACAAATGTTGGATGTGTGGAAGTGTTTTAGGTGAAGAGTGTCGACAAATGTTGGATGTGTGGAAGTGTTTTAGGTAAAGAGTGTCAACAAATGTTGGGTGTGTTTTAGGTGAAGAGTCATCATCATCATCATCATGATGTGCCGTGGCGACTGGCGTTGGCTATTATGCTTCTCCAGAGTACACGATCCTTCATGCAGGCTATCAGCTCAGTTGGTGATCTCCTCTCACACCATCCCGTCAGACTGTCCAGTATCATTTCTCTTGGTCTTCCTCTTGATCTTCTTCCTTCTATTTTTCCTGTTGTTATAATATTTTCTATGTCCCCTCTTCTCACTGCATGTCCTATGAAAGTACTTTGTCTCTCTCTTATCTTTTTGACAAGATTTTTTGTCTCTCCAACTCTTCTCATACATTCTTCATTAGTTATTTTTGCTGTCCAGGGGATTCGCAACATTCTTCTAATAAACCACATTTCTGCTGCTTCCAATGATTTTTTGTGCAGACTTGCCTATTGTCCATGATTCACTTCCATATAACAAGACAGGTTCAATATAGCATTTTAGGACTCGTTTTCTAACATTCATTGATAAGGATGTGTTGGATAATATGTTTCTCATTCTCTGAAATGCAGTCTTTGTTTGGCCTATTCTGTTCCTAATTTCTGTTCTGCATTTCCCATCTGAAGTTATTACTGGTCTAAGGTATTTGAATTTCTGCACCTGGTTTAGAGTAGTTCCATTTAATTTTATACTGCATGTTGGTGGATTATGTTTCTTAGATATAACCATAGTCTTTATCTTTTTTTTTTGATGTTCAAAGTAAAGCCTTTCTGTTCACTTTCTTTGGCCACTTTATCCAAGAGATTTTGCAGGTCTTGTTGGTTCTCAGCTATCAGTACTGTGTCGTCAGCATACCGAAGGTTTTAATATTGTATCCTTCAATTTTTATGGCTGGTTCTGTGATGATCGTTCTTAGAATATTCTCGCTGTACAGAGAAAAAAGGTCTGGAGATAGTACACATCCTTGTCGCACCCCTTGTTTTATAGGCTGATATTTTCCAATTCTATTTTTAACTCGAATTGCTGCTTCTTGCCGCCAGTATAGATGTTCTACAAACCTCAAGTCTTGGCCGTCTATACTGATGTCTTCAAGCATTTTAATAATTTCATTATGTTTCACCTTGTCGAATGCCTTGGTGTAATCAATGAAGCACAAGTAGAGATCTTTCTGTACACAAACCGCCAGAAGGCAACGGGAAATCACTGTTGTAGCTCCCAATAACTATTATGCTTATTCAGGTGAAGAGTGTCAACCAATTGTTGGATGTGTTTTAGGTAAAGAGTGTCAACCAAATGTTGGATGTGTTTTAGGTAAAGAGTGTCAACCAAATGTTGGATGTGTTTTAGGTGAAGAGTGTCAACCAATTGTTGGATGTGTTTTAGGTAAAGAGTGTCAACCAGTTGTTGGATGCATTTTAGGTGAAGAATGGCAACCGAATGTTGGGTGTGTTTAGATGGAAGATGTCAACCAAACTTTGGACGTATTGAAGACAGAAAGCATTAGTGGATTAGTGGATAAGTTTCTCTTGATATGGCCAAAATAATTTAGCTGCCTTATTCTTGTCGATTTCATTATTTCTCATGTCAAAATCAATCGATGTTGAACTTGTCTGTGTTGTAAAAAGAAGAAAACAGACTCGATCCACACACTGAACACAAACTTGACACACTGAGCACAAACTTGACACACTGAACACAAACTTGACACACTGAAGACAAGCTTGACACACTGAAGACAAGCTTGACACACTGAGCACAAAATTGACACACTGAACACAAACTTGACACACTGAACACAAACTTGACACACTGAAGACAAGCTTGACATCGTTTGCCTTTCTCATCAGTGACCCCCCCCCCCCCTCACAAAAAAAAAACCGCTGAATTAGGGCACATCTAAAAAAGTTTCTAGCCTACAGCTAGTTCAAGTGTTCAAGTAAATATGTGCATCTTTACCAAGCAAAGAAATTACCAGCGCTGTCTGCGCACACAAAAAATGACAAAATCTTCGCAGATTTTCTGATTTTTGGAGCTTAGGAGCTTGTAGTGGAGAATACAAGAGAAAAGGTTTTTTAAATCCAGTGAAATATTGGGGGGGGGGGGAATATTACCAATGCCGTACAGTTTTTAAAACTGGTATAGTTTAATGAAAGTATATCTATCTGAGGGTTACTAACAATTTGTAAAACATCAAATGACCTCTCTGTGAACTTTCGCATGGCCAGGACGTAAATATGAGAGAGGAATATTTGTAACCATCGGTGATAAAATATTGGCTCGGAGCGAGAGAAAATTCCTGGCCAGCTTAGTGTGAGACCGTTTGATGACTGATCACGGCTGAGAAGGGGATTAATGACTGAGCTCACAAACACATCAAAATGTAAGCTAATGCTTGTGTGATTTATGTCTGAAGTAAATGAAAGAGGCGAATGACAACCTTCTTAGCCCATCCCAGTTTTCAGACACAAAAACGTCTATCTCCCACCCCGACCCCCCACCACGTGCCTGACTGGCTGACTGGTAATCTTATAATTTCCAGCTTGGCTTCCCGACAGCTGGCGCCGAGTCCAACAACTTGAAAACATCAGGCAAAATTTTTGAGGTGAAAGGTCATTTTCTGAAAGATGCCAAAGAAGAACTCTTAACAAGCTCCACTACCTACTGGATAAAAAGGGTAAAATTCTCGTTTCCATGCCATTAAGGCATATTGGGGAATACGGTGTTAGGCCCATATTTTCCATGACCTTCAGCACATGAAAGTCTGACGTGGTCAGTATCACGCCTGGCAGCTTTGCCTTCCCAGAGTTCTCTGGGACCCATTTTTAGAGACCTGGGCCTTTTTGGTGGATGGCAGAAACAAATCTCACTGCTGGGACTGAATCTTACTGGTACTACTCATTATTATTATTATTTTTTAAAATCCAGTATACATTTTTTACACTCTCCCCTGTCTCTCAACTCCTCCCATCCCATCCCCTCCCACACACACATACAAATCACTCACATACACATCTCACACACATCTCACACACATACACATCTCACACACATACACATCTCACACACATACACATCTCACACACATACACATCTCACAGACAAACACATCTCACACACACATACACATCTCACTCACATACATATCTCATACACATATACACATCTCACACACAAACACATCTCACACACATATACACATCTCACTCACATACATATCTCATACACACATACACATCTCACAAACAAACACATCTCACTCACATACACATCTCACACACACATACACATCTCATTCACATACACATCTCACACACATATACACATCTCACACGCATACACATCTCACACACATACACATATCACACACATGCACATCTCACACACATGCACATCTCACACACACATGCACATCTCACACACAAATACACATCTCATACACATACACATCTCACACACTGAACACAAACTTGACACACTGAAGACAAGCTTGACATCGTTTGCCTTTCTCATCAGTGACCCCCCCCCCCCCAAAAAAAAAAAAACACTGAATTAGGGCACATCTAAAAAGTTTCTAGCCTACAGCTAGTTCAAGTGTTCAAGTAAATATGTGCATCTTTACCAAGCAAAGAAATTACCAGCGCTGTCTGCGCACACAAAAAGTGACAAAATCTTCGCAGATTTTCTGATTTTTGGAGCTTAAGAGCTTGTAGCGGAGAATACAAGAGAAAAGGTTTTTTAAATCCAGTGAAATATTGGGGGGGGGGGGGGATATTACCACTGCCGTACAGTTTTTAAAACTGGTATAGTATAATGAAAGTATATCTATCTGAGGGTTACTAACAATTTGTAAAACATCAAATGACCTCTCTGTGAACTTTCGCATGGCCAGGACGTAAATATGAGAGAGGAATATTTGTAACCATCGGTGATAAAATATTGGCTCGGAGCGAGAGAAAATTCCTGGCCAGCTTAGTGTGAGACCGTTTGATGACTGATCACGGCTGAGAAGGGGATTAATGACTGAGCTCACAAACACATCAAAATGTAAGCTAATGCTTGTGTGATTTATGTCTGAAGTAAATGAAAGAGGCGAATGACAACCTTCTTAGCCCATCCCAGTTTTCAGACACAAAAACGTCTATCTCCCACCCCGACCCCCCACCACGTGCCTGACTGGCTGACTGGTAATCTTATAATTTCCAGCTTGGCTTCCCGACAGCTGGCGCCGAGTCCAACAACTTGAAAACATCAGGCAAAATTTTTGAGGTGAAAGGTCATTTTCTGAAAGATGCCAAAGAAGAACTCTTAACAAGCTCCACTACCTACTGGATAAAAAGGGTAAAATTCTCGTTTCCATGCCATTAAGGCATATTGGGGAATACGGTGTTAGGCCCATATTTTCCATGACCTTCAGCACATGAAAGTCTGACGTGGTCAGTATCACGCCTGGCAGCTTTGCCTTCCCAGAGTTCTCTGGGACCCATTTTTAGAGACCTGGGCCTTTTTGGTGGATGGCAGAAACAAATCTCACTGCTGGGACTGAATCTTACTGGTACTACTCATTATTATTATTATTTTTTAAAATCCAGTATACATTTTTTACACTCTCCCCTGTCTCTCAACTCCTCCCATCCCATCCCCTCCCACACACACATACAAATCACTCACATACACATCTCACACACATACACATCTCACACACATACACATCTCACACACATACACATCTCACACACACACAAACACATCTCACACACACATACACATCTCACTCACATACATATCTCATACACATATACACATCTCACACACAAACACATCTCACACACATATACACATCTCACTCACATACATATCTCATACACACATACACATCTCACAAACAAACACATCTCACTCACATACACATCTCACTCACATACACATCTCATTCACATACACATCTCACACACATACACATCTCACACGCATACACATCTCACACACATACACATATCACACACATGCACATCTCACACACATGCACATCTCACACACACATGCACATCTCACACACAAATACACATCTCATACACATACACATCTCACACACATACACATCTCACACGCACACATCTCACACATACACATCTCACACAATTACACTTCTCACACACATACACATCTCACACACATACACATCTCACACACATACACATCTCACACACATGCACATCTCACACACATACACATCTCACACACATACACATCTCACACACATGCACATCTCACACACATACACATCTCACACACACTCATCACACAATTTCTACACAGTCCTTACACATATTCCCCCCCCCCCCACACACACACACTCTTGAAACACACATATTCCTCATACACATAACTCCCCCATACATAGTCTTCACACACCCTTATACAGTCTTCACACACTCCCGCACAGTCTTCATACAGCCCCAAACAGTATTCACACACCCCCACAAGTCTTCACACACCCCCACAAGTCTTCACACACAGACCTTACAGGTTCCGGGCGGCTCCAAAGATCTTCGGCCTGGGATCACAAGACTGACCAAAACATCAGACACAAGCACACAGATACTGTCTACAGATAATGAACACAGATGCTGGACACAGATACTGTCCACAGATAATGAACACAGATGCTGGACACAGATACTGTCCACAGATAATGAACACAGATAATGAACACAGATGCTGGAAACAGATAATGAACACATATAATGAACACAGATGCTGTCCACAGATAATGAACACAGATGCTGCACACAGATTCTGGACACAGATGCTGTCCACAGATAATGAACACAGATGCTGGACACAGATACTTTCCACAGATAATGAACACAGATGCTGGACACAGATACTGTCCACAGATAATGAACACAGATGCTGGACACAGATACTTTCCACAGATAATGAACACAGATGCTGGACACAGATACTGTCCACAGATAATGAACACAGATGCTGGAAACAGATACTGTCCACAGATAATGAACACAGATGCTGCACACAGATACTGGACACAGATGCTGGACACAGATAATGAACACAGATGCTGGAAACAGATACTGTCCACAGATAATGAACACAGATGCTGTCCACAGATAATGAACACAGATAATGAACACAGATGCTGTCCACAGATAATGAACACAGATGCTGGAAACAGATACTGTCCACAGATAATGAACACAGATGCTGCACACAGATACTGGACACAGATGCTGTCCACAGATAATGAACACAGATGCTGGACACAGATACTTTCCACAGATAATGAACACAGATGCTGGACACAAATACTGTCCACAGATAATGAACACAGATGCTGGAAACAGATACTGTCCACAGATAATGAACACAGATGCTGGAAGCAGATACTGTCCACAGATAATGAACACAGATGCTGCACACAGATACTGGACACAGATGCTGTCCACAGATAATGAACACAGATGCTGGAAACAGATACTGTCCACAGATAATGAACACAGATGCTGGAAACAGATAATGTCCACAGATAATGAACACAGATGCTGGAAACAGATACTGTCCACAGATAATGAACACAGATGCTGGAAACAGATACTGTCCACAGATAATGAACACAGATGCTGGAAACAGATACTGTCCACAGATAATGAACACAGATGCTGCACACAGATGCTGGAAACAGATACTGTCCACAGATAATGAACACAGATGCTGGACACATATACTGTCCACAGATAATGAACACAGATTCTGGACACAGATACTGTCCACAGATAATGAACACAGATGCTGGACACAGATACTGTCCACAGATAATGAACACAGATACTGGACACAGATACTGTCCACAGATAATGAACACAGATGCTGGACACAGATACTGTCCACAGATAATGAACACAGATGCTGGACACAGATAATGAACACAGATGCTGGACACAGATACTGTCCACAGATAATGAACACAGATGCTGGACAGAGATACTGTCCACAGATGCTGGACACAGATACTGTCCACAGATAATGAACACAGATGCTGGAAACAGATACTGTCCACAGATAATGAACACAGATGCTGGAAACAGATACTGTCCACAGATAATGAACACAGATGCTGCACACAGATGCTGGAAACAGATACTGTCCACAGATAATGAACACAGATGCTGGACACATATACTGTCCACAGATAATGAACACAGATTCTGGACACAGATACTGTCCACAGATAATGAACACAGATGCTGGACACAGATACTGTCCACAGATAATGAACACAGATACTGGACACAGATACTGTCCACAGATAATGAACACAGATGCTGGACACAGATACTGTCCACAGATAATGAACATGGACACAGATAATGAACACAGATGCTGGACACAGATACTGTCCACAGATAATGAACACAGATGCTGGACAGAGATACTGTCCACAGATGCTGGACACAGATACTGTCCACAGATAATGAACACAGATGCTGGACAGAGATACTGTCCACAGATAATGAACACAGATGCTGGACACAGATAATGAACACAGATGCTGGACACAGATACTGTCCACAGATAATGAACACAGATGCTGGACACAGATACTGGACATAGATAATGAACACAGACACTGAATACAGATACTGGACACAGATAATGAACACAGATGCTGGACACAGATACTGGACACAGATAATGAACACAGACACTGGACACAGATACTGGACACATATACTGGACCTTGCTGCACATAGTTTGTCATTGCTGTGACCAATTATGTCAGTTAAATATTGTTAACATCAGACAAGAGAAAACCTACTTTAACATCAGACAAGAGAAAACCTACTTTAACATCAGACAAGAGAAAACCTACTTTAACATCAGACAAGAGAAAACCTACTTTAACATCAGACAAGAGAAAACCTACTGTAACATCATACAAGACAAATCCTTAACAACAAAATGGGTTCCTGTAAAGGCCGTCATCTTTTTTTTCAATGACGAAAAGAACTCTTTTTTCTTTAAAATCTGACAACAGAATTAATTGTAACAAAATATCTGTCAGATGAGGAGTGGAGAATCAAGAAGTACCACTGACAACGAAGTATAGTGCCCGTTATATACACATCTTGATTCTGTCAACTGGTTTGTCTATTTTTGCATGGAAGGTGTGACATCTTGATATCATACTTGTAGTTTAGTTAAAATATGAGAACAAAGAACTATAAAGGATACAGTCGATCATGGACTTGATGCCAGAGACCGACTCTGTTTTGTAAAACTTCTGGAACTCTTTCCTGAGGTCGTAGAAGTTGGAAAAGTATCCGGGCAAGCTGATGTTCTTCTTGCAGCATTCCTGATGCAGGCACTGTCGGAGGTGGGCTGGCCCGTCGGTCAGCAGCTGGAAAGACCGTCCTCCATGATCTGGGTGGACACCCTTAGCGCGGAGGAATCTGTCAAACTGGCGGAAGAACAGTCACAAAAATAGTTCTTTCAGTGGTGAAAGCATTGTGACACACAAACTAGCAAACACATAATTCACCGATTATGTTAAAACCACGTGTTCATCTTTATGTAACACAACAAAGCTTCTGTTCAGACATGCACATAAACATGCACATAAACATGCACATAAACATGCATTAAACACTTCATGACGAGAAGGGAGGCACAACAAACACCATAAACATGGAATGAAGCAAGTAAAATGATAATTTCTAGGCTCTGTCCACAAAGACATGCCTGATCTCTCAGGTTCCGTCCACAAAGACATGCCTGATCTCTCAGGTTCCGTCCACAAAGACATGCCTGATCTCTCAGGTTCCGTCCACAAAGACATGCCTGATCTCACAGGTTCCGTCCACAAAGACATGCCTGATCTCACAGGTTCCGTCCACAAAGACATGTCTGATCTCACAGGTTCCGCCAACAAAGACATGCCTGACCCCACAGGCTCTGTCGACAAAGACATCCCTGACCCACAAACTGTAGATCCTCCTATCACTTCACTTAAAAAAATGAGAGACTGTCTTAAACGACATATCAACTTCAGTTGAAAATACGTAAAAACACAAACAAAACTAAATATAAAAAAGTGCACATAAAAACAAGCAAACGAAAGATACATCAAAATACATATAAAACATTTTTAAAATACACAAAGTACATATAGAAGCACAAAAAAATAAAAACACATATAAAACAAATTAAAAATACATAAAAATAAACATAAACATGCATAAAACAATTAAACATTAGACAAGAGAAAACCTACTTTAACATCAGACAAGAGAAAACCTACTTTAACATCAGACAAGAGAAAACCTACTTTAACATCAGACAAGAGAAAACCTACTGTAACATCATACAAGACAAATCCTTAACAACAAAATGGGTTCCTGTAAAGGCCGTCATCTTTTTTTCAATGACGAAAAGAACTCTTTTTTCTTTAAAATCTGACAACAGAATTAATTGTAACAAAATATCTGTCAGATGAGGAGTGGAGAATCAAGAAGTACCACTGACAACGAAGTATAGTGCCCGTTATATACACATCTTGATTCTGTCAACTGGTTTGTCTATTTTTGCATGGAAGGTGTGACATCTTGATATCATACTTGTAGTTTAGTTAAAATATGAGAACAAAGAACTATAAAGGATACAGTCGATCATGGACTTGATGCCAGAGACCGTCTCTGTTTTGTAAAACTTCTGGAACTCTTTCCTGAGGTCGTAGAAGTTGGAAAAGTATCCGGGCAAGCTGATGTTCTTCTTGCAGCATTCCTGATGCAGGCACTGTCGGAGGTGGGCTGGCCCGTCGGTCAGCAGCTGGAAAGACCGTCCTCCATGATCTGGGTGGACACCCTTAGCGCGGAGGAATCTGTCAAACTGGCGGAAGAACAGTCACAAAAATAGTTCTTTCAGTGGTGAAAGCATTGTGACACACAAACTAGCAAACACATAATTCACCGATTATGTTAAAACCACGTGTTCATCTTTATATAACACAACAAAGCTTCTGTTCAGACATGCACATAAACATGCACATAAACATGCACATAAACATGCATTAAACACTTCATGACGAGAAGGGAGGCACAACAAACACCATAAACATGGAATGAAGCAAGTAAAATGATAATTTCTAGGTTCCGTCCACAAAGACATGCCTGACCCCACAGGCTCTGTCCACAAAGACATCCCTGACCCACAAACTGTAGATCCTCCTATCACTTCACTTAAAAAAATGACATATCAACTTCAGTTGAAAATACGTAAAAACACAAACAAAACTAAATATAAAAAAGTGCACATAAAAACAACCAACAAAAGATACATCAAAATACATATAAAACATTTTTAAAATACACAAAGTACATATAGAAGCACAAAAAAATAAAAACACATATAAAACAAATTAAAAATACATAAAAATAAACATAAACATGCATAAAACAATTAAACATTAAACACGTACACCAAAAGCAAAACATAAAAGCACATGAAAAGCAAAACATAAAAGCAAAACATAAAAGCAAAACATAAAAGCAAAACATAAAAGCACATGAAAAGCAAAATATAAAAGCAAAACATAAAAGCGCAAGAAAAGGAAAACATAAAAGCAAAACATAAAAGCGCAAGAAAAGGAAAACATAAAAGCAAAACATAAAAGCACATGAAAAGCAAAACATAAAAGCAAAACATAAAAGCAAAACATAAAAGCAAAACATAAAATCAAAATATAAAAGCAAAACATAAAAGTAAAACAGAAAAGCACAAGAAAAGGAAACCCGTCAGATTTACTGAAAGTATAGTGAGAGAGAGAGAGAGAGAGAGAGAGAGAGAGAGAGAGAGAGAGAGAGAGAGAGAGAGAGAGAAAGATAGAGAGAGAAAGAGAGAGAGAGGGGGGAGGTATACACTGTGAAAGCTGAAGCTCGGAGCGTAGTCATTAGTGAACTGTCAGCTTAAGCCAAGCGGTTATAGTCGGATGGTAACCTCTACACAACCTAAGCGGTTACTGTTTGTTCAAAACCCTCTACTAAACTCCTTAGAGTTGGTTAGCTGTAAAAAGTGGTACCTGACACAAAATTATTGAAAATACTGCCCCCCGATAAAGCATAATACCCACTTTAACATCAGACAAGAGAAAACCTACTTTAACATCAGACAAGAGAAAACCTACTTTAACATCAGACAAGAGAAAACCTACTGTAACATCATACAAGACAAATCCTTAACAACAAAATGGGTTCCTGTAAAGGCCGTCATCTTTTTTTCAATGACGAAAAGAACTCTTTTTTCTTTAAAATCTGACAACAGAATTAATTGTAACAAAATATCTGTCAGATGAGGAGTGGAGAATCAAGAAGTACCACTGACAACGAAGTATAGTGCCCGTTATATACACATCTTGATTCTGTCAACTGGTTTGTCTATTTTTGCATGGAAGGTGTGACATCTTGATATCATACTTGTAGTTTAGTTAAAATATGAGAACAAAGAACTATAAAGGATACAGTCGATCATGGACTTGATGCCAGAGACCGTCTCTGTTTTGTAAAACTTCTGGAACTCTTTCCTGAGGTCGTAGAAGTTGGAAAAGTATCCGGGCAAGCTGATGTTCTTCTTGCAGCATTCCTGATGCAGGCACTGTCGGAGGTGGGCTGGCCCGTCGGTCAGCAGCTGGAAAGACCGTCCTCCATGATCTGGGTGGACACCCTTAGCGCGGAGGAATCTGTCAAACTGGCGGAAGAACAGTCACAAAAATAGTTCTTTCAGTGGTGAAAGCATTGTGACACACAAACTAGCAAACACATAATTCACCGATTATGTTAAAACCACGTGTTCATCTTTATATAACACAACAAAGCTTCTGTTCAGACATGCACATAAACATGCACATAAACATGCATTAAACACTTCATGACGAGAAGGGAGGCACAACAAACACCATAAACATGGAATGAAGCAAGTAAAATGATAATTTCTAGGTTCCGTCCACAAAGACATGCCTGACCCCACAGGCTCTGTCCACAAAGACATCCCTGACCCACAAACTGTAGATCCTCCTATCACTTCACTTAAAAAAATGACATATCAACTTCAGTTGAAAATACGTAAAAACACAAACAAAACTAAATATAAAAAAGTGCACATAAAAACAACCAAACAAAAGATACATCAAAATACATATAAAACATTTTTAAAATACACAAAGTACATATAGAAGCACAAAAAAATAAAAACACATATAAAACAAATTAAAAATACATAAAAATAAACATAAAACATGCATAAAACAATTAAACATTAAACACGTACACCAAAAGCAAAACATAAAAGCACATGAAAAGCAAAACATAAAAGCAAAACATAAAAGCAAAACATAAAAGCAAAACATAAAAGCACATGAAAAGCAAAACATAAAAGCAAAACATAAAAGCAAAACATAAAAGCAAAACATAAAAGCAAAACATAAAAGCAAAACATAAAAGCACATGAAAAGCAAAACATAAAAGCAAAACATAAAAGCAAAACATAAAAGCAAAACATAAAAGCAAAATATAAAAGCAAAACATAAAAGTAAAACAGAAAAGCACAAGAAAAGGAAACCCGTCAGATTTACTGAAAGTATAGTGAGAGAGAGAGAGAGAGAGAGAGAAAGATAGAGAGAGAGAGAGAGAGAGAGGGGGGGAGGTATACACTGTGAAAGCTGAAGCTCGGAGCGTAGTCATTAGTGAACTGTCAGCTTAAGCCAAGCGGTTATAGTCGGATGGTAACCTCTACACAACCTAAGCGGTTACTGTTTGTTCAAAACCCTCTACTAAACTCCTTAGAGTTGGTTAGCTGTAAAAAGTGGTACCTGACACAAAATTATTGAAAATACTGCCCCCCGATAAAGCATAATACCCACTTGCATGGCGAGGCATACTAGATAAAAGTGAATGAAGAAGAGAAAATATGACATCAAGTAAATGTTTAATGGATGGTCATGGGAGGTCGTTTGAAATCTGGAACTGAGGAAACACAAATTAGGAACTGATGTATCTGTTTCGGTTGCAGAAAATGTTTGTAACATAAAAGTTTTGTAACAAAGTTAATGGCGTCTCTAGAACACAAAAAGCAGTGTCTTCAACCTTTTTCTCTCTGAGGTCTGTAACTACGCATGCGCAGCAAGGTAATAAATCTAATCTAATCTAATCTTGTTGATTTTTATCTGAATTCTGCGCTACATCTTTATCTTGCTACGCATGGCCCGCTGATAGATGTTTGTTGTATTGTTCTCTTTTTATGTGGTCTTTTAAGCCGTGTTACACGTCAAAGTAGGCTTGTTGGTCGTACACGGTGCAGGGCGTCGAATTGTAACTGTTTCACGGTACACAGTGCAGGGCGTCGAATTGTAACTGTTCCACAGTACACAGTGCAGGGCGTCGAATTGTAACTGTTTCACAGTACACAGTGCAGGGCGTCGAATTGTAACTGTTCCACAGTACACAGTGCTAGATGTCTTAGTGTACTCCGTCGTTATCCGCGAAGATGTGCCAGGTCTGCGCTGAACAATCTTGACAAGACAGACAGATCATCATGTCTTACTTTATACGTACATAACCTACAAATGTTTTCTCACAGCTCCATGTGCCATAGCGTTAAAGCAGTCCAACGCGACAACACTAAATAATTATTACAAGTTGTAACCCATTACAAAATGAGGAAAACGTAATAAAAATAATAATTGTTACTTGAATTTGCTACTTTTTTTCTAATAAAACGTATTATTATTATTATTATTATTATATTATTATTATTATTATTCAGTGTTATTTCCACGAGATATTAAAAAAAATTCAGCACTACTTTATTCTCATGAATACCACAGGAAACACAATAGGTATTTACACAGAAAGAGATGACGTCATGTAAACGTGTTTTAATTCTTAGAACTTCACCGATCTGTTGATTTGTATTGGCTCTATTGTAAAGAGAAGCAGCTGGAAGCAGAAATAAGGAATTATTGTTATCATTATTTTAAAATTACGAATTTAAAGTTTGTGGAAGCTGTGCGTTTGTTTTGTGGGTTATTTAATTTATTAAAAACCACGGATTAAAAAAAAACAACAACAAAAAATGGAAGTTTGTTTTGTGGATACAACGTTCTGCAATTTTTATTTATTCGTTTGAACACAGGGGCAGTAACCCTTGGGTCGGCGTAGGAGAGTTTCCCGACGGAGTTCTGGTTTGTTTGTAGTCGCCATATTTGTTGTCAAACTCTAAACAAGGATATTTGTTGAGGACTGCGTTGCCATGGAAACGGGGGGAAAGCTGGCGGTTCGTACCGACAACTTTCATGAGGAGGAAAAAGTGATGTGGGTGAGTGTGTGTGTGGTGTTTGTGTATGGTGTGTGTGTGTGTGGTGTTTGTGTGTAGTGTGTGTGGTGTTTGTGTGTAGTGTGTGTGGTGTTTGTGTGTGGTGTTTGTGTGTAGTGTGCATGGTGTTTGTGTGTGTGGTGTTTGTGTGTGGTGTGTGTGTATGGGTGAGTGTGTGTGGTGTTTGTATGTAGTGTATGTGGTGTTTGTGTGTGGGTGAGTGTGTTTGGTGTTTGTGTGTAGTGTGTTTGGTGTTTGTGTGTGGGTGTGTTTGTGTGTGGGTAAGTGTGTGTGTGGTGTTTATGTGTGGTGTTTGTGTGTGTGGTGTTTGTGTGTGGCGTTTGTGTGTGGGTGAATGTGTGTGGTGTGTGTGTGGGTGAGTGTGTGTGGTGTTTGTGTGTAGTGTATGTGGTGTTTGTGTGTAGGTGAGTGTGTGTGGTGTTCGTGTGTAGTGTGTTTAGTGTTTGTGTGTGGGTGAGTGTGTGTGTGTGGTGTTTGTGTGTGGTGTTTATGTGTGTGGCGTTTGTGTGTGGGTGAGTGTGTGTGGTGTTTGTGTGTAGTGTGTGTGGTGTTTGTGTGTGAGTGAGTGTGTGTGGTGTTTGTGTGTGGGTGAGTGTGTGTGGTGTTTGTGTGTGGGTGAGTGTGTGTGGTGTTTGTGTGTAGTGTGTGGTGTGTGTGGGTTAATGTGTTGTGTATATGGTTTAGTGTGTGTGGGTGAGTGAGTGGTGTTTGTGTGTAGTGTGTGTGTGGGTTAGTGTGTGGTGTGTATGGTTTAGTGTGTGTGGGTTAGTGTGTGGTGTGTGTGGTTTAATGTGTGGTGTGTGTGGTTTAGTGTGTGGTGTGTGGGTTAGTGCGTGTGGGTGGTGTGGGTTAGTGTCTGTGGTGTTTGTTATGGGTGTGTGTGGTGTGTATGTGGGTGGGTGAGTGTGGGTTAGTGTGTGTGGTGTGTGTAGGTGAGCATGTGGTGTTTGTGTGTGGGTGCGTGTGTGATGTTTGTGTGTGGGCAAGTGTGTAGGTGAGTGGGTGTGTGTGGTGTTTGTGTGCGGTGTGGGGGGGGGGGGGAGGGGAGACATCCGTTACTGGAGGATTTTAAAAACAAAAGATGACTGTGAGAGACAGATAACAGAGAGGGAGAGACAGGCAGACACAGCGAGAGAGAAGCAGACAGACAGACAGACAGACAGAGACAGACATAGTTTACATGTAACATTTGTTAACTACATACATGTAAGAAACTTATTACTACATATGCGTAACAAACTTACTCACACACATTAATGGATATTGTAAAACTAGCGCACAGTACCAAAATTCAATTTAAAAATCCCTTTCATTCAATTTAACATCACTTTGATTCAGTGCTTCCATTATGAAGCTAAAACAATGTGAAAGCTCTAGAGACCACTTAAATGGCGTTAAGTAGACACTTAAAATGTTTGTAGTTGTTGAAAGAAGTATTATTTATATTTTATTTAAGGTAAAGTGGGAGGGTATTTCAAAGATGAGCAGCAGAGTAAGCAAGGTTTTTCTTAAACAAATCTAGTCTAAGTTTTGGGAGAAGAATATTGTTTATATGTTGACTAAACTTTTGGTTAGATTTGAGTGGTTTCCATAGATAAGACGGATCATTTCTGAGATAGAGTTTGATGAACTAACTCGGCCTTGTTGAATAGGAAACTTCTTGAGAGATATAATTTTGATCTGTTTGTTCTGACTTGTTGTCTATGCGTGATCTTTGTCACTAATAATCTTTACCGATCGCTTTTGAAGTGAGTAAAGCCTTCTTGTATTTGAACACTGAGCAGCCATCTTTGATTATTGATCAATAGTCTCAATGTGATTATACACGTCTTCCCTGCGCCTTGATCGATAAAGTGTTTGGTTTTGTGTGGTCAACTTTTTGAGCATTGAGTTTTGTTAGAGTTTGTACGCGAGAGTTGCAAGCAAGTTTTTGGTCGATGGTAAGACCTAGAGTTTTATGTTTGCTTGTTTGTTCTATAAACAGTTTTTCAAAGTTTTAGTGTTGTTTTTGTGAGTTTGCAATTTCCGTTATGTTTTTGTCAGAGAGAAGAGAGAGAGAGAGTGGTGTTTGTGTGTAGTGTGTGTGGTGTTGTGTGTGAGTGAGTGTGTGTGTGTGTGGTGTGTGGGTTAGTGTGTGTGGTGTTTGTGTGGGTGAGTGTGTGTGGTGTTTGTGTGTAGTGTGTGGTGTGTGTGGGTTAATGTGTTGTGTATATGGTTTAGTGTGTGGGTGAGTGAGTGGTGTTTGTGTGTGTGTGTGTGTGGGTTAGTGTGTGGTGTGTATGGTTTAGTGTGTGTGGGTTAGTGTGTGTGTGTGTGGTTTAATGTGTGGTGTGTGTGGTTTAGTGTGTGGTGTGTGGGTTAGTGCGTGTGGGTGGTGTGGGTTAGTGTCTGTGGTGTTTGTTATGGGTGTGTGTGGTGTGTATGTGGGTGGGGGAGTGTGGGTTAGTGTGTGTGGTGTGTGTAGGTGAGCATGTGGTGTTTGTGTGTGGGTGCGTGTGTGATGTTTGTGTGTGGGCAAGTGTGTAGGTGAGTGGGTGTGTGTGGTGTTTGTGTGCGGTGTGGGGGGGGGAGGGGAGACATCCGTTACTGGAGGATTTTAAAAACAAAAGATGACTGTGAGAGACAGATAACAGAGAGGGAGAGACAGGCAGACACAGCGAGAGAGAAGCAGACAGACAGACAGACAGACATAGTTTACATGTAACATTTGTTAACTACATACATGTAAGAAACTTATTACTACATATGCGTAACAAACTTACTCACACACATTAATGGATACTGTAAAACTAGCGCACAGTACCAAAATTCAATTTAAAAATCCCTTTCATTCAATTTAACATCACTTTGATTCAGTGCTTCCATTATGAAGCTAAAACAATGTGAAAGCTCTAGAGACCACTTTAATGGCGTTAAGTAGACACTTAAAATGTTTGTAGTTGTTGAAAGAAGTATTATTTATATTTTATTTAAGGTAAAGTGGGAGGGTATTTCAAAGATGAGCAGCAGAGTAAGCAAGGCTTTTCTTAAACAAATCTAGTCTAAGTTTTGGGAGAAGAATATTGTTTATATGTTGACTAAACTTTGGGTTAGATTTGAGTGGTTTCCATAGATAAGACGGATCATTTCTGAGATAGAGTTTGATGAACTAACTCGGCCTTGTTGAATAGGAAACTTCTTGAGAGATATAATTTTGATCTGTTTGTTCTGACTTGTTGTCTATGCGTGATCTTTGTCACTAATAATCTTTACCGATCGCTTTTGAAGTGAGTAAAGCCTTCCTGTATTTGAACACTGAGCAGCCATCTTTGATTATTGATCAATAGTCTCAATGTGATTATACACGTCTTCCCTGCGCCTTGATCGATAAAGTGCTTGGTTTTGTGTGGTCAACTTTTTGAGCATTGAGTTTTGTTAGAGTTTGTACGCGAGAGTTGCAAGTAAGTTTTTGGTCGATGGTAAGACCTAGAGTTTTATGTTTGCTTGTTTGTTCTATAAATAGTTTTTCAAAGTTTTAGTGTTGTTTTTGTGAGTTTGCAATTTCCGTTATGTTTTTGTCAGAGAGAAAGAGAGAGAGAGAGAGAGAGATGAGAGAGGAGATATGATAGAGACATGAAAGATAAGGAAAGCGATAAGATAGAGGCAGAAAAGAGAGACAGGAGAAAGATAAGAGGGAGAGAGAGATGGGACAGAGACAAGAGTGAGATGGTATAGAGAGAAGAAAAATATAGGACAGAAAGATGGAATAGAGAGAGAAAAAGGACAGAGATAGGAGAAAAATAGGACAAAGAGACAGAAGAGAGAGAGGACAAAGAGAGACGAGAGAGACAGAAGAGACAGAGAGGACAGATAAGAGAGAAATAGGACAGAGGAGAGAGAGATAAAACAGAGGAGAGAGAGATAGGACAGAGGAGAGAGATAGGGCAGAGAAGAGACAGACAGACAGACAGAGAAGAGAGAAATAGAACAGAGAAGAGAGAGAGAGCAAAGAGAGAAGAGAGAGAGAGATAGGACAGAGAAAGATAGAGAAGAGAGAGAGATAGAAAATAGAAGAGAGAGATAGGACAGAGAAAGACAGAGAGAGAAGAGAGACAAAGAAAAGAGAAGAGAGAGATAGGACAGAGAGAGATAGACAGTGAAGAGAGAGATAGGACAGAGAAAGATAGACAGAGAAGAGGGAGATAGAAGAGACAGAGAGGATAGATAAGAGAGAGATAGAACAGAGAAGAGAGAGAGATAGAACAAAGAGAGAAGAGAGAGATAGAACAGAGAGTGAAGAGAGATAGAGAAGAGAGAGATAGACAGAGAAGAGAAAGATAGAACAGAGGAGAGAGAGATAGACAGAGAAGAGAAAGATAGAGAAGAGAGAGATAAGACAGAGAGAGAGAAAGATAGGACAGAGAGAGAAGAGAGAGATAGAAGAGACAGAGAGGACAGATAAGAGAGAAATAGGACAGAGGAGAGAGAGATAAAACAGAGGAGAGAGAGATAGGACAGAGGAGAGAGATAGGGCAGAGAACAGACAGACAGACAGAGAAGAGAGAAATAGAACAGAGAAGAGAGAGAGAGCAAAGAGAGAGAGAGAGATAGGACAGAGAAAGATAGAGAAGAGAGAGATAGAAAATAGAAGAGAGAGATAGGACAGAGAAAGACAGAGAGAGAAGAGAGACAAAGAAAAGAGAAGAGAGAGATAGGACAGAGAGAGATAGACAGTGAAGAGAGAGATAGGACAGAGAAAGATAGACAGAGAAGAGGGAGATAGAAGAGACAGAGAGGATAGATAGAGAGAGAGATAGAACAGAGAAGAGAGAGATAGAACAAAGAGAGAAGAGAGAGATAGAACAGAGAGTGAAGAGAGATAGAGAAGAGAGAGAGATAGACAGAGAAGAGAAAGATAGAACAGAGAAGAGAGAGAGGACAAAGAGAAAAGAGATAGGATAAACAGAAGAGAAAGATAGGACAGAGAGAGAAGAGAGAGATAAGACAGAGAGAGAGATAGAAGAGAAAGATAGGACAGAGAGAGAGAGAGGAGATATGATAGAGACAGGAAAGATAAGGAAAGCGATAAGATAGAGCCAGAAAAGAGAGTCAGGAGAAAGATAAGAGGGAGAGAGAGAAGAGAGAAAGATAGGACAGCGAGATAGAAGAGAAAGATAGGACAGCGAGATAGAAGAGAAAGATACGACAGAGAGATAGAAAAGAGAGATTGTAGAGAGAGATAGGACTGAGAGATAGGAATGGGAGATAAGAGAGAGAGAGAGAGACAGGACAGAGAGAAAGGAGAGAAAGATAGGATAAAGATAAAAGAGAGATAGAAGAGACAAAGAAGAGAGAGATAGGACAGAGAAAGAGAGATAGGACAGATAAGAGAGAGAGGGCAAAGAGAGAAGAGAGAGATAGGACAGCGAGATAGAAGAGAAAGATAGGGTAGAGAAACAGAAGAGAGAGATAGAAGAGATATCTCTCTCTCTCTGAACCTTAAGTGCCCAGGGCACATGGGGCTTCCGCAAGGGTTTTCCACAAATGCCTGTCCTTCGCCCTTCTTCTGCTCTTGCCCAGGTGAGCCCTCTGTTGCTCAACATCCTTTCTGTTGTTCTTCTCCATGTCTCTTTTGGTCTACCCTTACTTCTGTTCCCCTGTGGTGTCCATCTTACTGCTATTTTTGGTAGTGAGTTGTCAGTCATTCGGAGCACATGTCCCAACCATCGCCAGCGTCTTTCCTCAATAATTGTTGTCAGTTTCTTCATCTGCATTTCTGCTAATAAGATGTTATTTCTTATGGTGTTTGGCCAGAATATTTTCCTAATTCTTCGTAAATATTTAGTGTGGAAAGAATTCAACTTGTTTTCTATGGTTTTGGTGATTTTTCAGCATTCACTTCCATAGAGTAGTACACTAGAACATTACTCTTAAATATCCTGATTTTCATATTTATGCTTAGTTTTTTTTTAAATTTCCATATAGTCTGCAGCATTGCAAAAGCCTGGTTTGCTCTAGTAAGTCTGCTGTTGATGTCCTCTGTGCTGTCTCCATTTTCTACTACTCTGCTGCCAAGGTATACAAATTCGTTGACCTCCTCCACTAACTTGCTATCTACTCTGAGTACATTTCTGCTGTTCACATTTTGCTTCATTAACTTTGTCTTTCCTACGTTGATCTTTAGTCCTATGTTGTTGCATTCTGAGTTAGCTTGTTTATTTTATCTTGCATATCTTTGTGACTGCTTGATAATAGACAAATGTCGTCCGCAAAGTCAAGGTCCTCCAGCACTGTGTCAAGGGTCCATTGTAATCCTCTGCGTTTGTCTGATGTTGCCTCCTTCATTAACCAGTCTACTGCCAAGATAAATAATGTTGGTGATAGTACACATCCCTGTTTCACTCCTGTTTGTACCCTAAAGCTGCTGGAGGTATGTTCTCCACAGATCACTTTGCACTGAAAACCCTCATATAGGGCTTTGATTACATTTACTATCTTATGGGGGAGGCCATGCCATCTTAGGATTTTCCACAGTGCATCTCTGTTGACACTGTCAAAGGCTTTCTCAAAATCTATGAACAATGCATATGTTGTGCTATGCCACTCATTTGCCTGTTCTAATATTTGTCTAAGTACAAATATGTGGTCTATGTATGATCTTCCTTTCCTAAATCCTGCCTGCTCTTTCCGAAGTTTTTCCTCAAGTGTTGGTACAATTCTGTTGATGATTATTCTGCAAAATACTTTACTGGTGAGTGGCAGTAGGGTAATGCCTCTCCAGTTCCCGCAATCTCTGAGGTCACCCTTCTTTGGTAGTTTTACTATAAGACCAGTTTTCCACTCCTCTGGGGCTTTTTCTAAATCCCAAATTTGTTGTAATATCCGGCAAAGTTGTTTTGGTGTTTCTGTTCTTCTGCTTTCAACATCTCAGCAGTCACTTCATCTTCACCTGGTGCCCTGTCTGATTTTAGCTTCTTTATCGCCTCCTTTACTTCATTTATTGTTACTGGTCCTGTATTGATGTTTAGTTCCATTTTTGCTTCAGGTATGTCTATTGTTTGTGCTGCTTGTGTTCTGTTTAGTAGGGTGTTAAAGTGTTCCCTCCATCTTTCAATTTTTTCTTTCTCCATTGACCAGTTGTCCATTATGTTTCCTTACTGCGCTCTCACATCTTGTGTTGAAGTTCCCTGTCATCTGCTTTGTGATTTTATATATGGTTTTCATGTCATTTATGTATGCTGCTTTCTCTGCTGTTTCTGCTACGTTGCCATAATATTGACGTTTATCTTGACGGCATGATTCCTTCACTTCTTTGTCTTTTTGTGCATAATTACTTAAAACTTGTTCTTTAAGCCGTTATGATTTGGGTGTTCAGTAATTTTTTCTTGATTTCTTTTCTTTTCTCTATCTTTTCCCATGTGGTCTTGCTTATCCATTCCTCTTTTCTCCGTTTCCGATATCCCAGCACCTCTTTTGCTGTTTCCTGTAGTGTTTTATTGAACTCTAGTATGGACATTTCTGCTTCGTCTTGTAGGACACTGAAGCGGTTCTTAAGTACTACTGAGAATTCATTCCTTGTTTGCTGGTCTTTCAGTTTTGTTGTATCAAAACGTATCTTTCTGTGTTCTCCGATTTTGGCTTACCTTAATTTTAGTTTTATTTTTACTACCAGAAGGCTGTGTCACTTCCTACATCTGCTCCTTTCCTTGCTCTCACATCTTGTAGTGACCGTTTCCACTTGTTGTTTATTAGTATGTGATCGATTTGGTTTTCTGTGTTTTTATCTAGGGACCTCCAAGTCACTTTATGGATGTTTTTATGTTGGAAAATTGTCCCTCCGATGGTCATCATGTTTTCTTCACATAAACTGCACAGTCTTTCTCCATTTTCATTTATTTCTCCGATTCCTTCTCTTCCCATGATTCTTCTTCTAGCTTCATTTCCTTCACCTACTTTTGCATTGAAGTCGCCCAAGATGAGTAGCATATCATGCTTGGGTATTGTTTCTACTGTGGCTTGGAGGCTGTTGTAAAAATCTTTTAATTCCTCTTCAGCTGCTTCTGTTGGTGCATAACAAACTATAACTGACAGTTTCGTGAATCTTGAGTTGAAGCGTGCATATAATAATCTCTCATTTATTGGGGTCCATTTCAGCAATGCTCTGGATGCTTCTTTTGTTATAATCAATGCTACTCCTCCTTCATGAAGATCTTCTTTACCTGACCATATTATTGTATCTTCTGTGTGCTGTGTTGTTAATTTCCTTCTGCCTTGTCCTGTCCATCTTGCTTCTTGTATTCCTAGTATGTCTAGTTTGTATCTGTGCATTTCCTTGATGGTTTGTGCTAGTTTTCCAGTCTTTTCCAGAAGAGAGAGATAGGGCAGAGAAATAGCACAGAGAGAGATAAGACAGAGAGATAGAAGAGAGATAGCACAGAGAGATCAGAGAGAGATAGAACAGAGAGATAGAACAGAGAAAGAAGAGAAAGGATAAAGATAGAAGAGAGATAGAATATACACAGAGAAGAGAAAGATATGACAGAGAAGAGAGAGATAGGACAGATAAGAGAGAGATAGACAAAGAGAGAAGAGAGAGATAGGACAGAGAGATAAGAGAGGGATAGGACAGAGAGAAAAGAGAGATAGGACATAGAGATAGAAAAGAAAGATACAACAAAGACAGAAGTGTGAGATAAGACAAAAAGAGAAGAGAGAGAGATAAGACAAAGAGAGGGCAAAGGGAGAAGAGAGATAGGACAAAAAGGGAAGAGAAAGATAGGACAATGAGAGAAGAGAGAGAGAGGAAAAAGAGAAAAGAGAGAGAGACAGAACAGAGAGATAGAAGAGAGAGATAGGATAAAGAGAGAAGAGAGACATAGAACAAGAGAGAAGGGAGATATAGGACAGAGAGAGAATAGAAAGATAGGACAAGGAGAGAAGAGAAAGATAGGACAAAGAGAGAAGAGAAAGATAGAACAAGAGAAAGATATGAGAGAAGAGAAAGATAGAACAAGAGAAAGATATGACAAAGAGAGAAGCGAAAGATAGAACAAGAGAAAGATATGACAAAGAGAGAAGCGAAAGATAGAACAAGAGAAAGATATGACAAAGAGAGAAGAGAGCGATAGGACAAAGAGAGAAGAGAAAGACAGGACAAAGAAAGAAGAGAAAGATAGGACAAAGAGAGAAGAGAAAGATAGGGCAAAGAGAGAAGAGAAAGATAGGACAAAGAGAGAAGAGAAAGATAGGACAAAGAGAGAAGAGAAAGATAGAAGAAGAGAAAGATATGACAAAGAGAGAAGAGAGCGATAGGACAAAGAGAGAAGAGATAGACAGAGAGAGAAGAGAGAGATAGAACAAACAGAGAGGAAAAAGAAAGAAGAGAGAGATAGGACAAAGAGAGAAAAGAGAGACAGGACAAAGAGAGAAGAGAGAGACAGGACAAAGACAGAAGAGAGAGATAGGACAGAGAGAGGAGAGATGACAAAGAGAGAAGAGATAAATAGGACAGAGAGATAAGAGAGAGACAGGACAAAGACAGAAAAGATATATGACAAGGAGATGGAGGAAAGAGAGAGAAGAGAGAGCTAGAATAGAGAGAGGACAATGAGAAAAGAGAGACATAGGACAGAGAGATAGAAGAGAGAGAGGATGAAGAAAGAGAGATGAAAGAGAGAAGACAGAGAGACAAGAGAGAGATAGAAAAGAGATATAGAAGAGAGAGATGGAAAAGAGAGGAGAAAGAAGGAGAGAGATAGAAGAGAGAAGAGAGTCAGATAGAAGAGATAGATAGAAAAGAGAGATAGAAGAGATAGATATAAGAGAGATAGATATAAGAGAGAGAGAACAGAGAAAGAGATAGAAAGAGATATAGGAGAGCGAAAACAAAGAGAGATAGGACAGAGAGAGAGAAGAGTGAGAGAAGACAGAGAGATAGGATAGAGAGATAGAAGAGAAGACACAGAGAGAAGAGAGAGATAGTACAGAGTGACAGAAGAGAGAGAGAGGACAAAGAGAGAAGAGAGAGATAGGACAGAGAGAGAAGAGAGAGGACAAAGAGAGAAGAGAGAGAGATAGGACAGAGAGATAAAAGAAAGAGAGGGCAAAGAGAGAAGAGAGAGAGGGATAGGACAGAGAGAGAAGAGAGAGAGGACAAAGAGAGAAGAGAGAGATAGGACAGAGAGATAGAAGAGAAAGAGGACAAAGAGATAGGACAGAGGGATAGAAGAGAGGACAAAGAGAGAAGAGAGATAACAGAGAAAGATAGAACAGAGAAAGATAGGACAGAGGGATAGAAGAGAGAGAGAGAGGAAAAAGACAGAAGACAGAGATAGGACAGAGAAAAATAGGACAGAGGGATAGAAGAGAGAGAGGACAGAGTGAGAAGAGAGAGATATAACAGAGAAAGATATGACAGAAGGATAGAAGAAAGAGAGAGAGAGAGAGAGGACAAAGTGAGAAGAGAGAGATAAAACAGAGAAAGATATGACAGAAGCATAGAAGAGAGAGGGGACAAAGTGAGAAGAGTGAGATAAAACAGAGAAAGATATGACAGAAGGATAGAAGAGAGAGAGAGAGAGGACAAAGTGAGAAGAGAGAGATAAAACAGAGAAATATAGGACAGAGGGATAGAAGAGAGAGAGAGAGGACAAAATGAGAAGAGAGAGATAGAACAGAGAGAGATAGGACAGAGGGATAGAAGAGAGAGAGAGGACAAAAGTAGGAGAGAGAGATAGAACACAGAAAAATAGGACAGAGGGACAGAAGAGAGAGAGGACAAAGTGAGAAGAGAGAGAGATAGGACAGAGAGATAGAAGAGAGAGATAGGAAAGAGAGAAGAGATAGATAGAACAGAGAAAGATAGGACAGAGAGATAGAGAGATAGGAAAGAGAGAAGAGATAGATAGAACAGAGAAAGATAGGACAGAGGGATAGAAGAGAGAGAGAGGACAAAGTGAGAAGAGAGAGAACAGAGAAGGATAGGACAGAAGGATAGAAGAGAGAGAGGGGGGACAAACTAACAAGAGAGAGATAGGAAAGAGAGAAGAGAGAGATAGGACAAAAGAGAGAGATAAGACAGAGAGAAGGATCTGTAGTCGTCGATATTTTAAACACTGTAGGTCCAGATATGTTTTTTGTTTTCTTACTTTCTGTCAAGCTAGAGATATAGAATCTAATTTTTATTTCTTACTTTCTGTTATGCTAGAGATATAGAATTTTTTTTTTTTTATTTCTTACTTTCTGTCAAGCCAGAGATAAAGAATCTGTTTTTTTATTTCTTACTTTCTGTTAAGCCAGAGATAAAGAATCTGTTTTTTTCATTTCTTACTTTCTGTCAAGCCAGAGATAAAGAATCTGTTTTTTTCATTTCTTACTTTCTGTTAAGCCAGAGATAAAGAATCTGTTTTTTTTTATTTCTTACTTTCTGTTAAGCCAGAGATAAAGAATCTGTTTTTTTATTTCTTACTTTCTGTTAAGCTAGAGATATAGAATTAATTATTTCTTACTTTCTGTTAAGCTAGAGATATAGAATTAATTATTTCTTACTTTCTGTCAAGCTAGAGATATAGAATTAATTATTTCTTACTTTCTGTCAAGCCAGAGATATAGAATTAATTATTTCTTTCTTTCTGTCAAGCTAGAGATATAAAATTAATTATTTCTTACTTTCTGTCAAGCTAGAAATATAGAATTAATTATTTCTTACTTTCTGTCAAGCTAGAGATATAAAATTAATTATTTCTTACTTTCTGTCAAGCTAGAGATATAGAATTAATTATTTCTTACTTTCTGTCAAGCTAGAGATATGAAATCTGTTTCTTGATTTTTCTGGTCACGACATACATTTGGAATGAACATCAAAAACTTTTCTCTCAGATTCTGATATCTGAACTTACTCAGACTAAAATGTTCTATGTAGAATATGAATCATGTTCTGCTGTTCTCGTTTTGTGTAGCAGGTCGCTGTCCCGAAGTTATAGGACGGATTTTTATGTGACACTGTATTTCCCTTTCTAGCAGATATATGTGTACAGCATAAGCTAGTGTGCCCCACATTGCAGATAGACCGTCTCTGTTTCAAGGGGGCAGATTTCCTTAACAATGTATGTCAGGTAACCAGCGTGTGATCGAGTCGACTATTAGCGTGTGAGGTAACCAGCGTGTGATCGAGTCGACTATTAACGTGTGAGGTAACCAGCATGTAGTCGAGTCCACTAGTGATGCGTAAGGCAGCTAGCGTGTGGTCGAGTCAACTATTAGCGTGTGAGGTAATCAGAGTGTAGTCGCCTCGACTAAAACTAATAGCATATGGCTGCGCTGACTAGTAACGTATGAGGTCACTAGCACGTGGTGGTGACGTCGACTAGTAGCGTGTGAGGTAACCAGAACTTGGTCAAGTCGACTAGTAGCGTGTGAGGTAACCAGCGCGTGGTCGAATTGACTAGTAGCGTGTGAGGTAACCAGCACGTGGTCGAGTCGACTAGTAGCGTGTGAGGTAACCAGCACGTGGTCAAGTCGACTAGTAGCGTGTGAGGTAACCAGCACGTGGTCGAGTCGACTAGTAGCGTGTGAAATAACCAGTATGTGATCGAGTTCACTAGTTGTGTGTGGGGTAACCAGCATTTGGTCTTGTCAGTATTAGCGGGTTTGTATAACCTGGCACCAGACTGCTGCTAGGTAGTAAGTACAGGTCTCGACTTCCTGGACATGACAGGTGTCAATTCTCCCACCAGACGGAGACAACAAAAACTAATCGCTTCAGAAAACAAGGCTATGAGAAGAGAGTGCAGTAATGTATCGTTAAACTTGGACGGTGATCGTTAAACCTGGACAGCGATCGTTAAACCTGGACAGCGATCGTTAAACCTGGACAGTGATCGTTAAACCTGGACAGTGATCGATAAAGCGAGACGGTAATCGTTACACCTGGAGAGTGATTGTTGCACCTGGAGAGTGATTGTTGCACCTGGACAGTGATTGTTACACCTGGACAGTGATTGTTGCACCTGGACAGTGATTGTTGCACCTGGACAGTGATTGTTGCACCTGGACAGTGATTGCTACACCTGGACAGTGATTGTTACACCTGGACAGTGATTGTTGCACCTGGACAGTGATTGTTGCACCTGGACAGTGATTGTTGCACCTGGACAGAGACTGTTACACCTGGACAGAGACTGTTGCACCTGGACAGTGATTGTTACACCTGGACAGTGATTGTTGCACCTGGACAGTGATTATTACACCTGGACAGTGATTGTTGCACCTGGACAGTGACTGTTACACCTGGACAGTGACTGTTGCACCTGGACATCTATGATGGACACAGAGAACATGGCTTGTCTGGGAAAAGCTTTTCTTAATCCGCGCTTTTGTTTGTTTGTCGCTGTCTGTCTGTAGTTTCTCTGGCGCGTTATCTTGATACCAGCAGACAAGTTGTGGAACTCAGGGTACGCCTTTGTGGCACTGTCGCTTAGTTTCACATACAAATTTACCTCCAAAGTTGGAGAATATTGCTTGAAGGGCGAGGAGTACTAGATCTGCATTACTGACACGTCTGACTGTGAAGGAAATTTAAAACACAAACACATACACACGAGCCTCATAAATACGGGACATCAACGTGATCCAAAGCCAATGTGGGAGACAATAACCCATTTTGTTTTAATGATGAATTATATATATATATATCTCACACACACACATATACACAAACACACCATTCTAAAAGGTTTTTAAAAAGACGACAGAAGTTCTTGCTTTCTTCTTTGTAACTTGGTAACATTTTTTTTCCTGAAATCTTGAAGTTCAGTTGGGCAGACACAGCTGGGGACAGTTTGAAAACCACTCGCAACAGCTGGAACATTTAATCAAAGGTTTCTGAGAGCTCACAGTGTAATGTAGGTCAGTGTCGTGTACCAGGCTTGGGAATGTCACAGCTGCGTCTAGAAAAAAACTCGTTTAAACAAAGCAAAAGACCCAGCTGTTTTCATACAACGCTGCACACATACATTTCATACAACGCTACACATACACATTTCATATAACGCTACATACACAAATTTCATACAACGCTACACACACACACACACAAATTTCATACAACGCTACACTCACACATTTCATACAACGCTACACATACGCACACACAAATTTCATACAACGCTACACTCACACATTTCATATAACGCTACATACACACAAATTTCATACAGCGCTACACTCACAAATTTCATACATCTCTACACTCACACATTTCATACGATACACATACAAATTTCATATAATGCTACACACACACACATTTCATATCATAATTTCATGTACAAATTTCACGAAAGGTCAAAATTCTAGCTGTTGCCGAGGGGTAAAATGAAGCAATTTCAAGGAGTAATAAAATTCAGTTTCTGGTGTATGTTGTAAACATTATTTGCTGAGACGGCCATACAGAGTCGGACAAACCAAACTCTTTTAAATAGTCAAACCCGAAACGACAGGGGTTTGTAGAGCACGTGACTTGAACTTAATAATAAACAAGCTGACAGGTAGAAAGAAATACTCAGATGTCACCAAAATGTCGAGAGAACTGTGAAGAAAGAAAGGTGAACCAACAGCTCACCAGACAATGTTATTGTTTAAATCTTGCTCATTTCTTACTCTGTTTATCACAATTATAGAAAAATCTACTCAAAGTTTTCTTCATTTCTTACTCTGTTTATCACAATTATAGAAAAATCTACTCGAAGTTTTCGTCATTTCTTACTCTTAGTTTATCACAATTATAGAACATTCTACTCGAAGTTTTCGTCATTTCTTACTCTGTTTATCACAATTATAGAACATTCTACTCGAAGTTTTCGTCATTTCTTACTCTTAGTTTATCACAATTATAGAACATTCTACTCAAAGTTTTCGTCATTTCTTACTCTTAGTTTCACATACAAATTTACCTCCAAAGTTGGAGAATATTGCTTGAAGGGCGAGGAGTACTAGATCTGCATTACTGACACGTCTGACTGTGAAGGAAATTTAAAACACAAACACATACACACGAGCCTCATAAATACGGGACATCAACGTGATCCAAAGCCAATGTGGGAGACAATAACCCATTTTGTTTTAATGATGAATTATATATATATATATCTCACACACACACATATACACAAACACACCATTCTAAAAGGTTTTTAAAAAGACGACAGAAGTTCTTGCTTTCTTCTTTGTAACTTGGTAACATTTTTTTTCCTGAAATCTTGAAGTTCAGTTGGGCAGACACAGCTGGGGACAGTTTGAAAACCACTCGCAACAGCTGGAACATTTAATCAAAGGTTTCTGAGAGCTCACAGTGTAATGTAGGTCAGTGTCGTGTACCAGGCTTGGGAATGTCACAGCTGCGTCTAGAAAAAAACTCGTTTAAACAAAGCAAAAGACCCAGCTGTTTTCATACAACGCTGCACACATACATTTCATACAACGCTACACATACACATTTCATATAACGCTACATACACAAATTTCATACAACGCTACACACACACACACACAAATTTCATACAACGCTACACTCACACATTTCATACAACGCTACACATACGCACACACAAATTTCATACAACGCTACACTCACACATTTCATATAACGCTACATACACACAAATTTCATACAGCGCTACACTCACAAATTTCATACATCTCTACACTCACACATTTCATACGATACACATACAAATTTCATATAATGCTACACACACACACATTTCATATCATAATTTCATGTACAAATTTCACGAAAGGTCAAAATTCTAGCTGTTGTCGAGGGGTAAAATGAAGCAATTTCAAGGAGTAATAAAATTCAGTTTCTGGTGTATGTTGTAAACATTATTTGCTGAGACGGCCATACAGAGTCGGACAAACCAAACTCTTTTAAATAGTCAAACCCGAAACGACAGGGGTTTGTAGAGCACGTGACTTGAACTTAATAATAAACAAGCTGACAGGTAGAAAGAAATACTCAGATGTCACCAAAATGTCGAGAGAACTGTGAAGAAAGAAAGGTGAACCAACAGCTCACCAGACAAATGTTATTGTTTAAATCTTGCTCATTTCTTACTCTGTTTATCACAATTATAGAAAAATCTACTCAAAGTTTTCTTCATTTCTTACTCTGTTTATCACAATTATA
This sequence comes from Achatina immaculata, assembly GCA_009760885.1. Lineage (NCBI taxonomy): Eukaryota > Metazoa > Mollusca > Gastropoda > Stylommatophora > Achatinidae > Lissachatina > Lissachatina immaculata. Next base: position 46,858,066 of record CM019716.1, read on the forward strand.
GAAAAATCTACTCGAAGTTTTCGTCATTTCTTACTCTTAGTTTATCACAATTATAGAACATTCTACTCGAAGTTTTCGTCATTTCTTACTCTGTTTATCACAATTATAGAACATTCTACTCGAAGTTTTCGTCATTTCTTACTCTTAGTTTATCACAATTATAGAACATTCTACTCAAAGTTTTCGTCATTTCTTACTCTTAGTTTATCACAATTATAGAACATTCTACTCAAAGTTTTCGTCATTTCTTACTCTTAGTTTATCACAATTATAGAACATTCTACTCGAAGTTTTCGTCATTTCTTACTCTGTTTATCACAATTATAGAACATTCTACTCGAAGTTTTCGTCATTTCTTACTCTTAGTTTATCACAATTATAGAACATTCTACTCGAAGTTTTCGTCATTTCTTACTCTTAGTTTATCACAATTATAGAACATTCTACTCGCAGTTTTCGTCATTTCTTACTCTTAGTTTATCACAATTATAGAAAAATCTACTCAAAGTTTTCGTCATTTCTTGCTCTGTTTATCACAATTATAGAAAAATCTACTCAAAGTTTTCGTCATTTCTCGCTCTGTTTATCACAATTATAGAAAAATCTACTCAAAGTTTTCGTCATTTCTTACTCTTAGTTTATCACAATTATAGAACATTCTACTCGAAGTTTTCGTCATTTCTTACTCTTAGTTTATCACAATTATAGAACATTCTACTCGAAGTTTTCGTCATTTCTTACTCTTAGTTTATCACAATTATAGAAAAATCTACTCGAAGTTTTCGTCATTTCTTACTCTTAGTTTATCACAATTATAGAACATTCTACTCAAAGTTTTCGTCATTTCTTACTCTGTTTATCACAATTATAGAACATTCTACTCGAAGTTTTCGTCATTTCTTACTCTTAGTTTATCACAATTATAGAACATTCTACTCGAAGTTTTCGTCATTTCTTACTCTTAGTTTATCACAATTATAGAACATTCTACTCAAAGTTTTCGTCATTTCTTATTCTTAGTTTATGACAATTATAGAACATTCTACTCGAAGTTTTCGTCATTTCTTACTCTGTTTATCACAATTATAGAACATTCTACTCGAAGTTTTCGTCATTTCTTACTCTTAGTTTATCACAATTATAGAACATTCTACTCGAAGTTTTCGTCATTTCTTACTCTTAGTTTATCACAATTATAGAAAAATCTACTCAAAGTTTTCGTCATTTCTTACTCTGTTTATCACAATTATAGAAAAATCTACTCAAAGTTTTCGTCATTTCTTACTCTGTTTATCACAATTATAGAAAAATCTACTCAAAGTTTTCGTCATTTCTTACTCTGTTTATCACAATTATAGAAAATTCTACTCAAAGTTTTCGTCATTTCTTACTCTGTTTATCACAATTATAGAAAATTCTACTCAAAGTTTTCGTCTTTTCTTACTCTTAGTTTATCATAATTATAGAAAATTCTACTCAAAGTTTTCGTCATTTCTTACTCTGTTTATCACAATTATAGAAAATTCTACTCAAAGTTTTCGTCATTTCTTACTCTTAGTTTATCACAATTATAGAAAAATCTACTCAAAGTTTTCGTCATTTCTTACTCTTAGTTTATCACAATTATAGAACATTCTACTCAAAGTTTTCGTCATTTCTTATTCTTAGTTTATGACAATTATAGAACATTCTACTCGAAGTTTTCGTCATTTCTTACTCTGTTTATCACAATTATAGAACATTCTACTCGAAGTTTTCGTCATTTCTTACTCTTAGTTTATCACAATTATAGAACATTCTACTCGAAGTTTTCGTCATTTCTTACTCTTAGTTTATCACAATTATAGAAAAATCTACTCAAAGTTTTCGTCATTTCTTACTCTGTTTATCACAATTATAGAAAAATCTACTCAAAGTTTTCGTCATTTCTTACTCTGTTTATCACAATTATAGAAAAATCTACTCAAAGTTTTCGTCATTTCTTACTCTGTTTATCACAATTATAGAAAATTCTACTCAAAGTTTTCGTCATTTCTTACTCTGTTTATCACAATTATAGAAAATTCTACTCAAAGTTTTCGTCTTTTCTTACTCTTAGTTTATCATAATTATAGAAAATTCTACTCAAAGTTTTCGTCATTTCTTACTCTGTTTATCACAATTATAGAAAATTCTACTCAAAGTTTTCGTCATTTCTTACTCTTAGTTTATCACAATTATAGAAAAATCTACTCAAAGTTTTCGTCATTTCTTACTCTGTTTATCACAATTATAGAAAATTCTACTCAAAGTTTTCGTCATTTCTTACTCTGTTTATCACAATTATAGAAAATTCTACTCAAAGTTTTCGTCTTTTCTTACTCTTAGTTTATCATAATTATAGAAAATTCTACTCAAAGTTTTCGTCATTTCTTACTCTGTTTATCACAATTATAGAAAATTCTACTCAAAGTTTTCGTCATTTCTTACTCTTAGTTTATCACAATTATAGAAAAATCTACTCAAAGTTTTCGTCATTTCTTACTCTGTTTATCACAATTATAGAACATTCTACTCAAAGTTTTCGTCTTTTCTTACTATGTTTATCACAATTATAGAACATTCTACTCAAGGTTTGTTTCATTTCTTACTCTTAGTTTATCACAATTATAGAACATTCTACCCAAAGTTTTCTTCATGTCTTACTCTTAGTTTATCACAATTATAGAACATTCTACCCAAAGTTTTCTTCATTTCTTACTCTTAGTTTATCACAATTATAGAACATTCTACCCAAAGTTTTCTTCATTTCTTACTCTCAGTTTATCACAATTATAGAACACTAACAACTTTATTCTAGCCCCCACTCTTCAACACTCCAAGAACACTCCGTCCACGACTCTCTCGCCCACACTCTTTCTCCTTACCTCCTCCAGGACTTGGTCAAGAGGCGGGGCTTGTTTGATGAGTTCCTCATCTAGACCGGTCTCAAGTTTACAGTCTTCAGTCAGGACCGTCTCGGCCAGCTCACTGGGCTGGGGCTTGACGTACTGCTGTTGAACATCCACAACCTGCAGACAGGAGATGAAGACGACGTGTCTGTCAGGCTTTCTTCGTGTCAGCAGTGATGGCAGTCGTGCCAATAGTTTCCAGCAAAAATTTATTGTGGTTGTGAAAATAATGTTAACTGTAGCCAATCAAAGACACTTCCGCTGATACATCGTAAGCAGATGTCTGAGACGAATAGAGACACGAGAGACTGCACACACAACATTCATTAGACTAAAACAAAAACTCATAGAACATTAGTCGCATAAAAGAAATCTCACGTAGAACATTAGTCAAACATAACATATCGGACAGAGAATATTAGTCACACAGAACATGTCGGACAGAGAACATTAGCCACATAACATATCATATAAAGTACATCTTGCAAAACATTAGTTTTTGTCTATCCTATCGCAAATATCTGCACCCTAGATAGTGATAGTGGATTAGTAAACATTTTGTTTCACAGATAGTGGATTAGTAAACATTTTGTTTCACAGATAGTGGATTAGTAAACATTTTGTTTCACAGATAGTGGATTAGTAAACATTTTGTTTCACAGATAGTGGATTAGTAAACATTTTGTTTCACAGATAGTGGATTAATAAACATTCTGTTTCACAGATAGTGGATTAATAAACGGCATTGTGTTTCACTAGATGATTGACAAACGACATTTTGTTTCACAGACAGATGACTGACAAACGACATTTTGTTTCACAGACAGATGACTGACACACGACATTTTGTTTCACAGACAGATGATTGACAAACGACATTTTGTTCATGTGTCCATCATCTAGGGGGCAGATCTAGTTTAGCTAAACATCCAAGACAACAGCACAACTCACCTGTAGAACAAAATACACCAGAAACATTTCTGACCTTTACGTGCCAGTTTACCACGGCCTTGGCATGCGCCTAAAAACAAACACTAGGTCTTTTCGTCCCATCTCTGTCCTAACCTTTGCCTTTTTTGCCTCGCCTAACCCATTACAAAAATACAACTTGTAAGCGCGGCTAAAGTTAGTAACACACAGTAATACACAGTAACACGCAGTAACACACAGTAGCACACAGTGACAGGCAGTAACACACAGTAGCACACAGTGACAGGCAGTAACACACAGTAGCACACAGTGACAGGCAGTAACACACAGTAGCACACAGTGACAGGCAGTAACACACAGTAGCACACAGTGACAGGCAGTAACACACAGTAGCACACAGTGACAGGCAGTAACACACAGTAGCACACAGTGACAGGCAGTAACACACAGTGACACGCAGTATCAACAGAAAGTAGAGAAGAGGACGAGGAAAGTAACAGACAAGCAGAGAATAAACAGTTATAGGTCTTCAGTCAATCAAAACAATGTTAGGTCTTCAGTCAATCAAAACAGTGTTAGGTCTTCAGTCAATCAAAACAATGTTAGGTCTTCAGTCAATCAAAACAGTGTTAGGCCTTCAGTCAATCAAAACAATGTTAGGCCTTCAGTCAATCAAAACAATGTTAGGTCTTCAGTCAGTCAGAACAATGTTAGGTCTTCAGTCAATCAAAACAATGTTTGGTCTTCAGTCAGTCAAAACAATGTTAGGTCTTCAGTCAGTCAGAACAATGTTAGGTCTTCAGTCAGTCAGAACAATGTTAGGTCTTCAGTCAGTCAGAACAATGTTAGGTCTTCAGTCAGTCAGAACAATGTTAGGTCTTCAGTCAGTCAGAACAATGTTAGGTCTTCAGTCAGTCAGAACAATGTTAGGTCTTCAGTCAGTCAAAACAATGTTAGGTCTTCAGTCAGTCAGAACAATGTTAGGTCTTCAGTCAGTCAAAACAATGTTAGGTCTTCAGTCAGTCAGAACAATGTTAGGTTTTCAGTCATTCTGAACAAGGTAGGCTTTCAGTCAATCGGAACAAACAGCGATAGGTATTAAGCCATTCAGAACAAGCAACGTTAGACCCTGGGTCATTTAGAACAAACAACGTTAGACCTTGGGTCATTTAGAACAAACAACGTTAGGCCTTGGGTCATTTAGAACAAATAACGTTAGGCCTTGGGTCATTTAGAACAAATAACGTTAGGCCTTGGGTCATTTAGAACAAACAACGTTAGACCTTGGGTCATTTAGAACAAACAACGTTAGACCTTGGGTCATTTAGAACAAACAACGTTAGACCTTGGGTCATTTAGAACAAACAACGTTAGGCCTTGGGTCATTTAGAACAAACAACGTTAGGCCTTGGGTCATTTAGAACAAACAACGTTAGACCTTGGGTCATTTAGAACAAACAACGTTAGACCTTGGGTCATTTAGAACAAACAACGTTAGACCTTGGGTCATTTAGAACAAACAACGTTAGGCCTTGGGTCATTTAGAACAAACAACGTTAGGCCTTCAGACACACAGAACAAACAACTCCAGGTATTCAGACACACAGAACAAACAACTCCAGGTATTCAGACACACAGAACAAACAACTCCAGGTATTCATCAACTCAGTTGCTTGGTCTGTCTCCCCCGTATTCTCTACCCCCCCCCCCAAGTTCTCTGTAGGAAATGAAGACATCGGCATGCTCCAGGCTCCACCACCAGGCAGGTTTACGAGGTACTCGGCCACTGTTCTTACTTTTAACTGCACTGTACATGTCATGGGTTATGTGTACACATGTCATGAGTTGTGTGTACACATGTCATGAGTTGTGTGTATGCATTTTATGGTTATGTGTACACATGTCATGAGTTGTGGTTACATATTTTATGGTTATGTGCACACATGTTATGAGCTGTATGTATACATTTTGTATACAATGTGCAATTGTGTAACAATTATCCAGATATATGCGCCTACATCAGCAACAGAAGAACAGAAAATAGAACTTTTATAACACAATGCAACCGATGATAGACCAGGTACGAAAAAATGATATTGTATTAATAACGGGGGATTTTAATGCAAAGATTGGTACAGAAAGAACAGAAGACGAAGGATATGTTGTGGGGAAATTTAGCATAGGACACAGAAATGAGGCAGATGACAATCTAATGGCGTTTTGCGTGGAAAATGATGTAATGATCTCTAACACACTTTTCAGACAATATACAAGAAGACTTTACACTAGACATCACCTGATGGGAAAACCAGGACTCAAAAAGATTACATTTTAGTGCAAAGAAGGTGGAGATCAAGTATAACATCAGCAAAAACTTTACCAGGGTTCGGCATAGGGCCAGCAACCCTATCTGGTAAAAAAAACTATCAGACAGCTATAGAAACAGAAGCAAGGGAAAAAACAAATGCAGGTGGAAGGAGAAATGCTTATCAGGAAACTGAGCCCATGAAGGTTGTGGATGAAAGCCAGCCACTGGAAGTCCCCAGCCCGACTGCAGACCTCCTGGAACCTAAACACAAGATGCAAATAGGCAGCTGGAATGTAAGAACACTAACCAGACTGGAAAACTAGCACAAATCATCAAGGAAATGCACAGATACAAACTAGACATACTAGGAATACAAGAAGCAAGATGGACAGGACAAGGCAGAAGGAAATTAACAACACAGCACACAGAAGATACAATAATATGGTCAGATAAAGAAGATCTTCATGAAGGAGGAGTAGCATTGATTATAACAAAAGAAGCATCAAGAGCATTGCTGAAATGGACACCTATAAATGAGAGATTATTATATGCACGCTTCAACTCAAGATTCACGAAGCTGTCTATTATAGTTTGTTATGCACCAACAGAAGCAGCTAAAGAGGAATTAAAAGATTTTTACAACAGCCTCCAAGCCACATTAGAAACAATACCCAAGCATGATATGCTACTCATCTTGGGTGACTTCAGTGCAAAAGCAGGTAAGGGAAATGAAGGTAAAAGAAGAATCATGGGAAGAGAAGGAATCGGAGAAATAAATGAAAATGGAGAAAGACTGCAGTTTCTGTGAAGAAAACATGATGACCATCGGAGGGACAATTTTCCAACATAAAAACATCAATAAAGTGACTTGGAGGTCCCCAGATAAAACCACACAAAACCAAATCGATCACATACTAATAAACAACAAGTGGAAACGGTCACTACAAGATGTGAGAGCAAGGAAAAGAGCAGATGTAGGAAATGATCACAACCTTCTGGTAGTAAAAATAAAACTAAAATTAAGGAAAGCCAGAATTGGAGAACACAGAAAGATACGTTTTGATACAACAAAACTGAAAAACTAGCAGAGAAAGAATGTAATTCTCAATAGTACTTAAGAACCGCTTCAGTGTCCTACAAGATGAAGTAGAAATGTCCATACTAGAGTTCAATAAAACACTACAGGAAACAGCAAAAGAGGTGCTGGGATATCGGAAACGGAGAAAAGAGGAATGGATAAGCAAGACCACATGGGAAAAGATAGAGAAAGGAAATCAAGAAAGAATTACTGAACACCAAATCACAACGGCTTAAAGAACAAGTTTTAAGTAATTATGCACAAAAAGACAAAGAAGTGAAGGAATCATGCCGTCAAGATAAACGTCAATATTATGACAACTTAGCAGAAGCAGCAGAGAAAGCAGCATACATAAATGACATGAAAACCATATATAAAATCACAAAGCAGATGACAGGTAATTTCAGCACAAGATGTGAGAGCGCAATAAGGACACATAAGGGACAACTGGTCAGTGGTGAAAGAGAAAAAATTGAAAGATGGAGGGAACACTTTAACACTCTACTAAACAGAACACACAGAGTACAAACAATAGACATACCTGAAGCAAAAATAGAACTAAATATCAATACAGGACCAATAACAATAAATGAAGTAAAGGAGGCAATAAAGAAGCTAAAATTAGACAGGGCACCAGGTGAAGATGAAGTGACTGCTGAGATGTTGAAAGCAGAAGAAACAGAAACACCAAAACAACTTTGCCAGATACTACAACAAATTTGGGATCTAGAAAAAGCTCCAGAGGAGTGGAAAACTGGGCTTATAGTAAAACTGCCAAAGAAGGGTGACCTCAGAGATTGCAGGAACTGGAGAGGCATTACCCTACTGCCACTCACCAGTAAAGTATTTTGCAGAATAATCATCAACAGAATTGTACCAACACTTGAGGGAAAACTTCGAAAAGAGCAGGCAGGATTTAGGAAAGGAAGATCATGCATAGACCACATATTTGTACTTAGACAAATATTAGAACAGGCAAATGAGTGGCATAGCACAACATATGCATTGTTCATAGATTTTGAGAAAGCCTTTGACAGTGTCAATAGAGATGCACTGTGGAAAATCCTAAGATGGCATGACCTCCCCCATAAGATAGTAAATGTAATCGAAGCCTTATATGAGGGTTTTCAGTGCAAAGTGATCTGTGAAGAACATACCTCCAGCAGCTTTAGGGTACAAACGGGAGTGAAGCAGGGATGTGTACTATCACCAACATTATTTATCTTGGCAGTAGACTGGTTAATGAAGGAGGCAACATCAGACAAACGCAGAGGATTACAATGGACCCTTGACACAGTGCTGGAGGACCTTGACTTTGCGGACGACATTTGTCTACTATCAAGCAGCCACAAAGATATGCAAGATAAAATAAACAAGCTAACTCAGAATGCAAACAACATAGGGCTAAAGATCAACGTAGGAAAGACAAAGTTAATGAAGCAAAATGTGAACAACAGAAATGTACTCAGAGTATATAGCAAGTTAGTGGAGGAGGTCAACGAATGTGTGTATCTTGGCTGTAGAGTAGTAGAAAATGGAGACAGCACAGAGGACATCAACAACAGACTTACTAGAGCAAACCAGGCTTTTGCAGTGCTGCAGACTATATGGAAATCTAAAAAACTAAGCATAAATATGAAAATCAGGATATTTAAGAGTAATGTTCTAATTGTGCTACTCTATGGAAGTGAATGCTGGAAAATCACCAAAACCATAGAAAACAAGTTGAATTCTTTCCAGACTAAATGTTTACGAAGAATTAGAAAAATATTTTGGCCAAACACCATAAGAAATAACATCTTGTTGGCAGAAATGCAGATGAAGCCACTGACAACAATTATTGAGGAAAGACGCTGGCGATGGTTGGGATATGTGTTCTGAATGACTGACAACTCACTACCAAAAATAGCACTAAGATGGACACCACAGGGAAACAGAAGTAAGGGTAGATCAAAAGAGACATGGAGAAGAACAACAGAAAGGATGTTGAGCAATAGAGGGTTGCAACAGCAGAAAAAAAAGGCAAAGGACAGGCATTTGTGGAAAACCCTTGCGGAAGCCCCATGTGCCCTGGGCACTTAAAGTTCAGAGAGAGAGAGAGAGAGATACTGAAAATATAATGAGGAATGTTAGAGAAGATGTAGACAAAGGATATTATGATGCCATAACAATTGGAGGTTATGAAATACCAGAGATTAGATATGCTGATGACACAGTATTACTGTCCACAACACAAAAAGGAATCGAAAAACTAATTATGTCAGTCCGTAAGAATAGCAAAGAGCAAAACCTCTATCTTAATGTGAAGAAAACTAAATTGATGATAACTGACAAAAGAAACAAGGCAGCTGAAATATGTATCAATGAGGAAAAATTGGAAGAGGTGGAGAGTTTTGAATTTCTTGAGTCACTACTAATAATGGAGATACAATGAGGGAAATTAAAAGGAGGACATCTATCGCTCTTCAGAAAATAAAACAACTAAAGAAGCTGTGGAGAGGAACAGACAGAACTACAAAAATAAGATTTTTAAGTGCATGCATCTTTCCCATCGCAACATATGCCTGTGAGACCTGGACACTTAACAAAACAGCTGAGAAACACATAAATGCCTTTGAATGTAAATGCTACAGAAGAGTTCTTCAAATATCATGGACACAAAAAAAGAACAAATATATCCATACTACAAGAACATAATATTGAAGAAGGCTGGCTAGTAAAGAGGATTAAAGAGAGAAAACTTAAATATTTTGGACATATTAACGTCATGATAATTTAGAGAAGACTGTATTGGAAGGGTACATAATGGGAAAAAGAAAGAGAGGAAGACCAAGGCGAACCTGGCTGCAAGACATCGTTGATAATCTGCATCAGCAGCAGGCCATCTTGCCTACAGGAAAGCTGTTAGGGAGGCAAAGTTTCTCAAGGGACGTGCAAATAGCTGCCTGTGTATAGATTTTATGAGTTGTGTGTACATATTTTATGAGCTGTGGGTATACGTTTTATGAGATTCGTGTTCACATTTTATGAGTTATGTGTACACAATTTATGAGTTATGTGTACATACTTTGAGTTGTATGTACATATTTTATGACTGCCGAAATACAATATTTACCACCCTGAGAGACTTCGGTATTTCCTGGTTTAAAAAAATACAGACAGCAGTATCACTGACTGATTGCTGATATCACAGACTGTTGATGATATATTTGATTGCCCTAGTAAAGCTGATGAGATTTTGTATGACTATTGGTGGTTTTTTAAAAGGACTATTAAAGCTGGAATACTCTGAGATTTATTAGACTTTTTGATATTGATTAGACTGTTATATAACTATTATATAACTATTACATTTTCGCTACGTGTTCAAAACTTCTCAGTTAAAAAATTTCTTATCGGTATTAACAAAACTAGGTCACAAACAGGTAAAATACTCAGATTAGGTGAAGCGACCAGGTAGAACACAACAGTCGGTCAGTCTAACACATTCAAAATAAACAGTCGTCGTACAGAAGTTCAAGTTGAACAGCTAGACAGAACTAAGTTCAAGTTGAACAGCTAGACAGAACTAAGTTCAAGTTGAACAGCTAGACAGAACTAAGTTCAAGTTGAACAGCTAGACAGAACTAAGATCAAGCTGAACAGCTAGACAGAACTAAGTTCAAGTTGAACAGCTAGACAGAACTAAGTTCAAGTTGAACATCAAGGTAAAGCTATTTATAGCTCATGGGTAGAACTGAGACCAGCAGCCAAGTAGAATTAGGCCTCATCTCCACATCATATCCACAGCGTCACTTCATCTCCACATCATATCCACAGATTTACTTCATCTTCATGGCTTCACCTTATGAAGACAGTCTCGCCTCATCTTCACAGCTCTGCCTCATCTTCATAACTCTGCCTCATCTTCACAACTCTGCCTAATCTTCACAGTTCTGCCTCACTTTCACAGCTCTGCCTTACCTTCATAGTTCTGCATCACCTTCTATGCATCACCTTCATAGCTTTGCCTCACCTTCACAGCTCTGCCTCATCTTCAAAACTCTGCTTCATTTTCACAACTTCACTTCATCTTCATGGCTTCATCTTATCAAGACAGTCGTCTCGCCTCATCTTCACAACTCTGCCTAATCTTCACAACTCTGCCTCACATTCACAGCTCTGCCTCACCTTCACAGCTCTACATCATCTTCACAGCTCTGCAACACCTTCATAGCTATGCTTCACCTTCATAGCTCTGCTTCACCTCCACAGATCTGTCTCATCTTCACAGCTCTGCATCACCTTCACAGCTCTGCCTCACAGCTCTGCCTCATATTCACAGCTCAGCCTTACCTTCACAGTTCTGCCTCATCTTCACAGCTCGGCCTAACCTTCACAGTTCTGCCTCATCTTCACAGCTCTGCCTCATCTTCACAGCTCGGCCTAACCTTCACAGTTCTGCCTCATCTTCACAGCTCTGCCTCATCTTCACAGCTCGGCCTAACCTTCACAGTTCTGCCTCACCTTCACAGTTCTGCCTCATCTTCACAGCTCGGCCTAACCTTCACAGCTCTGCCTCACCTTCACAGTTCTGCCTCACCTTCACAGTTCTGCCTCATCTTCACAGCTCTGCCTCACCTTCACAGTTCTGTCTCACCTTCACAGTTCTGTCTCACCTTCACAGTTCTGCCTCATCTTCACAGTTCTGCCTCACCTTCACAGTTCTGTCTCACCTTCACAGTTCTGTCTCACCTTCACAGTTCTGTCTCATCTTCACAGCTCTGCCTCATCTTCACAGTTCTGTCTCATCTTCACAGCTCTGCCTCATTTTCACAGTTCTGTCTCATCTTCACAGCTCTGCCTCACATTCGCAGCTCTGCCTCATCTTCACAGCTCTCCTCATCTTCACAAATCTGCCTCACGTGATTCCAGAAGAATCTTCGCAACACCTGCACCACCTCCACACCTGCACCACCTCCACACCTGCACCACCTCCACACCTGCACCACCTCCACACCTGCACCACCTCCACACCTGCACCATCTCCACACAGCGGTGCACTTCTGTCTGAGTCATGCCAGGTCTTCAGTGTGCCTCAAACACTTAAATTTTGGCGCCTAACAAACCATTCCAGGGCACATCAACTCCTTTCTTCTTCTGTCTGCCAATATTTGCTCCGGACGTTCCACCCCCTCTTCCCCCTCCCCCCCCCCCAGTGTACGGGATATTACCTGTGGCTGGGACAGCTCGATTTTCCTTGCTTTTCTCTTCCATTTTAGAACTAAAGCACGTCCGGAGACTGCAGTGTTGATGTGTATAAGAAGATGATAACAGAGATAGAAGACATGTATAACAAGATGATAACAGAGATAGAAGATATGTATAACAATATGATAACAGAGATAGAAGATATGTATAAGAAGATTATAACAGAGATAGAAGATATGTATAATAAGATGATAACAGAGATAGAAGATATGTATAACAATATGATAACAGAGATAGAAGATATGTATAACAAGATGATAACAGAGATAGAAGATATGTATAACAAGATGATAACAGAGATAGAAGATATGTATAATAACAGAGATAGAAGATGTGTATAATAAGATGATAAAAGAGATAGAAGATATGTATAACAATATGATAAAAGAGATAGAAGATATGTATAACAAGATGATAACAGAGATAGAAGATATGTATAATAACAGAGATAGAAAATGTGTATAATAAGATGATAAAAGAGATAGAAGATATGTATAACAAAAGGATAACAGAGACAGAAGATATATATAACAAGATGAAAACAGAGATAGAATATAACAAGAGGATAACCAAGCATTTGGGAGCAAATAAAAACAGAGGGTGATACAACTGTGTAAAGCAGTGTTTAACTGTGTGTAAAGCAGTGTTTAACTGTGTGTAATGCAGTGTTTAATTGTGTGTAAAGCAGTGTTTAACTGTGTGTAATGCAGTGTTTTATTGTGTGTAAAGCAGTGTTTAATTGTGTGTAAAGCAGTGTTTAAGTGTGTGTAAAGCAGTGTTTAACTGTGATAGAGAGAAAGCAAATTCTGAAGATGGAGAGGAGGAGGAGAGACAGAGAATAAGAATGGGAGATCAGAGAAGAGGAAAACAGTGTTGGGGAGAGAGAGAGAAAGAGAGACAAAGAGAGAGAGAGAGAAAAGACTATGAGAGGTGATGTGAGAAAGAGGTCTAAACTTAAAAATCATCATAAAAATCATCATCATCATCATTTCTCTTTACACGAGCAGTCATAATGTGCAGAGATAAAACTCTTCTTTGAGTTTCCTGTCTGGTACTTCGTGCAAGCCCAGTCTGAAAGTTTAGTCTACACTTGCTCTGGTCCTGCCCGATCTTCACCACAACATGATGACTTTCACATGCTAAACAGAAAGGAACAAGCCACCATTTTCCGTCTCCGAACAGGACACAGCCGACTCCGAAGTCATATGTATACAAAGTTTAAGGTTAGTACTACTAATCTATGTACATGTGCCCAGGTGCCCCAAACTGTGGAACATATCCTCTAGAACTACATCAACTACGAGACACTGAAAAGTAATTACTGGCCCAGTGAAACCACTAAAGAAGATAAGCTCTACGGTTCTTTGCATGAGTTACAAAAAATAGTGAAATTTATCCAAGAGACAGGACTGCAGATATAGACAGAAAACAGTGAAATTTATCCAAGAGACTGCAGATATAGACAGAAAACAATGAAATTTATCCAAGAGACTCCAGATATAGACAGAAAACAGTGAAATTATCCGAGAGACTGCAGACAGACAACAGTGAAATTTATCCAAGAGACTGCAGATATAGACAGAAAACAGTGAAATTTATCCGAGAGACTGCAGACAGACAACACTGAAATTTATCCAAGAGACTGCAGACAGAAAACACTGAAATTTATCCAAGAGACTGCAGATATAGGCAGACAATGCGTACGAAGAAGAAGCTCTCGTAGTTTGTGATCTCAGACAGAACACGGCAGCAACAAAAACATCGTCACAGACTCTTTTGCCAAGTTATCGTCCTCGACTTTAAGTACATGTGCTCTCATAGGAGATCATCTGCCCATGTGACCCGTAATAAAATCATCATTCGATGTGACCGGTAACAAAATCATCATTTGATGTGACACGTAACAAAATCATCATTCGATGTGACCAGTAACAAAATCATCATTCGATGTGACCGGTAACAAAATCATCATTTGATGTGACCAGTAACAAACTCATCATTTGATGTGACCAGTAACAAAATCGTCATTTGATGTGACCATTAACAAAATCATCATTTGATGTGACCGGTAGAAAACTCATCATTTGATGTGACCAGTAACAAAATCATCATTTGATGTAGCCTGACATAAGACCTTAATGTAATGTTAAATAATCACCGTAACATCAACTGCTACTCATCACAGTCAGCCCTTGCAAGGAACTCCTACAACAAACGTAACAACACATAAAACAGATACAACATAAAGCAACGAAACATACTGGAAGTTCTACACACACACGCGTGCTGTTAGAATGATGGGGCGGTTTCGTTCAATCAGAAATGTTCATATTTCGGCCATGCAAGTGACCTCGCCAGAAACATCCAAGTGCACAGGGACAACTCTCAGCCAAAACTCCGCTGTGTATAATGGACACTCGAGCCAGCTGTTGCAGCCCTAAACATCGATCAGCCACGCTACAACACAATATATAATCAGGGGTACCAACACCAGCAAAATCACCCTCATAATCAGGGGGTACCAACACCAGCAAAATCACTCTCATGCTAGCTTTGTCAATTTGGCAAGAATCATCATTTATGAACCGAAGTAGTTTCTCGCTGCATGAAGTTTTTGCAGTTTTCTGGGACTGTTTTCCTCAACAAATTCCAGTCACATTTTTCATAACTCGTGGAAATCATCCTTGTTGGAAAAAGTGTAATGAATACAGAGATATACAACATGCATTAACGATCTTAATGTATCTGAAATATCTGTCCGTCTAGTTGCTATTTTTTCTCAAAATCCTCTTTTCAAATTTCATTTCTTCCAGTATTTATTTACTCATCTTCATGAAAAAATTGAATATTCATTATTTTCTGAATTTCTGGCAAATGACCACTACAGAGCGCCGTATACGTTCAGTTTTTCGAGTACATAATGTCCACACACGCACACAAGCAAAACTCCAACACGCATTAGCCTTACAAATCACTGATGTAACAATATTAAAAGCGCGTATTTTATCTTTCTATAAAATAACGAAAGTCCTGTTCATACATGTACACAAAATGTACACTATCACATGAGTAAATTCAGATCGTGCATGAAGAAAGTTTACACTGAACAAACATTCCTCCTACACATTTACACACGACTGTTCAAAAACTAAGATTTACATGGAACTATTCAAGCGGAACGAAACAAACCAAAGGTTGCGGACCAGGATGGGAGTTCAATTTTTTAAAAGTTAGATCGGGTTTTATAAGAATCAAAGCAGCCATCAATTTTTATCTTACAAATCTTACTTGAAGATTGTCAAACTTTTTCATGAATTTCCTGTACTACAATCTTGTATGGCAAAGTGCATGCGCTGTATCGTGATATACATAGTAATATAAAGTATAAGGTATAATATATACATACATACACTGTGTTGTAGCTTGGTTTGTATGTTGCAGTGCTGAACATATCTTGTGACATATTAAAAATATGAGATTTCATTAACAAGTGTGCCTTTCTAGTAATTTCGCTTTGATGATATATGTTTTGGATGTTTGTAGTTGGCTGTGATGTTACGGAGATGTTCTGGATGTTTGTGGTTGGTTGTGATGTTACAGGGATGTTCTGGATGTTTGTAGTTGGCTGTGATGTTACAGGGATGTTCTGGGTGTTTGTAACTTGTTATGACCGTGAGAGAGATAGTGTAGGTTAAGATGATGTTAGAGATCAACAAGAGAAGAGGTTCTGTCGTCAGTGGGAGAAGTTGTGCCAACAGTTCTGTCCTAAGTGGGAGAAGTTGTGCCAACAGTTCTGTCCTAAGTGGGAGAAGTTGTGCCAACAGTTCTGTCCTAAGTGGGAGAAGTTGTGCCAACAGTTCTGTCCTCAGTGGGAGTTGTGCCAACAGTTCTGTCCTAAGTGGGAGAAGTTGTGCCAACAGTTCTGTCCTAAGTGGGAGAAGTTGTGCCAACAGTTCTGTCCTAAGTGGGAGAAGTTGTGCCAACAGTTCTGTCCTAAGTGGGAGAAGTTGTGCCAACAGTTCTGTCCTAAGTGGGAGAAGTTGTGCCAACAGTTCTGTCCTAAGTGGGAGAAGTTGTGCCAACAGTTCTGTCCTAAGTGGGAGAAGTTGTGCCAACAGTTCTGTCCTAAGTGGGAGAAGTTATGCCAACAGTTCTGTCCTCAGTGGGAGTTGTGCCAACAGATACGATGTCTGTTTATACTTGGTATCCTCTCTGTATTTCTTCGTCCTGCGCGTATTCTTGTAAGATTAAGGCTCACGCCGGAACGTCACAACTGTGTGCTGGTTAAGTGATAAAACCGTTCCTACATTTTCCCTGGTTTAGACATTTACGTCGATACGAACGAGGTTTTGTCGACATGGTGAGGTATGTGCAACAGCAGATATACAAAAGCAACATTTTTATCTCACTATCTACACTTTGATCAGATGAACGTACACGGCGACCTGACTCGTCCCCGCACACACAGGCACACACAAACAGGCACACACAAACAGGCCAATACAAACAGGCACACACAAACAGGCCACACACAAACAGGCACACACAAACAGGCACACACAAACAGGCACACTCACAAACAGGCACATACAAACAGGCACACACAAACAGGCACATACAAACAGGCACACACACAGGCACACACACAGACACACATAAACAGGCACACACAATCAGGCACACACACAGGCACACAAAGAGGCACACACACAGGCACACAAAAAGGCACACAGACAGGCACATACAGGCACACAAACAGGCACACACAGGCACACAAACAGGCACACACACAGGCACACAAACAGGCACACACAAACAGGCACACACACAGGCACACACAAACAGGCACACACACACACACACAAGCACACACAAAGGCACACACAAACAGGCACACACACACAGGCACACACAAACAGCACACACACAGGCACACACAAGCACACACAAAGGCACACACAAACAGGCACACACACAGGCACACAAACAGGCACACAAACAGGCACACACACACAGGCACACCACAACAGGCACACACACAGGCACACACAAGCACACACAAAGGCACACACAAACAGGCACACACACAGGCACACAAACAGGCACACACAAACAGGCACACACACAGGCACACACAAACAGGCACACACAGGCACACAAGCACACACAAAGGCACACACAAACAGGCACACACACGTGCACACGCACGCGCACACACACAGGCACACACAGGCGCACACAAACAGGCACACACAGGCACCACACAAACAGGCACACACAAGCACACACAAAGGCACACACAAATAGGCACACACACGCACACACACACGCGCGCACACACACAGGCACACCAAACAGGCACACACACGCACACACACAGGCACACAAACAGGCACACACACGTGCACATACACACGCGCACACACACATAGGCACACACACAAACAGGCACGCACACACACGCGCACACACACAGGCACAACCACGCGCACACACAGGCACACACACATAGGCACACGCACAAACAGGCACCACACAAACAGGCACACACACATAGGCACACACACAAACAGGCACGCACACACACGCACGCACACACAGGCACACACATAGGCACACACAACAGGCACACACACACACACATAGGCACACAACAGGCACGCACAAACAGGCACACAACACACGCACACACACAGGCACACACACGCGCACACACACATAGGCACACGCACAACAGGCACACACACGCGCACACAAACACAGGCACACACACGCGCACACACACAGGCACACACAAACAGGCACACAAACAGGCACACACTAACAGGCACACACAAACAGGCACACACAAACAGGCACACACACAGGCACTCACACAGTCACACACACAGGCACACACACAGGGACACACGCAGGCACTCACACAGGCACACACACAGGGACACACACAGGACACACGCAGGCACTCACACAGGCACACCACAGGGACACACACAGGCACACACAGGCACACACACAGACACACGCAGGCACTCAACACAGGCACATATCCGCAGTTACACAATAAACAAGACCAGATGTAAACAGAAAAGTCGATTTTGAAAGTGACCTGAAATAACACACTTAGATGTTTTGTGAATCTACAAAAAGTAGACAATAGATAAATATAGACTTGGAGGGAGAGGGGGGGCTGTGCAATTTAGCAATCAGCGAACCATAACTGACATGCTAGCATCAAGGTCAGCGAACCATAGCTGTCTGCCCCACCTCTCCGTTGGTAACCACAGTAACAGGCCTAGCTTGACTAACGTGGCAGGGATCGCCATAGTTCGCATGGTGATGGAGTCTGTTAAAGAAGTACTGCACGTCACCTGATTTTTGGTTTCACTCAGGGACTAAAATAATAGCAGCCACAACCCCCTCCCACGCCGACGCGACGCTGTGGCTCAACATCTTCACATCACCGGCCGAAAAGAATACCAGCTCGCGGTTTCAGGTGCTTTGCTGAAGAAGAATGTTTTTCGAATCTACAAAAAGTAGACAGTAGATAAATATAGAATGGCTTGAAGCCTCTGGGAGGAAGTTTGTAAGCTGGTGTACCCCACCCCACCCCACCCCAAATGATTAGTCATTCTGTTTTCATCACTGCCCCCGTCCCCCCAACAGAAAAAGGGAAGGGCTCCCATAGGCCCCGAAGCAATGCCCCAACAGTTTCCCCCAGCTGTGTGTCTGCTGTAGAGGCGGCTGTAAATTTGTTACTGTTGAGACATCTTGTGCAACAGATCCATATCAATGGAAAAAAAAAAGATTCCGAGTACTTAAATGTTACATCGAGCCAATGTTGTTTTATGGATGTGAAGCATGGTCTATGAATAAGAGAGTACAGCGAGAAATGGAGGCCATGGAAATGTAGTTTGTAACAAGGATGTTGAAGGTACTATGGACAGCTAAGAAAACCAATGAAGAAGTCTTAAGAGAGGCTGGAGTTAAAAGGCAAATTACAGCAAAGACCAGAGGCAGGCAAACGAGATTTGTAGGACATTTTCTGATAAGAGGAAAACTGGAACACATTGTGGCAACTGGAAAAATTGAGGGAAGAAGAGACAGAGGAAGACAGAGAGAGAAGTTACTGGATGGGCTGTCAGTGTGGCTAGGAAGAAAGTCACCGGCGGATCTCATAATCAAGTCTAAAGTCAGGGAATTATTGAGGGAAATGATCGCCTACGCCACGCGGCACGGCACTTGATTGATTGATTGTTACTGTATTGTTGCTGTACTGTTACTGTTTTGTGTGTTATACACTTTCTGATATACAGGCACGCACACACACGCGCACACACACAGGCACAACCACGCGCACACACAGGCACACACACATAGGCACACGCACAAACAGGCACCACACAAACAGGCACACACACATAGGCACACACACAAACAGGCACGCACACACACGCACGCACACACAGGCACACACATAGGCACACACAACAGGCACACACACACACACATAGGCACACACAAACAGGCACACACAAACAGGCACACACAAACAGGCACACACAAACAGGCACACACACAGGCACTCACACAGTCACACACACAGGCACACACACAGGGACACACGCAGGCACTCACACAGGCACACGCACAGGGACACACACAGGGACACACGCAGGCACTCACACAGGCACACGCACAGGGACACACACAGGCACACACAGGCACACACACAGGGACACACGCAGGCACTCACACACAGGCACATGTCCGCAGTTACACAATAAACAAGACCAGATGTAAACAGAAAAGTCGACTTTGAAAGTGACCTGAAATAACACACTTAGATGTTTTGTGAATCTACAAAAAGTAGACAATAGATAAATATAGACTTGGAGGGAGGGGGGGGCTGTGCAGTTTAGCAATCAGCGAACCATAACTGACATGCTAGCATCAAGGTCAGCGAACCATAGCTGTCTGCCCCACCTCTCCGTTGGTAACCACAGTAACAGGCCTAGCTTGACTAACGTGGCAGGGATCGCCGTAGTTCGCATGGTGATGGAGTCTGTTAAAGAAGTACTGCACGTCACCTGATTTTTGGTTTCAGACTAAAATAACAGCGGCCACAACCCCCTCCCACGCCGACGCTGTGGCTCAACATCTTCACATCACCGGCCGAAAAGAATACCAGCTCGCGGTTTCAGGTGCTTTGCTGAAGAAGAATGTTTTTCGAATCTACAAAAAGTAGACAGTAGATAAATATAGAATGGCTTGAAGCCTCTGGGAGGAAGTTTGTAAGCTGGTGTACCCCACCCCACCCCACCCCAAATGATTAGTCACTCTGTTTTCATCACTGCCCCCGTCCCCCCAACAGAAAAAGGGAAGGGCTCCCATAGGCCCCGAAGCAATGCCCCAACAGTTCCCCCAGCTGTGTGTCTGCTGTAGAGGCGGCTGTAAATTTGTTACTGTTGAGACACATCTTGTGCAACAGATCCATATCAATGGAAAAAAAAATATTCCGAGTACTTAAATGTTACATTGAGCCATTTTTGTTTTATGGATGTGAAGCATGGTCCATGAATAAGAGAGTACAGCGAGAAATAGAGGCCATGGAAATGTGGTTTGTAACAAGGATGTTGAAGGTACTATGGACAGCTAAGAAAACCAATGAAGAAGTCTTAAGAGAGGCTGGAGTTAAAAGGCAAATTACAGCAAAGACCAGAGGCAGGCAAACGAGATTTGTAGGACATTTTCTGATAAGAGGAAAACTGGAACACATTGTGGCAACTGGAAAAATTGAGGGAAGAAGAGACAGAGGAAGACGGAGAGAAGTTACTGGATGGGGACTGTCAGTGTGGCTAGGAAGAAAGTCACCGGCGGATCTCATAATCAAGTCTAAAGTCAGGGAATTATTGAGGGAAATGATCGCCTACGCCACGCGGCACGGCACTTGATTGATTGATTGTTACTGTATTGTTGCTGTATTGTTACTGTTTTGTGTGTTATACACTTTCTGATATTTACTTTGGCCACATCAAAAGACATAAATAATATACAGAAGATAGTGCTGGAGGGAAAGCTGGAAGGAGAAAGAGCAAATGGAAGACAGAGATGTGGATGGGAAGGTAACATACTAGAGTAGACAGGACACAGCCTGAGAGCACCATCAAGGCGAAGGAGCGGGAAAACTGGAGATTCATTACCACCAGCCTTTGTTCTAAAGACGGAACATGATGATGATGAGAATATTTACTTTTTTGTGGGGGGGGGGGGGGGTGGGGGGTGGTGGTAGTGGTGGGAGGTAGATGACCTATATATAAATACTTGTCTAATAATAACCTGATGTATTCATTAAGTTACATGGAGGTTGATGTTGGCGATCAAGTCTTCCCTATTCTTTTGTATCTCTGATCACATCTTGACTCCTTTCTTCTGCGCCACATGTATGCCTGTATATGATTGGATGGCGTTAGCCAATCAGCTGCCTCCTTACATAGCTGCAAAGTGTGTTCTTTGTCTTGTATGAACCGACAAGGCGTTCTGGACATAATAAGCTTAGGCACAACGATGGTTATACTTAGAAACCTCGACAGTACATTGTTTAGGTCATGTTTTCTAGACTCACCTTGTTATTGCTCTGGTCATAGAGCAGGTAGACGATCTGGACTATCTGCTCCTCGTCTGAACCAAGGTCATCCCCGTTCTTGCCTGCAGTGCTCACGAAGAAGCAAACGAGATGTCTTACGACGGCCATCTGTGCCACCGCCCCTGTTTGTGGTGGTAACCTCGCTGTTAGTTCACACGTCAGTGATCAGACCGCATGGAGGTTGCCAGCTAAGCCTGATGTGTGGACGTCAGAGTATGTCATATGCAGGGCACACAGATGTCAGATGTCAATATGTGCAGGGTATATGGCATCAGAAATCACCGTTAACAGTATATGGTAGACAGACATTACACGCTCCGTAGAAGGTAACTATGGTAGGTCATGTACAGGATAATTGTGAGAAGTTATGTATAGGATAGCTGGAAGAGGTCATGCAGTTAAAGATATCGACTATGCAGATGTCCTTAAGTGGTTCACCTTGTGCAGCCATCAAGAACCACCAGCCGGCAAGAAAAGCTCTTCTCTTGTGTTTGTTGTGATCTTGTCTGGGGGGGGGGGGGGGGTCTATAGCTCACTTCAAAGGTCAAGGTCGTTGTAATATAAGGCAGTGATTGCCTGGCGACTTGGTGGATCGGTTTTTTGTTTGAAGTAAGGCGCCAGCTTTCTTCACGATGGTTTCATGGCCTGAAAAGATAACAAATAACAAGTTATTCCTCATCTCTAGACCTCCAAGATGATGTCAAGAGAAAAGAATAGGAATGGCGAGCCACATATTCAACACAATGAAGACAATGCTGTTATCCGGGAAATTGATAAAATGCTATATCTATTCTGCGCTATATCTACTTTGTGCTATATCTACTCTGTTTTACCGTGCGTAGCAGAAACCTGGACTCTAAGCAAAAAGCTAGAGAGAAAGATTAATGCAGCAGAAATGTGAATTACAGAAAATTAGGTCATATAACATGGATAACGAAAAGAACAAACGCACAAGTATTAGAACAGCTCCAAGTGCAGAGTGAACTTCTCAGAGAAATATGAATCAAGAGACATAATAATACACCGAAGACCATACTAGAAAGAAAGGTGGAAGGAAGAAGAGCTAGAGGAAGACAGAGATGAAGATGGGAAGACAACATACGAGAATGGACACTGTCTGTCTGAAATGCAAGGCTAGGTTGCGGGGAAATTGGAGATTCAATGTCGCCAATATTCGTTCTAAAGATGGTACATGATGATGATGATGATATAAAACGAGTTACAGTCATTTCTCATTTCAAGAATACAACAGATGAAGTGGACGGTTTCTGAAAGTTAATTTCTGTTTTGTTAAAAATATGATGTGGACGATTTCTGGAAGAAAGTGCTGTCTTATTCTCCAAGGCCGTCTAGGGTCTCAGGCGAGCTTTGGAAACAAAAACTTCAACAATTTGTATTTCAGCTCTGACTAAGTAATGACGGTCTTCAGACGGACAACACAACTCAGGTCTTCAGACGGACAACACAGCTCAGGTCGTCAGACACAAAACAAAACTCAGGTCTTCAGATACAAAACAAAACTGATGTCTTCAGACACAAAACAAAACTCAGGTCTTCAGACACAAAACAAAACTCAGGTCTTCAGACAGACAACAAAACTCAGGTCTTCAGACAGACAACAAAACTCAGGTCTTCAGACACAAAACAAAACTCAGGTCTTCAGACATAAAACAAAACTCAGGTCTTCAGACACAAAACAAAACTCAGGTCTTCAGACACAAAACAAAACTTAGGTCTTCAGACATAAAACAAAACTCAGATCTTCAGACAGAAAAGAAAACTCAGGTCTTCAGACAGAAAAGAAAACTTAGGTCTTCAGACAGAAAAGAAAACTCAGATCTTCAGACATAAAACAAAACTCAGGTCCTCAGACAAAAAACAAAACTCAGGTCCTCAGGCAAAAAACAAAACTCAGGTCTTTAGACAGAAAACAAAACCCAGGTCTTCAGACACAAAACAAAACTCAGGTCTTCAGACACAAAACAAAACTCAGATCTTCAGACACAAAACAAAACTCAGGTCTTTAGACATGAAATAAAACTCAGGTCTTCAGACACAAAACAAAACTCAGATCTTCAGACAGAAAACAAACAAAACTTAGGTCTTCAGACAGAAAACAGAACTTAGGTCATCAGACATAAAACAAAACTTAGGCCTTCAGACATAAAACAAAACTTAGGTCTTCAGACAGAAAACAGAACTTAGGTCTTCAGACATAAAACAAAACTTAGGTCATCAGACATAAAACAGAACTTAGGTCATCAGACAGAAAACAGAACTTATGTCATCAGATATAAAACAAAACTTAGGTCTTCAGACATAAAACAAAACTTAGGTCTTCAGACATAAAACAGAACTTAGGTCATCAGACATAAAACAAAACTTAGGTCTTCAGACAGAAAACAGAACTTAGGTCTTCAGACATAAAACAAAACTTAGGTCATCAGACATAAAACAGAACTTAGGTCTTCAGACATAAAACAAAACTTAGGTCTTCAGACAGAAAACAGAACTTATGTCATCAGATATAAAACAAAACTTAGGTCTTCAGACATAAAACAATACTTAGGTCTTCAGACATAAAACAAAACTTAGGTCATCAGACATAAAACAAAACTTAGGTCTTCAGACATAAAACAAAACTTAGGTCATCAGGCATAAAACAAAACTTAGGTCTTCAGACATAAAACAAAACTTAGGTCATCAGACATAAAACAAAACTTAGGTCTTCAGACATAAAACAAAACTCAGGTTTCAGACATAAAACAAAACTTAGGTCTTCAGACATAAAACAAAACTCAGGTCTTCAGACAGACAATAAAACCCAGGTCTTCAGACAGAAAACACAACTCAGGTCTTCAGGCATATAGCAAAACCCAGGTCTGTACACAGAGAACAAAAACTCAGGTCTTCAGACAGACAGCAAAACTCAGGTCTTCAGGCAGAAAACAAAACTCAGGTCTTCAGACACAAAACAAAACTCAGGTCTTTAGACATAAAACAAAACCCAAGCCTTTAGACAGAAAACAAAACTCAGGTCTTTAGACAGAAAACAAAACCCACGTCTTCAGACAGAAAACAAAACTCAGGTCTTTAGACATAAAACAAAACCCAAGCCTTTAGACAGAAAACAAAACTCAGGTCTTTAGACATAAAAACAAAACTCAGGTCTTTAGACAGAAAACAAAACCCAAATCTTCAGATATAAAACAAAACCGCCAAATGTGTCAACTCCATCATCCTAGAATTAACTGGATACAGTGTTATCTTCGTGAAAATGGAAGAGAGTTCATGCCGCGAAATGGATGAAGTCTGGAAAGTTTCACACACTCGGGAAACTAAATATCTGGAGTGGTGTAGGAGCAGGAGGGGCAGACATTTAGAGAGATTCGAACCTCCGACTTCAGGTTTCTGGCTAACCAGTGCCACAACGCAAACCAGTTAACAGCCATTTAGGTTGTGTTAAAGTGAAATAAAATACGTGCTAGATGATGTATATTTGTGTACAAGTAAAACTGTGTAAAGGTGTGAACAGGACATATTATGTACACGTCAAACTATGTAAAGTTGTGTACAGGACATATTATGTACAAGATCAGACACGTAAGTCGTGATCATGGACAAGAAGATGCAAAAAAGTGACTCCAAGAAGTTGACCTGAGATTCTGGAAACATTCGTCACCGACCAGGTATTGGGCGCCTGATTGACATCCCTCCACATGTACAGGCCACGTGCTCTACTTTCTGGAGCGAACAAATGAAGTAAGACGCATTAAAGCTCCACTGCCTGCAAACACGTGCTTGTCCACACGGTATTCGCCAAGCATTTTCTTCCAAACCGGCCAGATCTGTCTTTATATTAACTGAATAAACAAACTGCCCGAGGTCTAAGTGGACGGCCAAAATCACGGATGTGATCTTTAATAATGATAACATTAAAAGAAAACAGTTAGCCTGGCTGAAATCATTACACAGAAAATGATAACTGGAAAGATAACACGAGAATGAAAGTCGATGCCAGCGGAGAAACTAGTTGAAATGTCGAGTGTAGATGTTAACGATGAAATGTCCAAAACTAGTTGCCATGTCGAGTGTAGATGTTAGTGGTGAAATGTCCAGAACCGGCTGCCATGTTGAATATAGATGTTCGGCGGTGAAACGTCCAAATTAGAATCAATATTGTGCGCACGTTTTATTGGTGAAGCCTCCACATTAACCACAATATCAAGCGTAGAGATGTTAGCGTCCAAACTAGCGGCAATACTATCTGCAGATGTTGGCAGCGAAATGTCCAAACTAGCGGCTTTGTCACGTGTCGATCTAAACAGCCAATTTTATCTAGCTAACATTATGCATTTTATTATTATTATTATGCAGTCATTTTATAGATTTTTTTTTCTAAGAATAGAAAATCCACATAATGAATATATGGAAAATGTACAACGTAATAACACAGACAAGTCTTGAAATATAAACATGGGAAAATGCATAAAATAAATCGTTGTAAAACGTATAAAATGAATATATAAAATAAAAAATCTATACGGGACTGAAATGAATACAGTATAAGGAACGCAGACATTAATAAGTGTAGCATGCTGGGCCATCTAGAGAGAGAGAGAAAGAGGAGA
Organism: Achatina immaculata; assembly: GCA_009760885.1. NCBI lineage: Eukaryota > Metazoa > Mollusca > Gastropoda > Stylommatophora > Achatinidae > Lissachatina > Lissachatina immaculata. Next base: position 46,884,839 of record CM019716.1, read on the forward strand.
GAGAGAGAGAAAGAGAGAGAGAAAGAGAGAGGAGAGAGAGAAAAAGAGAGAGAAACAGAGAGAGAAACAGAGAGAAAGAGAGAGAGGAGAGAGAAAGAGAGAGAAGGAGAGAGAAGAGAGAGAAAAAGAGAGAGAAAAAAGAAAGAGAGGAGAGAAAGAGGGAGAGAGGAGAGAGAGAAGAGAGAGAGAAAGAGGGAGAGAGGAGAGAAGAGGGAGAGAGAGGAGAGAGAAGAGAGGAGAGAAAGAGGAGAGAGAGGAGAGGAGAAAGAGGAGAGAGAGAAAGAGGGAGAGAGGAGAGAGAGAGAAAGGGGAGGGAGAGAGAGAGAGAGAGAGAAAGAGGGAGAGAGAGAGAGAGAACGAGAGAGAGAAAGAGGGAGAGAGAGAGAAGAAAGAGGAGAGAGAGGAGAGAGAGAAAGAGGGGCAGAGAGGAGAGAGAAAGAGGGAGAGAGAGAGGAGAGAAAAGAAAGAGGGAGAGAGAGGAGAGAGAGAGAAGAGGGACAGAGAGGAGAGAGAAAGAGGGAGAGAGAGGAGAGAAGAAAGAGGGACAGAGAGGAGAGAAGAGAAAGAGGGAGAGAGAAGAGAGAGAGAGAAGAGAGAAAGAGGAGAGAGAGGAGAGAGAGAAAGAGGGAGAGAGAGAGAGAGAAAGAGGGAGAGAGAGGAGAGAGAGAGAAAGAGGGAGAGAGAGGAAAGACAGAGAAAGAGGGAGAGAGAGGAGAGAGGAAAGAGAGAGAGAGATAGGGAGAGAGAGGAGAAGAGAGAAAGAGAGAGGAGAGAGAGAGAAAGAGAGAGGAAAAGAGAGAGAGGAGAGAGAGAAACAAGAGAGAGAGAGGAGAGAGAGAAAAAAGGGAGAGAGAGGAGAGAGAGAAAGAGCGAGAGAGAGGAGAGAGAGAGAAGGAGAGAGAGAAAGGGAGAGAGAGAGAAAGAGAGAGAGAAAGAGAGAGAGGAGAGAGAGAAAGAGGGAGAGAGAGGAGAGAGAGAAAGAGAGAGAGGAGAGAGAGAGAGAAAGAGGGAGAGAGAGAAAGAGAGAGAGAAAGAGAGAGAGGAGAGAGAGAGGGGGTCCAGCCAGTGCATTGCTCCAGGGCCCTGTGAGTGAGCGCGCTATGCCCGGAAGTGTGTAGGCGTATGAGCGGAGCGTCCTCGCTCACGTGATCAGAACGGATAAGACCTCTATATATAGCGAGAAAGGCGTGACAAATTGAGCTTGAGGAGATGGCGGGCTGATTTCGTTTTCGTCTATGCTTAATCCCAGCCGACCTCATACTGTTTGAAAAATGTATTGTGGAATCATAACGTGCTGTGGATTTATGTCATTATCATTTTATATGGAGATTCCTGATGATATTCGTTATATATATTTTGGATGGGCACACATCAAGGTCCATCATGTGTTCATTAGCATGAAAAATACTAAGTCAAGGTATCAGGAAATACCTAACCTGGCAGCAGCAACTGCACGATCATTGGTGTGCATTAGCACATGGTAATTCCTGGATATGGGAGATGAGGCACTATAGCGGCAGCTATGTGGATAATTCAGTGCATTGGCACAAGGGGGAGATATGTGTCATTATTTAGTGCACTGGCACAAGAGGGAGATATATGTCATTATTCAATGCACTGGCACAAGGGGGAGATACGTGTGATTATTCAGTGCATTGTCGCAAGGGGAGATACGAGTTTCATAAGAAGGCAGTAGCGGCAATGTTAATAAGTGCAAGGGCACAATTTAGATGAGTGTATGTATATGTTTATGAGGGCCACAAGAGCCCAGGCCATTTGGTTCCATATGATTTCAGATGATACTTAGAGTTATATATTACATTGATATCATACTTGTTTTCACTCATGATGATACATGCTGATGTTCTGTGTATGCAATGTCTGTTGTGGCGTTAATATGGTGTATGGATAATTCCGGTGTGACGTGCAAGATGGCGGACGTTTTTAAAATGTTTTTGCCGGCAAGCACAAATCAGCTGTATTCCGCTTGATCTGTCACATGTCCTGTACCGGGAGTTGGGTATAAGGCTAACAACCGTATCCTGGGACCTATCTAGAGGCAACTCTAGACGGAGAAAAAAGATATTGTTACAGAAACTCGCAGAAAAACCAACCGAGCATCAGGGATATCAACTCCGAAGAGCTCATTCGTCGGCCCTAAACACGTGCCAAAGATTGGATTCTGGAATGTGAGAACGATGGCAGCACCAACAAAAACTACTCAGGTCATCAAAGAAATGGAGAGATACCACCTAGACGTACTGGGCATCAGTGAAATGCGATGGCCAGAAGCAGGTAAAAGATCGGCGGAAAACGGTAAGTTAATAATACATTCAGGCAGAGAAGACGGGAAACATCAGGAAGGGGTAGGTATAATTATGTCAAATTTAGCAGCAAAAAGCCTTGTAGAATGGGAACCAGTGAACAGTCGTATAATAAAAGCACGATACAGCCTAAGGCAAGTAAGAATGACAATAAACAATAATACAGTGCTATGCACCCACGAACGATGCAGACGATGAGGTGAAAGACGATTTCTATCACCAATTACGAGAAATCATTAACAAAGTCCCTAAAAACGACATCCTAATTGCTATGGGGGACTTCAAAGCTAAGGTAGGGAAAGATAACACCGACGTTGAAAAAGTGATGGGGAAAGAAGGAATTGATACAATAAATCAGAATATAGAAAGATTAATTGAAATATATCTAACAGAGGGCATGGTCACTGAAGGAACAATATTTCCACACAAAGAGATGCATAAAACAACATGGATATCTCCAGATGATAGAACTAGAAACCAGATAGATCATTTGTATATTAGAAAGCAATACAGAACATCTCTGATGGATGTAAGGGCTTATAGGGGGTGCAGATGTCAACAGTGATTACAATCTGTGCATAGGGAAAATAAAACTAAAACTGAGAAGCCAACACAAGAAATCAATACACAGAAAGATAAACAGCCACAGCCTACAAGAAGAGAATACTAACATTAATTTCAATCAGGAACTTGCCAATCATTCCACAACAATCAGTGAAGAAGAGGAGATAAGTATAGATGAATTATAGCATTCTTACAGCACAGCCATAATCACAGCAGCAAAAGTAAGCACTGGACTGAGAAAACCATAGATATCAGAAAACACATGGAAGTACATACATGAAAGACGAGCAGCCAAATTAGACATGTTGAGTTTAAAAACAGATCTTAGAAAAGATCTGGCAAAAGCAACATACAAAGAAATAGACCAAAAAGTAAAAAGTTCGGCTAGAAGGGATAAAAGAGAATACATAGACAATATGGCGAAAGAGGCAGAGAAAGCAGCAAAAAAAAAACAGGAGACAGCAAAACTTTACATAACATACAAAAGAGGCTAACAGGTACTATTACATCTAAAGAAAGACCAATCCTTAGCAAAAACTGGAACCCTATTAACATCAAGTAAAGACCAAAAGCAAAGATGGGCCGAACACTTCCAAGAAATATTTAATCGACCACACCCAAAAGAACTCATAAACCTTGAAACCGACTTACCAACCCCACAACTAAATGTCAACCTAGAAGAAATTACATTGCATGAAATTGAAACAGCAGTGAATCTAATGGCTAACAACAAAGCTGCAGGTAAAAATGAAATAACAGCCGAAATGTTAAAAGCTATCAGTAATGACAACATGAGACATCTACAGAGAATGTTTAATAAGATTTGGAAAGAAGAAAGGTCCCTTCTAAATGGAAAAAAGGAATCATTGTTAAAATAAAAAAAAGGCAACCTTAGTGACTAACAATTAGAGAGGAGTAACCTTAACATCAGTTGTGTCAAAAGTATTTTGCAAGGTCATTTTGAATAGACTTAAAGATATAGTGGATACTGCAATGAGAGAAGAACAAGCAGGATTTTGAAAAATGAGAAACTGTCTCGACCATATCTTTACTCTAAGAATAATACTTGAAGAACATATTGAAAAGTAGAAACCATTAATCCTGAACTTCATAGATTTTAAAAAGGAATTTGATAGCATACACAGAGATTCATTGTGGAGAATTTTAAGTCTATATGGAATACCATCTCAAATTGTCAAAACCGTTAAGGACTTCTACAATGGATATGTTTGTGCAGTCAAGACAGAAGAAGGGATGAGCGAATGGTTCCAGATTGAAACAGGTGTGAAACAAGGATATATATACTGTCTCCTTTGCTTTTTCGAATTGCAATAGCCCTCATAAAAAAAAATGCTGCGCAGGTAACACAGGTATTGACTGGTTACATGGGACCCAACTAGAAGATCTTGATTTTGCTGATGACATAACTCTTATCAGTAATAATGTGAATTACATGCAAGAAAAAACAGATAGCCTGTGTTCACTGCCTAGCAAAATAGGACTTGAAATTAACAAGGACAAAACAAAAATAATGAAACTACCTAATAATCAAAATGGAAAAATACACGTAGAAAGGACAGATATTGAAGAAGTCAATCAATCTGCATACCTTGGCAGCTACATAGACCAGGATGGTGACACCAGAAAGGAAGTTAGAATTGCAAAAGCAGCATCAATCTTCAAGAATCTTGAGAAGATATGGCATTCAAAAGTTAGAAGCACAAAAACCAAGTTAAGGCTATTCAATTCAAATGTAATATCCACTCTCATTTATGCATGCGAAAGCTGGAAAACAACTAAAGAAATAGGCAAGAAATTAGACTCTTTCAGAAACAGTGCCTAAGGAAAATACCAGGCATCAAATGGAACGAATTAAAAAACATTGCAGAGATAAGACAGATGACTGAATAACAACCAGTCTTTTGGGTGATCAGGAAAAGGAGATGGACATATGTTGGTCACTTGATGAGAAGAAATGACCAGAGAATCTCAAAACAAGCTATCAAGTGGAACACAACAGACCGAAGGAAAAGAGGCCGACCGCATGAAACTCTGAAGAGGACATTGATAAGAGAGGCCAAACTAACGGGCATAAAATCCCTTGATGAGGTTGAAAAGCTCACCGAAGACAGGAAAAATTGGCGAACTACTTTGGGAACCTTAGGTGACGTTTAACTGCACGGGAAGGATATGAGACATAAGTGTGAATAATAAACATATTGATTGATGTAATTGCTTGATTTTGTAATGTGTATTGCCTGTCATGTATTTGGTATGGATGCATGTAATATGCTGCATACAATATCCTTGGAGGGAAGATCCTAGGTTGTCGGTTAGATGTGGGTTTGAGCCTGGCCACCCAGTGTACATAGGCCATGGATATGTGGGTTGCAGCTGGGTTTTAGTCCTGTCCCTTCCATAAATTGTCCTCAATTGTAGATCTAGCACCGACTAGGTTTACAGCCTCGAGAGTTTTCCCTGATCACGTGAACACGGGGCCTTGATCACATGAACACGGGGCCTTGATCACGTGAACACGGGGCCTTGATCACGTGAACGCAGGGCCTTGATCACGTGAACGCGTTTATTCTCACGGTTAACAGCACTTATATTGTGTACTTGATTAACACACGTAGCACGTACACGTCGACTTTCACGTAGATTAAGACTTATCTTGTGTACACATGCCATATCTCACAGACTGACACTACACTGTGCACATCTGCTCACATGTGGATTAAAATCACATACTCACCCACGAATTAATAGGAGTTTTGTGTACACATCTGGTAACACAGATACCTGCTCTCTCTCACACACTCTCTCTCTATCTTTTTCTCTCTCTTTTCTCTATATCTTTCTCTCTATCTCTCTTTCTCTCTCTCCATCTCTCTCTCTCTCTCTCTCTGCGCCTTACTTGTGGTCACTGTTTACGTATAACACTAAACATAGCCAGCGTTTAAAAAACTGTCTTCTTCCTAAACCCAGGATTGATCTGCACAAGAAAACCCTTGCATACTCTGCAGTACAGCTCTGGAACACCCTCCCCTACCATTTAAAATCCGTTAGTAATACTTCATCCTTTAATTCAAATCTGTTTCATTATTTACTTGCTTGTAATTATATGCCTCCATAAAATAACCAGCACTCTCTCAACCCATGACTCGCCAGCCATCAAATACTAAAATGACATAATTCGAAAAGTAACTTGTTAGATATTGTTAGAAATTATTTTAATGTTTGTTAAAAATATGTTAGAAGATATGTACTGAAAATGTATTTTTGATTATGTATATGTCTGTGTGTGTGCGTGTATGCGTGTGTGTGAGCTATTAGGTTAATTATTTCTTCTCTTTTACTTTGAATGTAATAGTTTAATCTTACACTTTTTATGTTTTTTTCCCTAATGTAATTTGTATACTTGCGTTAAATCGAGTGTGTGGGAAGAATGAAAGATGGAGTGATGAAGGGCAGAATGTAAGACGGGCCTGCGTGCCCAATTCTTTACCCTTTAAAAATAAAGATCATTCATTCATTCACTCTATTTCTCTCTCTATCCCTCTCTCTCTTTCGCTCTCTCTATCTCTATCTCTTTCTCTATCTCGTATTTGTGTGTAATGTTTTATTTCCACAATAATTACACCACCTACATCACAGCAACATACCAACTACATCATAACATACCAGCTACATCAAGTCAACAACATACCAGCTACACCACAACATACCAGCTACATCACAACATACTAGTTACACCATAAGAACATACCAGCTACATCACAACATACTAGTTACACCATAAGAACATACCAGCAACATCACAACAACATACCACAACATCACAACAACATACCACTACATCACAACAACATACCAGCTACATCACAACAACATACCAGCTGCAGTACGTACATACCAGCTCAGATTTACGTAAGTCTAATGAAGGTTGTCGTGTTTTACTTCTTGACATGGACCCTGACTGAGTGTGTCCGAACAAGACCACATTTGTCTGTCAATACCAGCTTAATAACGGAGAGCACACACACACACACACTTAAACACCTGAACATAAAGGTGAACAGGCTGTCAGATTGTCTGTAGTTTCTACATCCTGTCACGTAGATTTGTGGTACAGTGCTAGCCCCGCCCACACAAGTCCATCGCGCTGTTAGTGTCGGGCCAGCATTGCGACACGTGGCATGCGGGCTTTTTTTGCTGTTTTTTGTTTTTAAATATTGCAACTTGTAATAGCAGTTGCTTATTCTGATCTTGATATATGCAACGATTTTTTTAAAATAAAGAGCTCCTGGCTTTATGATCATGTTTGATATGATGATATTCTTATATCTTATATCCTTCCCGTGCCATTAAACGTCACATAGGGCTCGCAAAGTAGTTCGACAATTTTTCCTGTATGCTGATATTCTTATATTTTTCCTGTATGCTGATATTCTTATATTTTTCCTGTATGCTGATATTCTTATATTTTTCCTGTATGCTGATATTCTTATATTTTTCCTGTATGCTGATATTCTTATATTTTTCCTGTATGCTGATATTCTTATATTTTTCCTGTATGCTGATATTCTTATATTTTTCCTGTATGCTGATATTCTTATATTTTTCCTGTATGCTGATATTCTTATATTTTTCCTGCATGATGATATTATGTGAGCGAAATGTTGAGACGGGCATCTTTGCCGGTATCTACAGTGTAGCTGACAAAGATTGGATATCTCTTACAGATCTTCTGGTTATGTTGCATCTGTCACATTGTTACACAGATCTCTAGTTGATGGCTTGTGAATGATGATGATCAGTTTGTCTATCAGCAGTTGATGTCTTGTGAATGTTGATGATCAGTTTATCTATCAACAGTTGATGCCTTGTGAATGTTGTTGATCAGTTTGTATATCAACAGTTGATGTCTTGTGAATGTTGCTGATAAGTTTGTCTTGATATCTTGTGAATGTTGATGATCAGCTTATCTGTCAACAGTTGCTGTCTTGTGAATGTCATTGATAAGTTTGTCTATATCTGCCTCTGTTTTTATTTATATATTACGTATGTGTGTGTTGGAGAGTAGAGCACACATATAAACACACAAGTAGACTCCTACAGCTCATACGCACATACACTGGACATAGCCACACTGACATACACACATAGACACTCATGCACGGACACACAGACGAAATGGAAACCATGGCTGTGAGAGAAGCAAGGAGCTGGCTCACCTCAGAAGACCGCACACAAGCGTGCATCGTGAGCAACTCGGTCAAGAAACGGTCAATAAAACACAGGCTGACCTTATAACAGTCCCTGCAGAGGTCACAGATCCGTCGATTTGACGCTGATTTTTTTGGTACCTGGCCATGCAAGTGTCAGGGGGAAATGAAGGAGCAGACTTCAGATGTCATAAAAGAAGGGCAGGCAGTGGATCAGACAGGATCATCGCTCATGATGCACGCTTGTGTGCGATCTTCTGAGGTGAGCCAGCTCCTTGCGTCTCTCACAGTCATGGTTTCCATTTCGTCTGTGTCCGTACGTGAGTGTCTATGTGTGTATGTCAGTGTGGATGTGTCCAGTGTATGTGTGTCAGTGCTTTAAGAGAAGCTGGTAGAAGAAACAAGTTCTCTGACAGCTGAGAGTGAAACAGCTGGGGGGGGGGTGGGGGGGGGGGGTGGCAAATAGGCGAGAGGGGGGAATATGAACGATTTACCAAGGACTCCAAACAAGGGACGTAATCTTAATCTGTTACTGTACGCTCTAGGAGGTATTGTACAGGCGGTCGGAGAACCAACCAACCAACCAACCAACCAGCCAGCCAGCCAGCACAAAACCTAGGTTAGACTTTAACAAGAGATAGATTGATAGACGACCTCTAGACGGCTATGGAGTTACTTCATCTTGAGAACTCAGATCTCTGAACACTGCGCTACCCCACCCCCCAAACACACACACACCTGGTAATACAACTGTACATGAGCACTTACCTGTTCGTGTACATTCAGGTGAGGTACATTAACTGTACATATATGTGTAGGTTACACGATATCAGTTAATAGAAGAAAATATTTAACAAACTTTTTTCTTTCTTCACAATTTAATTAAAAACAACTTAAGGACGCACCAGAAACAACGAAACAAAACCACCACAGCTTCGGGCGTGGAGCAAGGAGATAAGTCTCAACAACAACCGCAGAATGCTAATTCTGTACACATTAATTAGTGATAAATCTGTACACATTAATTAGTGATAAATCTGTACGCATTAATTAGTGATAAATTTGTACACACTAATTAGTGATAAATCTGTACACATTAATTAGTGATAAATCTGTACACATTAATTAGTGATAAATCTGTACACATTAATTAAGGGCCCACAGGATGCGATGTTAAGGGCCTACACGTTGGATGCATCAGCAGCAGGCCATCTTGCTCACAATCGAGAGGCCTACAGGAGTGCTGTAGGGAGGCAAAGTTCCTCAAGGGACATGCAAATGAATGAATGAACAGGATGGGAGAGAAAAAAAGTGGTGTACATCAGTAATCAAAATAAGAAATAAAAAAGACGAATAGTTTGTAAGTTTGTAGAGGGGAAAAAACCGCTTTTGTTGAATCAATCCAAATGGATAAATTGAAAATTATCTTTTAACTAAAATGTTAGGAAATCTGACAGACAAAAAAAAATCATGGCAAATCTACAGTTGTGTGTGTGTGTGTATTGTGTGTGTGCTTTGTTTTTGTTTTGTTTAATAAATTGTCAGCTTTGTTTGTCTTCTCCCGACACCAAAAAAGTTGTTCTTGTTGCTGGAATGACAGTAGGAGAGAAACGAAACAGAATCTCCAGATCACGAACAAACTGCTAACATCGAACTAGTGAACGGCCAGGAGGGCCACTATACCGTAACGATATGTTAAGTTGGCCGAGATTTAGCTGATGATTTGTGTTAAATCCGGTTTACTTACCAGGCAGAGAAAAATGCGCGGCCTGGCATGGACATCTTGATGAATGATAATAAGTCTAACGTGGCTTTTAAGTCTTAAAACCACAACTGATTTGTGCACACTAGATCAACCCCAAACACGGATCGAACAATTCATCCGCTAGATTCTGGCAGGCCTGACAAGACGAGGACCAGCAACAGCAGCAGGCCCGTGGTGACAGCCTGTGAGTGATTTCACATCGCCTGTTGCATCTGTACCGTTAACTTCCTGCTACTGGCCAACCTCCCAACCTCGCCTCCCTCTCACTGTATTGATGAGTCTCGCTGAGGTTGGTTCATATAGATTGACACAGTTTTCTACTGCATAAGACGTATTTTCTTCTTGTACATTTGTCACAAACCGACGTTGTGATATCTTAAAGTACGGGAATGTTTCGGATAGGGAGTGAGTTAAAATAGCTGACTTTAGGTGCATGACAGGGCATTAGACTTCTACGCAGAATCCATCACAACAATGACCAGGTCGGGTTTTATCACATCTGGCTGGTGGAGTGCATCAACCCGTCCCAAGAAGAGTCAGGCGTAGGAGAAGCGGGTTGTGATCTGCTCTTACCCTGATAACTGCAAGACTTTTCCAGCACAGAAGTCGATAATCTGTCGCACAGGGACGTCATCTTTGCTTCCACGCTACAATCTTTCACAGAGGGACGTCATCTTTGCTCCCACTCTACACTCTTTCACAGAGGGGCGTCATCTTAGCTTCCATTCTACAATATTTCACACAGGGACGTCATCTTTGCTCCCATTCCACAATCTGCCACACAGAGGCGCCATCTTTGCTTCCATTCTACAATCTTTCACACAGGGACGTCATCTTTGCTCCCAGTCCACAATCTGCCACACAGAGACGTCATCTTTGCTTCCACTCTAGTCGCGCAGGACGTCATGGTTGCTCCCACTCTACTATCTGTCACACATGGACGTCATCTTTGCTCTCACTCTACAGTCTTTTGCACAAGGACGCCATCTTTGATTGCACTCTACAATCTGCCACACGGGGACGTTATCTTTGTTCCCACTTTACAATCTTTCAAACAGGGACGTCATCATTGCTCTTACTCTACAATCTTTCACACATGGACGTCATCGTTGCTTCCACTTTACAATCTTTCACACAGAGACGTCATCCTTGCTGTCACATGTAGAATCTCTCCCCGCCCTTTATGGCCTTCAACGTTGATCAACCTGAACTAGCTAGAACAACCTTGTTCACTGCTTCCACCAAATAGGACCAGCTCGACACAGAATCTAGAGCTGCTTTGCTCAGCTTAAAGCCACAAGCCTCACTGGCTGTCACCAGGACACGTCAGTCACGCCCTGAGCCAACGTCTGAGGTCACAGCTGTTAAGTTAGCTCGCGCACAGGTATAACTTTCTCACCAACACAGGTAACTTTGGGCAACAGCTAACGGTGACAAGAACCAGCAGGACACACAGATGGAGAAGAACCGGGGGTGGGGAGAGAGGAACAAATTGGGAAGGATGAGGAGAGAGGAGGGGAGGGTGTGGAGTGTAAGGGATTCTGCAGTCGTTGACTCCAAAAGCTAAAGCCTTAGTTAACATCACCCTGTTGTGTCTAGCAAGTTGTGTCTCTTATTTTGATCGTAAAACTTGTCCAAGCCAATTTCTGTCTAAATCATTATATTGTACACTCATGTTGTCCACACATCTCTTAATGTTGTCCACGCATCTCTTAATGTTGTCCACACATCTCTTAATGTTGTCCACACATCTCTTAATGTTGCCCACTCATCTCTTAATGTTGTCTACATATCGCTTAATGTTGCCCATACATCTCTTAATGTTGTCCACACATCTCTTAATGTCGTCCACACATCTCTTAATGTTGCCCGGTCATCTCTTAATGTTATGCACTCATCTCTTAATCTTGTCCACTCATTTCTTGATGTTGTCTCTCCATCATTTAATGTTATCTACTCATTTCTTGATGTTGTCCACTCATCTCTTAATGCCTACTGATTTCTTGATGATGTCTCTCCATCATTTAATGTTGTCCACTCATCTATTAAAGTTTTCCATTCATCTCTTAATGCTGTCCACTCATTTCTTGATGTTGTCCCTCCATAATTTAATGTTGTCCACCATCTCTTGATGTTAACAAAATGTATAAACTAGGCAAAAAGTAAGAACAGCTTTATTACTTAACGAGCACACAGTTGTGAAGTTTCGGCGTGAACCTTAATCATACAAAAAATACAGGACGAAAAAATAGAAAGAGAAGATAAAATTTAAATTCACATAAATGCTGTGTAAAAAAATAAGAATAGAAATAATAGAATAACATAATATGAATGGAGCACTCAGCTGTGACGTGTAAGAGTCCGTGTTCAGAAGTGGGCATGGTGGAGTGTAGATAATGTTTAGATGGAGACATGTTATATGTGATAGGTGGGTCATAAGTGAGGAAGGGAGAGGGGGAAGCCTTGGAAAGGGGAAGGGTGATACAATGATATTCTAGTGGGGAGAAGGTGGAATAGGTGATTATAAGTAGAGTAGAGGGGTTGTAATGTGATACTGTGAGGAGGTTCTGAACTATGTGTTTCAAGTGAGAAAGGAGTGGAACTTAGTGCAGGGAGAATGTTAGGTGTAGCTGAATTGCGAGTTAAAACCATGCGATTCCAGCATTCCATATTCCTGAACGCAGCGGTTCTCAAGCTCTCGGCGGTTTCTGTCATCAGTGTGACATTGTATCACCCCTCCCCTTTCCACGGTTCCCTCCCCTCCCCACTTATGGCCCACCTATCACACATAACATGTGTCTCCATTTAAACATTATTTACACTCCATCATTCTTCCATTACTACTTTTTTACACAGCCTTCATGTGAATTTATATTTTGTCTGCTTTCTCTATCTCTTAGTTCTGTATTTTTTGTAGATTAAGGTTCACATTGAAACGTCACAACTGTTTACTAGTTAATCAATAAAGCTGTTCCTACTTTTTTCCTAGTTTATACATTTGTTATCACATCTTTACTGCAGTGACTTGGTGTATAGTTATATACTTAGTTGTGTGTACTTTTACATTAATCATACATCTCTTGATGTTGTCTTCCCATTTTTTTTGACGATGTCGCTTTTATCTCTTAATGTTGTCCACCCATCTCTTGATAGTGAGACTCTATCTCTTGATGTTGTCCATCTATATACTGATGTTGTCTACCCACCTCTCGAAGCTGTCACTCCACCTCTTGATGTTGTCCCCCCATGTCCCTCAACTCTTCCGTGAAGTACAGTTTTAAATATAAAATTATGTCCCTTGATATAGCCTCTGTTAATTTGCTTGTCTTATTTAGGTTGTCATTACTTTTTTTTTCTCACTTTCATCTACTATAAGAGAGCCCATCTAAGCTCGTTCTCTCATCTGTTATTGATGTAGCACCGTGTTACGCGTGTTGTAATCTCATCTGTTATCTTTCCCACTTTCTCGATGAATGCTTTCCTAGACGGTACAAAGATACTGTTTTAACTTTGGCAAAGGCAACACTGGCCTTCTACGTCACAGGGGCAGCCAGGGAGCGTGGTGTCAGGGCTGCCTTTTAGATGACGGTATTCACAGGACAAACTTGACCTAGTCTTGAGCAGTCTAGCAACACTAGGTTAAAACATCAGACACAGACATCACACAAGTATGGTGTTTTACCTAGACTAACATTCGTGACGAGAAATGTGTACCACTTTTGTCAATGTTATTTGTGTTTATTATCTTTCTTGTAAACGGTTGAGTTTATCTTTATAATTTTATCATCTAGTCTGCCTGAAGTCTGTGTCTGTCATCAGCCCACGTAACTTGCTTTCTGTCCCGCATTTTCTCTACATTGTCACTTACAAAGTGTAAACGTAGGAAGTTAATGTTGTAACAAGTTTGAGGTTACTTGTGTGAGTGACTATACTTATGTGTGGGTCACTTTGTGTGTGGATGACTGGTGTGGGTCACTATACTTGTGTATGGGTGACTCTTGTGTGGGTCACTATACTTGCATGTGGGTGACTCGTGTGGGTCACTATACTTGTGTATGGGTGACTCTTGTGTGGGTCACTATACTTGCATGTGGGTGACTCGTGTGGGTAACTACTTGTGCATGGGTACCTCGTGTGGGTAACTGTACTTGTGTGTGGATGACTTTTATGTGAGTAACTGTATTTATGTGCGAGCAACTTTTGTTTGGGTAACTATACATATGCGTGGGTGACACGTGGGTAAGTGTACTTGTGGATGGGTGACTCGTTTGGGTAACTATACTAATGTGTGAGTAATTGTACTTATGTTTGGGTGACTATACTTGTGTAACTGTACTTGTGCGTGGGTTATTTCTGTGCAGGTAATTATACCTGTATGTGGGGAACTGCTCTTCTGGGTAACTCTTGTATGGTGTGGCTTAACGTGGATGAGCTGTAAGGACACTTGCTTGTGTGTAAGCTTGGACCTGCTTACATCTGTACTAGGAGTGCGTGTATAAGCTTGGACTTGCTTACATCTGTACTAGGAGTGCGTGTATTAGCTTGGACTTGCTTACATCTGTACTAGGAGTGCGTGTATAAGATTGGACCTGCTTACATCTGTACTAGGAGTGCGTGTATAAGCTTGTACCTGCTTACATCTGTACTAGGAGTGCGTGTATAAGCTTGGACCTGCTTACATCTGTACTAGGAGTGCGTGTATAAGATTGGACCTGCTTACATCTGTACTAGGAGTGCGTGTATAAGCTTGTACCTGCTTACATCTGTACTAGGAGTGCGTGTATAAGATTGGACCTGCTTACATCTGTACTAGGAGTGCGTGTATAAGCTTGGACCTGCTTACATCTGTACTAGGAGTGCGTGTATAAGCTTGGACCTGCTTACATTTGTACTAGGAGTGCGTGTATAAGCTTGGACCTGCTTACATCTGTACTAGGAGTGCGTGTATAAGCTTGGACCTGCTTACATCTGTACTAGGAGTGCGTGTATAAGCTTGGACCTGCTTACATCTGTACTAGGAGTGCGTGTATAAGCTTGGACCTGCTTACATCTGTACTAGGAGTGCGTGTAGAGAAAAAGGAATTCTGTTTTTTTTGTAGATTAAGGTTCACATTGAAACGTCACAACTGTTTACTAGTTAATCAATAAAGCTGTTCCTACTTTTTTCCTAGTTTATACATTTGTTATCACATCTTTACTGCAGTGACTTGGTGTATAGTTATATACTTAGTTGTGTGTACTTTTACATTAATCATACATCTCTTGATGTTGTCTTCCCATTTTTTTTGACGATGTCGCTTTTATCTCTTAATGTTGTCCACCCATCTCTTGATAGTGAGACTCTATCTCTTGATGTTGTCCATCTATATACTGATGTTGTCTACCCACCTCTCGAAGCTGTCACTCCACCTCTTGATGTTGTCCCCCCATGTCCCTCAACTCTTCCGTGAAGTACAGTTTTAAATATAAAATTATGTCCCTTGATATAGCCTCTGTTAATTTGCTTGTCTTATTTATGTTTTCATTACTTTTTTTTTCTCACTTTCATCTACTATAAGAGAGCCCATCTAAGCTCGTTCTCTCATCTGTTATTGATGTAGCACCGTGTTACGCGTGTTGTAATCTCATCTGTTATCTTTCCCACTTTCTCGATGAATGCTTTCCTAGACGGTACAAAGATACTGTTTTAACTTTGGCAAAGGCAACACTGGCCTTCTACGTCACAGGGGCAGCCAGGGAGCGTGGTGTCAGGGCTGCCTTTTAGATGACGGTATTCACAGGACAAACTTGACCTAGTCTTGAGCAGTCTAGCAACACTAGGTTAAAACATCAGACACAGACATCACACAAGTATGGTGTTTTACCTAGACTAACATTCGTGACGAGAAATGTGTACCACTTTTGTCAATGTTATTTGTGTTTATTATCTTTCTTGTAAACGGTTGAGTTTATCTTTATAATTTTATCATCTAGTCTGCCTGAAGTCTGTGTCTGTCATCAGCCCACGTAACTTGCTTTCTGTCCCGCATTTTCTCTACATTGTCACTTACAAAGTGTAAACGTAGGAAGTTAATGTTGTAACAAGTTTGAGGTTACTTGTGTGAGTGACTATACTTATGTGTGGGTCACTTTGTGTGTGGATGACTGGTGTGGGTCACTATACTTGTGTATGGGTGACTCTTGTGTGGGTCACTATACTTGCATGTGGGTGACTCGTGTGGGTCACTATACTTGTGTATGGGTGACTCTTGTGTGGGTCACTATACTTGCATGTGGGTGACTCGTGTGGGTAACTACTTGTGCATGGGTACCTCGTGTGGGTAACTGTACTTGTACATGGCTGACTCATGTGAGTAACTGTATTTATGTGCGAGCAACTTTTGTTTGGGTAACTATACATATGCGTGGGTGACATGTGGGTAAGTGTACTTGTGGATGGGTGACTCGTTTGGGTAACTATACTAATGTGTGAGTAATTGTACTTATGTGTGGGTGACTATACTTGTGTAACTGTACTTGTGCGTGGGTTATTTCTGTGCAGGTAACTATACCTGTATGTGGGGAACTGCTCTTCTGGGTAACTCTTGTATGGTGTGGCTTAACGTGGATGAGCTGTAAGGACACTTGCTTGTGTATAAGCTTGGACCTGCTTACATCTGTACTAGGAGTGCGTGTAGAGAAAAAGGAATTCTGTTTTTTTTGTAAGCTTGAAGTAGTATTTCGACGCTGAAATAAGTAAAGAACATGTTATATATAACTTATCAGTGACTGCAAAGTCTACATAGACACAAATAAACATCAGCTTTAACATAAATAAACAAAACTAAACATAAACTTGTCTTGAAATATTTTCATTTTTGTATAAAAGGGTGATAAATATTTTCATTCTTGTATAGAAGGGCGATGAATATTTTCATTCTTGTATAGAAGGGTGATAAATATTTTCATTCTTGTGTAGATCTTCCATCTTACATTCTTCTCATGCTGTTAAACGTCACATAGGGCTCGCATAGTTGTTTGCAAAGTTTTCCTGTTCTCTGTGAGTCTTTCAACTTCATCAAGGGAGGTTATGCCCACTAAACTGCCTTCTCTTAACAATGTCTTCTTTAAAGTTTCACGTGGTCGACTTCTTTTTCTTCGGCCTGTTGTGCTCCACTTGATAGCTTGTTTTGGTATCTCTAATTATTTCTTCTCATCACATGACCTACATATATCCATCTTCTTTTTTCTGATCAATAATTGGTATATAAGTATACAACTATACACTAAACACTGCAGTAAAGCTGTGATACTAGAATGTATAAAATTGGAAAAAAGTAGGAACAGCTTTATTACTTAACGATTACAAAGTTGTGACGTTTCGGCGTCAGCCTTAATCATACAAAAACATACAGGACGAAGAAATAGGGAGAGGAGATAAAGTATAGATTTACATGAATACTGTTTAAAAAAAAAGTTTTTTAAAGGAGTACTTAGCTGTAAATTGCAAGGTGTGGCTTGTCCGGCGGTGTGTGTCAGGAATGGATCTGGTAGGACGTGGAAATTGTTTAAATAGAGACCTGTGACATGTGGTCGGTGGGTTGTAACTGGGGGTGGTGGATGGGGAACCGGGGAGGGGAGAGAGAGTGACGCACTACTGGCCTAGCTAGGAGAATTTGAAACAGGTGATTGGGGAAGAGGTGTTGCAGAGAAAACAGCGGGGTTGCAGAGTGATGCTGTGAGGAAGTTTGAAAAGTAAGAAGGGGTGCATTTAGTGGAGAGGTACTGTAATGATTGAAGAAGATGATGTTACGTGTAACTAAACAGCTACCACCCCCAGTTACAACCCACCGACCACATGTCACAGGTCTCTATTTAAACAATTTCCACGTCCTACCAGATCCATTCCTGACACACACCGCCAGACAAGCCACACCTTGCAATTTACAGCTAAGTACTCCTTTAAAAAACTTTTTTTTTTAACAGTATTCATGTAAATCTATACTTTATCTCCTCTCCCTATTTCTTCGTCCTGTATGTTTTTGTATGATTAAGGCTCACGCCGAAACGTCACAACTTTGTAATCGTTAAGTAATAAAGCTGCTCCTACTTTTTTCCAATTTTATACATTCTTTTTTCTGATCATCCATGAGACAGGTTGTTGTTAGCTCATCTGTCTTATCTCTGCATTATTCTTGAATTCGTTCCACTTTATATCAAGTATTTTCCTGAGGCATATGTTTTCAAAAGAGTCTAATTTCTTGTCTGTTTCTTTAGTTGATTTCCAGCTTTCGCATGCTTATAACTTTTGAATTCCATATGTTCTCAAGATTTTTGAAGGTCAATGCTGCTTTTGCAATTCTAACTTCCTACCTGGTGTCACTATCCTGGTCTATGTAGCTGCCAGTGTATGCAAATTGGTTTACTTCATCAACAGCTGTTCCTTCTACGTATATTTTTCCTTCTTTTTAATTAATGAGAAGTTTCATTATGTTTGTTTTGTCTTTGTTAATTTCAAGACCTATTTTGCTAGCCAAGGAAGACAGGGAATCTGTTTTTTCCTGCATAGATTTCTCACTTCGCAGCACTCAAAGAGGTAGACAAGACAGATATAGATGAATTATGTGTTACATAATTATGTCAACTGATAAGAGTTACGTCATCTGCAAAATCAAGATCTTCTATTTGGGTCCCATGTACCCAATCAATACCTGTTTTACCTGTACAGTATCTTTTCATTATAAAGCCTATGGCAATTCCAAAAAGCAAATGAGATAATATACATCCTTGTTTCAATCTGAAACCGTTCGCTCATTCCTTCTTCTGTCTTGACTGCACAAACATATCCGCTGTAGAGATCTCTAATGATGTTGACAATTTTAGATGGTATTCCATATGCAAACTTCACCAGGTGCTGATTGTAATACGGACCATGAATTATTAATAGCAGACATGAAGATAAAGATAAAAAAGACAGTTGCGGGATCAAGACCACTCCGCCTTGATCTTACAAAAATACAAGAACAATAAGGCATAGAAGTGAAGAACCGTTTTGAAATCCTGATGGCTGTACAGGAGGAGATGACACCAGATGATTTGGCTACGCAGGCCAGAGATATCTTAATAACAACAGCTAAAGACATGGCTCCAGTAAAGAAAACACAAAAGAATGGATGGATTACAGCGGGCACACTAGAACTGATAAAACAAAGTAGAGAAATGAAGATGCAGTGGAAAGTGACAAACAACAATAAAGAGAAACATAAATCTTTAACAAAAGAAGTACGAAGAAACATAAGAAAAGACAAAAAAACAATACATACAAGATTGTTGTGGAAGAATAGAAGGACATCAGAAGTGTGGAAGAGATAGTGAAACGTTTAAAGAAATGAAGACATTGACGAGAAATGTCACACATAAGCTAAATGTAATTTGTGACGAGATGGGGAATACCTTGACAGAGACAGAGGAAATTCTAGAAAGATGGAAGGAATATTGCAGAGGAATGTATGAAACAACCGACTGTGAAAGCAGAAATTAACAGTGTGAATTATTGGAGGAGAAAGACCCGAACTGATAATAGAAGAAGTTTTATGGGCAATAAAGAATCTGAAAAATGGTAAATCACCAGGATGTGATGAGATAACAGCTGAAGTTATTAAAGCAGGAGGAAAGGAATGTGCAGCAATCTATCATGCACTATGTAAAAAGATATGGCATTCAGGTATTTGGCCAAAAGAATGTAAAAGAATTATATTCATACCACTGCCAAAAAAGGGTAACCTGAAATTATGCACAAACTACAGAACTGTTGCCCTGATTAGTCATGCCAGTAAAATTCTATTAAAAATCATAATGGGTAGACTTCATAAGAAAATAGAAGCAGTCAATATGGTCCAAGCTGGTTTTAGGCAAGGAAGAGGATCAAGAGATCATATATTCAATATAAGATTAATAATAGAGAAATGCAGAGAGTTTAATGTGAATCTATATTTATCTTTTATGGACTACTCAAAGGTATCTGACCGTGCACAACACAAAAAACTGGGAAGTAATGGAAAAAATGGAACTTCCAACACATTTGATACAACTAACATCACTGCTGTATCTAGACCAACAGGCAGCAGTAAGAATAAATGTTGAAACAACAACTTGGTTTGGCATAAAACAAGGGGTCCGTCAGGGGTGCATATTGTCACCTTACTTATTTAACTCATATACTGAAAATATAATGAGGAATGTTAGAGAAGATGTAGACAAAGAATATTACGATGCCATAACAATTGGAGGTTATGAAATACCAGAGATTAGATATGCTGATGACACAGTATTACTGTCCACAACACAAAAAGGAATGGAAAAACTAATTATGTCAGTCCGTAAGAACAGCGAAGAGAAAAACCTCTATTTTAATGCAAAGAAAACTAAATTGATGACAACTGACAAAACAAACAAGGCAGCTGAAATATGTATCAATGAGGAAAAACTGGAAGAAGTGGAGAGTTTTGAATATCTTGGATCACAGCTAACTAATAATGGAGATGCAATGAGGGAAATTAAAAGGAGGACACCTATCGCTCTTCAGAAAATAAAACAACTAAAGAATCTGTGGAGAGGAGCAGACAGAACTACAAAAATAAGATTTTTAAGGGCATGCATCTTTCCCATTGTGAGACCTGGACACTTAACAAAAAAGCTGAGAAACACATAAATGCCTTTGACTGTAAATGCTACAGAAGAGTTCTTCAAATATCATGGACACAAAAAAGAACAAATATATCCATACTACAAGAACTTAATATTGAAGAAGACTGGCTAGTAAAGAAGATTAACGAGAGAAAACTTAAATATTTTGGACATATTAAACGTCATGATAATCTAGAGAAAACCGTCGTGGAAGAGTACATAATGGGAAAAAGAAAGAGAGGAAGACCAAGGTGAAGATGGCTGCAAGACATCGTTGATTCTGCAAATGGATATATCAACAGCAGGCCATCTTGCTCAGAACCGAGAGGCCTACAGGAGTGCTGTTAGGGAGGCAAAGTTCTGCAAGGGATGTGCAAATGAATGAATTCCATATAGTCTTAAATTTCTCCACAATGAATCTCTGTGTATGCTATCAAATGCCTTTTTAAAGTCTATGAAGTTCAGGATTAATGGTTTCTGCTTTTCAATATGTTCTTCAAGTATTATTCTTAGAGTAAAGATCTGGTCGAGACAGCTTCTCCCTTTTCAAAATCCTGCCTGTTCTTCTCTCATTGCAGTATCCACTACATCCTTAATTCTAATCAGAATCACTTTACAAAACACCTTTGACACAACTGATAGTAAGGTTACACCACTCTAGTTATTGCAGTCACTGAGGTTGCCTTTTTTGGGTATTTTAACAATGATTCCCTTTTTTCCATTTAGAAAGGACTTTTTCTTCTTTCTAAATTTTATTAAACATTCTTTATAGTTGGCTCATGTTGTCACTGTTAATAGCTTTTAACATTTCGACTGCTATTTCATCTTCACCTGCAGCTTTGTTGTTAGCCATTAGACTCGCTGCTATTTAAATTTCACTCAGTGTAACTTCATCTAAGTTGACATTTAGTTGTGGGACTGGTAAATGGGTTTAAAGGTTCATTAGTTCATTTGGGTGTGGTTGATTAAGTATTTCTTGGAAGTGTTCGGCCCATCTTTGCTTGTGATCTTTACTTGATGTTAATAGGTTGTCTGTTTTGCTAAAGACTGGTCTTTCTCTGGAGGTAATAGCACCTGTTAGCTTCTTCTGTATGTTATATAGAGTTTTTCTGTCTCCTGTTTTTGTTGCATTTTCTGCTTCTTTTGCCATATTGTCCACATATTCTCTTTTGTCTTTTCTAGATGAACTTTTTATTTTATTGTCTAGTTCTTTGAATGTTACTTTTGCTAAAACTTTTCCAAGATTTGTCTTTACATTAAACATGGCTAATTTGGCTGCTCGTCTTTCATGTATGTATTTCCATGTGTTTTCTGATATCCATGCTTTTCTATCTGTTGACTGCAGTCCAGCACCTGCTTTAGCTGCCATGATTATGGTTGTGCTGCATAAATTCAATAATTCATCTATATCTGTCTCGTCTACCTCTTTGAGTGCTGCAAAATGTTTGGTAAGTTCCAGATTGAAATCACTGTTGGTATTTTCTTCTTGCAGGCTATGACTGTTTATCTTTCTGAGTATTGACTTCCTGTGTTGGCTTTTCAGTTTAAGTCTTATCTTCCCTATACACAGATTGTGATCACTGTTGACATCTGTACCCTTATATACTCTTACATCTATCAGAAATGTTCTGAACTGTTTTCTAATACAAAAATGATCTATCTGGTTTCTGGTTCTATCATCTGGAGATATCCATGTTGTTTTGTGTATTTCTTTGTGTGTAAATATTGTTCCTCCAGTGACCAAATCCTCTGTTAGACATATTTCAATAAAGTTTTCTCCATTCTGATTTAATGTGTCAATTCCTTCTTTCCCCATCAATGTCGGTGTTATCTTTTCCTACCTTGGCATTGAAGTCTCCCATGACAATTAAGATGTCGTGTTTAGGCACTTTGTTGATAAGTTGTTGGTAATAGAAATTGTCTTTTATTTCATCATCTACTTCATTCATGGGTGCATAGCATTGTATGATTGTCACTCTTTCATGCCTTATTTTGTATCGTGCTCTTATCGTACAACTGTTCACTGGTTCCCATTCTGTACGGCTCTTTGCTGCCGCAGATGACATAGTTATACTTACTCCTTTCTGGTATTTCCCATCGGTTCTGCCGGAATATACTATCAACTCACGGTTTTTCGCAGATCTTTTCCCTGCTTTTGGCCATCGCATTTCACTGATGCCAACACATCTAGGTATCCATTTCTTTTATTACCTGAGCAGTTTTTCTTGTATAGATGTGCGATAAATATTAGTATCTGAATGGAGGCGATTTAGGGGTTGTGATTAAAGTCTTTGGCACAATATCCAAAATCATCTGGGCGAGGTAAGCGTTTGTGGGTATATCAGCACCGGGTGTGCCTCGGTCAGAAAGTTTTATCAGGTTTAGCTTGTCCCGGGAACTGAGAAACTTGGGATGCTGTTATCTTTATTACCACACTTTGGAGTTTAGTACATAACACAAATATACAAGTATTATAAGCACAAATATACAAATATTATAAGCACAAATATACAAATATTATAAGCACAAATATACAAATATTATAAGCACAAATATAAAAATATTATAAACACAAAAATAAGAATATTATAAGCATGAAGACAAGAGATCAACTTTGAACAACTTCTAAAAAGAGACTGATGGTACCAAGTTCCGTTTGATGTGAACTGCCTGGTTGATCAAAGTCGGACCACGCGGAAGGTGGGCAAAATCAGTTGAAAGAGTTGATCCTGCGGTCAAAGTCCACAGGTTTTTATTTTAATTGAAAACAGCTGAAAATTGGGCAAGGAATGTATGAACACATAAAAGCAATGAACAGTAACAAAAATGACAGTAAGAGCAATAATGGAATGTATACTCTCAGTAATTTTACCTCTATGTGGTTACATTTATTCTTTAATAAATAACAACAAACATCATCTACAACATAATTATCTTTTTTTTTCTGTCAGTCTGGTCCAGCAAACAATGTTGTGTAATCTCAGTACATTAAAACTTTCTAGTAAATATATAAGAAGACACAGAAAAGTTATAGCAAAACAAGTGTACAAGAGAGGAGAAAACTTATAACAAAACAAGTGTACAAGAGAGGAGATTACTTATAACAAAACAAGTGTACAAGAGAGGAGATTACTTATAACAAAACAAGTGTACAAGAGAGGAGAAAACTTATAACAAAACAAGTGTACAAAATGGGAGAAAACTTATAACAAAACAAGTGTACAAGAGAGGAGATTACTTATAACAAAACAAGTGTACAAGAGAGGAGAAAACTTATAACAAAACAAGTGTACAAGAGAGGGGATTACTTATAACAAAACAAGTGTACAAGAGAGGAGAAAACTTATAACAAAACAAATGTACAAGAGAGGAGAAAACTTGTAACAAAACAAGTGTATAAGAGAGGAGAAAACTTATAGCAAAACAAGTGTACAAGAGAGGAGATTACTTATAACAAAACAAGTGTACAAGAGAGGAGAAAACGTATAAGTGTACAAGAGAGAAGTAAACATATTAGGACAGAAGAAGCACAGAACTAGCACAACACACAAGGGTCTTGAACAGTAGGGGTGTGACACAAAACTGCGCTGCTTTAGGTGTTACTGATGATGATGATGATGAAACCATACACTACAATTATTTTGTGTTAACACCTTTCATTTTTGCACTTGAGAACAAGAATGAACAGACAATCATGAGAAGCAACAGACAAGACAAAGAATGGCAGGGCAGATCAGAAGTATATCCAGACAAACCTTTCAGGACTCTAAAGTATAAGAAAAAACAAGATGGAAAATGGAGAAGATGTCTGTTGTTGAAACTTTGGGCATGATAAAAAGAGATGATGAAGATAACAATGATGATGATAACTTTTGGCACATTCCTCACTCACTTCGTCATGTACAAAGCGCAATCTAACAATTATCCCCCCCACCCCTATCCTACTTCTAATATTAGATTTTTCTATTCATAATCTGCCTCATTGTCTCCCATTCACAATCTGCCTCACTGCCTCCCATTCATAATCTGCCTCACTGCCTCCCATTCATAATCCGCCTCACTGCCTCCCATTCATAATCTCAGTGATGATTTATGTGTCTTATTTCCTGTAAAAGATTTTGACACTCTGCTCATCTTCTTGGTCTGCAGTGTTAGTGTTGCTATTGGACAATTTGCAGTGGTAGGCCGGGCTTAAATGAAGCAAGCTGGCTGGACTATACTTTGATTGGTCATCGATTATTGATGTCAGCATGACGTCACCATTTCGAGACATCTTTCCCACAAGACCCTGCAAGTAACCACTGTGGTGAACTTCCTGTCTCGAGAACACTTGGAACAGAGGAACATACACATCCACTGTGTCCTGTCCTTTGATAAATTCATAACCTGCAACATAACAATGTGAACTATAATAATAATAATAATAATAATGACAGTGGAGAAAATAAGAAATATATCCCTGATGTAAATTAGATAAGGAATGTAAAATTGCTGACAGAAAAAACACTCATCACAAAAATGATAAAAAAAGAGAAAACAGCATGAAGAAAAAAAAAAAAAGGTAATAACTAATTTAAAAAAAAAAAGAAATAACACAAACAAAATCTGAATATGTTTTCATCAAGAAGGCACACAATCTATGTACATATGGTATCCCTGTTATGTCATGGAGGAATACAGGGGATATGGTGTTAGTGCCCATATTTATCTGTCTGCACATATGAGGCTGACATGGTTGGCATCACATTGTCAGCACATTAGAGGGTGACATGGCTGGCATCACACTGCCAGCCCACATGAGGGTGATGTGGTTGACATTACACTATCAGCACACTAGAGGGTGACACAGTTGGCATCACACTGCCAGCACACTAGAGGGTGATATGGTTGACATTACACAGCACACTAGAGGGTGACGTGGTTGGCATCACACTGCCAGCACACTAGAGGGTGACGTGGTTGGCATCACACTGCCAGCACACTAGAGGGTGACGTGGTTGGCATCACACTGCCAGCACACTAGAGGGTGACGTGGTTGGCATCACACTGCCAGCACACATGAGGGTGACGTGGTTGACATCACACTGCCAGCACACTAGAGGGTGACATGGCTGACATCACACAGTCAGCACACTAGAGGATGACGTGGTTGGCATCACACTTGATCGCCTTTACTTCCCTAGCAACAGAAGAAGTCAAGTATCTATTTCTACAGCTGGGTGACAGGTGCATCTGACTGGATTCAAACCACCAACCATCACCATGAGAAACTCATGCACTAACAGCTTCACCACACATACACTGTACACCAAAGAAAGGTCTTTTAACACGTATTGTTGAATTAATCCAGTCTTGTATGACATTAATCTGTAGCCACATCTAGCAGCAGAAATCAAGCAGAAAATAAGAAATGCATGGATGGACAGACTGTAGCAGGACAAATAAACAAGTCAGCACCGATTCTAAAAGCTAGAACAAACCACATCAAAAACAGCACAGTAATCACGAGGATAATCATGCCTGCTTAGCAGGACAGTCAACTGACCTAGACACAGTCAGCTGACTGAGTATATAATCAATCAAATAAACTAACAATCAGTCAGACATGCTAATAAAAAAACTGACTGAAGATTGACTCACACAGCATTCAATCAATTGACCTAGGAATTAATTATGCGATCAGTTGGCTGACTTACTGATCAATCAAATTATCAGACAAATGACCTAGCAGCCAGTACAAATGACTTAGGAATAAATCTGCCAGAAAGCGCTTACTTGTTATTTGCCCTCCTATTCTGATTTCTGGCACTGTTCTTGAACCTTCACATTTGTCAAGGTCAGCAACAAGGTGAAGGTCACGACCTTGATCCAATGATGTAATGATGGACTTGAAGTTGGTGACCTCCTTAATACGACTTGTATAATCTGCAGTTAGTCTGACATCACCGTACCTGTCACAGATGGGTGTTCCAAAACTTTAAACAGTTGACAGTGATAATCTCTTCTGTCTACAGACTTGTCTTGGTGCTGTGTGGTGTGTATGTAAGTCATGCTGGGATATGTTACATGTTAGTTCAAACTTAAAATTAAAAAAAAAAAAACAACTCAAAGAGAGGCTGACCTATTTTGAAACACCATTAAAAACAGTGGATACATTTGCAAATGTCCCAAACAATTTACAGTGCTTTAACCACAAAATGTGGTTCTGGAGTTGTGATTAATAGTGTGATTGTACATCACATACAATCATACAATCCAAAAGTTCACATCAGAGATAGGAAGCAGCTCCTTGATGAAAACTTCAAGAAGTTCACATTCATCTCTGGTAACCACATCCAGGTCAATATAGTGCTCTACTACTACTACTACTACTACTACTACTACTACTATTTCTACTACTACTACTTCTACTACTACTACTACTTCTACTACTACTACTTCTACTTCTACTACTACTACTACTTCTACTACTACTACTACTTCTACTACTACTACTTCTAGTACTACTACTACTAATTCTACTACTACTACTACTTCTGCTACTACTACAACTACTACTACTACTACTACCATTACTACTATGACTACTACTACTACACTTACTACTACTACTACTACCATTACCACTACTACTACTACTACTACTACTACTACAACTACATCTCCTCTGAAATGTATACTCAACAACTGAATACTTATGAGCATAAAGACAGGCTTCATATCTGACAGGGAGTGGATTACTTGAATTTCTGGACAGGTGCAGAGAAGCTGTATCTTCAGCAGATCCTACACACTAAGGACCAACTACTGAGCCAGACATCTATCCATGAGCTCGCCATCTAACCCAGCCATGAGCCCACCATCTAACCCAGCCATGAGCCCACCATCTAACCCAGCCATGAGCCAGCCATCTAACCCAGCCATGAGCCCACCATCTAACCCAGCCATGAGCCCACCATCTAACCCAGCCATGAGCCCACCATCTAACCCAGCCATGAGCCCACCATCTAACCCAGCCATGAGCCAGCCATCTAACCCAGCCATGAGCCAGCCATCTAACCCAGCCACGAGCCCGTCATCTAACCCACCCATGAGCCCGTCAACTAACCCACCCATGAGCCCGTCATCTAACCCACCCATGAGCCCGTCATCTAACCCAGCCATGAGCCCGCCATCTAACCCAGCCATGAGCCAGCAATCTAACCCAGCCATGAGCCCGCCATCTAACCCAGCCATAAGCCCGCCATCTAACCCAGCCATGAGTCCACCATCTAACCCAGCCATGAGCCCGCCATCTAACCCAGCCATGAGCCCGCCATCTAACCCAGCCATGAGCCCGCCATCTATCACAGCCACTGGCTAACCATCCAGCACAACTATCTGGCCAACGCGAGCCCAAAACATCTGCCAGGCTGAGGGAGCAACACTACGAACAGGTGAGACAGTGGCTTAGCTAACTCTAAGAGGTGGAGAACTGTTGCATCTGTCTAGTCTCCATGTAGCATTAGACAGTGGCTTAGCTAACTCTAAGAGGTGGAGAACTGTTGCATCTGTCTAGTCTCCATGTAGCATTAGACAGTGGCTTAGCTAACTCTAAGAGGTGGAGAACTGTTGCATCTGTCTAGTCTCCATGTAGCATTAGACAGTGGCTTAGCTAACTCTAAGAGGTGGAGAACTGTTGCATCTGTCTAGTCTTCATGTAGCATTAGACAGTGGCTTAGCTAACTCTAAGAGGTGGAGAACTGTTGCATCTGTCTAGTCTCCATGTAGCATTAGACAGTGGCTTAGCTAGCTCTAAGAGGTGGAGAACTGTTGCATCTGTCTAGTCTCCATGTAGAACTGGACAGTGTCTCACTCACCTGGTTCTGTCATTGTAAAATCTGCAGGTAAAACTCACCTGGTCTTGTCACTGTAAAGCCTGCAGGTAAAAGACACCCTGTCTTGTCACTGTAAAGCCTGCAGGTAAAAGACACCCTGTCTTGTCACTGTAAAGCCTGCAGGTAAAAGACACCCTGTCTTGTCATTGTGAAGTCTCCTGGTAAACTCTCCTGGTAAACTCTCCTGGTAAACTCTCCTGGTAAACTCTCCTGGTAAACTCTCCTGGTAAACTCTCCTGGTAAACTCACCTGGTAAACTCTCCTGGTAAACTCACCTGGTAAACTCTCCTGGTAAACTCACCTGGTAAACTCTCCTGGTAAACTCACCTGGTAAACTCTCCTGGTAAACTCACCTGGTAAACTCACCTGGTAAACTCACCTGGTAAACTCACCTGGCCTTGTCATTGTCAAGTTTGCAGGTAACCTCACTTGATCTTGTCAAAGTCTGAAGTTAAAACTCGCCGGACAAGTCACACCTTACAATTTACAGCTAAGTACTTTTAAAAAAAAATTTTTTTTTTTAAAAATAGTATTCATGTGAATCTATACTTTATCTCCTCTCTCTATTTCTTCGTCCTGTATGTTTTTGTATGATTAAGGCTCACACCGAAACGTCACAACTTCGTAATTGTTAAGTAATAAAGCTGCTCCTACTTTTTCCTATTTTATACATTCTGTCATTGTAAAGTCTGCAGATAAACTCACTTGCTCCTGTCATTGGAAAGTCTGCAGATAAACTCACCTGCTCCTGTCTAAGTCTGCAGATAAACTCACCTGCTCCTGTCATTGTAAAGTCTGCAGATAAACTCACCTGCTCCTGTCATTGGAAAGTCTGCAGATAAACTCACCTGCTCCTGTCTTTGTAAAGTCTGCAGATAAACTCACCTGCTCCTGTCATTGTAAAGTCTGCAGATAAACTCATCTGCTCCTGTCACTGGAAAGTCTGCAGATAAACTCATCTGCTCCTGTCATTGTAAAGTCTGCAGATAAACTCACCTGCTCCTGTTATTGGAAAGTCTGCAGATAAACTCATCTGCTCCTGTCACTGTAAACTCTGCAGATAAGCTCACCTGCTCCTGTCACTGTAAAGTCTGCAGATAAACTCACTTGTTCCTGTCACTGGAAAGTCTGCAGATAAACTCATCTGCTCCTGTCACTGGAAAGTCTGCAGATAAGCTCACCTGCTCCTGTCACTGTAAAGTCTGCAGATAAACTCACTTGCTCCTGTCACTGTAAAGTCTGCAGATAAACTCACCTGTTCCTGTCACTGTAAAGTCTGCAGCTAAGCTCACCTGGTCTTGTCACTGTAAAGTCTGCAGGTAAAACCGTGCTGCTGCTGAAGCCAGGGTGACCTAAAACCAACCGTATGGAGCATAATCTTGACAGAACCATCCTGGTACAATGTTATGTATCTGATGATCTTTTTGTGATCTGAGGAAAATAATGAGACATATTTAGCTAGTGGAGAATAATGAGACATATTTAGCTAGTGGAGAATAATGAGATATATTTAGCTAGTGGAGAATAATGAGACATATTCAGCTGGTGGAGAATAATGAGACATATTTAGCTGGTGGAGAATAATGAGACATATTCAGCTGGTGGAGAATAATGAACATATTCAGCTGGTGGAGAATAATGAGGTGGTCTTTAATTATTTGAAAAAAAGGGACATATTTTATTATGTGTGATTTTG
Organism: Achatina immaculata; assembly: GCA_009760885.1. Classification (NCBI taxonomy): domain Eukaryota; kingdom Metazoa; phylum Mollusca; class Gastropoda; order Stylommatophora; family Achatinidae; genus Lissachatina; species Lissachatina immaculata. The sequence continues at coordinate 46,914,958 of CM019716.1, forward strand.
TAATTTGCCAAAGTTGGAATATCGTTGACGATCTGCAAATGGACACAGCTGCAGCAGGCCATCTTGCTCACAACCAAGAGACCTACAGGAGTGTTGTTTGGGAGGCAAAGTTCCGCAAGGGACATGCAAATGAATGATGATGGAATATATTTTATTACTTGAGATTTCCTAACTTTTCAAGGATGTGACACATTTTTTTACTGGAGAACTGCAAACCAAGAGAGTTAATCACTTGAAAAGAGTTTTAAAAATTCTTTCAGTTTCCCCCAAAAGATCTCCTTTAAAATGTGTAAAGTTAAAAGTTGAGATGGGAATAATTTACAGGAAGAAAAGTTGAGACAGAGGAATAATTTTCGGGAAGAAAAGTTGAGATGGGAGCAATTTACAGGAAGAAAAGTTGAGATGGGAATAATTTACAGGTAGAAAAGTTGAGATGGGAATAATTTACAGGTAGAAAAGTTGAGGCGGGAGCAATTTACAGGGACAGGGGAATAATTTACAAGAAGAAAAGTTGGGACAGGGGAATAATTTACAAGAAGAAAAGTTGTGACAGAGGAATAATTTACAGGAAGAAAAGCTGAGATGGGAGCAATTTACAGGAAGAAAGGTTGAGACAAGGGAATAATTTACAGGAAGAAAAGTTGAGATGTGAGCAATTTACAGGAAGAAAAGTTGAGACAAGGGAATAATTTACAGGAAGAAAAGTTGCGACAGAGGAATAATTTACAAGAAGAAAAATGTAACATAGCCATAAAACATTCTGTCGTCAGTAATTGTTTCGTGAAAACTTTCCTGCAAGTTTTTAATGTTCTATAAAAGAAAACAGAAATTGAGATTTTGATATGAAAGTCCCACCTATAGAAATGTTTTACTTACGTCGCCCGTCTATGACGGTTCCCTGAGACCTGAAGTGTAGGTAGCTCTTCTCGCCAGTTTTAGAACCATCGTGGCTCACGATCATGAAGCTGCTGACCTTCCCTCCGAAAGATGCTCGTTCGACCTTGACATTGCCTGCGCCAGAGCATCCTGTCATGTGGGCGACAAAATGAACAGCATAACCGCCAGTCAGGGCTGCAACAACTTGTTGATAAGTTCGTACGGTTGTCTGTTGAAAGTAGCCTCCTCTGTTTCCGCCATGAACGCGTCTAAACTTTCGACCGAGAGGTGAGATGAAGCCGTTTCTGCCAGGAGACGCCGGAGAGTTGACGGAGTTATGGTTCTTGTCAAGGGAGCTAATTTTATTTGGTGTTCTTTCAGACGAAGAGTTGTGGGTCTTGTGGCGGCCATATGTGAAAGTTTTTGTTCTTCGTGACTTTTTCAACGTGTAGACTATTTTATCTTCTGCTAGCCGAGCTCCACTACGGAGTTTGTACCAGCCTTCTGTTAGCAGGATTTTGTCCTTCGTCAAGGTCATGGAGACCCCAATTCGTTCCTGGAATAAATAATTGAAAACATCAGGCGGGGTACAGGGGCAGATAATGTGAACGTGGAAGGCAGAGTACAGGGGCAGATAATGTGAACATGGAAGGCCGAGTACAGGGGCAGATAATGTGAACGTGGAAGGCAGAGTACAGGGGCAGATAATGTGAACGTGGTGTAGGAAGATTAGATGTTCATTCTGTAGGATTGTGTACACACCACAAATGGTCGAATCTCTGTATCACCTCCCTATGATGGATTGTGTACACACCATAGATGGTCGAATCTCTGCATCACCTCCCTATGATGGATTGTGTACACACCACAGATGGTCGAACCTCTGACTCACCTCCCTATGATGGATTGTGTACACACCACAGATGGTCGAATCTCTGCATCATCTCCCTATGATGGACTGTGTACACACCACAGATGGTCGAATCTCTGCATCACCTCCCTATGGTGGAATGTGTACACACCACAGATGGTCGAATCTCTGCCTCACCTCCCTATGGTGGACTGTGTACACACCACAGATGGTCGAATCTCTGCATCACCTCCCTATGGTGGACTGTGTACACACCACAGATGGTCGAATCTCTGCCTCACCTCCCTATGGTGGATTGTGTACACACCACAGATGGTCGAACCTCTGCCTCACCTCCCTATGGTGGATTGTGTACACACCACAGATGGTCGAACCTCTGCCTCACCTCCCTATGGTGGATTGTGTACACACCACAGATTGTCGAACCTCTGCCTCACCTCCCTATGGTGGATTGTGTACACAACACAGATTGTCGAACCTCTGCCTCACCTCCCTATGGTGGATTGTGTACACACCACAGATGGTCGAACCTCTTCCTCACCTCCCTATGGTGGATTGTGTACACACCACAGATGGTCGAACCTCTTCCTCACTTTCCTATGGTGGATTGTGTACATACCACAGATTGTCGAACCTCTACCTCACCTCTCTATGGTGGATTGTGTACACACCACAGATTGTCGAACCTCTGCCTCACCTCCCTATGGTGGATTGTGTACACACCATAGATGGTCGAACCTCTGCCTCACCTCCCTATGGTGGATTGTGTACACACCACAGATGGTCGAACCTCTGCCTCACCTCCCTATGGTGGATTGTGTACACAACACAGATTGTTGAACCTCTGCCTCACCTCCCTATGGTGGATTGTGTACACACCACAGATGGTCGAACCTCTGCCTCACCTCCCTATGGTGGATTGTGTACACACCACAGATGGTCGAACCTCTGCCTCACCTCCCTATGGTGGATTGTGTACACACCACAGATGGTCGAACCTCTGCCTCACCTCCCTATGGTGGATTGTGTACACACCATAGATGGTCGAACCTCTGCCTCACCTCCCTATGGTGGATTGTGTACACAACACAGATTGTTGAACCTCTGCCTCACCTCCCTATGATGGATTGTGTACACACCACAGATGGTCGAACCTCTTCCTCACCTCCCTATGGTGGATTGTGTACACACCACAGATGGTCGAACCTCTTCCTCACCTCCCTATGGTGGATTGTGTACACACCACAGATGGTCGAACCTCTGCCTCACCTCCCTATGGTGGATTGTGTACACACCACAGATGGTCGAACCTCTGCCTCACCTCCCTATGGTGGATTGTGTACACACCACAGATGGTCGACCTAGCTACCGTGGCTCTTTTTTATTTATTTATTTTTAAAATCTATTAAGATTTGTGTGCGCATGTTGTTGGGTGATAAAAATAAGGTTAGAGGAGATAAATGCGATGAGAAAATAGATGTAGATAAAATAACAACAGCGATGGCGACGATGAAGGAAGAGAGGATAATGACAAATATCCGTGATAACTGCTTCATCAAGTGGAGATAACTGTGCTCAAATATACCTGTCCCTGAACATATAATTCATATCTGTAGTATTAATATTAATCATAATAGTAATAAGCGTTAATTGCAGTGTTTATGTTTTTCCCAGGATCTGCCTGGTAGGTATTTGAGGCCGAAAGATAGTGGCTGCTTATCTAGAGCAGTTGCCACAGAATATGCAGACGGGGGTTTAATTCCGTCCCTCAAAGGTTTTAAAAAAAAACCCCAAAAACCTTGACCTTACTGTGACTGTAAGCTTCTCTTCACACAGAGGGAAAAAAAAATGTCCAATTCATGTATAAATTTATTACCTTTATCATACGATCATCTCACGATTTGTGAAAGTCCACCATTTCATTATTTCATCTCACAAGCAATCATCCCCAATTCACATCATTTCAATAGACTTTGAAATTGTTAGGTGTTGAGTGTAAATAAATTTTATTTTAAAAAAAGCCGCACGAGAAGGCAATGTTTACAAGCGAACAACCACGGTGTTAGCAAGTGACACAAAGGAGAAATTAGTTAGTAATCAATATGTATGCAAAATGTCTTGTTACATTATGTAAGATATATTAATGCTGTATATGTAAGAGATGTTAATGTTTTTACATGATGTAAGAGATGGTAATGTTGCTACACGATGTAAGAGATGCTAATGTTGCTACATGATGTAAGAGATGTTAATGTCTTGTTACATGATGTAAGAGATGTTACTGTCTTGTTACGTGATATAAGAGATGTTAATGTCTTGTTACATGATGTAAGAGATGTTACTGTCTTGTTACATGATGTAAGAGATGTTAATGTTGTTACATGATGTAAGAGATGTTAATGTCTTGTTACATGATGTAAGAGATGTTAATATTGTTGCATGATGTAAGAGATGTTACTGTCTTGTTACATGATGTAAGAGATGTTAATGTTGTTACATGATGTAAGAGATGTTAATGTCTTGTTACATGATGTAATATATGTTACTCTCTTGTTACATGATGTAAGAGATGTTAATGTCTTGTTACATGATGTAAGAGATGTTAATGTCTTGTTACATGATGTAAAAGATGTTAATGTCTTGTTACATGATGTAAGAGATGTTAATGTTGCTATATGATCTAAGAGATGTTAATGTTGTTACATTATGTAAGAGATGTTACTGTCTTGTCACATGATGTAAGAGATGTTAACGTTGTCACATGACATACTTAAACAGTACCTGATGGCCGTCCAGAGATTCCAGACATCCAGGTCCAGTTACTCCAACAAAAATGTTGTCACGGAACTTTTTCCAGAACATGTCACACGCGCTAGAACTTTCCAGTTTTTCCAAGGCCAGACCTTGTTTCTCCAAGACTGGCTTCAAGATCCTGTTGCTCACATCAACGTGTGAAGTACCGAAGATATTTCCAAGTGGAGATCCATCTTTTATCTTGAAAGTTTTCATGCGAATTGTCCTCGTTCCAGCGTCCACTGAGAAACTGTAGAAGCCTGATCTGACATGCCCGGACTTGAGGAAATCTTGGAAATAAAAAGTGTAAGAGTCGCCAAACATCGGGTTCGCCATTTTGTATATCTCCGACTTGACCAAGAACAGATGAGTCATAGAAGGAGGCTCACCTGGGAAGTGTCTGTGCACGTTTCTATAGCTACCAGGTAGAAATGTTGCCAGGGTCTGAAGGTCCTCGAGAATGGAGTGCTCGTTGGCCATCACGGAAGTGAAGATGAGAAGAGAGAACAATTGAATCCATGGAACGCTCCAGATTTTCATCGGCTTAATCTGTGACCCCATTCTCATAACACTGAGCTTGTTACGTTTTGTAACAAAGAGGATTGTGAACTGATGTAACTGTAACAAGTCACGCTGGAAATTCACTGCAAATGCTTGTGTACGAGGTGAATTATTCCAGTTAGATGTCGAATTTTTTAATATGATAGTTTCCACGAGAACATTGCTGGTCACTCTTAGCTAGATTTGCTCAAGATGCTGTAGATGATGACTCTGATGACGTGGTCACTCTTAGCTAGTCCTTGCTCAAGATGCTGTAGATGATGACTCTGATGACGAAGGTGATGTAGGTGAGGAGTCACATAAGTGATCTGCTCATACCTGCCTCTCTCACACTGTGTCAAATGATGTTTATGATGATGTAGTCTCTCTTGGCTCTAGCTGCAGGTCGTGTAGATGATGGCTGTGGTGATCTCTCCTGGCTCTAGCTGTAAGCCGTGTAGATGATGGCTCTGGTGATCTCTCTTGGCTCTAGCTATAAGCCGTGTAGATGATGGCGGTGTTGATCTCTCTTGGCTCTAGCTGCAAGTCGTGTAGATGATGGCTGTGTTGATCTCTCTTGGCTCTAGCTGCAAGTCGTGTAGATGATGGCTGTGTTGATCTCTCTTGGCTCTAGCTGTAAGCCGTGTAGATGATGGCTGTGTTGATCTCTCTTGGCTCTAGCTGCAAGTCGTGTAGATGATGGCTGTGTTGATCTCTTGGCTCTAGCTGCAAGTCGTGTAGATGATGGCTGTGTTGATCTCTCTTGGCTCTAGCTGTAAGCCGTGTAGATGATGGCTCTGGTGATCTCTCTTGGCTCTAGCTGTAAGTCGTGTAGATGCGGCTGTGGTGATCAAGCTAACACTGAAAGTGTGAACGCCAAGATCATCATGGCGTCTTCGCCTGAACAGTTTTTCTGCATTGATTCAGTTAGTGTCAGTTTGCTTTCCATAAATCTTTACGAATTCTAATGTTCTGAAGGTTGCAAGTTTTATGAATAGAAATGTCGTGTATAAAAAGTAATTTACAGTATTAAAATAAATATAGTTTCCAGGCCAGACTAGTCTGTTCTTAGTTATAAAATAGTCCAGTGACGATTTTGTCTGAGTTTAATGGCATTTATAATCAGATCAGTGCAGATTAGCGACCAGTAATAGTTGACGGCCTCTGGTCATATCTTGGCTGCCACTTGACCTTTGAGTGTTTGCGTGGCCCTCCCTCTCTCCTCTCTCTCTCTCCTCCTTCTCTCTCCCTCCCACGCGCATCCGGGGGCACAGCCAGGCTAGAAACGGTTTGTTATGTATCAACAAAAACTGACGAAAGTTGTTCCAGAACATGTCACACGCGCTAGAACTTTCCAGTTTTTCCAAGGCCAGACCTTGTTTCTCCAAGACTGGCTTCAAGATCCTGTTGCTCACATCAACGTGTGAAGTACCGAAGATATTTCCAAGTGGAGATCCATCTTTTATCTTGAAAGTTTTCATGCGAATTGTCCTCGTTCCAGCGTCCACTGAGAAACTGTAGAAGCCTGATCTGACATGCCCGGACTTGAGGAAATCTTGGAAATAAAAAGTGTAAGAGTCGCCAAACATCGGGTTCGCCATTTTGTATATCTCCGACTTGACCAAGAACAGATGAGTCATAGAAGGAGGCTCACCTGGGAAGTGTCTGTGCACGTTTCTATAGCTACCAGGTAGAAATGTTGCCAGGGTCTGAAGGTCCTCGAGAATGGAGTGCTCGTTGGCCATCACGGAAGTGAAGATGAGAAGAGAGAACAATTGAATCCATGGAACGCTCCAGATTTTCATCGGCTTAATCTGTGACCCCATTCTCATAACACTGAGCTTGTTACGTTTTGTAACAAAGAGGATTGTGAACTGATGTAACTGTAACAAGTCACGCTGGAAATTCACTGCAAATGCTTGTGTACGAGGTGAATTATTCCAGTTAGATGTCGAATTTTTTAATATGATAGTTTCCACGAGAACATTGCTGGTCACTCTTAGCTAGTCCTCGCTCAAGATGCTGTAGATGATGACTCTGATGACGTGGTCACTCTTAGCTAGCCTCGCTCAAGATGCTGTAGATGATGACTCTGATGACGAAGGTGATGTAGGTGAGGAGTCACATAAGTGATCTGCTCATACCTGCCTCTCTCACACTGTGTCAAATGATGTTTATGATGATGTAGTCTCTCTTGGCTCTAGCTGCAGGTCGTGTAGATGATGGCTGTGGTGATCTCTCCTGGCTCTAGCTGTAAGCCGTGTAGATGATGGCTCTGGTGATCTCTCTTGGCTCTAGCTATAAGCCGTGTAGATGATGGCGGTGTTGATCTCTCTTGGCTCTAGCTGCAAGTCGTGTAGATGATGGCTGTGTTGATCTCTCTTGGCTCTAGCTGCAAGTCGTGTAGATGATGGCTGTGTTGATCTCTCTTGGCTCTAGCTGTAAGCCGTGTAGATGATGGCTGTGTTGATCTCTCTTGGCTCTAGCTGCAAGTCGTGTAGATGATGGCTGTGTTGATCTCTCTTGGCTCTAGCTGCAAGTCGTGTAGATGATGGCTGTGTTGATCTCTCTTGGCTCTAGCTGTAAGCCGTGTAGATGAGGCTGTGGTGATCTCTCTTGGCTCTAGCTGTAAGCCGTGTAGATGCGGCTGTGGTGATCAAGCTAACACTGAAAGTGTGAACGCCAAGATCATCATGGCGTCTTCGCCTGAACAGTTTTTCTGCATTGATTCAGTTAGTGTCAGTTTGCTTTCCATAAATCTTTACGAATTCTAATGTTCTGAAGGTTGCAAGTTTTATGAATAGAAATGTCGTGTATAAAAAGTAATTTACAGTATTAAAATAAATATAGTTTCCAGGCCAGACTAGTCTGTTCTTAGTTATAAAATAGTCCAGTGACGATTTTGTCTGAGTTTAATGGCATTTATAATCAGATCAGTGCAGATTAGCGACCAGTAATAGTTGACGGCCTCTGGTCATATCTTGGCTGCCACTTGACCTTTGAGTGTTTGCGTGGCCCTCCCTCTCTCCTCTCTCTCTCTCCTCCTTCTCTCCTCCCTCTCTCCCCTCCCACGCGCATCCGGGGGCACAGCCAGGCTAGAAACGGTTTGTTATGTATCAACAAAAACTGACGAAAGTTGTTACAGACCTTAAGTTTCAGTTCTGTGCGCAGAGAACGCATCGGTGAAGAATACGTACATTCTAGACTATATGTAGGCATCATTGAAGAATACGTACATTATAGACTACATGTGGCATCATTGAAGAATACATACATTCTAGACTACATGTGGCATCATTGAAGAACACGAACATTCTAGACTAGATGTGGGGATCATTGAAGAATACGCACATTCTAGACTAGATGTGGGCATCATTGAAGAATACGCACATTCTAGACTAGATGTGGCATCATTGAAGAATACGTACATTCTAAACTACACGTGGCATCATTGAAGAATACGCACATTCTAGACTAGATGTGGGGATCATTGAAGAATACGCACATTCTAGACTAGATGTGGGGATCATTGAAGAATACGCACATTCTAGACTAGATGTGGGCATCATTGAAGAATACGCACATTCTAGACTAGATGTGGGCATCATTGAAGAATACGCACATTCTAGACTAGATGTGGGGATCATTGAAGAATACGCACATTCTAGACTCGATGTGGGGATCATTGAAGAATACGCACATTCCAAACTATATGTGGGCATCATTGAAGAATACGCACATTCTAAACTATATGTGGGCATCATTGAAGAATACGAATCACATTCGTTGTCACGAGGGCCACACACGACAACTAATTGAAGTCATTTAATAAAAATGATTGCAGAATATTTGTAGTACTTAGAAACATACAATGTGCTTACAAATGGTTTAGCGGCTAGCTACATGCATGAATGCAAAGTCATGAAGTAGTTTAACAAAAGAAAAAAAAAAACGAAATTTTAAACGGCAATATAGACTTGTATGCAACAGCAACAAATACATTGTACAGAAATTACAGCAGTTCAAAATGAACATTTATCTACGGCTATTTTTTGTGTTTTGTCCTGAGACTTGGCATCTCTTTTTAATGAAAATTTGTTGCTATGTCTGGCTGACATGTCTGTGCAGTTCCGACTTTGATCAGAGAAGACAAGTGTTGATTAGTCAGCCTTGTTCTCTGAGAAGTTTTTGTTGATTTCTTGAAGGAAAATAACTGTTCACACACAAAGGTAAAACCGAACATTACCATAATCCTTGTGGCAAACTTTCTCAAGTTTTTAAACTTTTCAGGAAGGTATGAAAAGAAAGCAGGTATCCCCACTTCAAGATACTTTGCTCTGAGTGTAGAATCTGACTGCGTTTCTAAAAGTTCCACCTGCAGGCTTTCTTCTTCTTCCTTGGCAACATCAAAGGAGAATGGAGCTGGGAATAATGTAAAGTGGTGCTCAAAAGATGAGAAATCACGAAAAAGATGTCCTGGCTTGTTGTAGTGTCATGCATGGGGATCAGTTCAATCAGTTCTTCATAAATATTACATTGACTATCACAAGCCCTGATGAAAACCACAAGCTGTGCTATTCCAATGATGTCATCGGTCTCATCAATAGCAATAGAAAAATGTTCAAATCTTGACGATGTGGCCTTCAACTGCTGTTTCAAATCACGTGACATTTCATCAGTCCGTTCAGCAACAGTGTTCCTGGTTAATGAAATATCTTTGAATAAGTCTGCTTTCTCTGGGCACACAATGTTGAGCCATTCTTACAAGGCGTTGCTTTACGAGATCTCCTTCACTGTAAGATTTTCCACTCTTGGCGATCACTCGGCCGAGCTCATGGCTTGCAGTAACGGAAGCCACATTCCCTTTCTCAGTTCTCGTAAAACAGGTCTGTTGCTGTCTCAAGTTAGCCTTCAATTCATTGAGTCTTGAGACACGCACTGGGCCTTCATATTTATAAGATCGATGATTCGTTTCATGTCTTTTCAAGTTGTACTCTTTTGGCATGGCAGTGCTGTTGTTGCAAATTAAAGAGTGTATCTTTCCATTCACCGTTGTGCACAAATACTGTCATTCCCATTTTTCTTGAAACACTCGCCCTTCTCGGATCAGTTTCATTTTTCTCTTAGCTGGAGGAGCACTAGCCATTTTAAATATGATGTGGAATCTGAAACTTAATGAGACGATATAGAAAGCTTGCTAGGAATATCAGTTGGCGGGTACAACCTTAACAACTTAAGATATGCAGACGACACAGTTCTGATTGCTAAAAGTGAAGGGGAGATACAGGCTCTTCTGGACATCGTGGTTCGTGAAAGTAAAAGCAAAGGTCTCTGCCTGAACAAAAATAAGACGTAATGGTCATCTCAAAGAAAAGAATACCACCAAAATGTAGCATTACCATCGATGGCACAAATTGAAACAAGTTGATAGATTCAAGTACTTACGAAAAATTATGAAAGCTGATGGGAAAATGTCACAACGAAATAAAAAGCAGACGTGCTCAGGCCAAGTCAGCATTCCAGAAAATGAGAAACATCTTGTACAACAGATCCATAACAATGGAAACAAGATTCGAAGTACTTAAATGTTACATCGAGCCAATTTTGTTACATGAGTGTGAACCATGGTCTATGAATAAGAAAGTACAACGAGAAATGGAGGCCATGGAAATGTGGTTCATAAGAAGGATGTTGAAGTTACCATGGACAGCTAACAAAACGAAGAAGTCTTAAGAGAGGCTGGAGTTAAAAGGCAAATTACAGCAAAGACCAGAAGCAGACAAGCGAGATTTGTAGGACATTTTCTGAGAAGAGGAACATATTGTGGCAACTGGAAAAATTGAGGGAAGAATAGACAGAGGAAGACAGAGAGAGAAGTTACTGGATGAGCTGTCAGCGTGGCTAGGAGGAAAGTGACCGGCAGATCTCATAATCAAGTCTAAAGACAGGGAACTGTGGAGAGAAGTGATCGCCTACGCCACGCGGCACGGTGCTTGATTGATTGGAATCTGACAAAAAATTAAAAAGAAAATAACCGGTTAAAAAAACTGAAACGAAATTAAGCAAGCTTATGTGTCCTTCGTGCGGCCCGCAGTATGCTTGTAAAGGGCCGCATAATTGACATGCCTGTTCTAAACTATATGTAGGCATCATTGAAGAATACGCACATTCCAAACTATATGTGGGCATCATTGAAGAATACGCACATTCCAAACTATATGTGGGCATCACTGAAGTATACACAAAAAGGCTATATAGAAGGATACAAGGACGGAGTGAGGACCTAAGAGATGTCACGCTAGAGCTGAGAACTCACGGCCACGCCAACAAATGCCAGATCTGCCGCCCCTCCGAGATTTAGATGCCAGCAATGTTAACTTACTAGACTGTCCACAGATTCTTCCCGCCAGCACTGTTAACTTACTAGACTGTCCACAGATTCTTCCCGCCAGCAATGTTAACTTACTAGACTGTCCACAGATTCTTCCCGCCAGCACTGTTAACTTACTAGACTGTCCACAGATTCTTCCCGCCAGCAATGTTAACTTACTAGACTGTCCACAGATTCTTCCCGCCAGCAATGTTAACTTACTAGACTGTCCACAGATCTTCCCGCCAGCACTGTTAACTTACTAGACTGTCCACAGATTCTTCCCGCCAGCACTGTTAACTTACTAGACTGTCCACAGATTCTTCCCGCCAGCACTGTTAACTTACTAGACTGTCCACAGATTCTTCCCGCCAGCACTGTTAACTTACTAGACTGTCCACAGATTCTTCCCGCCAGCACTGTTAACTTACTAGACTGTCCACAGATTCTTCCTGCTGGAGAAAGACACTTTTGTACCTACAAGTATTATCAAAATAACACTATTTGGTTCCTGCACGTAACTATTACCAGATCCATCTGTAGCCAGATCTTTTGCGTCCCTTTTTGTCACAGCGTTTTTCTGTTGTATGTTTATATGGCATTCTTCTGGACAGTGTTACTGTACTTCATAATCTATAGGGACATAGGACTGTGTCAGCACACCACAGCAGATTATTATTAGGCTTTCACTTGGCATGGCGACTGGTTAGCAGAGTGGTTAGGCGCTCGGTTTACGAATCCAGGTTCAGTGGTGGTACGGGGTTCAGTCCCAGCAGTGGGTTGTTTTTTTCTTCTGATATGCACCAAAAAGGCCCCGCCTCTAAAAATTGGTACCAGAAAAATCTGACCACACCAGACTTTCATGTTATCTTTCAGGTTATGGAAAATATGGGCCTAAAGCTGTATCCCATATATGCCTTAATGACGTGGAAACAGATATTAAGAAGAAGAAGAAGAAGAAGATGTTGTTTGGTAGACTAATATGCTGTTGGCGAGATCTTCAGCTGCCGTGCGTGGAGCGCTGCTCTTCCCGGCCAATGAAGAAAGGTGCAAATGGGGTTGCCGCGCAGCATCACTGCGGAAAAGGTGGTTGAAAGGATAAAGCGAAGCAAACAGTCAAATCACGGCACCTCTGGTTTGGAGGTCGGCCACGTCCTGAGTGCAGTCATATCGGGTGAAATGCATGAACCGGCTTGTCCCAGAGGTTAAGACACTGCTGGCGAGACTCTTCAAATGCCGCGCGTGGAGTGAAGCTCCTCCCGGTTAAGGAAGTAAATGCGGAAAATAAATAAAGGTTGCTGTGCGGAGCCGATGGGAAAAGGTGGTGGAAAGTGAAGTTTAACCGGTATGTCCAGTAGTATCGCTACGAGAGCTATACCACGGCACCTCTGCTCTAGAGGCCGGCCACGTCCGAAATACACCTACACTGGTGAAATATGCCTAAACCGGCACACACCAGGGGTGGAACTTGATGGCTAAACACGTCATGCCACCTCCGCTCTAGAGGTCGGTCACGCCTGATAAACACCCATACTGGTGAATTTTGCCTAAACCGGCTCATACCAGGGGTGAATCTTGAAGGCTATGCATGTCACAGTACCTCTGCCCTAGAGGTCGGTCCCGTCCCAAACACGCCCATACTGGGATAATGCCTAAACCGGCTCAACCCAGGGGTGGAAGTCACTAGTGGCGAGGATTCGTCCTCCTGGACAAAAGCTTCATCCTGGTCACAACTAGGAAGGGTAGCGGCCACGACCGCAAAATGCTGAAGTCGGAGACACTGGACCAGGGAAGTCTAGATAGGCAACCACCTCTCACTCGGCGGGGATGTTTGCGTATCCTAATCACGCTGAGGTTTTCTGGTGAGAAAGTCCAACCCTGGACTGGATGGGCAACCACCTCTCACCCGGCGGTGATACACGGGTATCTCAAAACACGTCGAGGTTTTCCTGTGAGAAAGTCCAACCCTAGACTAAACTGGTGCAACGAAAACCACGGTGTCATGCAATCCCGCTTCTGAGACCCACCAAGAATACAGGCTAAAGCACTGTGATACTCTGAACCCCATGTGGTCCTCTCGTGGATCAGTGTGGTCTATTTTGGACCACACAGGGGACCACGGGTCCTAACGAGGACCACAGGCGTGAATTCAGTAGGATCACAGTGCGGTTTTTGGTGGTAGAAGTGAACGAAGAAGAAGAAGAAGAAGGTAGACTAAAGAAAGTCTTGACAGAACTTTCTCGTACACAGACATTACTGGAAATTAGACACAAGGCACGGATAATAGGAAAAAAATGTTGGGAGTGGAGTACACAAGATCTGGAGATGAATTTCGAAAAAAGTTATCTGCCAGCGTTCATTTTGGACCTGTCTCTGCTGTACGCCATGACGGTGGTGACGAAAGTGATTGTAGGAAGTGTTCGCGCCTGTTACCGGAAGTAAACTCTTTACATCCGTGTGAACACGCAGCGATTTCTGCAGTAGATTAATTATCTCCTAAGTGCCAGAGTTAGTTCCGGCCAAGTTTGGTTATAACTAGTGTGAGAACATCTTTGCCAGTACTTCGAACAGGAGATGACCTCACGCGAACATATAACACTTTCAGCACATGGTGACTTCACGCAAACATTTAACACTTCAGAAAGATGTTACTTCACACAGACATTTAACACTGAATTGGTTTTTTCTTTTTTTTTTTTTTTTGTTGTTAAAATCTAACTCTCTCTCTCTCTCTCTCTCTCTCTCTCTCTCTCTCTCTGATCCTTAAGTGCATAGGGCACATGGGGCTTCCGCAATGGTTTTCCACAAATGCCTGTCCTTTGCCTTTTTTCTTCTGATATGCACCAAAAAGGCCCCGCCTCTAAAAATTGGTACCAGAAAAATCTGACCACACCAGACTTTCATGTTATCTTTCAGGTTATGGAAAATATGGGCCTAAAGCTGTATCCCATATATGCCTTAATGACGTGGAAACAGATATTAAGAAGAAGAAGAAGAAGAAGATGTTGTTTGGTAGACTAATATGCTGTTGGCGAGATCTTCAGCTGCCGTGCGTGGAGCGCTGCTCTTCCCGGCCAATGAAGAAAGGTGCAAATGGGGTTGCCGCGCAGCATCACTGCGGAAAAGGTGGTTGAAAGGATAAAGCGAAGCAAACAGTCAAATCACGGCACCTCTGGTTTGGAGGTCGGCCACGTCCTGAGTGCAGTCATATCGGGTGAAATGCATGAACCGGCTTGTCCCAGAGGTTAAGACACTGCTGGCGAGACTCTTCAAATGCCGCGCGTGGAGTGAAGCTCCTCCCGGTTAAGGAAGTAAATGCGGAAAATAAATAAAGGTTGCTGTGCGGAGCCGATGGGAAAAGGTGGTGGAAAGTGAAGTTTAACCGGTATGTCCAGTAGTATCGCTACGAGAGCTATACCACGGCACCTCTGCTCTAGAGGCCGGCCACGTCCGAAATACACCTACACTGGTGAAATATGCCTAAACCGGCACACACCAGGGGTGGAACTTGATGGCTAAACACGTCATGCCACCTCCGCTCTAGAGGTCGGTCACGCCTGATAAACACCCATACTGGTGAATTTTGCCTAAACCGGCTCATACCAGGGGTGAATCTTGAAGGCTATGCATGTCACAGTACCTCTGCCCTAGAGGTCGGTCCCGTCCCAAACACGCCCATACTGGGATAATGCCTAAACCGGCTCAACCCAGGGGTGGAAGTCACTAGTGGCGAGGATTCGTCCTCCTGGACAAAAGCTTCATCCTGGTCACAACTAGGAAGGGTAGCGGCCACGACCGCAAAATGCTGAAGTCGGAGACACTGGACCAGGGAAGTCTAGATAGGCAACCACCTCTCACTCGGCGGGGATGTTTGCGTATCCTAATCACGCTGAGGTTTTCTGGTGAGAAAGTCCAACCCTGGACTGGATGGGCAACCACCTCTCACCCGGCGGTGATACACGGGTATCTCAAAACACGTCGAGGTTTTCCTGTGAGAAAGTCCAACCCTAGACTAAACTGGTGCAACGAAAACCACGGTGTCATGCAATCCCGCTTCTGAGACCCACCAAGAATACAGGCTAAAGCACTGTGATACTCTGAACCCCATGTGGTCCTCTCGTGGATCAGTGTGGTCTATTTTGGACCACACAGGGGACCACGGGTCCTAACGAGGACCACAGGCGTGAATTCAGTAGGATCACAGTGCGGTTTTTGGTGGTAGAAGTGAACGAAGAAGAAGAAAAAGAAGGTAGACTAATGAAAGTCTTGACAGAACTTTCTCGTACACAGACATGACTGGAAATTAGACACAAGGCACGGATAATAGGAAAAAAAATGTTGGGAGTGGAGTACGCAAGATCTGGAGATGAATTTCGAAAAAAGTTATCTGCCAGCGTTCATTTTGGACCTGTCTCTGCTGTACGCCATGACGGTGGTGACGAAAGTGATTGTAGGAAGTGTTCGCGCCTGTTACCGGAAGTAAACTCTTTACATCCGTGTGAACACGCAGCGATTTCTGCAGTAGATTAATTATCTCCTAAGTGCCAGAGTTAGTTCCGGCCAAGTTTGGTTATAACTAGTGTGAGAACATCTTTGCCAGTACTTCGAACAGGAGATGACCTCACGCGAACATATAACACTTTCAGCACATGGTGACTTCACGCAAACATTTAACACTTCAGAAAGATGTTACTTCACACAGACATTTAACACTGAATTGGTTTTTTCTTTTTTTTTTTTTTGGTTAAAATCTAACTCTCTCTCTCTCTCTCTCTCTCTCTCTCTCTCTCTCTCTCTCTGATCCTTAAGTGCATAGGGCACATGGGGCTTCCGCAATGGTTTTCCACAAATGCCTGTCCTTTGCCTTTTTTTCTGCTCTTGCCCAGGTGAGCCCTCTATTGCTCAACATCCTTTCTGTTCTTCTTCTCCATGTCTCTTTTGGTCTACCCTTACTTCTGTTCCCCTGTGCTGTCCATCTTAGTGATATTTTTGGTAGTGAGTTGTCAGTTATTCGGAGCACATGTCCCAACCATCGCCAGCGTTTTTCCTCAATAATTGCTGCCAGTGGATTCATCTGCATTTCTGCCAACAAGATGTTATTTCTTATGGTGTTTAAAATCTAACCGCAGTACATGATATTTTTGTTCAAGTTTTAAAATGCTGAATGAAAACAATTTTTGTTTGTTTGTATACGACTGTTTTTTTTCCACAGTCGATGTTCGGTATTGAAATGTTTTCGAAGCAGAACAGCCTCGAAGTATTTTGGATTCCGGACGACATGGGAAAGTAAGTCTAATGAGATGAAGGCGAGGTCTGGAAGACATGGGAAAGTAAGTCTAATGAGATGAAGGCGAGGTCTGGAAGACATGGGAAAGTAAGTCTAATGAGATGAAGGCGAGGTCTGGAAGACATGGGAAAGTAAGTCTAATGAGATGAAGGTGAGGTCTGGACATGGGAAAGTAAGTCTAATGAGATGAAGGCGAGGTCTGGAAGACATGGGAAAGTAAGTCTAATGAGATGAAGGCGAGGTCTGGACATGGGAAAGTAAGTCTAATGAGATGAAGGCGAGGTCTGGACATGGGAAAGTAAGTCTAATGAGATGAAGGCGAGGTCTGGACATGGGAAACTTGTAAAACTTCCTGTTTTGGGAACATATATTTCCGCTTGTGAACATTTTTATCAGAATTCACATTTAATGAAAATTAGGGCGGCCATTTTTGTAAGAGGTGAAAATGTTTAGAGGTGCACAGAACAATTTTTAAAACAACTGTTGAGAGTCGGATGAATCTGAGAAGTGGGATGTACTTTAGAGACCTCTTTCAGTCGCCATCAGCAGGACTTTTAAAAAATCATCATCATCATCATCATCATCTCATTCTGCTTCTTCCTTTGTATCGTCTTCATCTTTTTTTTTCACTGCAAGCAGTTCCTGCACAAGTTTCTATCAGCTGCTACTTTCATAACTATTTTGTACAAAAATCTATTTCTAAATTGCTCTTATAAAAATCTATTTCTAAATTGCTCTTATAAAAATCTATTTCTAATTTGTTCCTCTAAAAATCCATTTCTAACTTGTTCCTCTAAAAAAAAAAACCAAACTAACATTTGAACACAGCAATAAGAAAAGAAAGCTGGCAAAGTTGTCAGAAATTTTCTGGACTTGTCTGATATTTTTATTTATCCACCATCAGATTTGTATGTCCCTTCCGCAAACTTTGTCTCCCTAACAGCACTCCTGTAGGCCTCTCGGTTGTGAGCAAGATGACCTGCTGCTCATGCATCCATTTGCAGATCATCAACGATGTCTTGCAGCCATCTTCGCCTTGGTCTTCCTCGCTTTCTTTTTCCCATTATGTACCCTTCCAAGACAGTCTTCTTTAGATTATCATGACATTTAATGTGTCCAAAATATTTAAGTTTTCTCTCTTTAATCCTCTTTACTAGCCAGCCTTCTTCGTTTAATCCTCTTTACTAGCCAGCCTTCTTCGTTTAATCCTTTTTACTAGCCAGCCTTCTTCGATACTAAGTTCTTGTATTATGGATATATTTGTTCTTTTTTGTGTCCATGATATTTGAAGAACTCTTTTGTAGCATTTACATTCAAAGGCATTTATGTGTTTCTCCGCTGTTTTGTTAAGTGTCCAGGTCTCACAGGCATATGTTGGGACAGGAAATATCTTACATCTTTCTCATGCTGTTAACTTACATCTTTCTCATGCTGTTAACTTACATCTTTCTCATGCTGTTAACTTACATCTTTCTCATGCTGTTAACTTACATCTTTCTCATGCTGTTAATTTACATCTTTCTCATGCTGTTAACTTACATCTTTCTCATGCTGTTAAACGCCACATAAACGCTGCATAGTTGTTTGCCAAGTTTTCCTGTTCTCGGCGAGTATTTTTATCTTCATCGAGGGATGTTATGCCCGCTAAACTGGCTTCTCTTAATATCTTCTGTAGAGTTTCACGTGGTCAAACTCTTTTTCTTCAGCCTGTTGTGTTCCACTTGATAGCTTGTTTTGGTATTCTCTGATTGTTTCTTCTCATCAAATGACCTACATATGTCCATCTTCTTTTTCTGATCACCCATGAGACAGATTGTTGTTTGCTCATCTGTCTTATCTCTGTGTTGTTCTTAAATTCATTCCACTTTATACCAAGTATTTTCCTTAGGCATTTATTTTCAAAAGAGTCTAATTTCTTGTCTGTTTCTTTAGTTGATTTCCAGCTTTCACATGCATAAATGAGAGTGGATATTACATTTGAATTGAATAATCTTAACTTGGTTTTTGTGCTTATAACTTTTGAATTCCATATGTTCTCAAGATTTTTGAAGGACAATGCTGCTTTTGCAATTCTAATTCTAACTTCCTTCCTGGTGTCACCATCCTGGTCTATGTAGCTGCCAAGGTATGCAGATTTGTTTACTTAATCAACAGCTGTCCCTTCTATGTATATTTTTTCTTCTTGATTAATGACAAGTTTCATTATTTTTTTTTATTGGAAATATGCATGCCATTAAAAAAAAATAAGATTACATAGTCATCAATATTTGCTCTTAAAAATCTTATTTTTGTAGTTCTGTTTGTTCCTCTCCACAGATTCTTTAGTTGTTTTACTTTCTGAAGAGCGATAGATGTCCTTTTAATTTCCCTCATTGTATCTCCATTGTTAGTTAGTAATGATCCAAGATATTCAAAATTCTCCACCTCTTCCAATTTAACTACCATATGAGGAAAAAAAAGTTCCTTCTCTAAAGCTCTGTGTAAAGACTGCAGTGAATATTTTGGTTGACTAAAGCTCCAGATAAAGACTGCAGATATAACAGTGAATATTTTGGTTGACTAAAGCTCCAGATAAAGACTGCAGTTATAACAATGAATATTTTGGTTGACTAAAGCTCCAGGTAAAGACTGCAGATATAACAGTAAATATTTTGGTTGACTAAAGCTCCAGATAAAGACTGCAGTTATAACAGTGAATATTTTGGTTGACTAAAGCTCCAGATAAAGACTGCAGTTATAACAATGAATATTTTGGTTGACTAAAGCTCCTGATAAAGACTGCAGTTATAACAATGAATATTTTGGTTGACTAAAGCTCCAGATAAAGACTGCAGTTATAACAATGAATATTTTGGTTGACTAAAGCTCCAGATAAAGACTGCAGTTATAACAGTGAATATTTTGGTTGACTAAAGCTCCAGATAAAGACTGCAGATATAACAGTGAATATTTTGGTTGACTAAAGCTCCAGATAAAGACTGCAGTTATAACAATGAATATTTTGGTTGACTAAAGCTCCAGATAAAGACTGCAGTTATAACAGTGAATATTTTGGTTGACTAAAGCTCCAGATAAAGACTGTAGTTATAACAGTGAATATTTTGGTTGACTAAAGCTCCAGTTAAAGACTGCAGTTATAACAGTCATTTTTGTATTAGAAAGCAATACAGAACATCTCTGATAGATGTAAGGGCTTATAGGTGTGCAGATGTTAGCAGTGATCACAACCTGTGCATAGGGAAAATAAAACTAAAATTGAAAAGCCAAAACAAGAAGTCAATACAGAAAGATAAACAGCCACAGCCTACAAGAAGAGAATACTAACAGTAATTTCAATCAGGAACTTGCCAATCATTCCACAACACTCAGTGAAGTTGAGGAGATAGGTATAGATGAATTATGGAATTCTTACAGCACAGCCATAATCACAGCAGCAAAAGCAAGCACTGGACTGAAAAAACCAAATAGAAAAGCATGATATCAGAAAACATATGGAATTATATACATGAAAGACGAGCAGTCAAATTAGACATGCTGAATGTAAAAACAGATCTTGGAAAAGATCTTGTGAAAGCAACATACAAAGAAACAGACAAGAAAGTAAAAAGTTCAGCCAGAAGGGATAAAAGAGAATACATATACAATATTGCAAAAGGGGCAGAGAAAGCAGCAAAAACAGGAGACAGCAAAACTTTATATAACATACAAAAGAGGCTGACAGGTACTATTACATCTAAAGAAAGACCAGTCCTTAGCAAAACTGGAACCCTATTAACATCAAATAAAGACCAAAAGCAAAGATGGGCTGAACACTTCCAAGAAATACTTAATCGACCACACCCAAAAGAATTGTTAAACCTTTAAACCGACTTACCAGCCCCACAACTAAATGTCAATCTCGATGAAATTAAATTGCATGAAATTGAAACAGCAGTGAATTTAATGGCTAACAACAAAGCTGCAGGTGAAGATGAAATAACAGCCGAAATGCTAAAAGCTATCAACTGTGACAACTTGAGACAACTACAGAGAATGTTTAACAAGATTTGGAAAGAAGAAAAGGCCCCTTCTACATGGAAAAAAGGAATCATTGTTAAAATACCAAAAAAAAAGGCAACCTTAGTGACTGTAACAATTGGAGAGGAGTAAGTCTAATGAGATGGAGGCAGGGTCTGGAAGACATGGGAAAGTAAGTCTAATGAGATGGAGGCAGGGTCTGGAAGACATGGGAAAGTAAGTCTAATGAGATGGAGGGGGGGTCTGGACATGGGAAAGTAAGTCTAATGAGATGGAGGGGGGGTCTGGAAGACATGGGAAAGTAAGTCTAATGAGATGGAGGCAGGGTCTGGAAGACATGGGAAAGTAAGTCTAATGAGATGGAGGGGGGGGGGGGTCTGGACATGGGAAAGTAAGTCTAATGAGATGGAGGGGGGGGGTCTGGACATGGGAAAGTAAGTCTAATGAGATGGAGGGGGGGGTCTGGACATGAGAAAGTAAGTCTAATGAGATGGAGGGGGGGGTCTGGACATGAGAAAGTAAGTCTAATGAGATGGAGGGGGGGGGGGGTCTGGACATGAGAAAGTAAGTCTAATGAGATGGAGGGGGGGGGTCTGGACATGGAAAAGTAAGTCTAATGAGATGGAGGGAGGGTCTGGACATGAGAAAGTAAGTCTAATGAGATGGAGGCGAGGTACTAGAAATGAAATACACAGAAACAAACTTGTACATATTTACCTTGTATGTGTATAACTTGTAAAGCTTCCTGTTTTGGGAACATATATTTCCGCTTGTGAACATTTTTATCAGAATTCACATTTAATGAAAATTAGGGCGGCCATTTTTGTAAGAGGTGAAAATGTTTAGAGGTGCACAGAACAATTTTTAAAACAACTGTTGAGAGTCGGATGAATCTGAGAAGTGGGATGTACTTTAGAGACCTCTTTCAGTCGCCATCAGCAGGACTTTTAAAAAATCATCATCATCATCATCATCTCATTCTGCTTCCTCCTTTGTATCGTCTTCATCTTTTTTTTTTCATTGCAAGCAGTTCCTGCACAAGTTTCTATCAGCTGCTACTTCCATAACTATTTTGTACAAAAATCTATTTCTAATTTGTTCCTCTAAAAATCCATTTCTAACTTGTTCCTCTAAAAAAAAACAAAAAAACTAACATTTGAACACAGCAATAAGAAAAGAAAACTGGCAAAGTTGTCAGAAATTTTCTGGACTTGTCTGATATTTTTATTTATCCACCATCAGATTTGTATGTCCCTTCCGCAAACTTTGGCTCCCTAACAGCACTCCTGTAGGCCTCTCGGTTGTGAGCAAGATGGCCTGCTGCTGATGCATCCATTTGCAGATCATCAACGATGTCTTGCAGCCATCTTCGCCTTGGTCTTCCTCTCTTTCTTTTTCCCATTATGTACCCTTCCATGACGGTCTTCTTTAGATTATCATGACGTTTAATGTGTCCAAAATATTTAAATTTTCTCTCTTTAATCCTCTTTACTAGCCAGCCTTCTTCGTTTAATCCTCTTTACTAGCCAGCCTTCTTCGTTTAATCCTCTTTACTAGCCAGCCTTCTTCGATACTAAGTTCTTGTATTATGGATACATTTGTTCTTTTTTGTGTCCATGATATTTGAAGAACTCTTCTGTAGCATTTACATTCAAAGGCATTTATGTGTTTCTCAGCTGTTTTGTTAAGTGTCCAGGTGTCACAGGCATATGTTGGGACAGGAAATATCTTACATCTTTCTCATGCTGTTAAACTTACATCTTTCTCATGCTGTTAAACTTACATCTTTCTCATGCTGTTAAACTTACATCTTTCTCATGCTGTTAAACTTACATCTTTCTCATGCTGTTAAACTTACATCTTTCTCATGCTGTTAAACTTACATCTTTCTCATGCTGTTAAACTTACATCTTTCTCATGCTGTTAAACTTACATCTTTCTCATGCTGTTAAACGCCACATAAACGCTGCATAGTTGTTTGCCAAGTTTTCCTGTTCTCGGCGAGTTTTTCCATCTTCATCAAGGGAGGTTATGCCCGCTAAACTGGCTTCTCTTAATATCTTCTGTAGAGTTTCACATGGTCAAACTCTTTTTCTTCAGCCTGTTGTGTTCCACTTGATAGCTTGTTTTGGTATTCTCTGATTGTTTCTTCTCATCAAATGACCTACATATGTCCATCTTCTTTTTCTGATCACCCATGAGACAGATTGTTGTTTGCTCATCTGTCTTATCTGTGTTGTTCTTAAATTCATTCTACTTTATACCAAGTATTTTCCTTAGGCATTTATTTTCAAAAGAGTCTAATTTCTTGTCTGTTTCTTTAGTTGATTTCCAGCTTTCACATGCATAAATGAGAGTGGATATTACATTTGAATTGAATAATCTTAACTTGGTTTTTGTGCTTATAACTTTTGAATTCCATATGTTCTCAAGATTTTTGAAGGACAATGCTGCTTTTGCAATTCTAATGAGATGGAGGGGGGGGGGGGTCTGGACATGGGAAAGTAAGTCTAATGAGATGGAGGGGGGGGGTCTGGACATGGGAAAGTAAGTCTAATGAGATGGAGGGGGGGTCTGGACATGAGAAAGTAAGTCTAATGAGATGGAGGGGGGGGGTCTGGACATGAGAAAGTAAGTCTAATGAGATGGAGGGGGGGGGGTCTGGACATGAGAAAGTAAGTCTAATGAGATGGAGGGGGGGGGTCTGGACATGGAAAAGTAAGTCTAATGAGATGGAGGGGGGGGGGGGTCTGGACATGAGAAAGTAAGTCTAATGAGATGGAGGCGAGGTACTAGAAATGAAATACACAGAAACAAACTTGTACATATTTACCTTGTATATCGTATAACTTGTAAAGCTTCCTGTTTTGGGAACATATATTTCCGCTTGTGAACATTTTTATCAGAATTCACATTTAATGAAAATTAGGGCGGCCATTTTTGTAAGAGGTGAAAATGTTTAGAGGTGCACAGAACAATTTTTAAAACAACTGTTGAGAGTCGGATGAATCTGAGAAGTGGGATGTACTTTAGAGACCTCTTTCAGTCGCCATCAGCAGGACTTTTAAAAAATCATCATCATCATCATCATCTCATTCTGCTTCCTCCTTTGTATCGTCTTCATCTTTTTTTTTTCATTGCAAGCAGTTCCTGCACAAGTTTCTATCAGCTGCTACTTCCATAACTATTTTGTACAAAAATCTATTTCTAATTTGTTCCTCTAAAAATCCATTTCTAACTTGTTCCTCTAAAAAAAAAAAAAAAAACTAACATTTGAACACAGCAATAAGAAAAGAAAACTGGCAAAGTTGTCAGAAATTTTCTGGACTTGTCTGATATTTTTATTTATCCACCATCAGATTTGTATGTCCCTTCCGCAAACTTTGGCTCCCTAACAGCACTCCTGTAGGCCTCTCGGTTGTGAGCAAGATGGCCTGCTGCTGATGCATCCATTTGCAGATCATCAACGATGTCTTGCAGCCATCTTCGCCTTGGTCTTCCTCTCTTTCTTTTTCCCATTATGTACCCTTCCATGACGGTCTTCTTTAGATTATCATGACGTTTAATGTGTCCAAAATATTTAAATTTTCTCTCTTTAATCCTCTTTACTAGCCAGCCTTCTTCGTTTAATCCTCTTTACTAGCCAGCCTTCTTCGTTTAATCCTCTTTACTAGCCAGCCTTCTTCGATACTAAGTTCTTGTATTATGGATACATTTGTTCTTTTTGTGTCCATGATATTTGAAGAACTCTTCTGTAGCATTTACATTCAAAGGCATTATGTGTTTCTCAGCTGTTTTGTTAAGTGTCCAGGTGTCACAGGCATATGTTGGGACAGGAAATATCTTACATCTTTCTCATGCTGTTAAACTTACATCTTTCTCATGCTGTTAAACTTACATCTTTCTCATGCTGTTAAACTTACATCTTTCTCATGCTGTTAAACTTACATCTTTCTCATGCTGTTAAACTTACATCTTTCTCATGCTGTTAAACTTACATCTTTCTCATGCTGTTAAACTTACATCTTTCTCATGCTGTTAAACTTACATCTTTCTCATGCTGTTAAACGCCACATAAACGCTGCATAGTTGTTTGCCAAGTTTTCCTGTTCTCGGCGAGTTTTTCCATCTTCATCAAGGGAGGTTATGCCCGCTAAACTGGCTTCTCTTAATATCTTCTGTAGAGTTTCACATGGTCAAACTCTTTTTCTTCAGCCTGTTGTGTTCCACTTGATAGCTTGTTTTGGTATTCTCTGATTGTTTCTTCTCATCAAATGACCTACATATGTCCATCTTCTTTTTCTGATCACCCATGAGACAGATTGTTGTTTGCTCATCTGTCTTATCTGTGTTGTTCTTAAATTCATTCTACTTTATACCAAGTATTTTCCTTAGGCATTTATTTTCAAAAGAGTCTAATTTCTTGTCCATTTCTTTAGTTGATTTCCAGCTTTCACAAGCATAAATGAGGGTGGATATTACATTTGAATTGAATAATCTTAACTTGGTTTTTGTGCTTATAACTTTTGAATTCCATATGTTCTCAAGATTTTTGAAGGACAATGCTGTTTTTGCAATTCTAACTTCCTTCCTGGTGTCACAGGCATATGTTGGGACAGGAAATATCTTACATCTTTCTCATGCTGTTAAACTTACATCTTTCTCATGCTGTTAACTTACATCTTTCTCATGCTGTTAACTTACATCTTTCTCATGCTGTTAACTTACATCTTTCTCATGCTGTTAAACTTACATCTTTCTCATGCTGTTAAACTTACATCTTTCTCATGCTGTTAAACTTACATCTTTCTCATGCTGTTAAACTTACATCTTTCTCATGCTGTTAAACGCCACATAAACGCTGCATAGTTGTTTGCCAAGTTTTCCTGTTCTCGGCGAGTTTTTCCATCTTCATCAAGGGAGGTTATGCCCGCTAAACTGGCTTCTCTTAATATCTTCTGTAGAGTTTCACATGGTCAAACTCTTTTTCTTCAGCCTGTTGTGTTCCACTTGATAGCTTGTTTTGGTATTCTCTGATTGTTTCTTCTCATCAAATGACCTACATATGTCCATCTTCTTTTTCTGATCACCCATGAGACAGATTGTTGTTTGCTCATCTGTCTTATCTGTGTTGTTCTTAAATTCATTCTACTTTATACCAAGTATTTTCCTTAGGCATTTATTTTCAAAAGAGTCTAATTTCTTGTCCATTTCTTTAGTTGATTTCCAGCTTTCACAAGCATAAATGAGGGTGGATATTACATTTGAATTGAATAATCTTAACTTGGTTTTTGTGCTTATAACTTTTGAATTCCATATGTTCTCAAGATTTTTGAAGGACAATGCTGTTTTTGCAATTCTAACTTCCTTCCTGGTGTCACCATCCTGGTCTATGTAGCTGCCAAGGTATGCAGATTTGTTTACTTCATCAACAGCTGTCCCTTCTATGTATATTTTTTCTTCTTGATTAATGACAAGTTTCATTATTTTTTTTTTATTGGAAAGATGCATGCCATTAAAAAAAATAAGATTACATAGTCATCAATATTTGCTCTTAAAAATCTTATTTTTGTAGTTCTGTTTGTTCCTCTCCACAGATTCTTTAGTTGTTTTACTTTTTGAAGAGCGATAGATGTCCTTTTAATTTCCCTCATTGTATCTCCATTATTAGTTAGTAATGATCCAAGATATTCAAAATTCTCCACCTCTTCCAATTTAACTACCATATGAGGAAAAAAAAGTTCCTTCTCTAAAGCTCTATGTAAAGACTGCAGTGAGTATTTTGGTTGACTAAAGCTCCAGATAAAGACTGCAGTTATAACAATGAATATTTTGGTTGACTAAAGCTACAGGTAAAGACTGTAGTTATAACAATGAATATTTTGGTTGACTAAAGCTACAGGTAAAGACTGTAGTTATAACAATGAATATTTTGGTTGACTAAAGCTACAGGTAAAGACTGCAGTTATAACAATGAATATTTTGGTTGACTAATGCTACAGGTAAAGACTGTAGTTATAACAATGAATATTTTGGTTGACTAAAGCTACAGGTAAAGACTGTAGTTATAACAATGAATATTTTGGTTGACTAAAGCTCCAGTTAAAGACTGTAGTTATAACAATGAATATTTTGGTTGACTAAAGCTCCAGTTAAAGACTGTAGTTATAACAATGAATATTTTGGTTGACTAAAGCTCCAGTTAAAGACTGTAGTTATAACAGTGAATATTTTGGTTGACTAAAGCTCCAGTTAAAGACTGCAGTTATAACAGTCATTTTTGTATTAGAAAGCAATACAGAACATCTCTGATAGATGTAAGGGCTTATAGGGGTGCAGATGTTAGCAGTGATCACAACCTGTGCATAGGGAAAATAAAACTAAAATTGAAAAGCCAACACAAGAAATCAGTACACAGAAAGATAAACAGCCACAGCCTACAAGAAGAACATAATAACATTAATTTCAATCAGGAACTTGCCAATCATTCCAAAACACCCAGTGAAGTTGAGGAGATAGGTATAGATGAATTATGGAATTCTTACAGCACAGCCATAATCACAGCAGCAAAAGCAAGTGCTGGACTGAAAAAACCAAATAGAAAAGCATTGATATCAGAAAACATATGGAATTATATACATGAAAGACGAGCAGTCAAATTAGACATGTTGAATGTAAAAACAGATCTTGGAAAAGATCTTGTGAAAGCAACATACAAAGAAATAGACAAGAAAGTAAAAAGTTCAGCCAGAAGGGATAAAAGAGAATACATATACAATATTGCAAAAGGGGCAGAGAAAGCAGCAAAAACAGGAGACAGCAAAACTTTATATAACATACAAAAGAGGCTAACAGGTACTATTACATCTAAAGAAAGACCAATCCTTAGCAAAACTGGAACCCTATTAACATCAAGTAAAGACCAAAAGCAAAGATTGGCTGAACACTTCCAAGAAATACTCAATCGACCACACCCAAAAGAATTGTTAAACCTTTAAACCGACTTACCAGCCCCACAACTAAATGTCAATCTCGATGAAATTAAATTGCATGAAATTGAAACAGCAGTGAATTTAATGGCTAACAACAAAGCTGCAGGTGAAGATGAAATAACAGCCGAAATGCTAAAAGCTATCAACTGTGACAACTTGAGACAACTACAGAGAATGTTTAACAAGATTTGGAAAGAAGAAAAGGCCCCTTCTACATGGAAAAAAGGAATCATTGTTAAAATACCAAAAAAAAAGGCAACCTTAGTGACTGTAACAATTGGAGAGGAGTAACCTTAATATCAGTTGTGTCAAAAGTATTTTGCAAGGTCATTTTGAACAGACTCAAAGATATAGTGGATACTGCAATGAGAGAAGAACAAGCAGGATTTCGAAAAGGGAGAAGCTGTCTCGACCAGATCTTTACTCTCAGAATAATACTTGAAGAACATATTGAAAAGTAGAAACCATTAATACTGAACTTCATAGACATTAAAAAGACATTTGATAACATACACAGAGATTCATTGTGGAGAATTTTAAGTCTATATGGAATACCATCTAAAACTGTCAACATCATTAAGGACTTACACAATGGATATGTTTGTGCAGTCAAGACAGAAGAAGGGATGAGTGAATGGTTCCAAACTGAAACAGGCGTGAAACAAGGATGTATACTGTCTCCTTTACTTTTTGGAATTACAATAGACTTCATAATGAAAAAATGCTGCACAGGTAACACAGGTATTGACTGGGTACATGGGACCCAACTAGAAGATCTTGATTTTGCTGATGACATAACTCTTATCAGTAATAATGTGAATTCCATGCAAGAAAAAACAGATAGCCTATCTTCACTGGCTAGCAAAATAGGACTTGAAATTAACAAGGACAAAACAAAAATAATGAAAATTCCCATCAATCAAAATGGAAAAATACACATAGAAGGGACAGATATTGAAGAAGTCAATCAATTTGCATACTCTGGCAGTTACATAGACCAGGATGGTGACACCAGAAAGGAAGTTAGAATCAGAATTGCAAAAGCAGCATCTATCTTCAGGAATCTTGAGAACATATGAAATTCAAAAGTTAGAAGCACAAAAACCAAAGATGGGCTGAACACTTCCAAGAAATACTTAATCGACCACACCCAAAAGAATTGTTAAACCTTGAAACTGACTTACCAGCCCCACAACTAAATGTCAGCCTAGATGAAATTAAACTGCATGAAATTGAAACAGCAGTGAATTTAATGGCTAACAACAAAGCTGCAGGTGAAGATGAAATAACAGCCGAAATGCTAAAAGCTATCAATAGTGATAACATGAGACAACTACAGAGAATGTTTAACAAGATTTGGAAAGAAGAAAAGGTCCCTTCTACATGGAAAAAAGGAATCATTGTTAAAATACAAAAAAAAAAGGCAACCTTAGTGACTGTAACAATTGGAGAGGAGTAACCTTAATATCAGTTGTGTCAAAAGTATTTTGCAAGGTCATTTTGAATAGACTCAAAGATATAGTGGATACTGCAATGAGAGAAGAACAAGCAGGATTTCGAAAAGGGAGAAGCTGTCTCGACCAGATCTTTACTCTCAGAATAATACTTGAAGAACATATTGAAAAGTAGAAACCATTAATACTGAACTTCATAGACATTAAAAAGACATTTGATAACATACACAGAGATTCATTGTGGAGAATTTTAAGTCTATATGGAATACCATCTAAAACTGTCAACATCATTAAGGACTTACACAATGGATATGTTTGTGCAGTCAAGACAGAAGAAGGGATGAGTGAATGGTTCCAAACTGAAACAGGCGTGAAACAAGGATGTATACTGTCTCCTTTACTTTTTGGAATTACAATAGACTTCATAATGAAAAAATGCTGCACAGGTAACACAGGTATTGACTGGGTACATGGGACCCAACTAGAAGATCTTGATTTTGCTGATGACATAACTCTTATCAGTAATAATGTGAATTCCATGCAAGAAAAAACAGATAGCCTATCTTCACTGGCTAGCAAAATAGGACTTGAAATTAACAAGGACAAAACAAAAATAATGAAAATTCCCATCAATCAAAATGGAAAAATACACATAGAAGGGACAGATATTGAAGAAGTCAATCAATTTGCATACTCTGGCAGTTACATAGACCAGGATGGTGACACCAGAAAGGAAGTTAGAATCAGAATTGCAAAAGCAGCATCTATCTTCAGGAATCTTGAGAACATATGAAATTCAAAAGTTAGAAGCACAAAAACCAAGTTAAGACTATTCAATTCAAATGTAATATCCACCCTCATTTATGCTTGTGAAAGCTGGAAAACAACTAAAGAAATAGACAAGAAATTAAATTCTTTTGGAAACAAATTCCTAAGGAAAATACTCAGCATCAAGTGGAACGAATTCAAGAACAATGCAGAGATAAGACAGATGACTAAACAACAACCAGTCTCATGGGTGATCAGGGAAAGGAGATGGACATATGTTGGTCACTTGACGAGAAGAAATGATCAGAGAATCCCAAAACAAGCTATCAAGTGAAACACAACAGGCCAAAGAAAAAGAGGCAGACGGCGTGAAACTCTGAAGAGGACATTGTTAAGAGAGGCCAAATTAACAGACATAAAATCCTTTGATGAGGTTGAAAAACTTGCTGAAGACAGGAAAAATTGGCGAACTACTTTGCAAGCCCTATGTGACGTTTAACGGCACGGGAAGGATATAAGATATAACAGTGAATATTTTGGTTGACTAAATTTCCAGATAAAGACTGCAGTTATAACAGTGAATATTTTTGTTGACCAAAGGTCCAGGTAAAGAACAATGAATATTTTGGTTGACTCTTCTTCTTCTTCTTCATTCGCTTCTACCACCAAGACCGCCCTGTGATCCTACTGAATTTACGCCTGTGGTCCTCGTTAAGTCCTGTGGTCCCCAAGAGGACCACAAGAGGTTCAGAGTATCGCAGGGCTTGAGCCTGTATTCTTGGTGGGTCTCTGAAGCGGATTGTGTGACACTGTGGTTCTTCATTGCGCCAGTTTAGTCTAGAGTTGGACCTTCTCACTGGAAAACCTCGACGTGTTTTGGATATCAGTATATCCCCACTGAGTGAGAGGTGGTAGCCCACCCAGGCCAGAGCTGGACTTTCCCACCGGAAAACCTCGACGTGTTTTGAGATACCCGTGTATCACCGCCGGGTGAGATGTGGTTGCCCATTCAGTCCAGAGTTGGACTTTCTCACCGGAAAACCTCGACGTGTTTTGAGACACCCGTGTATCACCGCTGGGTGAGATGTGGTTGCCCATTCAGTCCAGAGTTGGATTTTCTCACCGGAAAACCTCCGCGTGATTAGGATACACAAGCGTCCCCGCCGGGTGAGAGGTAGTTGCCTATCTAGACTGTCCTGGTCTAGTGTCTCTGACTTCAGCATTTTGTGGTTGTGGCCACTACCCTTCCTAGTTGTGACCAGGATGGAGCTTTTGTCCAGAAGGACGAATCCTCGCCACTAGTGACTTCCACCCCTGGGTTGAGCTGGTTTATGCATATTATCCCAGTATGGGCGTGTTTGGGACGTGACTGACCTCTAGAGCGGAGGTGGCATGACATGTCTAGCCATTAAGTTCCACCCCTGGTGTATGCCAGTTTAGGCATATTTCACCAGTGTAGGTGTATTTCGGACGTGGCCAGCCTCTAGAGCAGAGGTGCCGTGGTATGTGTAGCTCTCTCAGCGATACTACTGGACATACCGATTAAATTTCACATTATCCTTTCCACCACCTTTTCACATCAACGCCGCACAGCAACCTTTATTTCTTTTCCGCAGTTTCTTCCTTGACCGGGTAGAGCTTCCCTCCACGCAGGGCATCTGAAGAGTCTCGCCAGCAGTGTTTTGGCTGACTAATGCTCCAGATAAAGACTGCAGTTATAACAGTGAATATTTTGGCTGACTAAAATACTAACATGGCTGGTTGGGCCATGTAGAAAGAATGGAAGAAAACAAATGACAATTATGTATGCACAAGAGATGAAGGAAACAAGACCAAGGGGGTAGACCAAGACATAGAAAGACAACATAGAAGAGGATATAAAAGAAATTGGTGTCACCAGCTGGAGAGAGAAGATTAAGAATAGAGAGGAATGGAATGAACTTTATCTGCAGCAATGAGCCATAATGGCTTGGAAGAAGAAGAAGAAGAAGAAGAAGAAGAAGAAGAAGAAGAAGAAGAAGAAGAAGAAGAAAAGAATAACATTCAGGATGTTCAGTTGTTCATGTTGGATGTTCAACTGTTCATGTTTAGTGTTAAGTTGTTCATGTTTTTGCTGTGTAGTTTAAATATTTTTGTCCAATTCTTCTAGGAAAGAAAGAAACCTGACAAAGATTTGAAGGACTTTATTTCACCAAACCTCAATACATGGCTTTTAAAAATCAGAAAAGCTGTGAACAGAAGGCGATCTGTAGCATTTCAATGAAATGATTCTCAGCCTTACAATCTGTAAGAATAATCTGAAACATTGCATAATATCTCTACATATAGTGATCTCTTTCTTTGCTGAGAAATGGAAGAGTTCCAGGATATTCACTAAATTTCATTCCATTAAATGAAGAGTTACCGGATAGAAAAAAAAATTTGTTCCGCTATATACCGCACTTTAGAGTTATATTATTTCACTAAATGAAGAGCTACGACAACAAGTATGTGTCAAAGCCAAAGAGATAGTTAACGTGATAGATGTTATAAGAAGGGAAAGTTTATTCTAAGGAAAGAGAAGTTAAGAGCTGCGAGTTAGCTAAATCCTCGCGTCCTTAGAAACTGGAAAATTAAACATTTTATCTGGAGCTGGAGAAACGAAATATCTCCGGCTGCTGGAAGACGCTGCCGAAAGCGAAACTGGAACTAGACAAAGGATTGTTGACAGAGGCCAGCCTGGTTCGCCAGACTGACCTGATAATGCTGTCCACGCTGCTCCACATTCCCCCAGATATCTCCGGTGGTTTCAGCGTGTCAGAGATGCACTTCTGTTTGGGCTTGTCACATCTCATGTAATCTCCACACTGGCTGTCCTGTGTGCAGGTTGGAAGCGGTTCACAGCGAACTATTTCCTTGCTGAAGAACTCATGGACACCATCGATGTTCCGGAGACTTCCAATCCTCATTGGAGCGAAGGGCGCATGTGCAGAGTCCCCATGTTCCACTGGCCAGTCTCTCATTGGTTCTACCCCTAACTCTTTCTGGCGCTGCCGGAAGCGCTCGTAGAGACAGTCAATGTAGGAGTGATGGAACCAGAAAATGGGGTCGTAGGCAGCAGTTTCCACCTGGGAAAAGTTGAAGGTTACACGGGTCAAAAATATTAGCAACACAGCAAGCGGTGGCTCACAGGCGAGAAAATTAGCAACATCTATTAGATGGTAACAGCATAAACAGAACATAAATATGTTGAGAAAATTACGAGACACGGACAATGAAAAAATTAGACGAGGTGTATGTTTCAGTTTTACAAAAAGACAGAAAGTGTGAGAAAAGTGGGCAAGAACAAGAGTGGCAGAAAGTAAGATGTGCACGTATAAATGAAGAACATACAGTATTTCCGGCAAAAGCCTTTTTCAAGGACTACATATAAAAATCATACAGCCGATAAAAAGACTAAAAGTAGATGAAAAGTTAAACATTTACCTCTTTTTTAAAATTTTTTTTAAAATATCTTCCTTGTAAGAAAGATAAGCTTAAATGCCTCAACATAGATGTTAGTAAGCAGAAAGTAGAAGTAGGTGATTTGCTGAGAAATGAGGTAAAGACAGAATGGCAAACTACAAACAACACATGATTGATAAGTTCTGGGCATTAGCTACAACAGATTATTTGTGGACAACTTTTTGGGGTTATTTCTCAACATAGCCCCCTTGCAAGTTTATGCACTTAGTCCAGCGATCCCGGAGCATACGGATCCCTTCTTTGTAAAAGTCAGCATCTTGTGGTCTAGAAAGTGGTCTACACCATGAATAACGTCATCATTTGAAGCAAATTTGCGACCACTGAGCTCCTTTTTGAGTTTGGTAAACAGGTAATAGTCTGAAGGGGCCAAATCTGGGGAATAAAGAGGATGTTCAAGAAGCTGGAATGGCAGCCATTTCCACCACCGACTTATGAACTGGAGCATTGTCTTGCTGAAAGATGACTCCTCTCGTTAATTTCCTTCGATGCTTTCCCTTCAATGTGACCCGCAGTTGCTTCATAGGATTAGCGTAATAGGCCCCGGAGACTGTTCTGCCCTTTTGAAGATAGTAGCACAGCTTCTGAATCCAAAAAAATGGAAGATATCAATCTGCCTGCAGACAGAACCACCCTTGCTTTCTTTAGAGGTGGGGATCCATGATGTTTCAACTGCTTTGACTGTTCTTTGGTTTCTGGCTGAAAAGATGAATCCAAGTCTCATCCATAGTCACAAACTGCTGAAGAAACTTTTCAGGATCTGCAGAAAAATGGGCAAGATTGTCTCTTGACATGCTGAGATGCTGTCGTTTGTGATCAACTCCAAGAAGTTTCGGGACCCATCGAGCAGAGACCTTTTTCATTTGAAGATCATTATAAATAATGGCATGAACACGTTCCTGGGAGATGCCCAACTCAGTAGCAATGTACCCCTCAGTTAGTCATCGATCCTAGCTAGTTCTCTCGTGGCTAGACGGCTGCTCGTCCTACCAGAATCCGTGTTCGAATCCCAGGTAATTCTCTTGTGATTTTTCTTTCTCTCACGTCTCACTAAAGTGCTTTGTCTACGATTTTTTCGAGGTCTAATCCTACAAAATTTGTTCTCTTACTTTACCGCTCAACTCTTTGCCCATCTCCACCAAGTTACACAGGATAATTACCTCATTTATCGCCTGATCCGAGAGATTATTCACTTCAACAACAGACAATTCTACCTGCAACTTTCTTCTCTCAAAAAGCAGAAACTTTCTGCTATCCGTCCCTCTACAGCCTCTCCCAGACCCACCACCGCTTCTGCTTCCACTAAGGTGGTTTGTATCCCTCCTGACATTCCACTTTCGGCTGAGGAATTGTCTGTCCTGGGGAAAGCTTTATAGTTTGTTACCCTCCGTCCTTCTGCTGACCAGTTCTCGCTCCTTCAAGATGTCCACCGTTTCCATCGCAGACTGCGGCTGAAGTTCCATTTCCAAGAGTGGCCCAACCTTCATCATCCCAATCCACTTCCGATGATGACCCTTTCTCTCGCTTCTCCAAACAACCATCCACCTGGACACCTTCAGCAGGAGCGTCTCGTTCCTTGGACCTCTACATTGATCACACTCTCCATGAAATCCGCAAGTTTCGCCTTCCCCGTGTACGACACTCTAACCTGACCCCCGGGGAGCAGCGCGCACTTTCTCAACTCCAGCACAGGCGAGATATCGTGATCAAGAGTGCAGACAAGGGCGGGGCCATTGTTTGTTGGAAGAAAGAATTGTACATCCAGGAGGCCATGGGCCAGCTGAGCAACACTAAATTTTATGCCTCTCGTCCTCAAGATCCGACTCTGGCCAACAACCACCATGTTCGTGACATGATCAACGAACTCATCCACAAGACTGATCTTTCTCCTTCTGCTGTTCATCTTACACATCCGCGACAGCTGCTTAGGGAAGCCATCCTTTTATCTACTCCCTAAGATTCACAAACCAGGCAACCCAGGAAGGCCCATAGTGTCCGCTTGTTCCTGCCCTACAGAACAAATCTCTGATTTTCTTGACAGCATCTTTCAACCTCTGGTCACTAGTCTGTCCACTTATCTTAAGGACACGAATCATGCTCTCATTGCTTTTGAGACCCTTACACTCCTGCCTGGTCACATCTACCCTATCTTCACCCTTGATGTAGTATCCTTATACACAACCATCCCACATGATCAGGGACTTCAGGCCGTCAAGTTCTTTCTGAACAAAAGACGCAATCCCTCTATTCCTACGTCTACTATTCTGCGCCTTACACTTGTCCTCCAAGTCAATTCGTTTGAATTCAATGGCCTGTTCTTCGATCAGATTAGTGGTGTGGCCATGGGTATCAAAATGGGCCCTAGCTACGCATGTCTGTTCATGGGCCACTTCGAACACAAGGTTCTGAGAGCCCCTTTCCTACCTTCTATAGACGCTACATTGACGATGGCATTGGCGTCACATCAGTGCCAGAGGAAGACCTTGACAACTTTATCAGTTTTAATAAGGAGTACAATCCTGTTAATTCTTTCACCTCCCATGTCTCTACTACTTCCGCTAACTTTCGTGACATTGCCGTTACTATCGGCCCTACCGGGATTACTACTTCTGTCCACTATAAACCAACAGACTCTCACAGCTATCTCTTGTACTCTTCCTCCAATCCCAGATCGTGTAAGGACTCCATTCCTTTTCCTCAGCTTCTTAGGTTGTGACGTTTGTGTACTGAGGATGTTGATTTCCAGGATAAAGGCCATAAAAGGCTAGATTTCTTCCGTTAACGCGGCTATCCAGACCACGTTCTCTCGTCATCTTGGAACCGCATTAGCCATATATGGCGGCAACAAGCCCTCACCCCTAAACCGCACTGTAGCTCGGACAGGGTGAAACTAGTACTCACATACCACCCTCATAGCTTGGCAGTTAAAACATAGTGTTTCGCCATCTCCATCTCCTCCAGACCGAGCCTGATAGACCTGAACTTTTTGGGGAACCCCCCATTGGTAGCCTACAGACGGAACAAGAACCTCAGGGACCTTCTAGTTCGAAGTCGCCTTAAGACAGATGACATTTTTTTATGGTACCAGACATTGCGGACGTCGTAGATGCAACACTTGTCCATTTGTTGTCGAGGCTAGCCAGACCTCCTTCCCTAAGTCAAGGTTATCAGTTCACCTGCACATCACGCAATATTATTTATGCTATTATGTGCAAACGTTGTGGTATGAAGTATATAGGTGAAACCGGTTTACGCTTAGGAGATCGTTTTTGCCAACATCTTAACGATATTTCTAAGAGGGCCTGGACACATGTGGCTAAACATTTTTGCCTTAGTACCAGAGGGGAAAATAGGACATTTCTGTTAGTGTGATCCGCTTTTGTTCTGCTGATGTACGATCTCGGAGGGTCCTAGAACAGCGCCTTATTTTCCAGGCTGGCTGTCTCCACCAAGCTGGAATTAACAATGTCTTCAGCTTCCTTTACCTTCTTTAGTTTTCCACCCGCCCCTTTTTTGTGATATGGTATTGTCCTATTCACCAGTTTCACATTTTTGCACTGCATGTGTTTATGTTCTTCATTATCTCTCCACTCCCCCACCCCCCCCCCCCGACACCTTCTCCTCTAGCGGCTGTTTTCATTGCCCTTCCCCTACCTGTTTCCCTCCATTCTCCGCCTCTTCTTTACAACTGGCTCTATCGTCTTATCCTTTGTGTGGCCCCACGTGGTCTCTATGCCTCGTCTAGTGGACAAACATTTCTATGATTCCCTACTTTTGGAGGATGTCACATTAAGATAACTTTTTTTTTCATTTAGTTTTTTGTCTCCTTTGTGTATGTAATCCTCGAAAAAGGCTCACGCGGAATATTGGATGTTGTATGTTTTTCATTTATACATTCTCATCTCACTCTTATACTTTCCATTTATTTTTTCTCATTTGACTCACTCCCACTGCCATCTTGTAAAACTGCACCATACACCTCTATCTACCTTTATTATTTGAACCAGTTTTACTGCAGCCGCCATCCCTTTTAGCAGAAAGTATGCAAGTTTCTAACACTGAGCAGAAAGTATGCAAGTTTTTAACATTGAGCAGAAAGTATGCATGTTTCGAACATTGATCAGAAAGTATGCAAGTTTCTAACATTGAGCAGAAAGTATGCAAGTTTCTAACATTGAGCAGAAAGTATGCAAGTTTCTAACATTGAGCAGAAAGTATACACGTTTCTAACATTGAGCAGAAAGTATGCAAGTTTCTAACATTGAGCAGAAAGTATACACGTTTCTAACATTGAGCAGAAAGTATGCAAGTTTCTAACATTGAGCAGAAAGTATACACGTTTCTAACATTGAGCAGAAAGTATGCAAGTTTCTAACATTGAGCAGAAAGTATGCAAGTTTCTAACATTGAGCAGAAAGTATGCAAGTTTCTAACATTGAGCAGAAAGTATGCAAGTTTCTAACATTGAGCAGAAAGTATGCAAGTTTCTAACATTGAGCAGAAAGTATGCAAGTTTCTAACATTGAGCAGAAAGTATGCAAGTTTCTAACATTGAGCAGAAAGTATGCAAGTTTCTAACATTGAGCAGAAAGTATGCAAGTTTCTAACATTGAGCAGAAAGTATGCAAGTTTCTAACATTGAGCAGAAAGTATGCAAGTTTCTAACATTGAGCAGAAAGTATGCAAGTTTCTAACATTGAGCAGAAAGTATGCAAGTTTCTAACATTGAGCAGAAAGTATGCAAGTTTCTAACATTGAGCAGAAAGTATGCAAGTTTCTAACATTGAGCAGAAAGTATGGATATTTACTTCAAACATGAGAATATGACCAGTGACCAGAAAAATGAGGATAAAGATAAAAGCGATGTGGATCCATCATGGGAGCAGAGAGGCAAGCTAGAGACTGAGCTCAGTAGGACAACCTTGACTGAGCTAGCAGCCGGAGCAACTAGCACAGAAGTAACAAAGAAGCGGGACGGAGCTAGCATAGAGCCAGGACAGAGCTAGCATAGAACTGGGACAAAGTCAGCACAGAACTGGGACAGAACCAGCACAGAGCTGGGTCAAAGCTAGCACAGAACTGGGAGAGAACTAGCACAGAGCTGGGACAAAGCTAGCACAGAACTGGGAGAGAACTAGCACAGAGCTGGGACAGAACTAGCAAAGAGCTGGGATAGAGTTAGCACAGAGCTGGGACAGAACTAGCACAGAGCTGGGATGGAGTTAGCACAGAGCTAGGAATAGAATTAGCGCAGAACCGGGACAGAAGTAGTAGAGAGCCAGAACAGAATTAGCACAGAACCCGGATGGAGCTAGCACAGAGCTGGGAGAGAGCTAGCACAGTGCTGGGACATAACTAGCACAGAGCTGGGACAGAACAAGCACATAATTAGCACAGTGCCGGGACAGAACTAACACAGAGCCAGGACAGAACTAGCACAGAACCAGGACAGAACTAACACAGAACCTAAGAGATAATTGGGCAATCAGACTGAACTCTCCACCACACAAAACCCAAGAGAGAAATGGATAATCAGACCGAACTCTCCACCACACAAAACCCAAGAGAGAAATGGATAATCAGACTGAACTCTCCACCACACAAAACCCAAGAGAGAACTGGATAATCAGACCGAACTCTCCACCACACAAAACCCAAGAGAGAACTGGATAATCAGACCAAACTCTCCACCACACAAAACCCAAGAGAGAACTGGATAATCAGACCAAACTCTCCACCACACAAAACCCAAGAGAGAACTGGATAATCAGACCAAACTCTCCACCACACAAAACCCAAGAGACAGAACCAGGATCGGACTAGCACAGAGCCGGGATAAATTTAGCACAGAACAGGGACAGCATGATTCATAGAGCCGGAACAGCATGATACACACAGCCGGGACGGAGATAGTACAGTGTCGAGACAGACCGAGCACAGAGCCGGTACAGAACATGATACACAGAGACTAGCACAAAATCTGGACAGAGTTAACTCCGATTCGGGACAGAACATGATATACAGAGCCAGGACAGAGCATGATACACAGAGCCAGGACATACCATGATACACATAGCCATGACAGAGCATGATAGATACACAGAGCCAGAACAGAGCATGATACACAGAGCCAGGACAGAGCATGATACACAGAGCCAGGACAAAACATGATACACAGAGCCAGGACAAAACATGATACACAGAGCCAGGACAAAACATGATACACAGAGCCAGGACAAAACATGATACACAGAGCCAGGACAAAACATGATACACAGAGCCAGGACAAAGCATGATACACAGAGCCAGGACAAAACATGATACACAGAGCCAGGACAAAGCGTGATACACAGGGCCAGGACAAATCATGATATATAGATAATATTCTATATGGAAAAACCCAATGAAATCCTGAAAAATTAAGATGGATCACTGAAAGAGACTGAAACAGGTAGAACGCTTCATTCCCAATTTTGTGACTCTCTGAGCTTAAAGATGATGATGATGATAGCTGACTGTGACGATAATGACTGAACAACGACACATGCACTCGATCTAAACCCAATGGAGCATTCCTGGACTCTCTAGTGGCAGCTTCTTACTTGCCCCATGATGCCTCCAACGTATGTGTGGACGTAGTTGTGCATGAGCTCCACGTTGGCATCCACAGAAGCCGCGGGCATGGAGATTTCGCCGAGTCGTTTCTTGGAGAGAATGGCCTTGACGTCTTCATCGTTCATTGGTCGTCCAATCAGGGCTCCTGCGCAATGAAAGAAGTGACAAGTCACAGAACTTACAAAAGAGAAGTGACAGGTGACAGAAGTGACAAGTCACAGAACTTACAAGAGAGAAGTGACACGCGACAGAAGTGACAAGTCACAGAACTTACAAGAGAGAAGTGACACGCGACAGAAGTGACAAGTCACAGAACTTACAAGAGAGAAGTGACACGCGACAGAAGTGACAAGTCACAGAACTTACAAGAGAGAAGTGACACGCGACAGAAGTGACAAGTCACAGAACTTACAAGAGAGAAGTGACACGCGACAGAAGTGACAAGTCACAGAACTTACAAGAGAGAAGTGACACGTGACAGAAGTGACGGAGGTGAAGACAATGTCCGATTTGGTAGTCAGCGACCCATAGCTGACATGCTAGCATCAGGGCTGGCGACCCATAGCTGAAATGCTAGCATCAGGACTGGCGACCCATAGCTGACATGCTAGTATCAGGACTGGCGACCCATAGCTGACATGCTAGTATCAGGACTGGCGACCCATAGCTGAAATGCTAGCATCAGGACTGGCGACGCTGACCAAGACACTGTCCCACCTCCCCGCTGGTAGCCATAGTAACAGACCTAGTCTGGCTAACAGGGTAGGGATCACCATAGTCCATGTACTGGGCAAGTCTGTTGAAGTATATGGGGTAGGGATCACCATAGTCCATGTACTGGGCAAGTCTGTTGAAGTATATGGGGGAGGGATCACCACAGTCCATGTACTGGACAAGTCTGTTGAGGTATATGGGGTAGGGATCACCATAGTCCATGTACTGGGCAAGTCTGTTGAAGTATATGGGGTAGGGATCACCATAGTCCATGTACTGGGCATGTCTGTTGAATATATGGGGTAGGGATCACCATAGTCCATGTACTGGACAAGTCTGTTGAAGTATATGGGGGAGGGATCACCATAGTCCATGTACTGGACAAGTCTGTTGAAGTATATGGGGGAGGGATCACCATAGTCCATGTACTGGACAAATCTGTTGAAGTATATGGGGGAGGGATCACCATAGTCCATGTACTGGGCATGTCTGTTGAAGTACAGCACACTGACTGCTTTTTAGCTCTCTCAAGGACTGACAAAACAGCCGTCATAACCTGCTCCCAATCCGACACGAACTTGTGACTCAACATCCCCATGGCATCGGCCGCAGTGAACACCAGCTCACAGTTCCAGGAGATTACAGGAGTGACATTTAACAGAAGGGATAGATGTGACTGTGTACATGCCAGTGTGTGTACACGACACTATGTGTACATAACAGCGTGTATACGACAGCATGTGTACATGACAGTATTTGTGCATACCTACAAGTGTGTGTACACTACAGTATGTGTACACGACAGTATGTGTAAATGGCAGTGTGTGTACACGACAGTATGTGTACATGACAGTGTGTATATAATTCAAGTAAGATGTGAATTCATCTGTTTACTTGTAGGTTTTATGTGGTGGAAGGTTCAGTCTGATTATCCAGTTCTCTCTAAGGTTTTGTGTGGTGGAAAGTTCGGTCTGATTATCTAGTTCTCTCTAAGGTTTTGTGTGGTGGAGAGTTCGGTCTGATTATCCAGTTCTCCCTAAGGTTTTATGTGATGGAGAGTTCGGTCTGATTATGATTCTCTCTCGGGTTTCGTGTGGTGGATGACTTGGTCTGATTATCTGATTCTCTCTCAGGTTTTGTGAGGTGGATGGCTTGATCTGATTATCCAGTTCTCTCTTGGGTTTTGTGTGATAGATGGCTCGTTCTGATTATCTGATTCTCTCTTGGGTTTTGTGTGGTGGATGGTTTGGTCTGATTATCCAGTTATATCTCGGGGTTTTTTTTGTAGTGAAGGGCTCGGTATGATTATTCAGTTCTCTCTTGGGTTTTGTGTGGTGGAGAGTTCAGTCTGAGCATCCATTTCTTTCTTGGGTTTTGTGTAGTGGAGAGTTCAGTCTGAGCATCCATTTCTCTCTTGGGTTTTGTGTGGTGGAGAGTTCAGTCTGACTATCCAGTTCTCTCGTGGGTTTTGTGTAGTGGAGAGTTCAGTCTGACTATCCAGTTCTCTCGTGGGTTTTGTGTGGTGGAGAGTTCAGTCTGAGCATCCATTTCTCTCTTGGGTTTTGTGTGGTGGAGAGTTCAGTCTGACTATCCAGTTCTCTCGTGGGTTTTGTGTAGTGGAGAGTTCAGTCTGACTATCCAGTTCTCTCGTGGGTTTT
Organism: Achatina immaculata; assembly: GCA_009760885.1. NCBI lineage: Eukaryota > Metazoa > Mollusca > Gastropoda > Stylommatophora > Achatinidae > Lissachatina > Lissachatina immaculata. The sequence goes on from CM019716.1 coordinate 46,957,414, forward strand.
GTGTAGTGGAGAGTTCAGTCTGAGCATCCATTTCTCTCTTGGGTTTTGTGTGGTGGAGAGTTCAGTCTGACTATCCAGTTCTCTCGTGGGTTTTGTGTAGTGGAGAGTTCAGTCTGATTATCCAGTTCTCTCTTGGGTTTTGTGTGGTGGAGAGTTCAGTCTGACTATCTAGTTCTCTCTTGGGTTTTGTGTGGTGGAGAGTTCAGTATGACTATCCAGTTCTCTCGTGGGTTTTGTGTGGTGGAGAGTTCAGTCTGACTATCCAGTTCTCTCTTGGGTTTTGTGTGGTGGAGAGTTCAGTCTGACCATCCAGTTCTCTCTTGGGTTTTGTGTGGTGGAGAGTTCAGTCTGACCATCCAGTTCTCTCTTGGGTTTTGTGTGGTGGAGAGTTCAGTCTGACCATCCAGTTCTCTCTTGGGTTTTGTGTGGTGGAGAGTTCAGTCTGACTATCCAGTTCTCTCTTGGGTGTTGTGTGGTGGAGAGTTCAGTCTGACTATCCAGTTCTCTCTTGAGTGTTGTGTGGTGCAGGGTTTAGCCTGGTGATCCAACTGTCTGTTGGGTTCCAGCAAGCAAGTACTGGATGGACAAAGTCACTAACATTAAATTTGGAGGGATCGCGCAGAGAATCTGAAAGAGGAAACGTTTGAGACATGAGATCAATGGGAGGAGACGAAAAGCTTCTAGAATCCATATTTCTCCATATCTTTTCTCTTCCTCCTGCTCTCTCTCTCTCTCTCTCTCTCTCTCTCTCTCTTACACACGCAACCTCCTCTCTTTCTTACACACACAATCTCCTCTCTCTTACACACAACATCCTCCTCTCTCTCCCTCTTACACACACAACCTCCTCCTCCTCTCTTTCTCTCTTACACACACAACCTCCTCCTCTTTCTCTCTTACACACACAACCTGCTCTCTCTCTCTCTATCTTACATACACAACCTCCTCCTCTCTCTGCCTCTCCCTCTTAGACACAGAAACTGCTCTCTCTTCCCCCCTCTCTCTTACACACACATTCTCCTCCTCCTCTCTCTCTCTCTTACACACAACCTCCTCCTCTCTCTCCCTCGACTCTCTCTCTCTCTCTCTCTTACACACACAACCTGCTCTCTCAAGTCTGTTAATGGGGGTAATCCAGCCCCTAGCAAAACCAGTCGTGATGGGGCCCTGGATGTTGCCGAAGAGCTCTGGGGTCCAAGACGCCGACCACTGCATGTTCTCTGGCTCCAGCGTCGTGTCCCAGTAACAGAGACTGACGTCTCGATCGTAGATGCGGAGAAGTTTCTCGTATCTGGAGAAAATGCAGGAGAGAAGTGTAAGAATCTGAAGAACGTGAAGGAGAGAAGTGTAAGAACCTGGAGAACGTGAAGGAGAGAAGTGTAAGAACCTGGAGAAAGTGAAGGAGAGAAGTGTAAGAACCTGAAGAAAGTGCAGGAGAGAAGTGTAAGAACCTGAAGAAAGTGCAGGAGAGAAGTGTAAGAACCTGAAGAAAGTGCAGGAGAGAAGTGTAAGAACCTGGAGAAAGTGAAGGAGAGAAGTGTAAGAACCTGAAGAAAGTGCAGGAGAGAAGTGTAAGAACCTGGAGAACGTGAAGGAGAGAAGTGTAAGAACCTGAAGAAAGTGCAGGAGAGAAGTGTAAGAACCTGAAGAAAGTGCAGGAGAGAAATGTAAGAACCTGAAGAAAGTGCAGGAGAGAAATGTAAGAACCTGAAGAACGTGCAGGAGAGAAATGTAAGAACCTGAAGAAAGTGCAGGAGAGAAGTGTAAGAATCTGAAGAAAGTGCAGGAGAGAAATGTAAGAACCTGAAGAAAGTGCAGGAGAGAAGTGTAAGAATCTGAAGAACGTGAAGGAGAGAAATGTAAGAACCTGAAGAAAGTGCAGGAGAGAAATGTAAGAACCTGGAGAAAGTGCATAAAAAAGTGTAAGAACCTGAAGAAAGTGCAGGAGAGAAGTGTGTACCCGTACAGCCCCCCGATCAGGGTGACGTGAAGCCATGGGAGCAGGTGGTGGATGGAATGGGAGATCAGCTGACAGATAATGCTGGTTATGGTCACCATTCTATGATGGTAGGCAGATGATCTCAAGGTAAGGACAATGGCTACGATCACTGACTAGTACAGTCACTGCCCGGAAGGAAAGCAATGGTAAACTATCTTCCAGAAATATACCAAGAAACCCAAACAGCAATCATGGAAAGTCAAATAGGAAAAAGATCTGGTGGTGAGTCCCCCAGGCCAGATAGATCCAATTTTAACACTGGGGAAGAGTGTGAGACAGAGGTCAGTACTAGTAATTGTGATGACGGACAAAATCCTGACGGTATTACTAAGGAAAACCCCTGCATCAAACTAAAAAGAAAAATAAGAGTAGGAATATGGAATGTAAGAAGCATGTATGAGGGAAAGTATCAAATAATAAGTGACGAGATGAAAAAAACGGGGATACACATTTTGGGAATCTGTGAACATCGATGGAAAGGATCAGGACACTTTAAGAGCGAGAATGATAATATCTTTATATACTCTGGTGGAGATTTAGGAGGAAAGAATGGAGTGACTTTTTACTTGGACAAATTAACATCAAAAGCATTACTAGGTTACAATCCAGTAAGTGATAGAATCCTCACAATCAGACTTAAGGGCACTCCTAGAAATGTAACAATCATGGAGATATATGCATCAACATCAGCAGCAGAAGAAAAGGAAGTAGAATAATTTATAACACACTGCAAACGACGATAGACCAGGTACGGAAAAATGATACTGTATTAATAATGGGTGATTTTAATGCAAAAATTGGTACAGAAAGAGCAGAAGACGACTGATATGTTGTGGGGGAAATTTAGCATAGGGCATAGAAATGAGGCAGGTGACAATCTAATGGCGTTTTGCATGGAAAATGAGCTAATGATCGCTAACTCACTTTTTAAACAACATCCAAGAAGACTTTACACATGGACGTCGCCTGATGGGAAAACCAAGAATCAAACATATTATATTTTAGCACAAAGAAGGTGGAGATCAAGTATAACATCAACAAAAACTTTATCAGGTGCTGATTGTAACATGGACCATGAGCTATTAAAAGCAGACATGAAGATAAAGATAAAAAAAGACAATTACAGGATCAAGACCACTCCGCCTTGATCTTACAAATATACCAGAACAATACGGTATAGAAGTGAAGAACAGTTTCGAAATCCTGATGGATGTACAGCAGGAGACGACACCAGATGAATTGGCTACGCAAGCCAGAGGTATCGTAATAACGACAGCTAAAGACATGGTTCCAGTAAAGAAAACACAAAAGAATGGATGGATTACAGCGGGCACACTAGAACTGATAAAACAAAGTAGAGAAATGAAGACACAATGGAAAGTGACAAACAACAACAAAGAGGAATATAAATCTTTAACAAAAGAAGTACAAATAAACATAAGAAAAGACAAAAAACAATACATACAGGATTGTTGTGAAAGAACAGAAGGACATCAAAAGTGTGGAAGAGATAGTGAAATGTTTAAAGAAATGAAGACATTGATGAGAAATGTCACACCTAAGCTAAATGTAATTTGTGATGAGTTGGGGAATACCTTCACAGAGACAGAGGAAATTCTAGAAAGATGGAAGGAATATTGCAGAGGAATGTATGAAACAACCGACTGTGGAAGCAGAAATCAACAGTGTGAATTATTATTGGAGGAAAAAGAACCCGAACCGACAATAGAAGACGTTTTATGGGCAATAAATAATCTGAAAAATGGTAAATCACCAGGATGTGATGAGATAACAGCTGAACTTATTAAAGCAGGAGGAAAAGAATGTGCAACGATCTGTCATGCACTACGTAAAAAGATATGGCATTCAGGTATTTGGCCAAAAGAATGGAAAACAACTATATTCATACCACTGCCATAAAAGGGTAACCTGAAATTATGCACAGACTACAGAACTGTTGCCCTGATTAGTCATGCCAGTAAAATTCTGTTAAAAATCATAATGGGTAGACTTCATAAGAAAATAGAAGAAGAAGTCAATATGGTCCAAGCTGGTTTCAGGCAAGGAAGAGGTTCAAGAGATCATATATTCAATATAAGATTAATAATTGAGAAATGCAGAGAGTTTAATGTGAATCTATATTTATCCTTTATAGACTACTCAAAGGCATTTGATTGTGAACAACATAGAAAAAAACTGGGAAATAATGGAAAAATGGGATTCCCAACACATTTGATACAATTAACATCACTGCTGTATCTAGACCAACAAGCAGCAGTAATAATAAATGGTGAAACAACAACTTGGTTTGACATAAAACAAGGGGTCCGTCAGGGGTGCATATTGTCACCCTACTTATTTAACTTGTATACTGAAAATATAATAAGGAATGTTAGAGAAGATGTAGACAAAGAATATTACGATGCCATAACAAATGAAGTTTATGAAATACCAGAGATTAGATATGCTGATGATACAGTATTGCTGTCCACAACACAAAAAGAAATGGAAAAACTAATTATGCCAGTCCGTAAGAACAGTGAAGAGCAAAACCTCTATCTTAATGCAAAGAAAACTAAACCGATGACAACTGACAAAACAAACAAGACAGCTGAAATATGTATCAATGAGGAAAAACTGGAAGAAGTAGAGAGTTTTGAATATCCTGGATCAGTACTAACTAATAGTGGAAATACAATGAGGGAAATTAAAAGGAGGACATCTATCGCTCTTCGGAAAGTAAAACAACTAAAGAACCTGTGGAGAGAAACAGACAGAACTACAAAAAATAAGATTTTTAATGGCATGCATCTTTCCCATCGCAACATATGCCTGTGAGACCTGGACACTTAACAAAACAGCCGAGAAACACATATATGCCTTTGAATGTAAATGCTACAGAAGAGTTCTTCAGATATCATGGACACAGAAAAGAACACATTTATTCATACTACAAGAACTTAATATTGAAGAAGGCTGGCTAGAAAAGAGGATTAAACAAAGAAAATTTAAATATTTTGGATACATTAAACGTCATTATAATCTATAGAAGACCATCTTGGAAGGGTACATAATATGACAAAGAAAGAAAGACCAAGGTGAAGATGATTGCAAGACATCGTTGATGATCTGCAAATGGATGCATCAGCAGCAGGCCATCTTGCTCATCACAGCCGAGAGGCCTACAGGAGAGCTGTTAGGGAGGCAAAGTTCCGCAAAGGACATATGAATGAATGAATGAATGAATTATAATAATGGGAAGTTCTAAGTGATACTGTCTGTTTAATTCTAGATCTTGAATGATGGATGCTTGCACGAATCACTGATAGTCAGTATATTCTATACGACGAACAGTCGTTGTGGCCGCGACAACATTTGACTTTTTACTAGCAATTAAATTCTTAGAATTATTTCTCGTGTTATACTCAGACCTTAGTTAGACATTATGGGACATTATCTTCACACTCATCAAGACTTCTCTGGTCTTGAATATGCTTCGCAAATATTACAAGATTCACATGACCAAGTCCGCTGAATAAGTTCACTGAATCCATTTAATTCTGACAAATAAGGTCACAGATGTATTGTTGACAACATCAACTGGAATAAGATAACATATGAAATAAAATTCGTTCGTTTCCTGGTAGACGCACATAATCATAGTTCAGAATATTCAAAGTCTTGCCATATTCTACTCATGCTATGACCGAAAATGCCTAATTCTACATTGCACTAGATGAACATCTGGTGACTAACTCTACACTGCACTAGATCAACATCTGGTGACTAGCTCTACACTGCACTAGATCAACATCTGGTGACTAACTCTACACTGCACTAGATCAACATCTGGTGACTAACTCTACACTGCACTAGATCAACATCTGGTGACTAACTCTACACTGCACTAGATCAACATCTGGTGACTAACTCTACACTGCACTAGATCAACATCTGGTGACTAACTCTACACTGCACTAGATCAACATCTGGTGACTAGCTCTACTCCGAGGTCTTCCCTCGACTGAGTCTTACTACTAGCCACATGCTGACTCCCTCTAACTGCCTTCATCTTCTTCTTCATCTTTTACGAAACGTAAATGTTATGTTTTATTTTATGTCTCTCAGCTTCAATGTTAACTATGTTTGTTATATGAACAGCATATTTGTAGAATGTCTGGAATAGAGTGAAAGATGTATGATAAAGGACAGAATGTCAAACGGGCCTGCGTGCCCAATTCTTAACCCTTTTGAAATAAAGATCAATCAATCAATCAATCAATCAATCTTCTGTCTCTGTCTCGTTCGTGTTCTTCTGAGTCTTCATCTTCTTCTTCTGTCTCCGTCTCTTTCGTGTTCTTCTGTGTCTTTTTTTCTTTTCTCTCCTCCCCTCAAAGTTGCAAACCTGTCCTGTATATCTTAAGTCAGTTGTACAATAGGACACGCCTCTTAATTTTTCTATTGGTCAGCCGGTCCACTACATACTATATGGATCCTGACTGGAATTCTGGATGAGTCGATCCACTTCCCTTGGTCATCTTATTAGTCCTCTGGACTATTCATGTGTGAAAATTTCGTTTCAAGATTAGCAAATATGCCTCACCTGTCAGCAAGTCTCTTGCGTCAAATCCGTCTATTCAGTTTTCTGACTTGAGTAAACATTTCTTATCCAGTATCAGGTGTTTGCGATACCTGCAGGGGATATTTGTTTACACAGTGTCCGTCTGTCTGTCTCCATATTGTTGATTTAACCATTCAGTTTAGCCGTGTCAGGACTGTTATAATCTGGTTGTATCTCTTCAACCTGCCTTTCCCTCAGCTTCATTATGTCTGGTATTTCTAAGTATCTGCTTGATTCTATCGTAATACTACTAATACCGTTGGAGTGTTCCTCTCCCACCGGTTCTCAAATTTTCCATCGTTTCTTACCTATTTTCTACTTATCAATAATAATCCTAACTGTAATAAAATGCTAATAGTAAAAATAGTAATAATAACATTAATAACAACATTAATATCCTAACTTACAAGGCTATAATAATACTACAGTCATAAATTACAAGGCACTGTGTTACAGCAGAAAGTTTACCCATGTATCTTCCCTGTTTCATTTTGTTTCTTTCTCTCTCAGTAGTGCTTGCTTATGATACACAATTTCTCGGTTTCTCTCTCAGTAGTGCTTGCTTATGATACACAATTTCTCGGTTTCTCTCTCAGTAGTGCTTGCTTATGATACACAATTTCTCGGTTTTTCTCTCAGTAGTGCTTGCTTATGATACACAATTTCTCGGTTTCTCTCTCAGTAGTGCTTGCTTATGATACACAATTTACGGGTTTTTCTCTCAGTAGTGCTTGCTTATGATACACAATTTATGGGTTTTTCTCTCAGTAGTGCTTGCTTATGATACACAATTTCTGGGTTTTTCTCTCAGTAGTGCTTGCTTACGACACACAATTTCTGAGTTTTTCTCTCAGTAGTGCTTGCTTATGATGCACAATTTCTGGGTTTGTCTCTCAGTAGTGCTTGCTTATGACACACAATTTCTGGGTTTGTCTCTCAGTAGTGCCTGCTTACGACACACAATTTCTGGGTTTTTCTCTCAGTAGTGCTTGCTTATGATGCACAATTTCTGGGTTTGTCTCTCAGTAGTGCTTGCTTACGACACACAATTTCTGGGTTTTTCTCTCAGTTTCTACATCTCTCTAGTTCATTCATTTATTAGCATATCTCCCTACAGAACGTTGCCTCCCTAAATCTGTACTGAAAGCCTCGCTTTTGTAAGCAAGAAGCCCTGCTGCTGATGCACCCATTCGCAGTTCATCAACATTTCTCTAGTATCTAGTTAAATTCCATTACTTGTTTCTCTTTTCTCTACAGCTTAGACGTCACAGCATGTCACACCATGTCACAACAGGTCACACCGTGTCACAGCATGTCACACCGTGTCACAGCATGTCACACTGCGTAGTACTATGTCACGTCGAGTCACAGCAGGTCACATCGAGTCACAGCAGGTCACATCGTGTCACATCATGTCACAGCAGGTCACAATGCGCAGTAGCATGTCACAGCACTTTATTCTACCATTTCTTGCGCATTATTTTGTGCAGGATGTCAAGATGGAGACATACCCCCTTTTTCGTGCCTTTCTCATGTCTTGAACATTGTGTCTTGAACATAAAGTCTTTCTCATGTCTTAAACATCATGCCTTTCTCATATCTTGAACATCACATCTTTCTCATGTCTTGAACATCATGTCTTTTTCATGTCTTGAACATCGTGTCTTTCTTGTGTATGGAACCTCATGTTTTGTCCACATAACAGAGCCATATAAGAAAGCACTAAGTATACTAACCGCTTATATGTCAGGTAAACAAAATCTTTCATCTTCAATGTTCTTCTTGTATTGGTTAATGTTCCCCTTGTGTTGGTTAATATCCACCTTGTGTTGGTTAATGTCCACCTTGTGTTGGTTAATGTTCACTTTGTATTGGTTAATGTCCACCTTCTGATGGTTAATGTTCGCCTTGTGTTGGTTAATGTCCACTTTGTGTTGGTTAATGTTCTCCTTGTATTGGTTAATATCCACCTTGTGTTGGTTAATATTCCCCTTGTGTTGATTCATATCCACTTTGTGTTGGTTCATGTTCACCTTGTGTTGGTTAATATCCACCTTGTGTTGGTTAATGTCCACCTTGTGTTGGTTAATATCCACCTTGTGTTGGTTAATATTCACCTTGTGTTTGTTAATGTCCATCTTGTGTTGGTTAATATCCACCTTGTGTTGGTTAATATCCACCTTGTGTTGGTTAATATCCATCTTGTGTTGGTTAATATCCACCTTGTGTTTGTTAATGTTCACCTTGTGCTGGTTAATGTTCACCTTGTGTTTGTTAATGTTCACCTTGTGTTGGTTAATCTCCACCTTGTGAAGGTTAATTTTTTCTAATTCATTAGTTTGAAAAACACAATAACTGATTTTACAACCTCCATGTTAGAATGGTTGCCGTGGTTGTTTTGTGCAGCCCTAGTGGTTGTAACTGGTGATAACTGTGGTAGTCACCCACATTAATGTTCATGATCTGTTCATTAATGACTAGTTTCACAATTTGTAGGCCACGGTGATGATGTGATGATGATAAATGAGATAAAGAAACTCACAGAAAGATATAGGCTCGATGGTAGGGCAGAAATGCAGGCCCGGCATGTGCGCCTCTGTTGACCTCTGGGTGGGCGTGGAGGAAGGAGTAAGCGTCGTGGACATTGGGTCGTACGCGCTGTGAACAGAGACCAGTCAGCAGCTGCAGCAACGACGACGACGACGACGACGATAGGAATAACAACAACAACAATAACGAAGACTACAAGAACAATAACGAAGACAACAACAGTAACAATAACGGAGACAACAACAGTAACAGTAACAAAGAAAACACCAATAACAATAGCGAAGACAACAACAGCAACAATAACGAAGACAACAACAATAACAAAGAAAACAACCTTAACAATAACGAAGACAACAACAGTAACAATAACGGAGACAACAACAGTAACAGTAACAAAGAAAACACCAATAACAATAGCGAAGACAACAACAGCAACAATAACGAAGACAACAACAATAACAAAGAAAACAACCTTAACAATAACGAAGACAACAACAGTAACAATAACGGAGACAACAACAGTAACAGTAACAAAGAAAACACCAATAACAATAGCGAAGACAACAACAGCAACAATAACGAAGACAACAACAATAACAAAGAAAACAACCTTAACAATAACGAAGACAACAACATTAACAATAAGTAAGACAACAATAGTAACAATAACGAAGACAACAACAGCAACAATAACGAAGACAACAACAGTAACAATAACAAAGAAAACAACAATAACAATAACGAAGACAACAATAGTAACAATAACAAAGAAGACAACAATAACAATAACGAAGACAACAACAGCAACAATAACGAAGACAACACCAGGAAAAATAACGAAGACAACAACAGCAACAATAACGAAGACAACAACAACAATAACGAAGACAACAACAACAATAACGAAGACAACAATAAAGAAGACAACAATAACGAAGACAACAACAATAACGAAGACAACAACAATAGCGAAGACAACAACAATAACAACAACAGCAACAATAACGAAGACAACAACAATAACAATAACGAAGACAACAACAATAACAACAATAGGGAAGACAACAACAATAACGACGACGACAACAACAGCAATAACGACATCAATAATAACAACGACAATAAAGACGACAATAACTACGACAGCAACGACAAAAACAGCGACGACAAAAACAGCGACGACAGCGAAAATGACGACGGCGACAATAACAAGAACGACGACAAAAACCAAAACAATAACAACAACGACAAAAACAACAACACAAATAAAAGCAACAATGACAGCAACAATACTAATAACAACAACAACAATAAAAATAACATCACTAAAAACAAAGACAACAGTAACAACAACAACTATGTGGCATGTCAGCACTAATATGATAATTTATAACGCAGAACTTTTATAGCACATCAGAATCTCAGTTTACAATTCTGTTTTACAGATCTCTCTAGGTTTGGGTTCTTAGATCTCTGTAGAAAGTGTAGGTTTGATTTCCTAGATCTCTGTAGAAAGTGTAGGTTTGATTTCTTAGATCTCTGTAGAAGGTGTAGGTTTGATTTCTTAGATCTTTGTAGAGAGTGTAGGTTTGGGTTCTTAGATCTTTGTAGGCTTGGGTTCTTAGATCTCTGTAGAAAGTGTAGGTTTGGGTTCTTAGATCTCTGTAGGTTTGGGTTCTTAGATCTCTGTACAAAGTGTAGGTTTGATTTCTTAGATCTCTGTAGAAAGTGTAGGTTTGATTTCTTAGATCTTTGTAGAGAGTGTACGTTTAGTTTCTTAGATCTCTGTAGAGAGTATAGGTTTGGGTTCACAGATCTCTGTAGAGAGTGTAGGTTTGGGTTCACAGATCTCCGCAGAGGGTGTAGGTTTGGGTTCTTAGATCTCTGTAGAGAATGTAGGTTTTATTTCTTAGATCTATGTAGAGAATGTAGGTTTGGTTTATTAAATCTACCAGGAGTGTAGGTTTGGTTTCTTAGATCTCTGTAGAGAGTGTAGGTTTTGTTTCTTAGATCGCGGTAGGGAGTGTAGAATTGGGTACATAGATCTCTGTAGAGAGTGTAGGTTTGGGTTCACAGATCTCTATAGAGAGTGTAGGTTTGATTTCATAGATCGCTTTAGACAGCATAGTTTGTTTTCTTTGATCTCTGTAGAGAGTGTAGGTTTGGTTTCCTAGATTTCTGCAGAGAGTGTATGTTTGGGTTCACAGATCTCTGTAAAGAGTGTAGGTTTTGGTTCTTAGATCTCTGTAGAGAGTGTAGGCTTGATTTCTTAGATCTCTGTATCGAATGTAGATTTGGTTTCTTAGATCTCTGTAGAGAGTGTAGGTTTGGGTTCACAGATCTCTGTAGAGAGTGTAGGTTTAGTTTCTAAGATATCTTTAGAGAGTGTAGGTTTGGTTTCTAAGATTTCTGTAGAGAGTGTAAGTTTAGGTTCGCAATCTCTGTATAGAGTGTAGGTTTGGTTTCTTAGATCTCTGTAGAGAGTGTAGGTTTGGTTTCGTAGATCTCTGCAGAGGATATAGGTTTGTTTTCTTATATCTCTGCAGAGAGTGTAGGTGTTGTTTCTTAGATTTCTGTATAGAGTGTACGTTTGATTTTTTAGATCTCTGTAGAGAGTGTAGGTTTGGTTTCTTAGATCTCTGTATTGAGTGTAGGTTTGGTTTCTTAGATCTCTGTACAGAGTGTATGTTTGATTTCTTAGATCTCTGTATCGAGTGTAGGTTTTGTTTCTTAGATCTCTGTAGAGAGTGTAGGTTTGGGTTCACAGATCTCTGTATAGAGTGTAAGTTTGGTTTCTTAGATCTCTGTAGAGAGTGTAGGTTTGGGTTCACAGATCTCTGTACAGAGTGTAAGTTTGGTTTCTTAGATCTCTGTAGAGAGTGTAGGTTTGGGTTCTTAGATCTCTGAATAGTGTGTAGGTGTGGTTTCTTAGATTTCTACAGTGAGTGTAGGTTTCGTTTCTTAGATCTCTGTATCGAGTGTAGGTTTGGTTTCTTAGATTTCTGTAGAGAGTGTAGATTTGGTTTTTTAGATCTCTGTAGAGAGTGTATGTTTGGTTTTTTAGATTTCTGTAGAGAGTACAGGTTTGGGTTCACATATCTCTGTAGAGAGTGTAGATTTAGTTTCTTAGATCTTTATAGAGTGTAGGTTTTGTTTCTTAGATCGCTGTGGAGAGTGTAGAATTGGGTTCACAGATCTCTGTAGAGAGTGTAGGTTTGGGTTCACATATCTTTGTAGAGAGTGTAGGTTTTGTTTCTTAGATCTCTGTAGAGAGTGTAGGTTTTGTTTCTTAGATCTCTGTAGAGAGTGTAGGTTTTGTTTCTTAGATCTCTGTAGAGGGTGTAGGTTTTGTTTCTTAGATCTCTGTAGAGAGTGTAGGTTTTGTTTCTTAGATCTCTATAGAGAGTACAGGTTTGGGTTCACATATCTCTGTAGAGAGTGTAGATTTAGTTTCTTAGATCTTTATAGAGTGTAGGTTTTGTTTCTTAGATCGCTGTGGAGAGTGTAGAATTGGGTTCACAGATCTCTGTAGAGAGTGTAGGTTTGGGTTCACATATCTTTGTAGAGAGTGTAGGTTTTGTTTCTTAGATCTCTGTAGAGAGTGTAGGTTTTGTTTCTTAGATCTCTGTAGAGAGTGTAGGTTTTGTTTCTTAGATCTCTGTAGAGGGTGTAGGTTTTGTTTCTTAGATCTCTGTAGAGAGTGTAGGTTTTGTTTCTTAGATCTCTATAGAGAGTGTAGGTTTTGTTTCTTAGATCACTGTAGAAAGTGTAGGTTTTGTTTCTTAGATCTCTGTAGAGAGTATAATTGGGTTCACAGAACTCTGTAGAGAGTGTAGGTTTTGTTTCTTAGATCTCTGTAGATAGTGCAGTTTTGTTTCTTAGATCTCTGTAGAGAGTGTAGGTTTGTTTTCTTAGATCACTGTAGAGAGTGTAGGTTTGGTTTCTTAGATCACTGTAGAAAGTGTAGGTTTGATTTTTTAGATCTCTGTAGAGAGTGTAGGTTTTGTTTCTTAGATCTCTGTAGAGAGTATAGAATTGGGTTCACAGATCTCTGAAGAGAGAGTAGGTTTGTAGGATGTGTTTTGAGCCAGGAGGCTGTTGTGACATGTGCGGAGTGAGGTTTCAGTGGTCTTCGGTTTCTGCTGACGGACTTGTAGTTTTGTGGTTGATGTAAGAAGTGACAGAATGTACCGGACACAAAAATATCTGCCAAGTTTGATAGCGAGAAAAGACACAAGAAAGGGAGGCAGGTGGGACAACATTTCTCGTCTAGTGATGTCTGTCTGGTCTAGCGATGTCTGTCTCGTCTAGTGATGTCTGCTAAAACCAACAACATGAACACCCCTGTGAGACGTGACCTAAAAGCGTCAGAAGTTTGAAACTTGCTCCGTGTTTGCCCCAGGGTAAGGCTCTGATGATCTGAACGGCGGTGTGAATGTTACACTTATTCTGTCACTCATATTTCTATACTTTTCTGAACGGCGGTGTGAATGTTACACTTTCTTTATCACTCACATTTCTATACTTTTTTCCACACAACCTCCATTTACCCTTCTCTTTGATCAACGTTCCTTCTGAATGTAAAAGCGCCAGCATGAACGTTATCCTCTGTTATCCTCTGTTATCATCTGTTATCCTCTATTATCCTGTTATCATGTGTTATCCTGTTATCCTGTTATCCTCTGTTATCATCTGTTATCCTCTGTTATCATCTGTTATCCTCCATGTCACAGATTCGTATAACTTGTATACTTGTGCTAACTCGAAGGTCTGCTAAGATGAAAGATGAGGGACAAAGGGTTGAATGAGAGACGGGCCTGCTTGCCAAAGTCTTCGGCCTTTCAAAATAGAGATCATTCGTTCGTTCCTTGAAACTGCAAAACTATGATCTTCGCAGCTGATACCGTGATGTTCATGTAGTACTCTCAGTATATCGGATAGGGAGTGGGGAACTCTAGCTTTTTCGAATATCCAAAGCGAAACCAACAAACAAAGAAACTTCTGTAATACGCCAAGTCCCACTCTGTACGTCCGGTCGAGAGTGTATCAATCTGTCAGAAGGGCAGCACAAAAGGTAAGATATGGTCTTGATCATCTGAAATTTTCTAGTTCTGATATAGTCACTTGTCCAGTCCGTCTAGTCAGGTCACATTTATTTTTGATAGCCATTTGTCCATCTAGTCAGATCACATTTATCTGTGATAGCCACTTGTCAGTCTAATCAGGTCGCATTTATTCCATATAGCCACTTGTCTATCTAGTTAGGTCATACTTATTCCACATAGCCATATGTTCATCCAGCGACGCACATTTACTCCACACAGCCATTTGTTCATCTAGTCAGGTCACATTTATTTCACATAGACACTTGTTCATCCAATGAAGCACATTTTTTCCACATAGACACTTATCAATATAGTCAGTTCAAATTTATTCCACATAGTCACTTGTTCATCTAGTCAGATCACGTTTATGCCAAAGATTTTAAACCTTTTTTAAATAAAAGACATTTAATGTAGTTCGTTTCATATTCTCTTAAAAACAAACAAACAAACAAACAAGCGACAAATGTGGATGGAATGCGTACCGTGTCAAGCTTGGCTCGATTGATAGCGTTGACGATCCTCTGATACTCTGTAGAGTTGAGCATCCGACACTCTTTCCTGACACTGGGGCCTTCTATTGGTCGCTCCATCAGAATGTTGGCCAGTCGTAGAGAGTCCATGATGGAGGGCTGACCCGTCAGCGTGGGTAGCTGAGGGTCGCATGGTGGTGCCATCAACACCAGGGCTATCACAGCACATAGTGCCCACTGCATGACCTTCATAACAGTTGAAGACATCAACGAGTTAGGCATTATGCGGCGTCTTTAGACTTTAGACCATATAAGGACACAGTGTCACAACGTACCTCAGTATGTTTAAGCTAGAACATTTTTTTTTTACCTGTCGCCGAATTACATCCCAGACCATAACATTAGCGTCCCTATTTATATCCCAGACAGTAACACTCCCCCCACCCCACTGTTACATCACAGACCATAACACTTCCCCTCCCCCACTGTTACATCCCAGACCATAACACTTCCCCTCCCCCACTGTTACATCCCAGACCATAACACTTCCCCTCCACTGTTACATCACAGACCATAACACTTCCCCTCCACTGTTACATCACAGACCATAACACTTCCCCTCCCCCACTGTTACATCACAGACCATAACACTTCCCCTCCACTGTTACATCACAGACCATAACACTTCCCCTCCCCCACTGTTACATCACAGACCATAACACTTCCCCTCCACTGTTACATCACAGACCATAACACTTCCCCTCCACTGTTACATCACAGACCATAACACTTCCCCTCCCCCACTGTTACATCATAGCCCATAACACTAGCGCCCCTCAGTTACATACCAGACTATAACACTACCCCCACCCCCCGCAGTTACATCCCAGACCATAACACTATCCCCCCCCCCCCGCCGTTACATCCCAGTCCATAACACTAGCGCCCCTCACTTACATCCCAGTCCATAACACTACAGCCCATCACTTACATCCCACTCCATAACACTAGCGCCCCTCACTTACATCCCAGACCATCACACTAGCGACCCTCACTTACACCCCAGATCATAAAACTAGCGACCCTCACTTACATTCCAGACCATAACACTAGCGACCCTCACTTACACCCCAGATCATAAAACTACCGCCCCTCACTTACTTCCCAATCCATAACACTAGCGCCCCTCACTTACATTCCAGACCATAACACTAGCGACCCTCATTTACACCCCAGATCATAAAACTACCGCTCCTCACTTACTTCCCAATCCATAACACTAGCGCCCCTCGCTTACATCCCAGATCATTACCGCCCCTCACTTACTTCCCAATCCATAACACTAGCGCCCCTCACTTACATCCCAGACCATAACACTAGCGACCCTCACTTACACCCCAGATCATAAAACTACCCCCCTCACTTACTGCAGAATCCATAACACTAGCGCCCCTCACTTACATCCCAGACCATAACACTAGCGCCCCTCACTTACATCCCAGACCATAACACTAGCGCCCCTCACTTACATCCCAGACCATAACACTACCGACCCTCACTTACATCCTAGACCATAACACTACCCCCCACCGTTACATCCAAGACCATAACACTAGCGCCCCTCACTTACTTCTCAGTCCATAACACTAGCGACCCTCACTTACATCCCAGACCATAACAATAGCGAAACTCACTTACTTCTCAATCCATAACACTAGCGCCCCTCACCTACATCCCAGACCATAACACTACCGACCCTCACTTACATCCCAGACCATAACACTAGCGCCCCTCACTTACATTCCAGACCATAACACTAGCGACCCTCACTTACACCCCAGATCATAAAACTACCGCCACTCACTTACTTCCCAATCCATAACACTAGCGCCCCTCACTTACATTCCAGACCATAACACTAGCGACCCTCATTTACACCCCAGATCATAAAACTACCGCTCCTCACTTACTTCCCAATCCATAACACTAGCGCCCCTCGCTTACATCCCAGATCATTACCGCCCCTCACTTACTTCCCAATCCATAACACTAGCGCCCCTCACTTACATCCCAGACCATAACACTAGCGACCCTCACTTACACCCCAGATCATAAAACTACCCCCCTCACTTACTGCAGAATCCATAACACTAGCGCCCCTCACTTACATCCCAGACCATAACACTAGCGCCCCTCACTTACATCCCAGACCATAACACTAGCGCCCCTCACTTACATCCCAGACCATAACACTACCGACCCTCACTTACATCCTAGACCATAACACTACCCCCCACCGTTACATCCCAGACCATAACACTAGCGCCCCTCACTTACTTCTCAATCCATAACACTAGCGACCCTCACTTACATCCCAGACCATAACAATAGCGAAACTCACTTACTTCTCAATCCATAACACTAGCGCCCCTCACCTACATCCCAGACCATAACACTACCGACCCTCACTTACATCCCAGACCATAACACTAGCGCCCCTCACTTACTTCTCAATCCATAACACTAGCGCCCCTCACTTACATCCCAGACCATAACACTAGCGCCCCTCACTTACATCCCAGACCATAACAATAGCGAAACTCACTTACATCCCAGTCCATAACACTAGCGCCCCTCACTTACATCCCAGACCATAAAACTACCGCCCCTCACTTACATCACAGACAATAACACTACCCCCCCTCCGTTACATCCCAGACCATAACACTAGCGTCCCTCACTTACATCACAGAAAATAACACTACCCCCCCCCCACGTAATATCCCTGCCCATAACACTAGTTCCCCCCCCCCCAACATAATATCATTGATCATAGCACTAGTCCCCCCCACGTAATATCCCTGACCACAACACTAGTTCCCCCCCCCCACATAATATCCCTGACCACAACACTAGTCCCTCCACGTAATATCCCTGAACACAACATTAGTTCCCCCCACGTAATATCCCTGACCATAACACTAGTTCCCCCCATAATATCCCTGACCACAACACCAGTTCCCTCCTCTCACGTAATATCCCTAACCACAACACTAGTTCCCCCCCCCCACCTAATTTCCCTGACCACAACACTAGCCCTCCCACGTAATATCCCTGAACACAACACTAGTTCCCCCCTCCCACGTAATTTCCCTGAACACAACACTAGTCCCCCCCCCCCCACATTATATCCCGGAACACAACATTAGTCCCCCCACGTAATATCCCTGAACACAACACTAGTCCCCCCCATGTAATATCCCTGAACACAACACTAGTCACCCCCTCCACATAATATCCCTGAACACAACACTAGTCCCCCCCCCCACGTAATATCCCTGACCACAACACTAGTCCCTCCACGTAATATCCCTGAACACAACATTAGTTCCCCCCACGTAATATCCCTGACCATAACACTAGTTCCCCCCGTAATATCCCTGACCACAACACCAGTTCCCTCCTCTCACGTAATATCCCTAACCACAACACTAGTTCCCCCCCCCCACCTAATTTCCCTGACCACAACACTAGCCCTCCCACGTAATATCCCTGAACACAACACTAGTTCCCCCCTCCCACGTAATTTCCCTGAACACAACACTAGTCCCCCCCCCCCCACATTATATCCCGGAACACAACATTAGTCCCCCCACGTAATATCCCTGAACACAACACTAGTCCCCCCCATGTAATATCCCTGAACACAACACTAGTCACCCCCTCCACATAATATCCCTGAACACAACACTAGTCCCCCCCCCCACGTAATATCCCTGACCACAACACTAGTCCCTCCACGTAATATCCCTGAACACAACATTAGTTCCCCCCACGTAATATCCCTGACCATAACACTAGTTCCCCCCGTAATATCCCTGACCACAACACCAGTTCCCTCCTCTCACGTAATATCCCTAACCACAACACTAGTTCCCCCCCCCCCCACCTAATTTCCCTGACCACAACACTAGCCCTCCCACGTAATATCCCTGAACAACACTAGTCCCCCCCCCCCCACATAATATCCCTGAACACAACACTAGTCCCCCCCCCCCATTATATCCCGGAACACAACATTAGTCCCCCCACGTAATATCCCTGAACACAACACTAGTCCCCCCCATGTAATATCCCTGAACACAACACTAGTCACCCCCTCCACATAATATCCCTGAACACAACACTAGTCCCCCCCCGTAATATCCCTGAACACAACACTAGTCCTCCCCCCACGTAATATCCCTGAACACAACACTAGTCCCTCCCACATAATATCCCTGAACACAACACTAGTCCCTCCCATGTAATATCCCTGAACACAACACTAGTCCTCCCCCACATAATATCCCTGAACACAACACTAGTCCCCCCACCACATAATATCCCTGAACACAACACTAGTCCCCCCACGTAATATCCCTGAACACAACACTAGTCCCCCCACGTAATATCCTTGAACACAACACTAGTCCCCCCACGTATGACCACAACACTAGTCCCCCCCCCCCACATAATATCCCTGAACACAACACTAGTCCTCCCACCACATAATATCCCTGAACACAACACTAGTCCCCCCACGTAATATCCCTGAACACAACACTAGTCCCCCCACATAATATCCTTGAACACTAGTCCCCCCACGTATGACCACAACACTAGTCCCCCCGACATAATATCCCTGACCACAATACTAGTCCTCCCCATAATATCCTAGACCACAACACTAGTTCCCCTGTTATTATCCTAGACCACAACACCAGTTCCCCCCATAATATCCTAGACCACAACACTAGTTCCCCTCATAATATCCTAGACCACAACACTAGTTCCCCCCTCATAATATCCTAGACCACAACACTAGTTCCCCCCAGTAATATCCTAAACCACATTAGTTCCCCCCAACAATAATATCCTAGAGCATGACATTAGTTCCTCCCCTCCGTAATATTCTAGATCACAACACTAGTCCCCCCCCCCCTCCGTAATATCGCAGAGCACAACACTAGTTCCTCCTTGTAATATCCTAGACCACAACACTAGTTCCCTCCCCGTAATATCCTAGACCACAACACTAGTTCCGCCCTGTAATATCCTAGACCACAACACTAGTTCCCCCCCTAATATTCTAAACCACAACACTAGTCGTCCCCCCGTAATATCCTAGACCACAACACTAGTTCCCCCCCCATAATATCCTAGACCACAACACTAGTTCTCCCCCCCTCCGTCCCCCCCATAATATCCTAGACCACAACACTAGTTCCCCCCCCCCCCCCATAATATCCTAGACCACAACACTAGTTCCCCCCCCCCCCATAATATCCCAGACCACAACACTAGTTGTTCCCCCCCCCCCCCCGCAAAACTGGCACCTTATTAAAGACCAATCTTTAGCAAAACTGGCACCCTATTAAAGACCAATCTTTAGCAAAACTGGCACCCTATTAAAGACCAATCTTTAGCAAAACTGGCACCCTATTAAAGACCAATCTTTAGCAAAACTGGCACCCAATTAAAAACCAATCTTTAGCAAAACTGGCACCCTATTAAAGATCAATCTTTAGCAAAACTGGCACCCTATTACAGACCAATCTTTAGCAAAACTGGCACCCTATTAAAGACCAAAACTTAGCAAAACTAGCACACTGTTAACATCAAGTAAAGACCAAAAGCAAAGATGAGCTGAACACTTCCAAGAAAAACTTAATTGACCACACTCAGAAGAAGTGATAAACGTTGAAATCGACTTACCAGCCTCACAAATAAATGTCAACCTAGATGAAATTACACTGCATGAAATTGAAACAGCAGTGAATCTAATGGCTAACAACAAAGCTGCAGATGAAGATGAAATAACAGCCGAAATGTTAAAAGCTATTAACAGTGACAACATAAGCCAACAAGAGAATGAATGAATGAATGAATAATTTTTATTTTTAAAGGGTAAAGAATTGGGCACACAGTCTTACACTCTGCCCTTCATCACTCCATCTTTCATTCTTCCCACATACTTGATTTAATACAAGTTTACAAATTACATTAGGAAAAAAACATATCAAAAGAGTGTAAGATTAAACTATTACATTCAGAGTAAAAGAGAAGTAATTAATCTAATAAAATAGCTCTCACACACATATAAATGCGCACACACAGACATATACAGAATCAAAAATACATTTTCAGTACAGATCTTCTAACATATGTTTTAAACAAATATTAAAATAATTTCTAACAATATCTAACAAGTTACTTTTCGAACTATGTCATTTTACTATTTGATGGCTGAAGAGTCATGGGTTGAGAGAGTGCTGGTTATTCTATGGAGGCATATAATTACAAGCAAGTAAATAATGAAACAGGTTTGAGTTAAAGGATCAAGTATTACCAATGGATTTTAAATGGTAGGGGAGGGTGTTCCAGAACTGTACTGCAGAGTATGCAAGGCTTTTCTTGTACAGATCAATCCTGGGTTTAGGAAGAAGACAGTTTTTTAAACGCTGGCTATGTTTAGTGTTATATATAAACAGTGGCCACAAGTAAGGCGGAGCATTGAGCGACATAATTATGCGAACAAACATGACTGCATTTGATGGGTATAATTTTGAGTTGTTTGTGCTGATCTACAGTCTGTACTGGGTGTTTGTCACAAATCAGATTTAATGCTCGTTTGTGAAATGAATTGAGCCTTTTTGTGTTTGAGACTGAGCATCCA
Source organism: Achatina immaculata (assembly GCA_009760885.1). Lineage (NCBI taxonomy): Eukaryota > Metazoa > Mollusca > Gastropoda > Stylommatophora > Achatinidae > Lissachatina > Lissachatina immaculata. The sequence goes on from CM019716.1 coordinate 46,978,877, forward strand.
TCCCAGATTGTGGAACAGTAATCTAAGTGTGTTTGTATGTGTGATATGTAATATATCTTTCTTGTGTCTTTGTCGATAAAGTGTTTAATTTTGGCTAGCTGGTAAACTTTCTGTGCAATCAAGTTTGTTAGGTTATGTACGTAAGGATTTCAGGTTAAATGCTGATCAATGATGAATCCTTTATGTTCATGAACATTTCCTATTGCCTTAGTCCCCTTACAAAGCTGTAGTGAAGTTTTTGTTGCATTCTGCAGTTTCTGTCTTGTAGTGATGGGCATGGATTTTGTCTTGTTGGTGTTTATCAACATACCATTTTTATTACTCCATTTAATCAAACTGTTAAGTCATTTTGGAGCGTTGTCTGTAGGTTACTGATGTCACAGTCTCTATTGTAAACAGTACAGTCATCAGCAAAAAGATGTAACAAATATTATATTTCAGTAAAAATAAAATAACTGGTCAGACAGACTTACTCGTGCAACAGTCAGACTTAAATCATACAATTATATTCGTACGTTTAAGCTAGTAGAGATAATGAGTCTAACTAAATTTATAATATACTGACAAACAAATAAGGGAGTAAAAGTGCAAAAATCAACAATCTAATGAACGTTATGTAAGTGTAAATTGGAAAAGACTTTGTTTTTGTTGATTTCAAGAAAGCTTTCTATATGATTAATCACGAAATTCTTGCAAAAACAGCACCACATAATTTGTAATCATTTATATTAGACTGCTAGTTTTCTGTCATTTTAGTTAATGCTGTGTAGCAGGAGTGATTTGGTCTAAAATCTGACTGACTGTTTATTAGTAGATTATTTTCCTGCATGTGGAGCAGTGTTAACTTTTGTATATGTTTTTCAAGATGTTTAGATAATGATGACAGAATTGATATGGGTCTATAGTTTCAGAGGTCACTAGTCTGTCCAGATTTAAAAAGAGAAAACACTTTGGCGAGTTTAAAAATGTCAGGGCAATAATGTTTGTCAATGCACAAATTGTATATGCATGTTAGTGTGTATGTGATAACTGGTGCAATGTAGTGTTCTCTAACTTCTGTCTTCTCATGACATGTCCAAGTTTTCTAACTTCTATCTTCTCATGACACTATCCAAGTTCTCTAACTTCTATCTCCTCATGACATGTCCAAGTTCTCTAACTTCTATCTTCTCATGACATGTCCAAGTTCTCTAACTTCTATCTTCTCATAACACTGTCCAAGTTCTCTAACTTCTGTCTCCTCATGACATGTCCAAGTTTTCTAACTTCTATCTTCTCATGACACTGTCCAAGTTCTCTAACTTCTATCTTCTCATGACACTATCCAAGTTCTCTAACTTCTATCTTCTCATGACACTGTCCAAGTTCTCTAACTTCTATCTTCTCATGACACTGTCCAACTTCTCTAACTTCTATCTTCTCATGACACTATCCAAGTTCTCTAACTTCTATCTTCTCATGACACTATCCAAGTTCTCTAACTTCTATCTTCTCATGACACTATCCAAGTTCTCTAACTTCTATCTTCTCATGACACTATCCAAGTTCTCTAACTTCTATCTTCTCATGACACTATCCAAGTTCTCTAACTTCTATCTCCTCATGACATGTCCAAGTTCTCTAACTTCTATCTTCTCATGACATGTCCAAGTTCTCTAACTTCTATCTTCTCATAACACTGTCCAAGTTCTCTAACTTCTATCTTCTCATGACACGTCCAAGTTCTCTAACTTCTATCTTCTCATGACACTTCCAAGTTCTCTAACTTCTATCTTCTCATGATATGTCCAGGCTCTCTAACTTCTGTCTCCTCATGACATGTCCCTCCATCTGGTGCGTCCACCGGGTCGCGGGTGGTGGATGTGGAGGTTAACTGAGAATATCTGTATAAATAGCAGAAGACTAAAACAGCTGCCCTGCGGGCCAGTCTCTTGACAAAGGCTAGAGGGGAAGCTATATACAAACCAAGCGGAAGACAAAAATAAACCATCCCTATACCATCATCCCCTCATGTGTCGCTTCTGTACTTTCATCATCCCATCCTCACATGTCGCTTCTGTACTTTCATTCTCCCTTCCTCACATGTCGCTTCTGTACTTTCATCCTCCCCTCCTCACATGTCGCTTCTGTACTTTCATCATCCCCTCATCACTTGTCGCTTCTGTACTTTATAAACTGTACCTTTTTTACATGAAAAATTAAGCAGACTTCAACGGATACGACACGATCAGGAGATACACAGACATTGGCCATAACATAGTTCAGTTGTGTTTCTTATCTATTTATTTTGTATCCACAGAGTGACTATGCAATGCAACTTCTACCAGCTAGGAGATGAAGAAAGAGATTTGTGTAGTATAGCTGACACAGAGCTCATAGAGTCAGAACAGGGCATGTGCATAAGCCCGAACAAGGGAGACAAATATGGAGAAATACATCAGCTGTCTGACTGACCTTTGCTTAATATTGGTGGTTATTTTTATGTGACAGACAAATCGACAGTGTTCATGAGACTTTTTGATGAATATATAATTTTCCGTACTCAATTTGATTTTAGTACTTGCGATGTATTTTTTTTTCATTTTATTTGCATATTAGATATCCAACCTGATACTGATATGTATACATTTTGTTGCTGTTTGTATTTTTATGACTTTTTAGTTATTGTTGTGAAATCTGTCATATGGACAAATTTAAAAACAGAGAAGGGGAAGAATTGTGAACGGGCGTTTGCCTGGTTGGCATGAACACTGCCTGTTCGCAACAATTCAGACACACCGCCCGCTCACAAAGTCTCACATTATCATTAGGTATGCTAACGAGGTGCTGGTCACGTGATCAGATGATAGAGAATGGAAGCGTCAAATTTCTCGGCACTCATAGAGCGGTTTTCGTGGTGGCAACATGGCTCGGGCGGCACATGTGTATCTGAGGAAGTTTATTGTCTGTGCTTCGTAAATAACAGTATGTGTGATTCGATATGAAGAGGTACTGAGTATGTTTGTTTCGTCAGCTATTGATCTCAGAGTGCCGCCCCGTGCCGCCTAGTTCGTTAATGTGAGTCATAGTTGTCAATAACGTAAATGTCCGGTAATGTCTCGTAATATTTGGTGTCCAGTCTTAAGTGTAATAGGTTAGTTGAAGTACAAGAAATATTCGTGGACAGGAATGGTAGTACACATAAAACCTATATCGCGGAGAGTTATGAACATTCATCATGTTGAAGTATATATATATATATATATAAAATTGAGCCTTTGAGATAAGAAGAATTGATGTAATGTATTTTTACTGTAAGGCTCTTAGGTAACATGTTATATGCTTACAGGGGGAGAACCATGGAGGATGTCAACGATACTATTTTGAATCTTAAGTTGTCACGTAAATTAAAATTATATTTTTATACGAGACGTTAAGATTTTGTGTAGGTTGCCATGACATGCAGCTCTTATGATTATTAATGTTATATATAACATATAATCTCTAACTTGCTTGTGCAGTAACCGACAACCTCCAAAAGTTTCGGTTTTTCTCGCTCTTTTTTTAAATCGGTAATTAACCGGTGATTTCCAGTTAACGTGATCACTGGACAGTCTTAAATAAAAATCATATATCAGTGACTCTCTCTCTCTCTCTCTCCTGTCATCTTTGGCAGGTCACAACTTCAACATTTCAGGTAAAGATGAGGTCATGCAGGTGTGACAGCGTTTTACTTTAAAAAATATGAGATCAGAAAGGAAAATAAAAAACAAAAACGATCCACAAACTCAAGCCATATTTACAGAGCACCTGCACCAACAAATCAGTGAATAAACACCAAGAAAAATGTCAAGAAATATAAATAGAAATTTGAAAAAAAAGGACGCTTCCTGATTCTTGCCATTATAACTGGTAGAAGTCTGGCATTATAACTGGTAGAAGTCTGGCATTATAACTGGTAGAAGTCTGGCATTATAACTGGTAGAAGTCTGGCATGAAATGTTTCATTTTAAGTAGAACTTACTGAAAGTAACATCTCGTGTCATTCATTCATTCATTCATTCATTCATTTGCATGTCCCTTGCGGAACTTTGCCTCCCAAACAGCACTCCTGTAGGCCTCTCGGTTGTGAGCAAGATGGCCTGCTGCTGATGTTACCAAACAGTAACATCTCGTATATGTCACGAAATAACATCCCACATCTAAGTCATGGAAATAAAGTAACATATATGTGGGATGAAAATAACATCTCATATATAAATCATACAAATCACATCTACTAATATTTGGGATGTTATTTCCATGTACGCAGGAAACTCTACTGTAGAGAGCAGAACAATAGCACAGCAGCACTGCCTTCTCCATCAGACAAGTGTTTTGGTGTGGGAGGTACTTCCTCTGATGACCTAGGGAGTTAATCTTGTTGTTCCATCCTCTATAGTTGAGCTTCCCGCATGCATGAAAATAACCTCCCAAATATATGACAGCAAAATAAAATCCAATTAATATATCATGAAAATAAGAACAGAAAAAAAATGTAAGAAGAAAAAAAACAAACAATATGAAAAACATGACAATGTGAAAAACATGACAATGTGAAAAAAACATGACAATGTGAAAAGCATGACACTGTGAAAAAAAACATGATAATCTGAAAAACATGACAATATGAAAGCCATGATAATGTGAAAAATATGATAATATGAAAGCCATGATAATGAGAAAAATATGACAATGATAGTTTGCGCGACCAAACAGATACAAAGAACAGGGAACAATCAAAGGTGCTGGAACTGTGCTACACGTGTTCTCCGTTCACAGGAAGATTCTGTCTAAGCAACAGCTTGTCAACATTTTCCAGGATAACAAGAAACAGACAATAATTAGACAAAACATATTCTTGTGATTCTGACAAAACTAGTCAAGTCTGAACTTGTCTTGTGATTCTGACACAACTAGTCAAGTCTGAACTTGTCTTGTGATTCTGACACAACTAGTCAAGTCTGAACTTGTCTTGTGATTCTGACACAACTAGTCAAGTCTGAACTTGTCTTGTGATTCTGACACAACTAGTCAAGTCTGAACTTGTCTTGCGTGAACCTACAGCGGAGCTAGCGTGAGATTTGTGCCGTGTAAGCTTACTGTGAATTTATGGCAGTGTTGGAGTGAACTTATGGCTGTGTTGGAGTGAATTTATGGCTGTGTTGGAGTGAATTTATGGCTGTGTTGGAGTGAACTTATGGCTGTGTTGGAGTGAATTTATGGCTGTGTTGGAGTGAACTTATGGCAGTGTTGGAGTGAATTTATGGCTGTGTTGGAGTGAACTTATGGCAGTGTTGGAGTGAATTTATGGCTGTGTTGGAGTGAACTTATGGCAGTGTTGGAGTGAACTTATGGCTGTGTTGGAGTGAATTTATGGCTGTGTTGGAGTGAACTTATGGCTGTGTTGGAGTGAACTTATGGCTGTGTTGGAGTGAATTTATGGCAGTGTTGGAGTGAACTTATGGCTGTGTTGGAGTGAACTTATGGCTGTGTTGGAGTGAATTTATGGCTGTGTTGGAGTGAATTTATGGCTGTGTTGGAGTGAACTTATGGCTGTGTTGGAGTGAATTTATGGCTGTGTTGGAGTGAATTTATGGCTGCGTCAGAGTGAATTTATGGCTGTCAGAGTGAATTTATGGCCCTGTTAAGAGTGAATTTATGACTATTAAAAAGTGAATTCATGACTGTTAAGAATAAATTTACGGTTGTTAAGAGTGAGTTTATGCCTGTCAGAGTGAATTTATGGCCGCATTAAGACTGAACTAATGGCTGTGTTAAGAGTGAACTAATGATGGCTGTGTTTAGAGTGAACTAATGACTGTGTTAAGAGAGAACTAATGGCGGTGTTAAGAGTGAACTAATGGCTGTGTTAAGAGTGAACTAATGATGGCTGTGTTTAGAGTGAACTAATGACTGTGTTAAGAGAGAACTAATGGCAGTGTTAAGAGTGAACTAATGGTGGTGTTAAGAGTGAACTAATGGCTAAGAGTGAACTAATGATGGCTGCGTTTAGAGAGAACTAATGACTGTGTTAAGAGAGAACTAATGGCGGTGTTAAGAGTGAACTAATGATGACTGTGTTTAGAGTTCACTAATGACTGTGCTAAGAGAGAACTAATGGCGGTGCTGAGAGAACTAATGGTGGTGTTAATAGTGAACTAATGGCTGTGTTTAGAGTAAACTAATGACTGTGCTAAGTGAGAACTAATGGCGGTGTTAAGAGTGAACTAATGGATGTGTTAAGAGTGAACTAATGGCGGCGTTAAGAGTGAACTAATGGCGGTGTTAAGGATGAACTAATGGCGGTGTTAAGAGTGAACTAATGGCTGTGTTAAGAGAGAACTAATGGCTATGTTAAGAGAGAACTAATGGCTGTGTTATGAGAGAACTAATGGCGGCGTTAAGAGTGAACTAATGGCGGCGTTGAGTGAACTCATGACTGTGCTGAAAGTGAATTTATATTTGTGTTTCGAAGAATAACACAGCAAACATACAACAGTGCAGACACATAACTGTGTAAACATATAACCCTGTAAATACATATGTGCATGCAAACATACATTTGTTATACTGTACACTTACGTATGTGTCAGAGTAAACTTACAGCATTATTAGCTGTTATTGTAACTTTCAGCTGCGTCAGCGTTCGTCTACAGCGGTATAAGTGTATAGCTGTTCATAGCTGTGTTAGCGTCAATTTACAGCTGTGTTAGCATATAGCTGTGTTAGTGTTAGTTTACAGCTGCCAGCGTATAACTGTTAGTATTAGTTTACAGCTGTGTTAGTGTAAAATTACAGCTGTGTTAGCGTATTGTTGTGTTAGTGTAAAATTACAGCTGTGTTAGCGTATTGCTGTGTTAGTGTAAAATTACAGCTGTGTTAGCGTATTGCTGTGTTAGTGTAAAATTACAGCTGTGTTAGCGTATTGCTGTGTTAGTGTAAAATTACAGGTATGATAGCAAATGACTCCACAGAATAAGCAGGCAAAGTTCAGATAATAAACGCTATCAAACTATCAGTCACGCATGACTGGCCAGGGTCACAGCCGATCAAAATTGTCATCAATGATGTATAGACAGCTTTGACGGCACACATGAGCTCTCTCTCTCTCTCTCTCTCTCTCTCTCTCTCACTCTCTCCGTCCCCACGTGTGAAATGTGATGTGGTTTTACACAATGGAAAAAATGTCTGAAACATTTGAATTTTGTGTAAGATTTCATGTATTAAAGACATCCATTGTTTTCTTAAATTTCTGTTGAATGATCGACTTTTCTCACATAAGTAACATCACAATCTTCATATCACCCATTTTTTTCATATCAAATCCCACTCCTCCCCGACCCTCAAAGATCCACCGACAAATGACAGGAATAAAGCTGGAAAGATTTCTGCAGAAATCCGCCATGAACCAGGTCTATACTCGGGCTTAAGCTTGTCAAGTTGTTCTCGCGCTAACAGACCTGGCCCACGTGGCTGACCTGAACCTACTTTGTCTGGGTCTTCTCCAACTCGTCTACTTGATGTTCTGATCTGATTGACGTCAAACTGGGGGGGGGGGTGGAGCCATGACAGAATGCTCAGCAAGAAATAAAAATATCACGCAGAGAAACTCATTAATGATGAAATATATGTTCCAGATAATTTTAATCGGATTTTAACAATTCCCATTTCTCAGAGTATTTGAAAATTCTCTTCTCTTCTTTTGTGTGTGTGTGGGGGGGGGGGGGGAAGGAAGCTCATACAACAGCGCGCCTCCCCACCCCACATATCCAGTGTAGCAAGTATAGATTTGATATTTGTGTGTCAAAACTATAGCACTTGTCATTGTGCTTTTTGTTCATGAGCAATGGAGTGCGCTGCGGAGCGAATCCGTCTAGCTCAAGTAACCCCCAAAACATAAAAACAGGTACCTGACACTAATGAACAGGGAAACTGTCTCTGAAAACTGAAACACATTGCCTGTATGGCCAGGCACACTAGAGTATACTGTAGATCCGGCTAAATACTCGTAGCGTGACAATCGGTCCTATAAAAGTGTGGACGGAAAAAAACGCGGAACAAAAAAAAAAAAAAACGGAAAGATTGTGGTCTGCCTACATGCCGTCGTCAGAAACTTTGGGCCGTTCATCCTTTACTTGCCATGCAGACAGCGTTGACGATCATGCCTCATCTACATCGGTCCATGCTGTTTCTAGCCAGTTCAGATGTTGTTTTCCCATGCTATTACACGGTTTTTTTCCTCTCAGTCTTTTGTCCATTATTTTCCCCTTGCGTTTTGCTGTGATTAACCAGGACCAGCTTAGCTTGTTCACAAGATTCTGCTTGTTTTTTTCTTATGAGCTTTAGCAAACTTCTGAGGAACTCCTCGTTTGTTTTCCTGTCTGCCCAGGGTATTTGTTGAATCTTTCTCCAAACTCTAAATCCTCTGTTTCTTCCACAATTGTCAAAGTTTCACAAACGTCGAGTAGTATTTCAGACTCTTGTAGGCAACAGATTCTGCTGGGCGACACTTATGAAAACCTCCAATCAAAACCAGCGTCTATTTTGTAACCTTGATCTTTGTCTAAGGTTCTAAGGGCTGTAATAGCCGAAGGAGGGGTGGAGGATAAGCTCTTCACTTCAATTAAACGTCTCCAAGGCGTGCGTCCCAAACAGCCTCTGACAGTCACGTCCAGCTCCTGGCCTTCTCGTGGTGGAACTGTTTAAACTGACAGGGGATGGGGCGAAAGGCGAGTATCTGGCGCCTGAAAACCAGACGCTTCGGTAGCTTTGGTTGGTAGCTCATCTAGGAGAAGGAAAACTCTCTGATTTCAAACCCCCTGTCGAATTGTATGGTAGGCTCTGGCCAGAGTCAAAGGCTAGTAGAGTAAACCATAAACAAACCGGTGGAAGGCTAGGGGAAACCAACACCGTACATTCCCAAGAACAATCATGACAATCCACAATTCTTTGAATCATAACAACATTAATGGGGGTTCCAGTGGAACCACCTCGTCCGGTAGGGACTATCACGTGCGACAGGTGACACCAGATCATCATCCAACTTCTGTACGCAAATAAAACACAAGTAACACCACAGTAACTGCAACATGGAACATTAGAACACTAACAGAACTTAGAAAACTGGAAAACATCGAGCAAGAAATGAAAAGAATGGAAATTAACATCCTTGCTTTATTTGAAATGAGATGGACTACAGCAGGAAGCAGAGATCATAAAGACTTCAAAATAATATATTCCGTGAGAAACCAGTGTAGAAATGGAGTTGGCATAACACTGGATAAAAAGACAGCAAGAACTGTGAAAGGCTTCTGGTGCATATCAGACAGAGTGTTAATGGTTAAATTACAGGGCCACCCAATAGACACAAATCTCATCCAAGTATACGCACCAACTTCAGAAAGCTGTGATGATGAGATAAAAGAATTTTACAACAATCTAGACATAGCAATGAAACAGTGCAAACCATGGGAAGTAAACTTTGTGCTAGGTGATTTAAACGCGAAATTAAGGACTGACCAAGACACTGAAGCTACTGGCAAGTATGGACTAGGAATCAGAAATACAAGAGGAGGAGAAATGTTGATTGAGTGGGCAGAAAAGAATAAAATGATAATAGGAAATACTTGGTTTCAACAACACCCTAGGCGACTATGGACATGGAAAACACCAAATAATAACCAGACAGATGACATTATGATCAACAGAAGATTCAGGAACTCACTAATATTCGAGAAAACAAGACCAAGCACAGATTGCAACAATGACCACATCCCAGTTGTAGGAAAAGTGAGAATCAGGCTAAAGAGGTTAAAAGCAGCAGCTAAAAACAAAGAACTAGATAGAGAGCTGTTACGGAAAGATAAGGCAATACAAGAGCAATATAAGACCACAGTACATAATAAGTATAATGCTACAGAGAAGACTGAAACGATTGATGAACAATGGAATATGCTTAAAGACTATTCAGCAAACATCTATCGAAATCCTACCTCCAAATAAGCGACATACTAAACAGGGGTGGATGACAGAAGAAATTTTGCAACTATTGGTTCGGAGAAGTCTTAAGGAAGATAAAGATGAATATGACAAAATAAATAAAGAAATAAGACACAAATGCAATAAAGCTAAAGAAGAGTGGCTACATAATAAATGTAATGAAATAGAGACACACCATCATGGAAACACAAGAGATATGTACAAACAAATAAAGGAGTTAACAAACAAAATGACATACCACAAGACTGAAGTCAAAGGAGGGGCATACAATAATGGACAGAGATGAAATAATGGCAAGATGGTGAGAATACATCACAGAACTCTATGAGGACAATAGAAGAGAAATAGATATACGAAATAATAATAAAGGGCCTCCCATATTAAAAGAAGTGGAAGAAGCCATCAAACACACGAAGAACAACAAAGCACAAGGACCAGATAAAATCACCAAGGAAGAGTTGGAAGCATTAGGAGAGCTTGGCATAGAAATAATTACCAGATTGCTGAATGACATCTAGAACAGTAACCATGTTCCATCAGACCTTTTGCAGTCAGTTTTCATTGCCCTACTAAAGAAACAAGGTGCAGCTGAATGTGAAGACGATCGCACCATTAGTCTTAAGAGCCATGTTACCAAAATCCTGCTTCGTATTGTCATGAGAAGAGTCAGGGGCAAAATAAAAGCAGAAATCACTGAAGAACAGTGTGGCTTCGTCGAAGGAAAAGGCACAAGTAATGCCATATATATATTGAGAACACTGATGGAAATATCAATAGAAGTAAAGGTGGATCTATACTTATGCTTCATAGACTACTGTAAAGCATTCGATAAAGTGAGACACACAGAAATTATAAGAATGCTGGAAGACATCAACATAGATGGGAAAGATCTGAAACTCATCAAAACCATATATTGGCAGCAATCAGCAGCAGTGAGGGTTGAGAACCAAATAGGAGCATTCCAAGACATAAAATTGGGAGTGAGACAAGGATATGTTTTATCTTCTGACCTCTTCTCCTTGTACAGCGAAAATATAATGAGAAATATTGATAGCTTGCCAGGAATATCAATTGGCGGGTGCAACCTTAACAACTTAAGATATGAAGACGACACAGTTCTGATTGCTAAAAGTGAAGGGGAGCTACAGGCTCTTCTGGATGTCGTGGTTCGTGACAGTAAAAGTAAAGGTCTCAGCTTGAACAAAAAGAAGACTGAAGTGAATACCACCAAAATGTAGCATTACCATCGATGGCACAGAACTGAAACAAGTTGATAGATTCAAGTACTTAGGAACGATTATAACAGCTGATGGGAAATGTCACAATGAAATAAAAAGCAGACGTGCTCAGGCCAAGTCAGCATTCCAGAAAATGAGAAACATCTTGTGCAACAGATCCATATCAATGGAAAAAAGATTCCGAGTACTTAAATGTTACGTCGAGCCAATTTTGTTTTATGGATGTGAAGCATGGTCCAGGAATAAGAGAGTACAGCGAGAAATGGAGGCCATGGAAATGTGGTTCATAAGAAGGATGTTGAAGGTACCTTGGACAGCTAAGAAAACCAATGAAGAAGTCATAACAGAGGCTGGAGTTAAAAGGCAAATTACAGCAAAGACCACATGCAGACAAGCGAGATTTGTAGGACATTTCTGAGAAAAGGAAAATTGGAACACATTGTGGCAATTGGAAAAATTGAGGGAAGAAGAGACAGAGGAAGACAGAGAGAGAAGTTACTGGATGGGCTGTCAGTGTGGCTAGGAAAAAAGTCACCGGCGGATCTCATAATCAAGTCTAAAGACAGGGAATTGTGGAGGGAAATGATCGCCTACGCCACGCGCCATGGCACTTGATAGACTGACCTTTGTCCATCCTCATTTATGCATGGGAAAGATAGAAAACAACTAAAGAAACAGACAACAAATTAGACTGTTTCGAAAACAAATGCCTCCGGAAAATTCCTGGTATAAAGTAGAACAAATTCAAGAACAAGACAGAGATAAGACAGATGACTGTACAACAACCAGTCTCATGGGTGATCAGAAAAAGAAGATGGACATATGTCGGTCACGTGATGAGAAGAAATAATAAAAGCAAGCTATCAAATGGAACACAACAGGATGAAGAAAAAGAACTGACCACGCGAAACTCTGCCAAATTAGTAGGCATAAAATCCCGTGATGAGATTGAAAAGTTCGCCGAGAACAGGAAAACTTGGCGAACTATCATGCGAACCCTATGTGACGTTCAACGGTACGGGAAGGATGTAAGACAGACAGATATAGACATGGACAGATGTAGATATAAACAAACGTAGACATGGACAGAAGCAGATATGGACACCTGTGTATGCAGACAAATGTAGACATGGACAGAATCAGATATGGACACCTGTGTACGCAGACAAATGTAGACATGGGCAGAAGCAGATATGGACACCTGTGTACGTAGACAAATACAGACATGGACAGAAGCAGATATGGACACCTGTGTACGTAGACAAATGTAGACATGGACAGAAGCAGATATGGACACCTGTGTACGTAGACAAATGTAGACATGGTCAGAAGCAGATATGGACACCTGTGTACGTAGACAAATGTAGACATGGTCAGAAGCACATATGGACATGTGTGTAAGAAGCAGATATGGACACCTGTGTACGTAGACAAATGTAGACATGGACAGAAGCAGATATGGACACCTGTGTACGTAGACAAATGTAGACATGGTCAGAAGCACATATGGACATGTGTGTAAGAAGCAGATATGGACATGTGTGTACGTAGACAAACGTAGACATGGACAGAAGCAGATATCGACATGTGTGTACGTAGACAAACGTAGACATGGACAGAAGCAGATATGGACACCTGTGTACGTAGACAAACGTAGACATGGACAGAAGCAGATATGGACACCTGTGTACGCAGACACACGTAGACATGGACAGAAGCAGATATGGACATGTGTGTACATAGATAAATGTAGACATGAACATACGTGTACACGGACATATGCAGATATGAAAAATTTACACACATATGAAAAATAAATATATTCTTCGCATCAATTTATACTTGTAACGAGAATAAAGACCGCATTTTTGTCACAAATATCACAGTCACAGAATATGTAAAAACATACTCTGTCATAAATATCATACCTGAAACATACGTACATATAATTTTATCATAAATGAGCAAGTACAGAATAAACAGCACACAGGTTTTTTCATAAACTATCACATATATAACACGATGTTTCATAACTATCACACATAAAATAATCTATTACATAAACTATCACACATAAAATAGGTTATTACATGAACTACCATACATAAAACAGGCTGTTCACCGCCAAACGTAAAACAAATCACATACTTTTCTAAGTTACGATACCAGCGCTGCAGATGACAATGTCCGGTTCTGTTAGAGCATTACCCACTTGGAGGTAGTGTTTCACCGCTAACACCTGAGCCACGTCTGTCGGTTCACTACCAAGAAACATACATTTAATTACTGGACTCGCCCTGCCAAAGCGGAAGTAGAAACAGGGATGTCCCAGGCCGATTATTAGAGCAGTGATCTTCAACTTCTGTTCGTGTGTGGCTAGAGTAGGGATCTTCAACTTATGTTCGTGTGTGGCTAGAGCAGGGATCTTCAACTTCTGTTCGTGTGTGGCTAGAGTAGGGATCTTCAATTTATGTTCGTGTGTGGCTAGAGTAGGGATCTTCAACTTATGTTCGTGTGTGGCTAGAGTAGGGATCTTCAACTTCTCTTCGTGTGTGGCTAGAGTAAGGATCTTCAACTTCTCTTCGTGTGTGGCTAGAGTAAGGATCTTCAACCTTTGTTCATGTTTGGCTAGAGTAGGGATATTCAACCTTTGTTCATGTGTGGCCTAAAGTAGGGATATTCAACCTTTGTTCATGTGTGGCCTAAAGTAGGGATATTCAACCTTTGTTCATGTTTGGCTAGAGTAGGGATATTCAACCTTTGTTCATGTGTGGCTAGAATAGGGATATTCAACCTTTGTTCATGTGTGGCCTAAAGTAGGGATATTCAACCTTTGTTCATGTGTGGCTAGAGTAGGGATCTTCAACTTCTGTTCGTGTGTGGCTAGAGCAGGGATCTTTAATGTGAATCTACACACAAACTCTGCACTGTGCAATCAGCTATTTAGGGATGCCAAGATTTGGCAGCTACACACATGAATATTCCCCGTCCATTGAAAAGGCTGACATGGTGAAGTGGTAGGATTTTTAATTTACTGAAAACAAAGGATTAAGACAGGGGCGTATCCTTTCTCCGTACTTGTTTAACATATACGCTGAAAATATCATGAGGAATGTAAGAGAGGAACAGGAAACAACTAAATTAGACTCTTTCAGCATCGAGGGCCACCAGATTCCAGAAATTAGATACGCCGATGATACTGTCCTTCTATCAAACTGCTCAGGACTGCAACAGTTGATTCTTTCTCAACAACAACAACAAAAAAAATACTATTTTGCCAACAATAGCGAACATAAACAAGCAGCTGTGACTCGCCGGCGATATCAGTTGACTCATCTAACTGAATAACAAACTTAGTAGACTGTAATCGTTCAGTTAGCTGCGCGACAATGTCCTCGGACATTTTTGATATTCTTCTGATGACAGTATCGTTCTAGATGGGAATGCTTTTCAGTTTTCTAGCGTATTCTGAGCCGAACAATATGTTACAAATCTCAACAGCGGTTGGCATGATAAGATCTTCTCCAATCGTGTGCGGTTTCTTTGATTTTGCGATTCTCTGGGCAATCAGGTACGATGCTTTAAGAGCTTTTTCGTTGAGAGTGGCTCTTGTTTTTACCACAGTCTTCTGTTTACTATATTACTCGGCTTTACGTTCGAAAAATTCTTTGGTTTTATTCTGTAGATCTGGATGTCTTGTAGTTAGATGACGACGCAATTTCGTCGGCTTCATTGTCTCATTAGAGAGGATTTACAAACAAATAACACACTGTGGCAGATTTTGGTCATTTGTTGATGGAACGAAACAGGACTTAATATACTCCACATCATATTTTCGAGTGTATTTAGTTTTCTCACAAGTATAAACGTTAACGTCACCTCGACCACAGTGACTTTCGTTGCCACTATTATCAATTTGTTTGCGCGAAGTTGAAGGCTTACGTTTAACAAATCGATCCATTTTAGCGCCCAAAGTTTTAAAGTTTAAACAATAAAAAAGGCTTTCCGAAAAGTCTCCACGATTACTACGTGTGTTACTGGAATATGTTGTTTAATCCAATACAAATCACAGCACCAAGACCGAATAGCGGCTCTCATGCCAACGAAATATGATTTTCAAACTAAAACACAATTGCTGAGATTTATATATCACTTCTGTTCTCTCGCACAATCCACGCCGACTGTTCTCTAAAATTACATTGAAACTGCACGTTTCAGCAACACGATCAGAAAGACGCCGGTGTTGCTCTTCAAAAGCGATGCCGTCTTTTTATGAACGTCACATTTCTGTTTGATGCTGGAAGAAACGCTGTCTGGACCATCCTTTCTCCAATAGCCGCACTGCGGACATACGAGGGGTGATTGATAAGTTCTCAACATAAGGTACAACGACTTATTTGTGGACAACTTTTGGGGGTTATTTCTCAAAATAGTCCCATTGCAAGTTTATACACTTAGTCCAGCGATCCTGGAGCATACGGATCCTTTCTTTGTAAAAGTCAGCATCTTGTGCCAGTAGAAAGTGGTCTACAGCATGAATGACGTCATCATTCGAAGCAAAAGTGCGACCAATGAGCTCCTTTTTGATTTTGGTAAACAGGTATAGTCTGAAGGGGGTAAATCTGGGAAATAAGGAGGATGTTCAAGAAGCTGGAAGCCGCATTCATGAATGGCAGCCACTGCTACCGCTGACTTGTGAACTAGAGCACTGTCTTGATGAAAGTCAATTTCCCTCGACGATTTTCCTTCAATCTGACCCGCAGCTGCTTCACAAGATTAGCGTAATAGGCCGTTATGCCTTTTTGAAGATAGTCTACCAATAGCACACCTTCTGAATCACAAAAGATGGAAGCCATCACTTTGCCTGCAGACAGAACCACCCTTGTTTTCTTTGGAGGTGGGGATCCATGATCCACTGCTTTGACTGTTCTTTGGTTTCTGGTTGAAAATGATGAATCCAAGTCTCATCCGTAGTCACAAATTGCTGATGAACCTTTTCAGGATCTGCAGAAAAAATGGCGGAGATTATCTCTTGACATGTTGAGACGCTGTCGTTTATGATCAGCTCCAAGCAGTTTCAGAACCCATCGAGCAGAGACCATTGTCATTTGAAGATCATTGTAAATAATAGTATGAACACGTTCCTGGGAGATGCCCAACTCAGTAGTAATGTGCCACTCAGTTAGTCGTCGATCCTCCATTACCATGTCATGGATTCTGCCGGTGGTTACCGTTCTTGGTCTTCCTGGACGGGGATCATCTTCCATACCCTCCCTTTCATGTCTGAACTGAGCTGCCCATTTCTTCACTGTGCTGTAAGAAAGGGCACTCTTCCCTAGTCTCTACCATATCCTCATGGATCTCCTTCAATGATAAGCCCTTGATGCAGAGGCAGTGAATGACTGCTTGGTGAGAAATTTATCCATTTTCTCAATTTCTCCTACCCCTTACCATTTCAGTAGCCTGTAAAAAAAATTGGTTGCAGTTATTTTTTAAACTTGGTGTTTAATCTTACATTAACCTGATCTACAAATGCACCTAATATCAACTGTGTGTTTCAAGTATTTGTACCTTATGCCGAGAACTAATAAAGCGAACTACAATTCTGCGGCTTGCATCTCTGCAGTCTGCCCCTATGCATTGAGTGAACAATTCAGAATAATTTTGTATTTTATCTACTTTTCTCTCTCTCTCTCTCTTTTTTTTTTTTTTTTTTTTGCTGGTTTGAGACTTTAGCGCAGTCACGGCCCGCTGCCCATGGGTTGAGAACCACCGGTAGACTCAAAAGTTTCTCCACACGCCACGCAGTATCCCTACCAACAAAAGATCAATTAGGAAAAAAAAACGAAAAGAAACGAACCTGGAGAAAATAAAATGAATGGCGGTTTTATTATTTTTACTCGATAACTAAGAAAGTTTTATTCTTTTTGTTTATAAACATTCTAGATAACTAAGAAAAGAGGTTTCATTCTTTTTATTTATAAACATTCTAGATAACTAAGAAAGTGTTATTCTTTTTGTTTATAAACATTCTAGATAACTAAGAAAAGAGGTTTCATTCTTTTTATTTATAAACATTCTAGATAACTAAGAAAAGAGGTTTCATTCTTTTTTATTTATAAACATTCTAGATAACTAAGAAAAGAGGTTTCATTCTTTTTATTATAAACATTCTAGATAACTAAGAAAAGAGGTTTTATTCTTTTTATTTATAAACGTTCTAGATAACTAAGAAAAGAGGTTTTGTTATTGTTATTTATAAACGTTCTAGATAACTAAGAAAAGAGGTTTTGTTCTTTTTATTTATAAACATTCTAGATAACTAAGAAAAGAGGTTTTGTTCTTTTTATTTATAAACATTCTAGATAACTAAGAAAAGAGGTTTTATTCCACAGAGTGTTCACTTGTTCAAGGTGAATTTTTTTTGTTTTAACCGTTTCACTTTTGTAGGTGAACTCATCCTTCACAAACAGTCAGTCCAAGTTGTGCTTACCAAACTACTGTACACAATTTGTACAACTTGTTTATCTGTTTCGTGTATGCCGTCAGCTGAACATGGTTTTAGAAATATACTCACGGAAAAAAGTAAGTGTGCAATGGTGTCAAGCTTATCAATCACGTTGTCATGAGTGAAATGAAATCAGATTTGGCACGAAGTTTTGTCTGAGTGTTGTCCACTTCTCCGTGTTGCACGAAGTTGATCGCACTATTCATGGGGAGATAACCACAGCTCCAGTGATATCACGTGCGTGGTCCATGATTGGTTACTGACCACGGATATAATGTGTAATTCTGTTCTCAGAGATCTCTTCACGTAATCGTTGAAGAAAGAAGTAATGGAATTCCAACATAAACATCTTTTTTCATCATGCCAAGATTGAATGAACATCAGCGAGAAATAGCTGTTGGGATGTTAATTGCTGGATCAACAGTAGCAGCAGTATCTCAACATTTTAATGTTCACAGAAACACAATATCACGCCTTCAAAGTCGTTTAAAAAAAAATGTTTCCGTTGCTGACCGCCATAGAAGCGGCAGACCACGAGTTATCACCCTTGCACAAGACCGCTACATCCACCTCATGCACCTTCGTAACAGGTTTCTCCAGGCAACATGGACTGCCTGCAACATTCCAGGTGTAAGACGTGTGTCGGGCAGGACAGTGAGGAACAGACTCAGAGAGGTAAATCTCTTACCTCATAGGCCTGCAGTTAGACCAGTACTGACAGTTCGCCACAGACAAACCCCTCTGAACTGGGCCAGGCACCATGTGGCATGGCCTTATCATCAATGGAGACGACACAATCGTCCTGGAAACCGCCAAGAATTAGCCCAAGCGTTGCAAGAAGAATGGAATAACATGTCTCAACAATTGATACAACGTGTCATTGGTTTAATGAGAAGGCGGTGTCAAGCAGTGATAACTGCCCGAGGAGGACACACACGATATTGAAACCTTGATTTTCTGTTCTTGGTGTGGTCAGCCACTTTAGGTGAGCTTTTTTTTTTACTTTTTTGTGACATGTGACTGGCCTGAAAGTTATCATTTTATCTGTTATTAGATAATCAAACATAATGTGTGCCAAATTTTATTTCAGTCATCACCTGAGCACGTTCATTGTGCTTTTTAAAGCATTGCACACTTACTTTTTTCCGTGAGTATACTTATCCTGGTCTGTGTAACTGCCAAGACTCTAATGTCTTCATCATCAAATAAAAGTCTGACATATTTAATCATCACTCTGGTAATGGGCCAAGGGTTTATGAAATAAAAAAAAAAAGATAATTTCATAATCTACACACATCTGGAACCATCTTTGTGCAGTTTCGACAACAGAACTTGATGATCGCAGCTGAGCAGGTTTCTGTTTTGTTTATAAACATTCTAGATAACTAAGAAAAGAGGTTTCATTCTTTTTATTATAAACATTCTAGATAACTAAGAAAAGAGGTTTTATTCTTTTTATTTATAAACATTCTAGATAACTAAGAAAAGAGGTTTTATTCTTTTTATTTATAAACATTCTAGATAACTAAGAAAAGAGGTTTTATTCTTTTTATTTATAAACGTTCTAGATAACTAAGAAAAGAGGTTTTGTTATTGTTATTTATAAACGTTCTAGATAACTAAGAAAAGAGGTTTTGTTCTTTTTATTATAAACATTCTAGATAACTAAGAAAAGAGGTTTTGTTCTTTTATTTATAAACATTCTAGATAACTAAGAAAAGAGGTTTTATTCCACAGAGTGTTCACTTGTTCAAGGTGAATTTTTTTTTTGTTTTAACCGTTTCACTTTTGTAGGTGAACTCATCCTTCACAAACAGTCAGTCCACGCTGTGCTCACCAAACTACTGTACACAATTTGTACAACTTGTTTATTTGTTTCGTGTATGCCGTCAGCTGAACATGGTTTTAGAAATATACTCACGGAAAAAAGTAAGTGTGCAATGGTGTCAAGCTTATCAATCACGTTGTCATGAGTGAAATGAAATCAGATTTGGCACGAAGTTTTGTCTGAGTGTTGTCCACTTCTCCGTGTTGCACGAAGTTGATCGCACTATTCATGGGGAGATAACCACAGCTCCAGTGATATCACGTGCGTGGTCCATGATTGGTTACTGACCACGGATATAATGTGTAATTCTGTTCTCAGAGATCTCTTCACGTAATCGTTGAAGAAAGAAGTAATGGAATTCCAACATAAACATCTTTTTTCATCATGCCAAGATTGAATGAACATCAGCGAGAAATAGCTGTTGGGATGTTAATTGCTGGATCAACAGTAGCAGCAGTATCTCAACATTTTAATGTTCACAGAAACACAATATCACGCCTTCAAAGTCGTTTAAAAAAAAATGTTTCCGTTGCTGACCGCCATAGAAGCGGCAGACCACGAGTTATCACCCTTGCACAAGACCGCTACATCCACCTCATGCACCTTCGTAACAGGTTTCTCCAGGCAACATGGACTGCCTGCAACATTCCAGGTGTAAGACGTGTGTCGGGCAGGACAGTGAGGAACAGACTCAGAGAGGTAAATCTCTTACCTCATAGGCCTGCAGTTAGACCAGTACTGACAGTTCGCCACAGACAAACCCCTCTGAACTGGGCCAGGCACCATGTGGCATGGCCTTATCATCAATGGAGACGACACAATCGTCCTGGAAACCGCCAAGAATTAGCCCAAGCGTTGCAAGAAGAATGGAATAACATGTCTCAACAATTGATACAACGTGTCATTGGTTTAATGAGAAGGCGGTGTCAAGCAGTGATAACTGCCCGAGGAGGACACACACGATATTGAAACCTTGATTTTCTGTTCTTGGTGTGGTCAGCCACTTTAGGTGAGCTTTTTTTTTACTTTTTTGTGACATGTGACTGGCCTGAAAGTTATCATTTTATCTGTTATTAGATAATCAAACATAATGTGTGCCAAATTTTATTTCAGTCATCACCTGAGCACGTTCATTGTGCTTTTTAAAGCATTGCACACTTACTTTTTTCCGTGAGTATACTTATCCTGGTCTGTGTAACTGCCAAGACTCTAATGTCTTCATCATCAAATAAAAGTCTGACATATTTAATCATCACTCTGGTAATGGGCCAAGGGTTTATGAAATAAAAAAAAAAAGATAATTTCATAATCTACACACATCTGGAACCATCTTTGTGCAGTTTCGACAACAGAACTTGATGATCGCAGCTGAGCAGGTTTCTGTTTTGTGTGTGTGAAGTAATACAAGACAAGCAAGAGCTCCTACTCCGGCGACAGCAAGCTATTACATGCAAACACGGGACTGAAAGGGTTCTGTGGCTGGGGTAGTGTCACAATACGTGATACGGGTTCTGCACGGTTCATTTCTATCTCCCGGGGTTGGCAGTACTCCTTAGGAGGAAACTTCCTGTGGATATCAGGATCGTGAGAGGTGAGTGGTGGAGGAAGATAAGAACATGAGAGGTGGGTGGTGGAGGAAGATAAGAACATGAGAGGTGGGTGGTGAAGGAAGATAAGAACATGGTGGTAATAGCCGAACATGATAGGTGGGTGGTGGAGGAAGATAAAGAACATGGTAGTAATAGCAGATCATGAGAGGTGGGTGGTGGAGGGAGATAAAGAACATCGTAGTAATAGCAGATCATGAGAGGTGGGTGGTGGAGGAAGATAAAGAACATGGTGGTAATAGCAGATCATGAGAGGTGGGTGGTGGAGGAAGATAAAGAACATGGTGGTAATAGCAGATCATGAGAGGTGGGTGGTGGAGGAAGATAAAGAACGTGGTGGTAATAGCAGATCATGAGAGGTGGGTGGTGGAGGAAGATAAAGAACGTAGTGGTAATAGCAGATCATGAGAAGTGGGTGGTGGAGGAAGATAAGAACGTGGTGGTAATAGCAGATCATGAGAGGTGGGTGGTGGAGGAATAAAGAACATGGTGGTAATAGCAGATCATGAGAGGTGGGTGTGGAGGAAGATAAAGAACATGGTGTAATAGCAGATCATGAGAGGTGGGTGGTGGAGGAAGATAAAGACATGGTGGTAATAGCAGATTATGAGAGGTGGGTGGTGGAGGAAGATAAAGAACATGGTGGTAATAGCAGATCATGAGAGGTGGGTGTGGAGGAAGATAAAGAACATGGTGGTAATAGCAGATCATGAGAGGTGGGTGATGGAGGAAGATAAAGAACGTGGTGGTAATAGCAGATTATGAGAGGTGGGTGGTGGAAGGAGATAAAGAACATGGTGGTAATAGCAGATCATGAGAGTGGGTGGTGAAGGAAGATAAAGAACGTGGTGGTAATAGCAGATCATGAGAGGTGGGTGGTGGAGGAAGATAAAGAACATGGTGGTAATAGCAGATCATGAGAGGTGTGGTGGAGGAAGATAAAGAACATGGTGGTAATAGCAGATCATGAGAGGTGGGTGGTGAGGAAGATAAAGAACATGGTGGTAATAGCAGATCATGAGAGGTGGGTGGTGAAGGAAGATAAAGAACATGGTGGTAATAGCAGATCATGAGAGGTGGGTGGTGGAGGAAGATAAAGAACATGGTAGTAATAGCAGATCATGAGGTGGGTGGTGGAGGAAGATAAAGAACATGGTGTAATAGCAGATCATGAGAGGTGGGTGGTGGAGGAAGATAAGAACATGGTAGTAATAGCAGATCATGAGAGGTGGGTGGTGGAGGAAGATAAAGAACATGGTAGTAATAGCAGATCATGAGAGGTGGGTGGTGGAGGAAGATAAAGAACATGGTGGTAATAGCAGATCATGAGAGGTGGGTGGTGGAGGAAGATAAAGAACATGGTAGTAATAGCAGATCATGAAAGGTGGGTGGTGGAGGAGATAAAGAACATGGTGGTAATAGCAGATCATGAGAGGTGGGTGGTGGAGGAAGATAAAGAACGTGGTGGTAATAGCAGATCATGAGAGGTGGGTGGTGGAGGAAGATAAAGAACGTGGTGGTAATAGCAGATCATGAGAGGTGGGTGGTGGAGGAAGATAAAGAACATGGTGGTAATAGCAGATCATGAGAGGTGGGTGGTGGAGGAAGATAAAGAACATGGTGGTAATAGCAGATCATGAGAGGTGGGTGGTGGAGGAAGATAAAGAACATGGTGGTAATAGCAGATCATGAGAGGTGGGTGGTGGAGGAAGATAAGAACATGGTGGTAATAGCAGATCATGAGAGGTGGGTGGTGGAGGAAGATAAAGAACATGGTGGTAATAGCAGATCATGAGAGGTGGTGGTGGAGGAAGATAAAGAACATGGTGGTAATAGCAGATCATGAGAGGTGGGTGGTGGAGGAAGATAAAGAACATGGTGGTAATAGCAGATCATGAGAGGTGGGTGGTGGAGGAAGATAAAGAACATGGTGGTAATAGCAGATCATGAGAGGTGGGTGGTGGAGGAAGATAAAGAACATGGTGGTAATAGCAGATCATGAGAGGTGGGTGGTGGAGGAAGATAAAGAACATGGTGGTAATAGCAGATCATGAGAGGTGGGTGGTGGAGGAAGATAAAGAACATGGTAGTAATAGCAGATCATGAAAGGTGGGTGGTGGAGGAAGATAAAGAACATGGTGGTAATAGCAGATCATGAGAGGTGGGTGGTGGAGGAAGATAAAGAACATGGTAGTAATAGCAGATCATGAGAGGTGGGTGGTGGAGGAAGTAGACCACAGAGGTAATGAAAGAAGAGATATAGATCAATTTATCTACACACAAAAAAACTCCAACACTGCCAGTCTGTGCTGAAGTCATGTTCTGCTTGCCAGAGAAAGATGATGCTACAGCCCCTATCATGTTAGACTTATGTCCAGTCTTCACAAGATCCACTGTATTTTCTACCTGTCTGACATGGTACTTATGCTGCAAGGTCACCATGACTTCTACCTGTAGTAACAACTTACAAGCTGACTGTCTGCCTGTAGTAACAATTTACAAGCTGACTGTCTGCCTGTAGTAACAACTTACAAGCTGACCAGCTGCCTGTAGTAACAACTTACAAGCTGACCATCTGCCTGTAGTAACAACTTACAAGCTGACTGTCTGCCTGTAGTAACAACTTACAAGCTGACCATCTGCCTGTAGTAACAACTTACAAACTGACCATCTGCCTGTAGTAACAATTTACAAGCTGACTATCTGCCTGTAGTAACAACTTACAAGCTGACCAGCTGCCTGTAGTAACAACTTACAAGCTGACCATCTGCCTGTAGTAACAACCTACAAACTGACCATCTACCTGTAGTAACAACTTACAAGCTGACCAGCTGCCTGTAGTAACAACTTACAAACTGACCATCTGCCTGTAGTAACAACTTACAAGCTGACCATCTGCCTGTAGTAACAACTTACAAGCTGACCATCTGCCTGTAGTAACAACTTACAAGCTGACCATCTGCCTGTAGTAACAACTTACAAACTGACCAGCTGCCTGTAGTAACAACTTACAAGCTGACCAGCTGACTGTAGTAACAACTTACAAGCTGACCATCTGCCTGTAGTAACAACTTACAAGCTGACCAGCTGACTGTAGTAACAACTTACAAGCTGACCATCTGCCTGTAGTAACAACTTACAAGCTGACCATCTGCCTGTAGTAACAACTTACAAGCTGACCATCTGCCTGTAGTAACAACTTACAAGCTGACCAGCTGACTGTAGTAACAACTTACAAGCTGACCATCTGCCTGTAGTAACAACTTACAAGCTGACCAGCTGCCTGTAGTAACAACTTACAAGCTGACCATCTACCTGTAGTAACAACTTACAAGCTGACCAGCTGCCTGTAGTAACAACTTACAAACTGACCATCTGCCTGTAGTAACAACTTACAAGCTGACCATCTGCCTGTAGTAACAACTTACAAGCTGACCATCTGCCTGTAGTAACAACTTACAAGCTGACCATCTGCCTGTAGTAACAACTTACAAACTGACCAGCTGCCTGTAGTAACAACTTACAAGCTGACCAGCTGACTGTAGTAACAACTTACAAGCTGACCATCTGCCTGTAGTAACAACTTACAAGCTGACCAGCTGACTGTAGTAACAACTTACAAGCTGACCATCTGCCTGTAGTAACAACTTACAAGCTGACCATCTGCCTGTAGTAACAACTTACAAGCTGACCATCTGCCTGTAGTAACAACTTACAAGCTGACCAGCTGACTGTAGTAACAACTTACAAGCTGACCATCTGCCTGTAGTAACAACTTACAAGCTGACCAGCTGCCTGTAGTAACAACTTACAAGCTGACCATCTGACTGTAGTAACAACTTACAAGCTGACCATCTGCCTGTAGTAACAACTTACAAGCTGACCATCTGCCTGTAGTAACAACTTACAAGCTGACCAGCTGCCTGTAGTAACAACTTACAAGCTGACCAGCTGACTGTAGTAACAACTTACAAGCTGACCAGCTGCCTGTAGTAACAACTTACAAACTGACCATCTGCCTGTAGTAACAACTTACAAGCTGACCATCTGCCCATAGTAACAACTTACAAGCTGACCATCTGCCTGTAGTAACAACTTACAAGCTGACCAGCTGACTGTAGTAACAACTTACAAGCTGACCATCTGCCTGTAGTAACAACTTACAAGCTGACCAGCTGACTGTAGTAACAACTTACAAGCTGACCATCTGCCTGTAGTAACAACTTACAAGCTGACCAGCTGCCTGTAGTAACAACTTACAAGCTGACCATCTGCCTGTAGTAACAACTTACAACCTGACCAGCTGACTGCAGTAACAACTTACAAGCTGACCAGCTGCCTGTAGTAACAACTTACAAGCTGACCATCTGCCTGTAGTAACAACTTACAAGCTGACCATCTGCCTGTAGTAACAACTTACAAGCTGACCAGCTGACTGTAGTAACAACTTACAAGCTGACCATCTGCCTGTAGTAACAACTTACAAACTGCCCATCTGCCTGTAGTAACAACTTACAAGCTGACCATCTGCCTGTAGTAACAACTTACAAGCTGACCATATGCCTGTAGTAACAACTTACAAACTGACCATCTGCCTGTAGTAACAACTTACAAACTGACCATCTGCCTGTAGTAACAACTTACAAGCTGACCATCTGCCTGTAGTAACAACTTACAAACTGACCAGCTGACTGTAGTAACAACTTACAAGCTGACCATCTGCCTGTAGTAACAACTTACAAACTGACCAGCTGCCTGTAGTAACAACTTACAAGCTGACCATCTGCCGGTAGTAACAACTTACAAGCTGACCAGCTGACTGTAGTAACAACTTACAAGCTGACCATCTGCCTGTAGTAACAACTTACAAACTGACCATCTGCCTGTAGTAACAACTTACAAACTGACCAGCTGCCTGTAGTAACAACTTACAAGCTGACCATCTGCCTGTAGTAACTAATACAGTCAGTAGAAAAGACTTAAGGGGTGTGGTGGATGGTTTTGAGTGTTGGAGGTTATGGGTTTGAATCCCAGCAAACAAACAGTAATGACCCACAACCTGACTGACCATCTGTAGTAAAGGCATACAACAAGATCAGTGTTACCAATGGTAATCACTTATTACAAACTGAAAGACTGCCTCTATTAATGACTTGTGTTATATTAGTAATGATTTGTTTCCTGCAGAATTCTGACTTACTGACCATCTTAATAATTATTTGTTTCCTGCAGAATTCTGACTTACTGACCATCTTAGTAATTATTTGTTTCCTGCAGACTTCTGACTTAATAATTCTAATTTGAAGGTTTTTTTTAGCTCTGTCTCTGTGGCTAAATAAATGGTCAAGACCCTATCTGGCTTCCTGGCAGTATTACATGGATTACTGTCTGAAGACGCAATGGAAAGTAACAAACAACAACAAAGAAGAAGAGGAATCTTTGACAAAAGAAGTATGAAGAAACATAAGAAAAGACAAAAAACAATACATACAAGATTGTTGTGAAAGAATAGAAGGGCATCAGAAGTGTGGAAGAGATAGTGAAATGTTTAAAGAAATGAAGACATTGAGGAGAAATGTTATTTGTGACAAGATGGGGAATACCTTGACAGAGACAGAGGAAATTCTAGAAAGATGGAAGGAACATTGCAGAGGAATGTATGAAACAACCGACTGTGAAAGCAGAAATCAACAGTGTGAATTATTACTGGAGGAGAAAGAACTTGGTCCGACAAAGAAGTTTTATGGGCAATAAAGAATCTGAAAAATGGTAAATCATCAGGATGTGATGAGATAACAGATGAACTAATTAAAGCAGGAGGAAAGGAGTGTGCAACAATCTATCATGCACTATGTAAAAAGATATGGCATTCAGGTATTTGGCCAAAAGAATGGAAAAGAACTGTATTCATACCACTGCCAAAAAAAAGGTATAACCTGAAATTATGCACAAACTACAGAACTGTTGCCCTGATTAGTCATGCCAGTAAAATTCTGTTAAAAATCATAATGGGTAGACTTCGGAAGAAAATAGAAGTAGTCAATATGGTCCAAGCTGGTTTCAGGTAAGGAAGAGGATCAAGAGATCATATTTTCAATATAAGATTAATAATAGAGAAATGCAGAGAGTTTAATGTGAATCTAAATTTATCTTTTATAGACTATTCAAAAGCATTTGATTGTGTACAACACTAGAAATTTTGGGAAATAATGGGATTTCCAACATATTTAATACAATTAATATCACTGCTGTATATAAACCAACAAGCAGCAGTAATAATAAATGTTGAAACAACAACTTATTTAACTTGTATATTGAAAATATAATGAGGAATGTTAGAGAAGATGTAGACAAAGGATATTATGATGCCATAACAATTGGAGGTTATGAAATACCAAAGATTAGATATGCTGATGACACAGTGTTACTGTCCACAACACAAAAAGGAATGGAAAAACTAATTATGTCAGTCCGTAAGAACAGCGAAGAGCAAAACCTCTATCTTAATGTGAAGAAAACTAAATTGATGACAACTGACAAAACAAACAAGGCAGCTGAAAGATGTATCAATGAGGAAAAACTGGAAGAAGTGGAGAGTTTTGAATATCTTGGATCACAGCTAACTAATAATGGAGATACAGTGAGGGAAATTACTTTCTTCAGAAAGTAAAACAACTGAAGAATCTGTGGAGAGGAGCAGACAGAACTACAAAAATAAGATTTTTAATGGCATGCATCTTTCCCATCGCAACATATGCCTGTGAGACCTGGACACTTAACAAAACGGCTGAGAAACACATAAATGCCTTTGAATGTAGATGCTATAGAAGAGTTCTCCAAATATCATGGACACAAAAAAGAACAAATGTATCTATACTACAAGAGCTTAATATTGAAGAAGGCTGGCTAGTAACGAGGATTAAAGAGAGAAAACTTAAATATTTTGGACACATTAAACGTGATGATAATCTAGAGAAAACCGTCTTGGAAGGGTACATAATGGGAAGACCAAGGCGAAGATGGCTGCAAGACATCGTTGATGATCTGCAAATGGATGCATCAGCAGCAGGCCATCTTGCTCATCACAACCGAGAGGCCTACAGGAGTGCTGTTGGGAAGGCAAAGTTCTGCAAGGGATGTGCAAATGAATGATAGTCTGAATCTCCTGTGGTGGAGGTGGGGGAAGGTGTGAACTGAGAATACTGACATGGCAGCCTCTGATATTATTTAACTGTCTTATGTGTGTCATTTGACAGCGAAAAAACCATGAGAACCAGCCATCATCATCATTGTCTGGTATATGTATAAAGTGCTCCCTCCTTCCATTCCCCCTCAGCCAACCAGCCAGCCAGCCAGTCAGCCAGCCAGCCAGTCAGTCATCCCCTAACCCCCACCTGTGGTATGCATGAGTGGCGGAGGTCATGGCTGGGTTTGGTCTGCTGATGTTCTTATCAACACAAGAAGAGATGTGCTCATTTGTCAGCTTGTGCCCGGTGTAGCCTGCTACGTCAGTGCGGCTGTGAACAAGAACGTAGCAATGTGTAACTGTCAGCTGCTGTAGCCACACTGTGTGAGAGTCAAGTTATAACTGTCAGTTGCTGTAGCCACAATGTGTGAGAGTCAAGTTATAACTGTCAGTTGCTGTAGCCACATTGTGCGAGAGTCAAGTTATAACTGTCAGTTGCTGTAGCCACATTGTGTGAGAGTCAAGTTATAACTGTCAGTTGCTGTAGCCACACTGTGCGAGAGTCAAGTTTTAACTGTAACCTGCAGCGATAGTGTGAGAGTAAAGTAGCAACTGTAACCTGTAGCCACAGTATGAGAATCAAGTTGTAACTGTAACCTGTAGCCACAGTATGAGAATCAAGCTGTAACTGTAACCTTTAGCCACAGTGTGAGAGTCAAGTTATAACTGTCAGCTGCTCTAGCTAAACTGTGTGAGAGTCAAGTTATAACTGTCAGCTGCTCTAGCTAAACTGTGTGAGAGTCAAGTTATAACTGTCAGCTGCTCTAGCTAAACTGTGTGAGAGTCAAGTTATAACTGTCAGCTGCTCTAGCTAAACTGTGTGAGAGTCAAGTTATAACTGTCAGCTGCTCTAGCTAAACTGTGTGAGAGTCAAGTTATAACTGTCAACTGCTCTAGCTAAACTGTGTGAGAGTCAAGTTATAACTGTCAGCTGCTCTAGCTGAACTGTGTGAGAGTCAAGTTATAACTGTCAGCTGCACTAGCTACACCATGTGAGAGTCAAGTTGTAAATATCAGCTGCTGTAGCTACACCGTGTGAGAATCAAGTTGTAAATGTCAGCTGCTGTAGCCACACTGTGCGAAAGTCAAGTTTTAACTGTAACCTGCAACGACAGTGTGAGAGTCAAGTAGCAACTGTAACCTGTAGCCACAGTATGAAAATCAAGTTGTAACTGTAACCTGTAGCCACACTGTGTAAGAGTCAAGTTGTAACTGTAACCTGTAGCCACACTGTGTAAGAGTCAAGTTGTAACGGTAACATGTAGCCATACTGTGTAAGAGTCAAGGTGTAATTATCAGCCATAGTTGTATTGTGTAAAAGCAAGTTAAAATTATAAACTGTAATTACACACTAAGAGAATGTTGCAGTTATAAATTGTAGCTGCACTGTGTAGAAGTGAACTTTAGCTGTAAACTGTAGTCATAAACTATAGTCACAATGTGTAAAAGAAAGTTGTAACAGCAAGTTTTTATAATAAACTGTAGCCACAGTGTGTAGAAGAAAGTTGTAACAAGTTTTTATTATAAAATGTAGCCACAATGAGTAAAAGAAAGTTGTAAATATAAAGTATAGCAACATTATGTAAAAGGAAATTGTAATTATAGTTAAAAGTACGTCACATAGTGGAGTGACAAGTTGTAGTCACAGATATATCTGCAGTATGGTAGGCTGTATGCATACATCTTCTATCTCCCTCGAACTACGACATGATGGTCTTTACAGTCGATGAGGTGAGGATGTTGATGCACAGCATCATGTTGCATCGGGAATGTGTTACAGTGGCTATTCTGTGTTCCTGAATGGAGGCAAAAAAAATGGGTTGTGTGCAAAACTCCACCACTAGTGGAGCTATGGTGCTCCCTACATGGAGCCACAAAAGTGGGTTGTGTGCAAGACTCCACCATTAGTGGGACTATGGTGCTTCCTACATGAAGCCACAAAAGTGGGTTGTGTGCAAGACTCCACCACTAGTGGGACTATGGTGCTTCCTACATGAAGCCACAAAAGTGGGTTGTGTGCAAGACTCCACCACTAGTGGGACTGTGGTGTTCCTTAAATGGAACAACAAAAGTGGGTTGTGTGCAAGACTCCACCACTAGTGGGACTATGGTGCTCCCTGCCATTTAGCTAGGCTGAGCCTGTTACTGGGCATACTAAAGGAGAGATAGAACAGGGTCTTGATCAGCTAAGGTTCACATTCTTACATGCAAGACTGCATGCTCAGATACAAGATTTGTTCATATGAACATTTGCATTTGTTTACATGTATGCATGTTTATCTATTATATATGGATAAATGAATAGACTACATACCTAACTACACACATATACACAAACATACACACAGAAACATCTCATCACTTGCTACTTACTATCCGTAGGATACAGCATTATTTCTGACCAGATTTCTCACATTATCCCATCTTTCTTTCTCGTGGTCTGGGTCATGATTTGGCAACCTGGCATGTAATATCAAATTATGTCAATCTGACATAGGAAAATCATGGTTTGGAAAACTCAAGGGAAACAAAAATCCTCACCTAAAACCAAAATAGAAGAAGGTGGAGAAGACAGAATAGTGATGTGATTAGTAATACCAAGTGATGATTGATGCAGGATTTAGTGGATAGTTGAAAATCTGGACTAACACACAAGCATGCCAGGTAGGACAATCCAAGGCAAACATGGCCAGGACACAGTAGTCTAAAGATTGGAGTGGGTAACTGGGTGGCAGGACAGCTTCGGAGGGGTGGGGTGTGATGAGCAAATCTACTGATGGTATACTACCACTACCACAGTTTTTAAGATGTAAGTATCTAAATCCTTCCCGTGCCGTTAAATGTCACATAGGCTCGCATAGTTGTTTGCCAGATTTTCCTGTTGTCTGTGAGTTTCTGAACTTCATCAAGAGATTTGCCCGCTAAATTGGCTTCTCTTAACAATGTCCTCTTTAGAGTTTCACGTGGTTGACCTCGTTTTCTTCGGCCTGTTGTGCTCCACTTGATAGCTTGTTTTGGTATTCTCTGATTGTTTCTTCTCATCACATGGCCTACAGTCCCCATCTTCTTTTTCTGATCACCCATGAGACAGATTGTTGTTTCCTCATCTGTCTTATCTCTGAGTTATTCTTAAATTCATTCCACTCTATACCAAGTATTTTCCTGAGGCATTTGTTTTCAAAAAGTCTAATTTCTTGTATATTTCTTTAGTTGTTTTCCAGCTTTCGCATGCATAAATGAGGGTGGAGATTACATTAGAACTGAATAGTCTTAATTTGGTTTTTGTGCTTATAACTTTTAAATTCCATATGTTCTCAAAATTTTTTAAGGTCAATGCTGCTTTTGCAATTCTAACTTCCTTCCTGGTGTCACCATCCTGGTCTATGTAGCTGCCAAAGCATGCAAATTGGTTTACTTCATCAACAGCTGTTCCTTCTATGTGTATTTTTCCTTCTTGATTAATGACAAGTTTCATTATTTTTGTTTTGTTTTTGTTCATTTCAAGATCTATTCTGCTAGCCAAGGAAGACAAGGAATCTGTTTTTTCTTGCATTGATTTCACATTGTCACCGATAAGAGTTATATTATCTGCAAAATCAAGATGTTCTATTTGGGTCCCATGTACCCAATCAATGCCTGTTTTACCAGTACATCTTTTCATTACAAAGTCTATAGCAATTCCAAAATTGCAAAAGCTGCATTGTCTTTAAAAAATCTTGAGAACATATGGGACTCAAAAGTTATAAGCACAAAAACCAAACTAAGATTATTCAGTTCAAATGTGATATCCATTCTCATTTATGCATGTGAAAGCTGGAAAACAACTAAAGGAATAGACAAGAAATTAGACTCTTTTGAAAACAAATGCCTCAGGAATATACTTGGTATAAAGTGGAATGAATTTAAGAACAACACAGATAAGACAGATGAGGAAACAACAATCTGTCTCATGGGTGATCAGAAAAAGAAGATGGATGTATGTAGGCCATGTGATGAGAAGAAACAATTAGAGAATACCAAAACAAGCTATCAAATAGAGCACAACAGGCCAAAGAAAAGGAGGTTGACCACGTGAAACTCTAAAGAGGACATTGTTAAGAGAAGCCAGTTTAGTGGGCATAACATCCCTTGATGATGCTGAAAGACTCATAGGTAACAGGAAAACTTGGCAAACAACTATGTGAGCCCTATGTGATGTTTAACGGCACGGGAAGGATGTAACATTGTAAGAAGCAATTCCAAAAAGAAAGGGAGATAATATATATCCTTGTTTTACACCTGTTTCAATCTGAAACCATTCACTCATTCCGTCTTCTGTCTTGACTGCACAAACATATCCTTTGTAGAGGTCTCTAATGACACTGACAATTTTAGATGGTATTCCATTCATTCATTCCTTTGCTTGTCCCTTGCGGAACTTTGCCTCCCAAACAGCACTCCTGTAGGCCTCTCGGTTGTGAGCAAGATGGCCTGCTGCTGCTGCATCCATTTCCAGATCATCAACGATGTCCTGCAGCCATCTTCGTTTCGGTCTTCCTCTTTTTCTTTTTCCCACCATGTATCCTTCCAATACGGTCCTCTCTATACCAAGTATTTTCCTGAGGCATTTGTTTTCAAAAAGTCTAATTTCTTGTATATTTCTTTAGTTGTTTTCCAGCTTTCGCATGCATAAATGAGGGTGGAGATTACATTAGAACTGAATAGTCTTAATTTGGTTTTTGTGCTTATAACTTTTAAATTCCATATGTTCTCAAAATTTTTTAAGGTCAATGCTGCTTTTGCAATTCTAACTTCCTTCCTGGTGTCACCATCCTGGTCTATGTAGCTGCCAAAGCATGCAAATTGGTTTACTTCATCAACAGCTGTTCCTTCTATGTGTATTTTTCCTTCTTGATTAATGACAAGTTTCATTATTTTTGTTTTGTTTTTGTTCATTTCAAGATCTATTCTGCTAGCCAAGGAAGACAAGGAATCTGTTTTTTCTTGCATTGATTTCACATTGTCACCGATAAGAGTTATATTATCTGCAAAATCAAGATGTTCTATTTGGGTCCCATGTACCCAATCAATGCCTGTTTTACCAGTACATCTTTTCATTACAAAGTCTATAGCAATTCCAAAATTGCAAAAGCTGCATTGTCTTTAAAAAATCTTGAGAACATATGGGACTCAAAAGTTATAAGCACAAAAACCAAACTAAGATTATTCAGTTCAAATGTAATATCCACCCTCATTTATGCATGTGAAAGCTGGAAAACAACTAAAGGAATAGACAAGAAATTTGACTCTTTTGAAAACAAATGCCTCAGGAAAATACTTGGTATATAGTGGAATGAATTTAAGAACAACACAGATAAGACAGATGAGGAAACAACAATCTGTCTCATGGGTGATCAGAAAAAGAATATGGATGTATGTAGGCCATGTGATGAGAAGAAACAGAATACCAAAACAAGCTATCAAATGGAGCACAACAGGCCAAAGAAAAGGAGGTTGACCACGTGAAACTCTAAAGAGGACATTGTTAAGAGAAGCCAGTTTAGTG
This sequence comes from Achatina immaculata, assembly GCA_009760885.1. Lineage (NCBI taxonomy): Eukaryota > Metazoa > Mollusca > Gastropoda > Stylommatophora > Achatinidae > Lissachatina > Lissachatina immaculata. Next base: position 47,012,869 of record CM019716.1, read on the forward strand.
GGCATAACATCCCTTGATGATGCTGAAAGACTCATAGATAACAGGAAAACTTGGCAAACAACTATGTGAGCCCTATGTGATGTTTAATGGCACTGGAAGGATGTAACATTGTAAGAAGCAATTACAAAAAGGAAGGGAGATAATATATATATCCTTGTTTTACACCTGTTTCAATCTGAAACCATTCGCTCATTCCTTCTTCTGTCTTGACTGCACAAACATATCCTTTGTAGAGGTCTCTAATGACACTGACAATTTTAGATGGTATTCCATATAGTCTTAAAATTCTCCACAATGAATCTCTGTGTATGCTATCAAATGCTTTTTTAAAGTCTATGAAGTTCAGTATTAATGGTTTCTGCTTTTCAATATGTTCTTCAAATATTATTCTGAGAGTAAAGATCTGGTCGAGACAGCTTCTCCCTTTTCAAAATCCTGCCTGTTCTTTTCTCATTGCAGTATCCACTACATCCTTAATTCTATTCAGAATCACTTTACAAAACACCTTTGACACAACTGATAGTAAGGTTACACCCCTCTAGTTATTGCAGTCACTGAGGTTGTCTTTTTTACAATGATTCCTTGTTTTGTTTCCATTTAGAAGGGACCTTTTCTTCTTTCCAAATTTTATTAAACACTCTCTGTAGTTGGCTCATGTTGTCAATGTTAATAGCTTTTAACATTTCGACTGTTATTTCATCTTCACCTGCAGCTTTGTTGTTAGCCATTAGATTCACTGCTGTTTCAATTTCACTCAGTGTAACTTCATCTAAGGATGACATGTACATGAAACAAGTGGGAGGACATGTGCAAGAAACAAGAGGGACAATATGTGCAAGAAACAAGAGGGTCAACATGTGCAGGAAACAAGAGGGACATGTATAAGAAACAAGTGGGACAACATATACAAGAAACAAGTGGTGGGACATGTACAAGAAACAAGAGGAACAACATATACAAGAAACAAGAGGGGGACATGTACAAGAAACAAGAGGGTCAATATGTGCAACAAGAGGGACAATGTGTACAAGAAACAAGAGGGACAATATGTACAAGAAACAAGAGGGTCAACATGTGCAAGAAACAAGAGGTACATGTACAAGAAACAAGTGGGACAACATATACAAGAAACAATAGGTGGGACATGTACAAGAAACAAGAGGAACAACATATACAAGAAACAATAGGTGGGACATGTACAAGAAATAAGAGGGGGGCATGTACAAGAAACAAGAGGGGGGACATGTGCAAGAAACAAGAGGGGGGACATGTGCAAGAAAGAAGAGGGACAATATGTACAAGAAACATGGGGGGGGGGGGGACATGTGCAAGAAATAAGAGGGTCAACATGTGCAAGAAACAAAAGGGACAGCATGTGCAAGAAACAAGAGGGGGGACATGTGCAAGAAACAAGAGGGGGGGGGGACATGTGCAAGAAACAAAAGGGGGGACATGTGCAAGAAACAAGAGGGGGGACATGTACAAAAACAAGAGGGACAATACATACAAGAAACAAGAGAGACAATATGTACAAGAAACCAGTAGGACAATATATAAAATAAATGAGAAGTACAATACATAAAATAAACCAGAGAGGAAATATATAAAATAAACCAGACAGGAAATATATAAAATAAACCAGAGAGGAAATATATAAAATAAACTAGAAGGACAGCAAGTCAAGGAATTGAAAACAGAATGCAAAACAAACTGAAAGGAGCTGAGAAAGTACAACTCTAGGTTAAACTGGTGCAACGAAAACAACGGTATCACGTAATCCTGCTTCTGCGATCTACCGAGAATACAGGCTCAAGCCCCGTGATACTCTGAACCTCTTGTGGTCCTCTCGGGGACAAGACCTATCAAGGTCAACAGGAGTAAATTCAGTAGGATCACGGGGCAGTCTTGGTGGCAGAAGCGAATGAAGAAGAAGAAACTGCAAGGACAGTATATAAAGTAAACAAGAGGACAGTATGTACAACAAACAAGAAGGACATGTAAACTGAAAGGACAGTATATAAAGTAAACAAGAGGACAGTATGTACAACAAACAAGGACATGTAAACTGAGAGGAAAGCATGCACAGCAAATAAAAGGATAGAATGTAAAACAAACTCAAAGGACAGTGTGTACAGCACACCAGAGGACAGCATACAAAATAAACTGAAAAGAGAGCATATAAAGCAAACTATACAGAGAAATGTTGATCGATTTGTTGGCTAGTTTGTTGATTGGTTCTGTTGGTTGTTTGCTTGGTTGACTGACTAGTTGGCTTACTAATTGGCTTTTCTTTGATTGATTAGTCTGTTTACTAGTTGTTTTATTGATTTGTTTGTTTATTAGTTGCTTGAGTGATTTGTTTATTACATGTTTGATTGATCTGTCTGTTTATTAGTTGCTTGAGTGATTTGTTTATTACATGTTTGATTGATCTGTTTATTAGTTGCTTGAGTGATTTGTTTATTACATGTTTGATTGATCTGTCTGTTTATTAGTTGCTTGAGTGATTTGTTTATTACATGTTTGATTGATCTGTCTGTTTATTAGTTGCTTGAGTGATTTGTTTATTACATGTTTGATTGATCTGTCTGTTTATTAGTTGCTTGAGTGATTTGTTTATTACATGTTTGATTGATCTGTCTGTTTATTAGTTGCTTGACTGATTTGTTTATTACATGTTTGATTGATCTATCTGTTTATTAGTTGCTTGACTGATTTGTTTGTTTATTAGATGCTTGATTATTTATTTACTAGTTGAGTGACTGATTGCCCCATGTGCCCTGGGCACTTAAGGTTCAGAGAGAGACAGAGAGAGACAGAGAGAGTTGAGTGACTGATTAGTTTATTTACCAGTTCCTTATTTTATTTATTTGTTGGTTGCTTCATTGGTTAGTTCACTGACTAGTTTTGTTGCTTTCTTAGTTTGTTGATTAGTCTTTTTGTTGGATGATTGTAGTTTTGATTAATTGACTGGTTTGTTGGGTTCTTGGTTGCTTGGTTGGTAATCCTGTGACTGTGAGTTTGTGTCCTTTTCCAGCCAAGGTCAACAACAAGACTATCACAGTTCTGTTTTTTTCTAAGAAATATGACTTCAGACAGGCTCCACCACCCAGAGAAATGTGTTAAAGAAAAGTCACACCCTAGTAACCATAGTACAGCTGAATGTGAGGCACTGAGACAGTTTAATCTGCTGGTTGTAGCAGGTGCACTAAGACAGTTTAATCTGCTGGTTGTAGCAGGTGCACTAAGACAGTTTGTGTCTGCTGGTTGTAGCAGGTGCACCAAGACAGTTTGTGTCTGCTGGTTGTAGCAGGTGCACCAAGACAGTTTGTGTCTGCTGGTTGTAGCAGGTGCACCAAGACAGTTTGTGTCTGCTGGCTGTAGCAGGTGCACCAAGACAGTTTGTGTCTGCTGGTTGTAGCAGGTGCACCAAGACAGTTTGTGTCTGCTGGTTGTAGCAGGTACATTAAGACAGTTTGTGTCTGCTGGTTGTAGCAAGTGCACCAGAAATAAGAGGGGGGCATGTACAAGAAACAAGAGGGGGGACATGTGCAAGAAACAAGAGGGGGGACATGTGCAAGAAAGAAGAGGGACAATATGTACAAGAAACATGGGGGGGGGGGGACATGTGCAAGAAATAAGAGGGTCAACATGTGCAAGAAACAAAAGGGACAGCATGTGCAAGAAACAAGAGGGGGGACATGTGCAAGAAACAAGAGGGGGGGGGGACATGTGCAAGAAACAAAAGGGGGACATGTGCAAGAAACAAGAGGGGGGACATGTACAAAAAACAAGAGGGACAATACATACAAGAAACAAGAGAGACAATATGTACAAGAAACCAGTAGGACAATATATAAAATAAATGAGAAGTACAATACATAAAATAAACCAGAGAGGAAATATATAAAATAAACCAGACAGGAAATATATAAAATAAACCAGAGAGGAAATATATAAAATAAACTAGAAGGACAGCAAGTCAAGGAATTGAAAACAGAATGCAAAACAAACTGAAAGGAGCTGAGAAAGTCCAACTCTAGATTAAACTGGTGCAACGAAAACAACGGTATCACGTAATCCCGCTTCTGCGATCTACCGAGAATACAGGCTCAAGCCCCGTGATACTCTGAACCTCTTGTGGTCCTCTCAGGGACCACAAGACCTATCAAGGTCAACAGGAGTAAATTCAGTAGGATCACGGGACAGTCTTGGTGGTAGAAGCGAATGAAGAAGAAGAAGAAACTGCAAGGACAGTGTATAAAGTAAACAAGAGGACAGTATGTACAACAAACAAGAAGGACATGTAAACTGAAAGGACAGTATATAAAGTAAACAAGAGGACAGTATGTACAACAAACAAGGACATGTAAACTGAAAGGACAGTATATAAAGTAAACAAGAGGACAGTATGTACAACAAACAAGGACATGTAAACTGAGAGGAAAGCATGCACAGCAAACAAAAGGATAGAATGTAAAACAAACTCAAAGGACAGTGTGTACAGCACACCAGAGGACAGCATACAAAATAAACTGAAAAGAGAGCATATAAAGCAAACTATACAGAGAAATGTTGATCGATTTGTTGGCTAGTTTGTTGATTGGTTCTGTTAGTTGTTTGCTTGGTTGACTGACTAACTGGCTTACTAATTGGCTTTTCTTTGATTGATTAGTCTGTTTACTAGTTGTTTTATTGATTTGTTTGTTTATTAGTTGCTTGACTGATTTGTTTATTACATGTTTGATTGATCTGTCTGTTTATTAGTTGCTTGAGTGATTTGTTTATTACATGTTTGATTGATCTGTCTGTTTATTAGTTGCTTGACTGATTTGTTTATTACATGTTTGATTGATCTGTCTGTTTATTAGTTGCTTGACTGATTTGTTTATTACATGTTTGATTGATCTGTCTGTTTATTAGTTGCTTGAGTGATTTGTTTATTACATGTTTGATTGATCTGTCTGTTTATTAGTTGCTTAAGTGATTTGTTTATTACATGTTTGATTGATCTGTCTGTTTATTAGTTGCTTGAGTGATTTGTTTATTACATGTTTGATTGATCTGTCTGTTTATCAGTTGCTTGAGTGATTTGTTTATTACATGTTTGATTGATCTGTCTGTTTATTAGTTGTTTGACTGATTTGTTTATTACATGTTTGATTGATCTGTCTGTTTATTAGTTGCTTGACCGATTTGTTTGTTTATTAGATGCTTGATTATTTATTTACTAGTTGAGTGAATGATTGCCCCATGTGCCCTGGGCACTTAAGGTTCAGAGAGAGAGAGAGAGAGAGAGAGAGAGAGAGAGCTGAGTGACTGATTAGTTTATTTACCAGTTCCTTATTTTATTTATTTGTTGGTTGCTTCATTGGTTAGTTCACTGACTAGTTTTGTTGCTTTCTTAGTTTGCTGATTAGTCTTTTTGTTGGATGATTGTAGTTTTGATTAATTGACTGGTTTGTTGGGTTCTTGGTTGCTTGGTTGGTAATCCTGTGACTGTGAGTTTGTGTCCTTTTCCAGCCAAGGTCAACAACAAGACTATCACAGTTCTGTATTTTTCTAAGAAATATGACTTCAGACAGGCTCCACCACCCAGAGAAATGTGTTAAAGAAAAGTCACACCCTAGTAACCATGGTACAGCTGAATGTGAGGCACTGAGACAGTTTAATCTGCTGGTTGTAGCAGGTGCACTAAGACAGTTTAATCTGCTGGTTGTAGCAGGTGCACTAAGACAGTTTAATCTGCTGGTTGTAGCAGGTGCACTAAGACAGTTTAATCTGCTGGTTGTAGCAGGTGCACTAAGACAGTTTGTGTCTGCTGACTGTAGCAGGTGCACTAAGACAGTTTGTGTCTGCTGGTTATAGCAGGTGCACCAAGACAGTTTGTGTCTGCTGGTTGTAGCAGGTGCACCAAGACAGTTTGTGTCTGCTGGTTGTAGCAGGTGCACTAAGACAGTTTGTGTCTGCTTGTTGTAGCAGGCACACTAAGACAGTTTGTGTCTGCTTGTTGTAGCAGGCGCACTAAGACAGTTTGTGTCTGCTGGTTGTAGTAGGTGCACTAAGACAGTTTGTGTCTGCTGACTGTAGCAGGTGCACTAAGACAGTTTGTGTCTGCTGGTTGTAGTAGGTGCACTAAGACAGTTTGTGTCTGCTGGCTGTAGCAGGTGCACTAAGACAGTTTATGTCTGCTGGCTGTAGCAGGTGCATGCCCATCTAACAATGATAACAGGTTGTAGAAACAAGTTCTCATGTTTGCTGAAATAGATAAAGTGTGAAGAAACAGATATAGTGTGAAGAAATAGATAAAGTGTGAGGAAACAGATCAAATGTGAGGAAATAGACTGTGTGAGGAAATAGATAAAGTATGAGGAAATAGATAAAATGTGAAGAAATAGATAAAGTGCAAGAAAACAGATCAAATGTGAGGAAATAGATTGTGTGAGGAAATAGATAAAGTATGAGGAAATAGATAAAACATGAACAAATAGATAAAGTGTGAGGAAACAGATCAAATGCGAGGAAATAGATTGCATGAGGAAATAGATAAAGTATGAGGAAATAGATAAAATGTGAAGAAATAGATAAAGTGCGAGGAAACAGATCAAATTCAAGGAAATAGATTGTGTAAGGAAATAGATAAAGTGTGAGGAAATAGATAAAATGTGAAGAAATAGATAAAGTGCGAGGAAACAAGATACAGTGTGAGCAAACAATGACCTGCTAAAATGACCTGAAACGTGCAGCAAGAGGAAGACGAAGACATTAACGACGCAGACATTGACAGACACTAATAGAAATTTAACAGATCTCAAGAAAACAATTTTACAATTCCCTTCTATGACTAACACTGTTCTATGTTTGTTGGTGAACTTTGGTCATGTCGATGTCTCTCTGAAATGGGTAAAGGGAGATAATACATATAATTCTATTGTATATAATATTTAATTTTTAATATCTAATTCTATTTATATAATTTGCATAATTCTATATAAAGTGTTTTAAATTTGGGGTTAGCTCCACCTTGCAGGAAGTATGGTAGACCTCTCTCCAGCGTTACTGAGTGCTGGGATCTTCTCCAGCCCTTGCCAGACATACATCCCGGGTTTCGGGACCAAGTTCCTCCACTGGTAAGCTCCTCGCTGAATGTCATATACCATGTATGAAGGAGGTGTTATCTGTGAAAATGGCTTTTTGAACTCTCGATAACGGTGCAAAGGATCTGCCCTAAGTTCATAGTTGATTGGAGGAAGTGGCTAGCAATAAAGATGAGAAATATGATTGCAGGACTAGCAAATAAAAGTGAGAAATATATGAGATGATTGCAGGACTAGCAAATAAAAGTGAGAAATATATGAGATGATTGCAGGAAGTGGCTGGCAATAAAGATGAGAAATATGATTGCAGGACTAGCAAATAAAAGTGAGAAATATATGAGATGACTGCAGGAAATGGTTAGCTTCTTCTTCTTCTTTGTTCGCTTCTACCACCAAAACTGCACTGTGATCCTACTGAATTTACGCCTATGGTCCTCGTTAGGTCCCGTGGTCTCCTGTGTGAAAGGACCACACGAGATGACCACAAGGGGTTCAGAGTATCGCAGGGCTTTAGCCTGTATTCTTGGTGGGTCTCTGAAGCGGATTGCGTGACACCATGGTTTTCGTAGGTGCACTAAGACAGTTTGTGTCTGCTGGCTGTAGCAGGTGCACTAAGACAGTTTATGTCTGCTGGCTGTAGCAGGTGCATGCCCATCTAACAATGATAACAGGTTGTAGAAACAAGTTCTCATGTTTGCTGAAATAGATAAAGTGTGAAGAAACAGATATAGTGTGAAGAAATAGATAAAGTGTGAGGAAACAGATCAAATGTGAGGAAATAGACTGTGTGAGGAAATAGATAAAGTATGAGGAAATAGATAAAATGTGAAGAAATAGATAAAGTGCAAGAAACAGATCAAATGTGAGGAAATAGATTGTGTGAGGAAATAGATAAAGTATGAGGAAATAGATAAAACATGAACAAATAGATAAAGTGTGAGGAACAGATCAAATGCGAGGAAATTGATTGTGTGAGGAAATAGATAAAGTATGAGGAAATAGATACAACATGAACAAATAGATAAAGTGTGAGGAAACAGGTCAAATGCGAGGAAATAGATTGCGTGAGGAAATAGATAAAGTATGAGGAAATAGATAAAATGTGAAGAAATAGATAAAGTGTGAGGAAACAGATCAAATTCAAGGAAATAGATTGTGTAAGGAAATAGATAAAGTGTGAGGAAATAGATAAAATGTGAAGAAACAGATAAAGTGCGAGGAAACAAGATACAGTGTGAGCAAACAATGACCTGCTAAAATGACCTGAAACGTGCAGCAAGAGGAAGACGAAGACATTAACGACGCAGACACTGACAGACACTAATAGAAATTTAACAGATCTCAAGAAAACAATTTTACAATTCCCTTCTATGACTAACACTGTTCTATGTTTGTTGGTGAACTTTGGTCATGTCGATGTCTCTCTGACATGGGCAAAGGGAGATAATACATATAATTCTACTGTATATAATATTTAATTTTTAATATCTAATTCTATTTATATAATTTGCATAATTCTATATAAAGTGTTTTAAATTTGGGGTTAGCTCCACCTTGCAGGAAGTATGGTAGACCTCTCTCCAGTGTTACTGAGTGCTGGGATCTTCTCCAGCCCTTGCCAGACATACATCCCAGGTTTCGGGACCAAGTTCCTCCACTGGTAAGCTCCTCGCTGAATGTCATATGCCATGTATGAAGGAGGTGTTATCTGTGAAAATGGCTTTTTGAACTCTCGATAACGGTGCAAAGGATCTGCCCTAAGTTCATAGTTGACTGGAGGAAGTGGCTAGCAATAAAGATGAGAAATATGATTGCAGGACTAGCAAATAAAAGTGAGAAATATATGAGATGATTGCAGGAAGTGGTTAAGCAATAAAGATGAGAAATATGATTGCAGGCTAGCAAATAAAAGTGAGAAATATATGAGACGACTGCAGGAAGTGGTTAGCTTCTTCTTCTTCTTCGTTCGCTTCTACCACCAAAACCGCACTGTGATCCTACTGAATTTACGCCTGTGGTCCTCGTTAGGTCCCGTGGTCTCCTGTGTGAAAGGACCACACGAGATCCACGAGAGGACCACAAGGGGTTCAGAGTATCGCAGGGCTTTAGCCTGTATTCTTGGTGGGTCTCTGAAGCGGATTGCGTGACACCGTGGTTTTTGTTGCACCAGTTTAGTCTAGAGTTGGACTTTCTCACCGGAAGACCTTGACGTGTTTAGGATATCAGTGCATCCCCGCTGGGTGAGAGGCGATAGCCCACCCAGGCCAGAGTTGGACCTTCTCACCGGAAAACCTCGACGTGTTTTGAGATACCCGTGTACCACCGCCGGGTGAGAGGTGGTTGCCCATCCAGTCCAGAGTGGGACTTTCTCACCGGAAAACCTCAACATGATTAGGATACGCAAACATCCCCGCCGGGTGAGAGGTGGTTGCCTATCTAGACTGCCCTGGTCCAGTGTCTCCGACTTCAGCATTTTGCGGTGGCCACTACCCTTCCTAGTTGTGACCAGGATGGAGCTTTTGTCCAGGAGGACGAATCCTTGCCACTAGTGACTTCCACCCCTGGGTTGAGCCGGTTTAGGCATATCCCAGTATGAACGTGTTTGGGACGTGACCGACCTCTAGAGCAGAGATACTGTGACATGCGTAGCCTTCAAGATTCACCGCTGGTGTGAGCCGGTTTAGGCAAAATTCACCAGTATGGGTGTATATCAAGCGTGACTGACCTCTAGAGCGGAGGTGGCATGACATGTCTAGCCATCACGTTCCACCCCTGGTGTGTGCCGGTTTAGGTATATTTCACCAGTGTAGGTGTATTTTAGACGCAGGCGGCCTCTAGAGCAGAGGTGCCGTGGTATGTGTAGCTCTCGCAGCGATACTACTGGACATACCGATTAAACTTCACTTTATCCTTTCCACCACCTTTTCACATCGGCACCGCACAGCAACCTTTATTTCTTTTCCGCATTTTCTTCCTTGACCGGAAGGAGCTTCACTCCATGCGTGGCATTCGAAGAGTCTCGCCAGCAGTGTCTTAAGAAGTGGTTAGCAATAAAGATGAGAAATATATGAGATGATTGCAGGAAGTGGTTAGCAATAAAGATGAGAAATATGAGATGACTGCAGGAAGTGGCTAGCAATAAAGATGAGAAATATATGAGTTGATTAAAAAAGGGAGCTAGAGATGAAGATGTGAAACATGAGCTGACTGGAAGAGGTGGATATGTCAATATGTAAAGAAGCTGCGATGAAATCTCACTCTGTCAATGAGGCAGCATACAGAAATGCTATTCCCCAGACAAGTCAGTCCATGGACAGGTCACAGACAAGTCAGTCCATGGACAGGTCACAGACAAGTCAGTCCAAGGACAGGTCACAGACAAGTCAGTCCAAGGACAGGTCACAGACAAGTCAGTCCATGGACAGGTCACAGACAAGTCAGTCCATGGACAGGTCACAGACAAGTCAGTCCATGGACAGGTCACAGACAAGTGGGTGTGTGTGGACATTATAAAAGAAATAAAAGATTGTGACAGATTTCACATCCCTATAATAAATGTAGTCTTGACAGACAACTTTCAGACCTTGATGGCCAGGTTTACTTCACACAAAGATATAATGTTTCAAAATCCACTAGCAACAACAGTGTCACCACAAGCATCACACAATAATTCAGCACTCTGTATGTTCCCAACTACCAGTTGTGACAAATGATGTATGGTGAGGACAACTACCCTGAATATTTCTTGGAACATAAAGGGTTAAACTCAGAAGCAAGGAATTTGGCATGAGCTTGACATTTTGAGTCAGATCAATGGAATTTTGTTCAAGACACAGACATATATTTGCCATTTTTAGGTACATGTTAAAGTTACTGACACATACTTCAGGAAAATGTTAAAGTTACTCATACTAAGACATATTTGACACTTTTAGATAGATCTTAAATATCATTATTATCATGTGCCATGCCGACTGGCGTTGGCTATTATGCTTCTCCAGAGTACCCGATCCTTCATCAGTTCAGTTGGTGATCTCCTCTCACACTACCCCGTCAGACTGTCCAGTATCATTTCTCTTGGTCTTCCTCTTGATCTTCTTTATCTTAAATATACTAAAACATATTTGACACTTTTTGACAGGTTTTAAAGGTCAGTCAGTCATTTTCATATCCCTTGCAGAACTTTGCCTCCCTAACAGCTCTCCTATAGGCCTCTCAGTTGTAAGCAAGATGCCCTGCTGCTGATGCATCCATTCACAGATCATCAACAATGTCTTGCAGCCATCTTCATCTTGGTCTTCCTCTCTTTCTTTTTCCTATTATGTATCCCTCCAAGACTGTCTTGTCTAAATTATTATGATGTTTAATATGTACAAAATATTTAAGTTTTCTCTGTTTAATCTTCTTTACTAGCCAATATTCTTCAATATTAAGTTCTTGTAGTATGGATATACTGATGTAAAAGATGGTGGAAGATTTTTAACGCTTCTGCCGACATACTTTTGTATGAATCTTCTGCGTTGACACATATCGTAAACCAGGAGTTGGGCATATGGCCAACAACCTTATCCTGAGACTCATCTAGAGCCAACAACCTTATCCTGAGACTCATCTAGAGCCACCAACCTTATCCTGAGACTCATCTAGAGCCACCAACCTTATCCTGAGACTCATCTAGAGCCAACAACCTTATCCTGAGACTCATCTAGAGCCAACAACCTTATCCTGAGACTCATCTAGAGCCACCAACCTTATCCTGAGACTCATCTACAGGCAACTCCAGATGGGGAAAAAAACCAACTGTTACGGAAACTCACATCAAATTCAATCGAGTATTGAGGATACCAACTCAGAGTAGCCAAAAGAACATATTCATCGACCTCAAATATGTGACAAAGATCGGATTCTGAAATCTAAGAACAAAGGCCACACCACTGAAAACTGCTCAGGTAATCCAAGAAATGGATAAATATCACTTAGACGTCCTGTGCATCAGTGAAATGCAATGGCCAGAAGCAGGGAAAAGATCGGCCGAAAACCATAAATTAATCATACATTCAGGCAGAGACGATGGGAAATAACACGAAGGAGTAGGTATAATTATGTTATTAAGAGCACGATTCCAAATAAGACATGGAAGAATGACAATCATACAATGTTATGCACCCGTGAATGATGCAGATGACGAAATAAAAGACACTTTCTATCACCAACTACAACAACTCATTAACAAAGTTCCTAAACATAACTTCTTAGCTGTCATGGGATATTTTAATGCCAAGGTAGGAAAAGATAACACTGACATCGAAAAAGTTATGGGCAAAGAAGGAATTGATATGGTAAATCAAAATGGAGAAAGATTAACTGAATTATGTCTAACAGAGGGCATGCTCAATGGAGGAACAGTATTTCCACACAGAGATACATAAAACAATATGGTTATCTCCAGATGGTAGAACCAGAAATCAGATAGATCATTTTTGTATTATAAAGCAATTCAGAACATCTCTGACAGATGTAAGAGCATATAGAGATGCAGATGTCAACAGTGATCACAATCTGTGTATAGGGAAAATAAGACTAAAACTGAAAAGCCAACACAAGAAAGCAATACTCAGAAAGATAAACAGTCAAATTCTACAGGATGATAATACTAAGAGTAATTTTAATCTGGAACTTACTAAACAGTTCGCTGCATTCAGTGAGATAGAGGAGACAGATATAGATAAATTATGGCATTCTTACAGCACAGCCATAACTACAGCAGCTAAAGCAAGCGGTGGACTGCAGACAACAAATAGAAAAGCATGGATATCAAATAACACATGGAAATACATAAATAAAAACAAGCAGCCAAGTTAGCCATGTTGAATGTAAAGACAGATCTTGGAAACATTTTGGCAAAAGCAACATACAAAGAATGAGACAAGAAAGTAAAAAGTTCAGCTAGAAGGTATAAAAGAGAATACATAGACAATATGGTGAAAGATGTGGAGAAGGCAGCAAAACTTTATATAACATACAAAAGAGGCTAACAGGTACTATTGCATTCAAAGAAAGACCAATCCTTAGTAAAACTGGCACACTTTTAACATCAAGTAAAGACCAAAAGCAAAGATGGGACAAACACTTTCAATAAATACTTAATCGACCACATCCAAAAGAACTGATTTACCATTCCCACAACTAAATGTAAACCTAGATGAACTTACACTGCATGAAATTGAAACAGCAGTGAATCTAATGGCTAACAACAAAGCTGCAGGTGAAGATGAAATAACAGCCAAAATCTTAAAAACTATTAATATAGACAACATGAAACAACTACAGAGAATGTTCAATAAAGTTTGGAAAGAAGAAAAAGTCCCTTCTAAATAGAAAAATAGAATCATTGTTAAAATAGCAAAAAAAGGCAACCTCAGCGACTCCAATAACTGAAGAGAAGTAACACTAGTATCAGTTGCGTCAAAAGTATTTTGCAAAGTTATTCTGAATAGAATTCAAGATATTGTGGATACTGCAATGAGAGAAGAACAGGCAGGATTTCAAAAAGGGAGAAGCTGTCTCAACCAGATCTTTACTCTAAGAATAATACTTGAAGAAAATATTGAAATGCAAAGACTGTTAATCCTGAATTTCATAGACTTTAAAAAGGCATTTGATAGCATACACAGAGAATCATTAATGAGGATTTTAAGAATATATGGAATACCATCTAAGATTGTCAACATCATTAATGACCTCTACAATGGATATGTTTGTGCAGTCAATACAGAAGAAGGAATGAGTGAATGGTCCAGACTGAAACAGGCGTGAAACAAGGATTATATTATCTCCCTTGCTTTTTTAATTCCCATAGACTTCACAATGAAAAAATGTTGCAACGGTAAAACAGGCATTTATTGGGTATGTGAGACCCAACTGGAAAATCTTGATTTTGCAGATGACATAACTCTTAACAGTGACAATATGAAATCAATGCATGTAAAAACAGAAACCCTGTCTTCACTGGCTAGTAAAATAGAACTTGAAATTAACAAGTAAAAAACAAAAATAATGAAGGTTCTCATTAACGGCGAAGGACAAATATAGGTAGATGGAAGAGCTGTTGAAGAAGTAAACCATTTTGCATATCTCGGCAGCTATACAGACCACAATGTTGACACCAGAAAAGAAGTTAGAATTTGAATTGCCAAACCAGCATTGACCTTCAAGAATCTTGAGAACATATGGCATTCAAAAGTTATAAGCACAAAAACCAAGTTAAGATTATTCAATTCAAATGTAATATTCACCCTCATTTATGCATATGAAAGCTGGAAAACAACTAAAGAAATAAACAAGAAATTAGACTCTTTTGAAAACAAATGCCTAAGGAAAATACTCGGTATAAAGTGGAATGAATTCAAGAACAACGCAAGATCAGACAGATGATCAAACAACAACCTGTCTCATGGTTGATCAGAAAAAGAAGATGGACATATGTTGGTCATGTGATGAGAAGAAACAATCAGAGAATCCCCAAACAAGTTATCAAATGGACACAACAGGCCAAAGAAAAAGAGGTCGACCACGTGAAACTCTAAAGAGGACATTGTTAAGAGAAGCCAATTCAGAGGGCATAACATCCCTTGGATGAGACTGAAAAATTCCTAATGGCAGGACATCTTGGCAAACTACCATGTGGGCCCTATGTGACGTTTAATGGCATGAGAAGGATGTAAGATGTAAGTATGGATATATTTGTTCTTCTCTGTGTCCATATTTGAAGAACTCTTCTGTAGCATTTACATTCAAAGGCATTATGCGTTTCTCAGCTGTTTTGATAAGTGTCCAGGTCTCACGGGCATATGTTGTGATGGGAAAGATGCATGCCCTTAAAAATCTTATTTTTGTAGTTCTGTCTGCTCCTCTCCACATATTCTTTAGTCATTTTACTTTCTGAATAGTGACAGATGTCCTCTTTTTAATTTCCATCATTGTATCTCCATTATTAGTTAGTAGTGATCCAAGATATTCAAAACTCTCCACTTCTTCCAATTCTTCCTCATTGATACATATTTCAGCTGTCTTGTTTGTTTTGTCAGTTGTCATCAATTTAGTTTTCTTTGAATTAAGATAAAGGTTTTGTTCTTAACTATTCTTAAAGACTGACATAATTACTTTTTCCATTCCTTTTTGTGTTGTGGACAGTAATACTGTGTCATCAGCATATCTAATCTCTGGCATTTCATAACCTCTAATTGTTATGGCATCGTAATATTCTTTGTCTACATCTTCTCTAACATTCCTCATTATATTTTCAGTATACAAGTTAAATAAGTAAAGCAACAATATGCACCCCTGACAGACCCCTTGTTTTACCATTTATTCTAACTGCTGCTTGTTGGTCTAAATACAGCAGTGATATTAATTGTATCAAATGTGTTGGAAATCCCATTTTTTCCATTATTTCCCAAAGTTTGTTTCAAAGTTACTAACACACACATCAGACAGCTTCAGGTACGTGAGAAATGTGCTAACACATACACATCTGACAGCTTCAGGTACGTGAGAAATGTTCTAACACACACACATCTGACAGCTTCAGGTACGTGAGAAATGTTCTAACACACACACATCTGACAGCTTCAGGTACGTAAGAAACATGCTAACACACACACATCTGACAGCTTCAGGTACATGAGAAACGTGCTAACACACACACATTTGACAGCTTCAGGTACGTGAGAAACGTGTTAACACACACACACATCTGACAGCTTCAGGGACGTGAGAAACGTGCTCACCATGCGGTAGGAGGGCAGAAACTGAGGTCCATACTTGAAGCTGTACTCGGAATTGTATATGGCGTTCAATGCATCCTGATCAGATACCAACTTCACGTCCTTGAACTTGGGGTACTGTGACTGGAAGCACTGTATAACCTCGTCACTGGGTGGTGGAGCATTGAACTTAACAGCAAAGAAAGGTTTTTTCGTTGCCTGCTTTTGAAACCTGAAATTATGATATTTTCAAAGAAGTCTTAGTCTGGCACGCTGGCTAGAAATTACTGTTTCTTTTCACTTATAATTCTTCCTTCTAGCCACCCTTTAGGGACTGGAACTGATCCTTATTTGATATTCTATTCTTCCTTCAAAACTGACAACCATGTGTAGAGTATGATTCAGAGTTAGCTCCCTGCAGGCAGATAGTTTATTTCCTCAATACTATTGTGTCAGGTGGCCACTTTTACAGTTTGATAGCTGAAACAGATTTCTAACCTACAACCTTTTCAACAGAAGGGAGGTCACATTTAGTGAACTACTTCTGCTTCTATCTACAAGAAATGTTAGGAGTTCTTTAAAAAAAATGTATCAGACATGGATATGTTGGTTCTTCCCTTAGTCTGAAAACTTACAAATTTTTGAACATGTTCCCCCATATCACATCATTGTTTGGCTGGTGGTTTTTTTCTTCTAATGCTACATAAGAATAACTGGCCACATGTGGCAACTCATCATCATCATCATCAGGTGCCGTGCCGACTGGCGTTGGCTATTATGCTTCTCCAGAGTATCTGATCCTTCATGCAGGCCATCAGTTCAGTTGGTGATCTCCTCTCACACCATCCCGTCAGACTGTCCAGTATCATTTCTCTTGGTCTTCCTCTTGATCTTCTTCCTTCTATTTTTCCTATTGTTATAATATTTTCAATGCCCCCTCTTCTCATTGCATGTCCTATGAAAGTACATTGTCTCTCTCTTATCTTTTTGACAAGGTTTTTTGTCTCTTCAGCTCTTCTCATACTTTCTTCATTAGTTATTTTTGCTGTCCAGGGGATTTGCAACATTCTTCTAACAAACCACATTTCTGCTGCTTCCAATGATTTTTGTGCACACTTGCCTATTGTCCATGATTCACTTCCATATAACAAGATAGGTTCAATATAGCATTTTAGGACCCGTTTTCTAACATTCATTGATAAAGATGTATTAGCTAATATGTTTCTCATTCTCTGAAATGCAGTCTTTGCTTGGCCTATTCTGTTCCTAATTTCTGTTCTGCATTTCCCAATTTAATACTGCATGCTGGTGGATTCTGTTTCTTAGATATAACCACAGTCTCTGTCTTTTGGATGTTCAAAGTAAGGCCTTTCTGCTCACTTTCTTTGTCTTGTTGGTTCTCACCTATCAGTACTGTGTCGTCAGCATACCGAAGGTTGTTAATATTGCATCCTCCAATTTTTATGCCTGGTTCTGTGATGATTGTTCTTAGAATATTCTCGCTGTACAGAGAAAAAAGGTCTGGAGATAGTACATATCCTTGTCGCACCCCTTGTTTTATAGGTTGATATTTTCCAATTCTATTTTCCACTCGAACTGCTGCTTCTTGCTGCCAGTATAGATGTTTTACAATCCTCAGGTCTTTGCCGTCTATATTGATGTCTTCACGCATTTTAATAATTTCATTATGTTTCACCTTGTTGAATGCCTTGGTGTAATCAATGAAGCATAAGTAGAGATATTTCTGTACTTCTAAAGCTCTTTCTGTTAGTGTTCGTAAAGCATACATGGCATTGTGTGTTCCCTTTCCTTCAACAAATCCAAACTGTTCATCTGCTATTTCCATTTTTATATTTTTCCTTGTTCTTCTCATAATTATTCTCAGAAGTAGCTTCGTTATGTGACATGAGAGGCTGATAGTCCGGTGGTCGTCACATTCCTTTGCACCTGGTTTCTTTGGTAGTGCTATAAATGTGGATTTAATCAGGTCACTGGGAATATAACCACTGTTGTAAATGTCATTCAGTAACTTGGTTATTATTTTTATTCCTGTCTCCTCTAGTGCCTCTATTTCTTCTATTGTTATATTATCAGGCCCAGTCGCTTTTCCCTTCTTCATGTGTTTGATGGCATCTATGATTTCATCTTAAAGTATTGGCGGTCAATCACAATTTTCAGTATCTAGTGTTAATTCTGCTCTTTCTCCTCCATATAGCTCACCGATATACTCTGTCCACAATGTCTTCTTTTCCCATTAACATTTTACTTTCTTTCGATTTCAGGCATCCTGTGGTATATTTTATTTTCCTGCCTGTGAGTTCATTAATTCGTTTGTGCATGTTTTTGCCATATTTAATATGAGAGTCCTCTATCTGTCTGCACTGTTCATTTAACCACACTTCTTTTGCTTCTCTGCATTTGCGTCTTATTTCTTTATTTATCCTGCTATATTTTTCTTGGTTATTTTTACTCCTCCTCCTCTTGTCCATCAGTCCTAAGATGTCGTCTGTCATCCATTTATTTTTAGGGGCTTCTTTTTTCGGTGGTATTATCTCCTTAACAGTTTGGTGGATAGAATCTCTTAACATTGCCCATTGTTCATCTATACTATTTATCTTTGCTATTGCCTTGTATCTATTTGTTATAATAAATCTGTATTGTTCTCGCAATTCTTGGTCATTTTTAAGAAGTTCTGTATTCAGTTTGATGTTTCTCACTTGTGGCAACTAGAGTTAGCAATTAAGACAAAAGTTGTTACACCCTAGATTATTCTGACATTGCTATACAGCTGTGATCTTCCAAGATGTTGCTCTGCTGCAACCAAGATAGTTCTCACATTCTGACCAGTGGTGGCCAGGATTTAGCTGTGACAAGCTGTAGCTGTGGTCAATATTTTAGTCCTGACCAGCTATAGCCAATATAGTTCTCACATGTTCATGGAGCTGTGATCTGCTGTTCCCAAAATACAGCTGTGGCCAAGACTGTAAATGTGATCAGCTGGAGCCAAGATTGTAGATGTGATCAGTTAATGCCAAAATGTAGCTATGACCAAATGTAGCCGTGATCAGTTATTACCAAAATATAGCTGTGACCAGCTGTAGGCAAGATTGCAGCTGTGACCGGCTATTGCCAAAATCGTTCTTACCTCTTCATGTTTGCTACATGTTGCTCTGCCCTGGACTCTGACGTGCACTGGATGGCGTTCCAGCCATACTTTTGTGGAAGACAATAAATTTGAGAATTCATCGTGTAAGTTAGAACAGCAAGCAAAGACAGATCCTGGGTTCGTATCTCCGGCCCTAACAACTTCTTCCTCCAGCTTCAAAATACGGATGCTTTATTGCTGGCATACGAAACAATTCTATTCTCTCTATAATGTACACATGTAACTTGTGTTCATTATCAAAGTTTCCTCACTAAAGCTGTCCCCATCCGTCTTATCTGGTGTTGTCCCCGTCCGACTGCTAGTCAGTGTGAATTGGATTTGAAATTTTGTTTATGATTAATTTTAAAATTGTTCCGTTCCATGGTTGTCTTTTTTTTTTAAAACGAACGAGGTTTCCTGCAAGCGGACGTGACTCACATTAAAAATCTATGACGCAAGTACATCATTAGAACTCTTCAACGTTTCTCAGCATTGTGCATCCGCGAGGAACCCTTAAAACTGACTCTGTTTAACACAATACAGGAAGAGCCGTGACGGTCTCATCATCATGAGACACTTCCAGGCAAGACCTGGGAGAGAGCTTGTAGAAGGTAGTGCAATATTATTTATTCTCCCCCCCCCCCGGGCCTAACCTATTCATCAGACATTTTATTCTTATCAATAACCCTCCCCCTCCCCCATCGGGCCTAACCTATTGATCAGACATTTTATTCTTATCAATAACCCTTCCCCGGGCCTAACATATTGATCAGACATTTTATTCTTATCAATAACCCTCCCCCCGGCCTAACATATTGATCAGACATTTTATTATTATCAATAACTCTAACCCCCGCCCCTCCCCCGGGCCTAACATATTGATCAGACATTTTATTCTTATCAATAACCCTCCCCCTCCCCGGGCCTAACCTATTGATCAGACATTTTATTCTTATCAATAACCCTCCCCCGGGCCTAACATATTGATCAGACATTTTATTCTTATCAATAACCCTCCCCCGGGCCTAACATATTGATCAGACATTTTATTCTTATCAATAACCCTCCCCCGGGCCTAACATATTGATCAGACATTTTATTCTTATCAATAACCCTCCACTCCCCCCCCCCCCCCCCCGGTCCTAACAGATTGATCAGACATTTTATTCTTATCAATAACCCTCCACTCCCCCCCCCCCCCCCAAGGCCTAACCTATTGATCAGACATTTTGTTCTTATCAGTAACCCCCACAACCAAAAAAAAAATCATTGAAAGAGTGGAAGCGATTCGGTCCTGGAGTGATGCCCTTCCCATCCCCCAGCCCCCTCTCCCACCCCAACACACAGAGAAACAAAGTGGACTTGGCTTTCAGATGTTCGTAATAAATATGACTGACACATCACAGAAAAACATTTATTACGTGTTGGCGCCCAAAGTTCATTAAAATTGTGATGTGTAATCAGAGAATGGCATCACCACACTCGGTCCACCCACACGTGCTCCGTCTTCCAACACCTACACGTGCTCCGTCTTCCAACATCCACACGTGCTCCGTCTTCCAATACCCACACGTGCTCCGTCTTCCAGCACCCACACGTGCTCCGTCTTCCAATACCCACACGTGCTCCGTCTTCCAGCACCCACACGTGCTCCGTCTTCCAATACCCACACGTGCTCCGTCTTCCAGCACCCACACGTGCTCCGTCTTCCAATACCCACACGTGCTCCGTCTTCCAGCACCCACACGTGCTCCGCCTTCCAACACCCACACGTGCTCCGTCTTCCAACACCCAGTGAAGCGAGCGCCTGCTGATGGAGCTAGTCACACGCTGGCTGGAGGGTAACACGAGCTAAACCACTTCTTTTGGAAAAGAAACTCGATCATGCTCCTGATGTGATTGTTGTCATTCAACCCGATATCCTCCTCTGTACCCAGTCTGTCCAAGCTGCCTCTTGCAGTCTCCTCCTTGTCCATTCTTAGGCTGCCCTGAAATGATGCCCTGAAGTGATGCTCTGAAGTGACGCCTTGAAGTGATGCCCTGAAGTGATGCCCTGAAGTGATGCCCTGAAGTGATGCCTACCAGTTTGCTTTCTCACTGCCCTTGACTCCCGCATGACCCGGGCAGTAGATCCATGCCAAACTGGATAATCGAGAGCCCTCTAGAAGCTGGATCCACTCCCTGCGGAAGAGATGTCTCTCGACAACACTCGTTAAAAGTTGGTGCCAAACATTCATGAAGAGCTGGCGTCCAGCTTTATTTTAAGCAGCCCCAGCAGCTAGACGAGCACAGCTGAAACAGCGACCTTTCCTCTTCCTGAATATACCATCAGTGTTGTTTTCCCAAGTGGACGTTAAGCATGCCCCAACTCTTTTTCTCCCTTTCATTTGAAACACGGAAAAAGGATATAAGACCTATTTACCAAGACTTACTGGCGGCGCATTTTGTCTGAAAGTCTTCAATCGAAGGGACTAGGAACCCGCCACTAGGACCGTACACGCCATTAACTCTCATTCTGGGAACTTCAAATACAAAACATCCCTTTTAAATGCTTTGATGGTGGCTGGCCGTTACGACTTCAAAGGTTTTGTCTGTGGGTTATACTCGATTGGGGAAATCGCTCGGAATTTAGATTGATGGGAAATGGGATACAGTATCCATGGGATCTGGGAGAATATTGATCACTTGTTCGCTGCTCTCTTCACGTGGTGATGTTCTTTCTCTGTCAGCGACAGCAACATTCAAACAATCAACTAATCGATAACAAAGTTGAAGAAGAAAATTGAGTAACCAGGTGAAAGATTGCCAGAATCCCCCCAAAAACTGCGTCTGTCTGTCTGTCTCATACAGCTTTTCACAACATTCAGATCAAACAGTACGTAAACTCTCGTCATATCTTACATGTTCGAGTTTGCCGCTATGTTAGTTTTTCTATCTGTAACACTAGGTCAAACCTTCGTCTAGAGCAGTGTTTCCCAACGTGGGACGTGCATCCCACGGGTGGGAAGGGGGAACCACTTAAAATTATTATAGCTTTCCAGAACTTGTTTGACTATAATGCTCTGGGAGGCGGGTGTCTGTGTGTTTGTGTGTGGTTGGGGGGGGGGGGGGTTGAGGGGAAGGAGAAGGGGACATAAAAATCTTTGAGACGCTGAGGTGAGGCATGATCTATAAAAGGTCGGGAAACACTGATCTACAGGATCATATTAAAAACTTTCACGCAAACCGTCATGGCAGTTTCTGTATCTGCAGAGCCATGTCAGTCCTTGGTCACAAGATCATGTTTAGTTTTCTAATATTAGCTAAGATGGCTACAGCAAAGGGAGGGGGGGGGGGGACAGACAGACAATGGACCGGGCTGATATACGGAATGCACTCAAATCAAATGAACAGGTTGCTGGAACATGACGTCAGACGTGGAGCGGCCAGACATGAGCGCTACAGCGGGAAGCAAAGAAGGCTGGTCAATCAACACAGAACTGATATCTTAGCCGCCAGACACTGCTGGAGATATTGAAGATGGGGTCAGAGCACTTATGGACTAATTGTCCAATGTGCATTGAGGGTGATCCATTGACTAACTAACAAACACACTAACCAACCAGCCAACCAACCAACCAACCAACCAATCACCCTACCAACCAACCAATCAACTAACTAACTAACTAACTAACACGCTTTGTATCTGTGTACAAGACATTTTATCTACAGACCACACTACCTGGACGTGGTTTTATTTGTATGTCTTTGTGGTGTTTCGGTGTGTCGATGTGGTGTATCTGTTTGTGGACGTGGTATACAAGATG
This sequence comes from Achatina immaculata, assembly GCA_009760885.1. Taxonomy (NCBI): domain Eukaryota; kingdom Metazoa; phylum Mollusca; class Gastropoda; order Stylommatophora; family Achatinidae; genus Lissachatina; species Lissachatina immaculata. The sequence goes on from CM019716.1 coordinate 47,035,682, forward strand.
TGTCCGGTAAGTAATGAGACTGATTCCACAAAATTCGATTTGTTACATATACTTAAAATTCCCAGAAATAACATTCTTGAGCATCACTACACCGTTGCCAGGGTTCTGCCACGCGTCGTTGCTCGCCTGAAAGTCTTGAACAGGGATCCCCTTCAAAGCGGTCGTCACGGCATCTTGCACGTCATTAACAGTCCCAAAATGGTGAACTTTCAAGCTTGATTTGAGCCTGGGAAATAATAAGAAGTCAGCCGGGGCCAAGTCCAGGCTGCGGGTAGATTGGCACAGCGTTGCCACGGTTTATTTCACCAGAAACTCTCTCACTAGCGGCAACGCATGGCTCGGCGCGCTGTCGTGGTGATGAACCCAGGTGCTGGCATTCTCCGGGCGGACGCGCTCGACTCTGTTCTTCGGCCATTTAAACACTTCCACGTAAAATGATGTGTCGACCATTTGTCCGGGTGGTACGAACTTCTTATGGACAACACCTTTATAGTTAAAAAAAAAGACAATGAGCATTGATTTCACCTTCGATTTGTTCATTCAAGCCTTCTTTGGCCGAGGAGACTCGCTATTGCCCCACTCAGAGCTCTGTCTTTTCGTCACTGGATCGTAGTCAAGGACCCACGTTTCATCATCGGTTATCACTTTTTCCAAAAAAAAAATCAGGTTCAATCCTCACACGGTCAAAAAGCTCACGAGAAATCGACACACGTTTTTTATTCTGCTGCTGCTCGACACTCCTCTGCATTTTGACCGTTATGCGACGCTTAAACAGCTGTCCATTTCGCAAGCGATCCGCACTCTGTAAAAGCTCAGAGCCAAATCACGAGATATTGACCCTTACCTAACATTCCCCACTAACCTTCAGGCCCGGAGAATCCGCCCCCTGCCATGCTGATTGGCTGAATAAAATGTCTTATTACTTACCTGACACATCTTGTAACTGTGAGAACCCAATGCTAACAGCAAAACTACGTTTCAGTCAGTTAACATCTCCGGTCTTCTTCACCATTCATTTATTTCCATGCCCATTGGGTAACTTTGCCTCCCTAACAGCACTCCTGTAGGCCTCTCGGTTGTAAGCAAGATGGCCTGCTTCTGATGCATCCACCCCACTACCAGCCTGTAAATAAGTTGAAAGTAGGGAAACAAGTGCGATATTTGTCCGAGAATAAAGTTCTTTATAAATACGCGCGGAATAATTCGAAACAAACTGGTCGGAGGAAAGTCTTCAGAAATTACAAACTGGTCTCAGCTTGGTGCAGGGTTTAAACCTCAGACATGTGACACTATTCACTTGACTAAGTTCGTCCATAGAGGACTGTTCATACTGCAGAAAGGCAGGGCGTGCCACATTTGAAGGGCTGGAAAAGTATGTGTGCGACTTGCACTGACTGAACTTGTGTCCCAGTCATACATCCCAGCCAGATCAGCAGAATTCAATGCCGCAGTTAGACTAACAGAATTCAGTGTCCCAGTCAGATCAGCAGAATTCAATGCCGCAGTTAGACTAACAGAATTCAGTGTCCCAGTCAGATCAGCAGAATTCAATGTCGCAGTTAGACTAACAGAATTCAGTGTCCCAGTCAGATCAGCAGAATTCAATGCCGCAGTTAGACTAACAGAATTCAGTGTCCCAGTCAGATCAGCAGAATTCAATGCCGCAGTTAGACTAACAGAATTCAGTGTCCCAGTCAGATCAGCAGAATTCAATGTCGCAGTTAGACTAACAGAATTCAGTGTCCCAGTCAGATCAGCAGAATTCAATGTCGCAGTTAGACTAACAGAATTCAGTGTCCCAGTCAGATCAGCAGAATTCAATGTCGCAGTTAGACTAACAGAATTCAGTGTCGCAGTTAGACTAACAGAATTCAGTGTCCCAGTCAGATCAGCAGAATTCAATGTCGCAGTTAGACTAACAGAATTCAGTGTCGCAGTTAGACTAACAGAATTCAGTGTCCCAGTCAGATCAGCAGAATTCAATGTCGCAGTTAGACTAACAGAATTCAATGCCGCAGTTATACTAACAGAATTCAGTGTCCCAGTCAGATCAGCAGAATTCAATGTCGCAGTTAGACTAACAGAATTCAATGCCGCAGTTAGACTAACAGAATTCAGTGTCCCAGTCAGATCAGCAGAATTCAATGTCGCAGTTAGACTAACAGAATTCAATGTCGCAGTTAGACTAACAGAATTCAATGCCGCAGTTAGACTAACAGAATTCAGTGTCCCAGTCAGATCAGCAGAATTCAATGTCGCAGTTAGACTAACAGAATTCAATGTCGCAGTTAGACTAACAGAATTCAATGCCGCAGTTAGACTAACAGAATTCAGTGTCCCAGTCAGATCAGCAGAATTCAATGTCGCAGTTAGACTAACAGAATTCAATGCTGCAGTTAGACTAACAGAATTCAGTGTCGCAGTTAGTCTAACAGAATTCAGTGTCGCAGTTAGTCTAACAGAATTCAGTGTCGCAGTTAGTCTTCTTCTTCTTCTTCTTCTTCGTTCGCACTGTCTGTCTATATCTGCAGTCCTGTCTCTTGGATAAATTTCACTGTTTTTTGTAACTCATGTATGGAACCGTAGAGCTTATCTTCTTTAGTGGTTTCACTGGGCCAGTAATTATTTCTCAGTGTCTCGTAGTTGATGCAGTTCTGGAGGATATGTTCCACGGTTTGGGGCACCTGGGCACATGTACATAGATTAGTAGTACCAACCTTAAACTTTGTATACATATGACTTCGGAGTCGGCTGTGTCCTGTTCGGAGACGGAAGATGGTGACTTGTTCCTTTCTGTTTAGCATGTGATAGTCATCATGTGGTGGTGTTTGTGGCTTCCTGTAGGTTTTTATCATGCTTTTCTTCTGATTATAGGTGACTGGTATGTCTGGTTGCTCCATTTCAGTGCCCTCTTTGGCCAGATGGTCAGCTTTCTCATTGCCTGGTATCCCACAGTGGGAGGGAATCCATTGCAAAGTGACTCCATGTTGTAAGCCAATTTTTGACAAGGCATCCTTAAGGTCTGGTAGTTTGTTGCACTGAAGAGCCTCCAGTACTGATCTTGCATCTGTGAGAATTACTACAGGACCTGTATCAATTCTGGAGTCTGATAGTTTTTCAACTGCAGCAATAATTGCCCTAACTTCTGCATCAAAGTTGTTGCAGTATTTACCAGTGGGTATGGAAATCTTGTCAATGGTGTTGTTTGGATATTCAATATATGCTCCTGCCCCACCATTTTTTATGGCATTATGTGCAGATCCATCTGTATACACACGTATCCAGGTGTCACATGGATATTTGTCATCTAGAACACTAAGTGTGGCTACTGATCTTACAAGACTGCTCTGCATCTCACCATTCTGCACACCTTTCACTTCAGTCTGAATAGTTATTTGTGTATAATCTGCTTCTTTCCATGGTGTATGCTCTGGTACAGATGATAATGGAGTGACTACAGTTGGAAGGTCAGGTATCAGCTTACGCATACGCTTGGCCTGATGAATGAAGCTGCTTCTTTTAAGCCGTCCTAATGCCAAGTTATTGAATCTCTCCTTCAGGGGATGGCTTACAGAGCTAAGGAATTTTTCTCCCATGGTCATGACCTTTGTGTCTCTACGTTCCTTTAGCGGTTGAACACCAACTATTTTCTGCATTTCTACTATTGGTGTGGACCTCATGGCACCTGTGATAATCCGTAGTGACTGATTTTGAACCTTGTCTAGATTATGCAGCGTAGTGTTTGATGCTGTGCACCAAGATGTTGAGCCATATTCTAAATGTGGTAGAATACTTTGCTGATATACGTTCTTGAGGATTCTTTCACTAGCTCCCCATGTAGTCCCACTCAATTTTCTTAATATGGCTAGTTTTCTTCTGGCTTTTGCTTCTGCACTGTTGATGTGTTGCTTCCAAGTCAGTTTTGAGTCAAGAGTCACTCCTAAGTAAGTGGGTTGGTTGTCCATCCTTAAGGGTATTTCATTTACAAAGATCTTACCTGCTTTCTGTTTAGATGAGAGGGTGAACAGAGTGGTACTTGATTTCTCTGTGTTGATACTTACACACCATTTGTTTGTCCATGATGTCAAGATGTCTGCTGCTCTTTGGAGTCTCTGTGTAGCAACTGTCGCATATTCATCTGTACACCACATGACCAGATCATCTGCATACAGTGCTGCTTTGATTCCATAGGGAAGTTCCTTGACCAGGTCATTAATGAATACAAGGAATAGTGTAGGCGAAAGGACTCCTCCTTGTGGTACACCGTGTCGCAGAAGTACTTTCTGGCTTTTGTGTCCATCCATTACTACTCTAGCTCTTCTATTGTGTAAATAGGACTTTATCCAGTTGTACAGTCTTCCATTCACATTGCAGTTTCTTAGTTTCCACAACAGACCTTTTTTCCATACTTTATCAAAGGCTTTCTTCAGGTCTATCCACGCTGCTAGTACAAGGTTTTTCTCTTGGAATGCATCCTCAATCTCTTGAGAGAGATAGGTCACTTGATCTTCCATACTGTAGTACTGCCTAAATCCTGCTTGTTGTGGAACGAGAAGGTTTTCACTTTCTAGGTACCATTTTAGCCTCAGGTCAATGATGCGTTCCATCGTTTTGCATAGGCAGCTAGTGAGACTGATTGGCCTGTAGCTGGAGGCAGTATCACTGTTTTTCCCTGGTTTTAGCAGTGGTACCATGCTTGCTTCCTTCCAGATTTGAGGTAACTTACCTGTGCTCCAGCACATATTGAAAATGTGGTAGAATACTTTGCTGATATACGTTCTTGAGGATTCTTTCACTAGCTCCCCATGTAGTCCCACTCAATTTTCTTAATATGGCTAGTTTTCTTCTGGCTTTTGCTTCTGCACTGTTGATGTGTTGCTTCCAAGTCAGTTTTGAGTCAAGAGTCACTCCTAAGTAAGTGGGTTGGTTGTCCATCCTTAAGGGTATTTCATTTACAAAGATCTTACCTGCTTTCTGTTTAGATGAGAGGGTGAACAGAGTGGTACTTGATTTCTCTGTGTTGATACTTACACACCATTTGTTTGTCCATGATGTCAAGATGTCTGCTGCTCTTTGGAGTCTCTGTGTAGCAACTGTCGCATATTCATCTGTACACCACATGACCAGATCATCTGCATACAGTGCTGCTTTGATTCCATAGGGAAGTTCCTTGACCAGGTCATTAATGAATACAAGGAATAGTGTAGGCGAAAGGACTCCTCCTTGTGGTACACCGTGTCGCAGAAGTACTTTCTGGCTTTTGTGTCCATCCATTACTACTCTAGCTCTTCTATTGTGTAAATAGGACTTTATCCAGTTGTACAGTCTTCCATTCACATTGCAGTTTCTTAGTTTCCACAACAGACCTTTTTTCCATACTTTATCAAAGGCTTTCTTCAGGTCTATCCACGCTGCTAGTACAAGGTTTTTCTCTTGGAATGCATCCTCAATCTCTTGAGAGAGATAGGTCACTTGATCTTCCATACTGTAGTACTGCCTAAATCCTGCTTGTTGTGGAACGAGAAGGTTTTCACTTTCTAGGTACCATTTTAGCCTCAGGTCAATGATGCGTTCCATCGTTTTGCATAGGCAGCTAGTGAGACTGATTGGCCTGTAGCTGGAGGCAGTATCACTGTTTTTCCCTGGTTTTAGCAGTGGTACCATGCTTGCTTCCTTCCAGATTTGAGGTAACTTACCTGTGCTCCAGCACATATTGAAAATATCCAACAGCTTTCCCATTGCTGCCATTCCCAGGTTCTTGATCATTTCATTGGACACTCCATCTGGTCCTGGTGATTTCCTTGGTTTCAGTTTACTAACTGCTAGGTCTAACTCACTGCGTGTGATTGGTGCATCCATGACCTCCACTTTTCTGACTTGTTCCTCCTCTTTCTGTGGCTCGATGCGCACTGTACGCTCCTTCTCTGGATGGATATCAATGTTGCAGTCCTGTGCAAACATGCGAGCAAAGTGATCTGCTACCTGCTTACCTGTAAGAGTTTTCCCATCCTCTATTAGTGTAATCTTTGTACTTCTTCCAGTACTCTCATCATTTAACTGTTTGATTAGTTTCCACAGTTTCCTTCCATCCTTTTCAAAGTTTAGGGACTCTGTTTTCTCTCTCCAACTTTCCCGTCTGGCTTGCAGCTTTGCTCTCTGAAATTTGGCCTTAGAATGTTGGTAATTATTGTGGTGTTCTTGGCATGGTCTATTTTCTGCTTGCTTTCGAGCTGCTTCCACGTCATCATGGAGTTTTCCCAGCTCACTAGACCAGTATGGTTTATAGTCCCTGCGAGCTCCTCTGGGAATGGTTTCACGAGCGGCCTGAAGGATACAAGCATTGAACTCCTTCACTATGCTGTTAATATCCTTACCTTCTATGGACAGCTGTCCCACCAGGATACCTGTACGATGTCTGTACATTGTCCAGTTTGCTTTTTTATAGTTCCATCTGGGGAGAGGGTTACTGGTGTTAAGGAGTTCATTTTCTATTGTCAGGAAGACTGGTCGATGGTCGCTACCTCCAAGTTGTTTTCCAACTTCACGTGTAATGTTCCACTTCAGATCTGGAGAGTGGAATGCCAGATCTGGTGTTGATTTTGTATGCCAAGCCCTTGAGTAAAATGTTGGGGCATCCATTGGCTGGTTGATCAGGAGAAGTCCATTATCATCCTGCCAGCTCTCAACTTCCTCTCCTCTCTTGTCTATGTGGTCATAGCCCCAGCTCTGGGAATGACTGTTAAAATCACCACAGACCATCAGTCTCTCTTTGTGTGGGATTGTTCCTAAAGCAAGTGGGCGGTCATTAGGACAGTAATAGTTAAGGAGGTGGAAATCTGTATTACTACTTTTTAGATGGATCATCTGGTATTCGGCTCCTTCCATGTACACTCCCACCTGACATGCGCTGATGTTATTCTTAACAAGTGTGAGTACTCCTCCTTTTCTTCTGTCCTGTCGGTCTGATCTAAAACACTGGTAGCCTCTGATTTTAAAGGCGGCATCTTTGGTTAGGTGTGTCTCCTGTATGCAGCATATACTTACCTGCTCTGCAAAAAGTATGTTCTCTAGTTCAACCTTTTTGCTATAGCCATCTCTAACACTGCTGACACCCTCAGCATTCCACTGCATTATTTTAAGTTCTTGCTTTTTGGCTGTTTTCTTCTGTTGTATTTTTTGGCCAGTAGCTCTACTCTCATGTCTCCTGACTCCACAAGACGAACTGAGAGGACCTCCAGTAGCATTGGGTGGACCCTTTCGAGGCAGGGGGCCCGGCACTGCACCTGCCTGGTTAGTCTTCACAGGGCGAGCACCATGTTTGAAAACTGTAGATATAGACATTTCATTAGCGATAATGCGTGTTACCCTGATTTTTGCGATGCGCCTTTTGGCTGGGTAACTCCGACTTCAGCACCTTTCCTTGCTAGGGCAGACTGTGGTCTTGCTCGGACTGCCATGAAGACAGTGTGGCTGGCCTGGCCAAAACTTTGTTTTCCAGCCTCTGGTGGCTGTACTTAAACCCCTTCTCCATGTCAGATGGTTTGAGACAGTTCCACAAAGACACTCCGACTCTGAGATGAGGAATCTGATGAGTGCTTCAACGATATCCATTCCCCGCCACCTATAGTCTACTGGCTCTGTTTTGTTTACATCATTCTGATAGCCATTGTTGTAAAGACCCATAGGCTTGTCACGTCCTGGATTCATTGGTTTCACACCAGACTTCCCTCATCCCCGCCAGAGATCTCCATGTCCCCATCCGTCCACCAACCTGACATTACATTTTGCAAAAATAACAATTACAATTACAATTAGTGTTGATTGCTACAAGTTTCTGGGCTACAGAGGTAGGTCAGAGTTTTTAAGCAAACAGATCTATGTTCCCTGTCTCACAAACACTGTGTTAAGATAAGTGTGCTCTTAACACAGTTGTTCCCAGGGGATCGCAGTTAGTCTAACAGAATTCAGTGTCGCAGTTAGACTAACAGAATTCAGTGTCGCAGTTAGACTAACAGAATTCAGTGTCGCAGTTAGACTAACAGAATTCAGTGCCCCAATTAGACCAAAAGAATTCAGTGTCGCAGTTAGACTAACAGAATTCAGTGTCGCAGTTAGACCAACAGAATTCCGTGTCGCAGTTAGACCAACAGAATTCAGTGTCTCAGTCTGAAGCAGTTTTATAAATCTATGTTGGTATGAAGGCAGAAATCGTGTATGCCCATCTTGTGTGTAAAATTGTGAATAAATGTTGGGTGTATATGATGTGTATAAACTAATGTATAATTGCTGTGTAAAGCATGTTATTTTGTGCCTGTAATGTATAAGCTTTTGACCAGCGGACGCGTATCTTAGTCGTGTGTGTAAAATAAAGGTTAATTGTGGGTATAAAACTTTTTTCTGTACCCAGTTTGTCTACAAAACTGGATAAGGTTTAAGCTTTTGCGTAAATATTGTAAGAAATTTGTACGTAAATCTTGTGCCCATAACATGTCTTCAAACTGTATGTGTAAATATTTGTGTCTGAATAGTTTCTGTTGAGTATTTTTTGTGACTTACGTAGGCATACACTCATGCCCTGTGACCAGACAACTGTCAACTATACTCTCTGTACATATCAAGACTCGCGTTTTTACTGGAACGTTCGCGTTTTTTGTCTCCAGCACGGAAAGAGTTTTAAACCACGTCTAGATTGCCTACATCACCTAATACAATGTAAGCTGAAGCTGTTTCTTCTGTGACCATTCAGCCGTTCATGTTGTCGTGGGGGACGACGCGTGGCTCAGAATAGAGCGAGCGAGTGATGTGACGTCATCGCTCACGCATATTTTGAATGCTATATATAGGGAGGAAAGTTGGTGACAAGCAAGACAGAGAGAGTTAGTTTAGATTCAATGGCGGCTGAGTCGTGTCGTCTGCCATGTATCGTGATATACTCAGTCCAGCCGATTCACACTGTTGATTAATAGTGTGTCATGGAAATCATTATCGTAATGTGTCCTGGAAATTATTGCTATATGATGTTATGGGAATCATATCTGTGCTGTGGAATATCTAACTATCATCGTTCATGGAGACTGTCGTTATTTCTGTCAAGTCTTGTCGTACTGATGGGCACACTGAGGTCCATCGTGTGCATTCCTGTCATGTGATTATTATTGAAGTGGGATCTAGAGATGCCCAAAACCCGGCAGCACCGGCTGCACAATCAGTGAAGTGCATGGTACCGGTGATTCGACAATCTGAGGGGGCATCGAGGGCAGCTATGCCATATTTCAGTGCCTGGGCACACACACACATATATATATATATATTATTTTGTGCAATTGGCACAATGCATTTTAAGTGAGATTGGGGGGGGGGGGGAGATTTCAGGTCAGCAGTGGCTGAATGTGTTTAATAACAGTTGAGATAGAGAATGTTTTTTACTAGTGCAATGGCACATGATAATGGTTGAGATTGTTTACCAGTGCAATGGCACATAATAACAGTTGAGATAGAGAATGTTTTTACTAGTGCAATGGCACATGATAATGGTTGAGATTGTTTACCAGTGCAATGGCACATAATAACAGTTGAGATAGAGAATGTTTTTTACTAGTGCAATGGCACGTGATAATGGTTGAGATTGTTTACCAGTGCAATGGCACATAATAACAGTTGAGATAGAGAATGTTTTTTACTAGTGCAATGGCACATGATAATGTTTGAGATTGTTTACCAGTGCAGTGGCACATAATAGCAGTTGAGATAGAGAATGTTTTTTACTAGTGCAATGGCACATGATAATGGTTGAGATTGTTTACCAGTGCAATGGCACATAATAACAGTTGAGATTGTTTACCAGTGCAATGGCACATGATAATGGTTGAGATTGTTTACTAGTGCAATGGCACATGATAATGGTTGAGATTGTTTACTTGTGCAATGGCACATGATAATGGTTGAGATTGTTTACCAGTGCAATGGCACATGATAATGGTTGAGATGGAGGGCCAGAGGAGCCCGGACCAATGTGGTCCACTGTTTTGTGCTATTTAGTTAATGAAGATGCATTATAATTATGTCATGCTTTGGTGTTATCATGATGATATTTGTTGCCGTTCTATGCATGTAGGTCTGCCTTGCGTTTAACATGGTGTGGCTGTAGGTATAATAGAATATTGATTGATTTTAAATGCTTGACTTTTGTACTGTACATGTCATGCAGAATGTGTGTGATTTACTGCACGAGTGACATACAGTATCCTTTGGAGGGGAAACCCTGGGTTTTAGGTTGGTTTTAGGAATGGCCACCCAGTACGGTTGTACATAGGCCATGGGTTTTAGGGTTGCAGTTGGGTTTTTTTGGTCCTGTCCCACCCTTTATTGTCACTAATATGTGGACTTTGCAACCAGCGAAGTTTTACACTGTAGCGCCTCACACCGCCAGCCAGACATCACTTACCAGCCTCACACAGCCTGCCAAACATCCCTTATCAGCCTCACACAGCCTGCCAGAAACCCCTTACCAGTCTCACACAGCCTGCCAGAAATCCCTCACTAGCCTCACACTGCCTGCCAGAAATCCCTTACCAGCCTCACACAGCCTGCCAGAAATCCCTTACCAGTCTCACACAGCCTGCCAGATATCCCTTACCAGCCTCACACAGCCTGCCAGAAATCCCTCACCAGCCTCACACTGCCTGGCAGACATCCTTCACCAGCCTCACACAGCCTGCCAGACATCCCTTACTAGCCTCACACAGCCTGCCAGAAATCCCTTACCAGCCTCACACAGCCTGCCAGATATCCCTTACCAGCCTCACACAGCCTGCCAGAAATCCCTCACCAGCCTCACACTGCCTGGCAGACATCCTTCACCAGCCTCACACAGCCTGCCAGACATCCCTTACTAGCCTCACACAGCCTGCCAGAAATCCCTTACCAGCCTCACACAGCCTGCCAGACATCCCTTACCAGCCTCACACTGCCTGCCAGACATCCCTTACCAGCCTCACACTGCCTGGCAGACATCCTTCACCAGCCTCACACAGCCTGCCAGACATCCCTTACTAGCCTCACACAGCCTGCCAGAAATCCCTTACCAGCCTCACACAGCCTGCCAGACATCCCTTACCAGCCTCACACTGCCTGCCAGACATCCCTTACCAGCATCAAACTCTTTTCTCTTACTCTCCTCCACTCCCTCTCTGTAGTGTTCATACAAGCCAAGTGTGTTGTTTTTTTTTCAAACATAATTTTGTCATCATCCGGGACAGGGTGACATATCCTCTAGCCACACACTTGAAACTTTCTCTGTCTTTTATCTTATACCAGAGAGAGCATTTGTTGACGGTGTAGAGGGCAGCACTTCCCCGAGTTTCTGCTTCTTTCATGTTCGGTTCGTTCTTGTCGACCTTAGTGTCCACTTCAGCCAGCGACATGCCACCAAAAGATCTAAGATTTTTTTTTTTCTGGTCAAGAGATAGCTCTTTATGTACCCTCTCAGCCTTTGAAGGATTGCCTTGACCACTTAGTTGTTGTTAGGGACCGTTTTTGTCACAGGAACAACGAGTGAACACAAGCAGCGAAAAGCCAGGACAGCAATGCTCAAACAACGAGCTCTAGAGAGAGATTGAATCTGTGAAATGGCAGGAGCCAAATGCAGATTATGCCTACATTCACCTGGTTCATGCTAATGCTCGGACGTGCAGCAAGTTTAAGTTTTGCTTTTCGGAACTTTCAGGATTTCTCTTTCCGAATATTTTCGAGTCGCAGTTGTTTGAATTCGAGAATGTTTAACTCTCTACCGACTGCACAGAGTTACAGTTCCCATTATAACATACTCAACAGATGGAGTTAATACAATATCCGTTGCGATTTATAGTAGATAGACTTCATAGTAGAGTTATAGTATGTCCAAAGTGGACTATTGTTCAAAGGATCAAAGGTTCAAAATCAGACTCCAGCGTCACTGGATTCAGGACAGCCACATATATGCCCCGACGCCTCCCGCAGCATCCAGCCAAGAGTGTTTGCTAACAGGTCCCCATCAAGTGTTTGTTCTTTACGATGTGTTTCCTGCCACAAAGTTCAGATCTCTTACCAGCCCCTTAACCTGTCCCAGCTGCAGCAGTCTCTTCACAGCTACACTGTTCTTCCATCCCCGCTCTTCGTTTTCCCGCAGTTTTCCCAATACAGCTTCAGCAATGTCGTCCTTGTCCACTCTCAGCCTGCCATTTATTTCAGCCTGTCTTCCACTTCATTGCCTTGTACTCCCGCATGCCCTGGATAGTAAAGCCATGCTAGGTTCGTCACAGTTGAATGGCTTAACAGATGAACCTAGCAATTTTTTCCTCATTTTTACAAAGCGTACTCTATTAATCTATCACAAAGACGCCATGAACTACATCATGGAAAACTATTATTATTATTATTACTATATTATATTATTTTATTATTGTATATTATTATTACATTATTGTATATTACACTATTATATTGTAATAGTGGATTAGTGTTCATTTGTAAATAATTTTGGTAGTGCAGTTATTGTCTTATATTCTTTCTTATATTGTTTCTTATATTCTTTCTTATATTCTTTCTTATACTCTTTCTTATATTGTTTCTTATACTCTTTCTTATATTGTTTCTTATACTCTTTCTTATATTGTTTCTTATATTCTTTCTTATATTGTTTCTTATACTCTTTCTTATATTGTTTCTTATATTCTTTCTTATATTGTTTCTTATATTCTTTCTTATATTGTTTCTTATGTTCTTTCTTATGTTCTTCAAGGGTCTCTCATTTTGTACATCTTCTTCGGCGGCTTGGTTAGCTGAGTGGTTAGCCAAGTTAGCTAAGTGGTTAGGCGCTCGGTTTACTAATCAGGTGGTACCGAGTTCAAGTCCCGGCAGTGAGATTTTTTTTCTGGTGCACATCAACAAAGGCCCCGTGGTCGACCCAGCCTCTAAAAATAGGTCTCAGAGAAATCTGGGAAAGTAAACGCAGGCAAGCATGACATTGACCACATCAGACTTTCATGTGTCCAAGGTCGAGGAAATACGGGCATAACACGGTAAGCCTAATATACCTTAAGGACATGGGAGTGGGAATTTTACATGCCTTTTTTACCACTTTCTCCATGTCACTCTTTCTGTCATGTCTGTCACTCTTTATGTCAAATCTGTCACTCTTTGTCACATCTGTCGCTTCGTGATATCAGAGACAGCTGGTAAGACATCAGAATCATCTTTTAAATCACGAATAATTAGTATATAGGTATATAAAACTAAGAATATAAGCATATAAAACTAAGAATATAAGCATATAAAACTTTTTATATAAGTATATAAAACTAAGTCTTTAAGTATATAAAACTAAGTATGTAAGTATATAAATTAAGTATATAAGTATATAAAACTAAGTATATAATACTAAGCATATAAAACGAAGTATATAAGTATAAAATACTAAGTATATAAAACTAAGTATATAAGTATACAAAACTAAGTATATAACTATAAGTATACAAAACTAATTATACAACTATAAGTATACAAAACTAATTATACAACTATAAGTATACACAACTAAGTATAAAAGTATATAAAACTAAGTATATAAGTATACAAAACTAATTATACAACTATAAGTATACACAACTAAGTATAAAAGTATATAAAACTAAGTATATAACTATACACGAAACCACTGCAGTAAAGCTGTGATAACAAAATGTATAAACCAGGAAAAAAAAGTAGGAACAAATTTATTACTTAACGAGTACAAAGAAATGTCACAACTGTGTACTCCTTAAGTAATAAAGGCGTCCCCACTTTTCCTCTAATTTATACATCTTGTAAACATTCAGCCGAACATGTCCCTACTTTTTTTCCTAATTTATACATCTTGTAAACATTCAGCCGAATATGTCCCTACTTTTTTTTCCTAATTTATACATCTTGTAAACATTCAGCCGAACATGTCCCTACTTTTTTTCCTAATTATACATCTTGTAAACATTCAGCCGAACATGTCCCTACTTTTTTTCCTAATTTATACATCTTGTAAACATTCAGCCGAACATGTCCCTACTTTTTTTCCTAATTTATACATCTTGTAAACATTCAGCCGAACATGTCCCTACTTTTTTTCCTAATTTATACATCTTGTAAACATTCAGCCGAACATGTCCCTACTTTTTTTCCTAATTTATACATCTTGTAAACGTTCAGCTGAACATGTCCCTACTTTTTTCCTAATTTATACATCTTGTAAACGTTCAGCCGAACATGTCCCTACTTTTTTTCCTAATTTATACATCTTGTAAACGTTCAGCCGAACATGTCCCTACTTTTTTCCTAATTTATACATCTTGTAAACATTCAGCCGAACATGTCCCTACTTTTTTCCTAATTTATACATCTTGTAAACATTCAGCCGAACATGTCCCTACTTTTTTCCTAATTTATACATCTTGTAAACATTCAGCCGAACATGTCCCTACTTTTTTCCTAATTTATACATCTTGTAAACATTCAGCCGAACATGTCCCTACTTTTTTCCTAATTTATACATCTTGTAAACGTTCAGCCGAACATGTCCCTACTTTTTTCCTAATTTATACATCTTGTAAACATTCAGCCGAACATGTCCCTACTTTTTTCCTAATTTATACATCTTGTAAACGTTCAGCCGAACATGTCCCTACTTTTTTCCTAATTTATACATCTTGTAAACATTCAGCCGAACATGTCCCTACTTTTTTCCTAATTATACATCTTGTAAACATTCAGCCGAACATGTCCCTACTTTTTTCCTAATTTATACATCTTGTAAACATTCAGCCGAACATGTCCCTACTTTTTTCCTAATTTATACATCTTGTAAACGTTCAGCCGAACAGACAGACAAAACAGGTGGGAGGTTATTCCATTACTTGTAAAGAATGTTTGCGAGCAACACATAAACACAGTGAACTGAACACAAAGTGACAATACAAAGCAACACATAAACACAATGAACTGAACACAAAGTGACAATACAAAGCAACACATAAACACAGTGAACTGAACACAAAGTGACAATACAAAGCAACACATAAACACAATGAACTGAACACAAAGTGACAATACAAATCAACACAGAAACACAGTGAACTGAACACAAAGTGACAATACAAAGCAACACATAAACACAGTGAACTGAACACAAAGTGACAATACAAAGCAACACAGAAACACAATGAACTGAACACAAAGTGACAATACAAAGCAACACAGAAACACAATGAACTGAACACAAAGTAACAATACAAAGCAACACAGAAACACAATGAACTGAACACAAAGTGACAATACAAAGCAACACAGAAACACAATGAACTGAACACAAAGTGACAATACAAAGCAACACATAAACACAATGAACTGAACACAAAGTGACAATACAAAGCAACACATAAACACAGTGAACTGAACACAAAGTGACAATACAAAGCAACACAGAAACACAATGAACTGAACACAAAGTGACAATACAAAGCAACACAGAAACACAATGAACTGAACACAAAGTGACAATACAAAGCAATACAGAAACACAATGAACTGAACACAAAGTGACAATACAAAGCAACACAGAAACACAGTGAACTGAACACAAAGTGACAATACAAAGCAACACAGAAGCACAATGAACTGAACACAAAGTGACAATACAAAGCAACACATAAACACAATGAACTGAACACAAAGTGACAATACAAAGCAACACAGAAACACAATGAACTGAACACAAAGTGACAATACAAAGCAACACATAAACACAGTGAACTGAACACAAAGTGACAATACAAAGCTGACAGTTTGGCACAGATTACTCCAATTCAAATTCGTAAATTTGACTGACAATGTTATATCAGCAGCTGCAGGGGTTAAACTGACCCTCGCTACTAAATCGTGGCAGGGCGTGGCCTCATCAATGTCTTCACGCTGACCAATCACAATAACCGGTGTAGACGGACCATCCCACTTACGGTAACGTGAGGTAATTTAGACTTTTCTGGCTCTCAGTTTCATCTGAGATGAAAAGATTCTCATATTTTGACTCTTGTCTCCGGCTTCCCTGGCCACATTATGAACGGGACAAAGTTACCGATCTCATATCACATTTTTTTTTTCTTGAGTATTTTCATATTCGCATCTTCTGATCTGGTATCAGCACTAGACAAAAACAAGTGGGTAATCAAAATACTGTCAGAGCTGTGGGCGCTGTCAAGATTATGCTTGGATCAATCGATGAAAGCTGTGACTCCAGTCAAGATTATAGTTAGATCAATAGATGAAAGCTGTGACTCCAGTCAAGATTATAGTTAGATCAGTAGATGAAAGCTGTGACTCCAGTCGAGATTATAGTTGAATCAATAGATGAAAGCTGTGACTCCGGTCAAGATTATAGTTATACCAAGAGATGAAGGCTGTGACTCCAGTCAAGATTATAGTTAGATCAATAGATGAAATCTGTGACTCCAGTCAGGATTATAGTTAGACCAACATATGAAAGCTGTGACTTTAGTCAAGATTAAGGTAGATTAATAGAAGAAAGCTGTGACTCCAGCCAAGACTGCAGTTAGATCCACGTTCCCAGACATTTCTGGACTGCTGCCCCCATAAGGGAAGATGCTACGCCCAAGGTGGGAAGCACTGAACTGACAAATAGAAGCCATGAAAGAAGACAATAGCATAGCGAGAATTCACCTCACTACATGAAGTTGTCACAACAGACTGACAAGCTGGCGATCCATGCGACCAAGATTATGAGAAATGACACACTAAATCTCATTTGGAGGACATTGTCCATCTTCACTTAAACCAGCACAGACAAGTTGTGTTCGCCCTTGACTGGCCTATAGAAAGTGACAGAACAAAACCATCTAAAACAACAAGTTATATTCGCCCTTGTCTGGCCTATAGAAAGTGACAGAACAAAACCATCTAAAACAACAAGTTATATTCGCCCTTGACTGGCCTATAAAAAGTGACAGAACAAAACCATCTAAAACAACGTTATATTCGCCCTTGTCTGGCCTATAGAAAGTGACAGAACAAAACCATCTAAAACAACGTTATATTCGCCCTTGACTGGCCTATAAAAAGTGACAGAACAAAACCATCTAAAACAACAAGTTATATTCGCCCCTGACCCCAGACAACCAGCCGCTGACGCCCCTGATGATCGTTTGAAGCTGTACTTTAGAACAAAGAGATGCTCTTTGTGAACTTACGTCCGCTTGGCTGTATCAGACAGGAAGCAAACATCAAAAGGCCGCAATGATGGCGTGTGTCATCCGTGAAGTGGCTCGGCATGGCTTGCCTCAGGTTAGTTAGGCCTAGCAACCAGGCCCATTTGATGAATGATTGTGTGATTGTATGATGGTGGATGAAAGCAAGAGACGACCAGAACTGAGAGATAGATCAGTGTTGTCCAGGTTTCAGAAAACCATCACATCGTGTCTTAGATTAGTGGTTTTGTAGTGATTCATATCAAAGTTGTTGATGGATTTGTGGGTTTCAACATTTTATAGCGACTCATACCATGGGTATTGATAGATGAGTGGTTTTCAACATTTAACAGTGATTTATACAGTAGCTGCTCGTAGATAAGTGGTTTTCAACATTTTATAGTGACTCATACCATGGGTATTGATAGATGAGTGGTTTTCAACATTTAACAGTGATTTATACAGTAGCTGCTCGTAGATAAGTGGTTTTCAACATTTTGTAACTTCTTGTAATGACTTTCGCGGTAGCTGCCCCCAGATTAACGTTTAGTGACTTAATTTGTAGTTGTTCTTACTTACACTGTAGTTGTTTTAAACTGCAGTTGTTTTAATAGACAGAGATTTTCAACTTTCTGTAGTTGTTTGTATTTCATTTTTTTGCTGTGAGAAACGGAGATGACATTTGTTTTATACAAACATATGTAGCATGTCCGTATGTGTGTGCCACCATTTGTAAACATATGTGTCTTGTCTGTTAACGTGCTTACTTCTGTAGCAGATGATGGTCATATTTAAGTAAGGGCATCCAAATTAGAATGGTGGTTGTTGGTGGTGGTAGTTTCGTTGTTGGTAGTGGTAGTTTTGTTGTTGTTGGTTGGTGGTGGTAGTTTTGTTGTTGTTGGTTGGTGGTGGTAGTTTTGTTGTTGTTGGTGGTTGGTGGTAGTTTTGTTGTTGTTGGTGGTGGTGGTAGTTTTGTTGTTGTTGGTTGTTGGTGGTAGTTTTGTTGTTGTTGGTTGGTGGTGGTAGTTTTGTTGTTGTTGGTTGGTGGTGGTAGTTTTGTTGTTGTTGGTTGTTGGTGGTAGTTTTGTTGTTGTTGGTGGTGGTAGTTTTGTTGTTGGTTGGTGGTGGTAGTTTTGTTGTTGTTGGTTGGTGGTGGTAGTTTTGTTGGTACTGGTGTTGGTGGTTGGTGGTGGTAGTTTTGTTGTTGGTGATTGGTGTTGGTAGTTTTGTTGTTGTTGGTGGTGGTAGTTTTGTTGGTACTGGTGGTTGTAGTTGATGTTTGTAGTTTTGTTGGTACTGGTGGTGGTGGTGGTTGGTTGGTTGGTTATGGTA